>JAREYC010000012.1:23282500-24482500 GCA_030015325.1 Cryptoblepharus egeriae
GAGGAAGGATCTGGAGGAAGATCTGTCCATCTAGGAGCCCAAGTCTACCTGGCAGGTAGTTCTACAGTCCATGTGACATGTCCAGGTGGGCACCCAGGTCCACTTGGAGATAGTTCTGTCCATCTCATGGCTCAGGTAGTTCTGTGTTCCATGTCCCTGTGGACACCCAGGTCCATCTGGAGGTACATCTGGGTTCCAAGCCCAGATGGGACCCCAGAGTCCTCTGGCAGGTAGTTTTGGTTTCCAACTAGTTCAGGTGGGCGCCCACCCAGCAAACCTTGCCCAGGGAAGCCAGTTCAACCAGTATCTCGCTATTTGAACTGGGCTCTGCAGTGCTCATGCCCTCCCCTTCTCCAGCTCAAGTGAGAGCCTGCTTGAGCTTTGCCCATCCCACGACGGACGTTGCAGAGGTGGGGGTCCTTCCAGGGGGGTTGGGGAGTCCAGTGTCCAGGAAGGGGGGCTATCCTGAGCCCGCCTGGGCGGAGCCATGGGGTGGAGGCTGGACCGTCGGGGTGGTCAGTCTCCTGCGGCTGGCCATAAATCAACCTCCCGGGGAAACGCCCTCGAAGGGGCGAGAGGCTCCTGGGCAGCTCCTCCTCTTCCTCGGAGCCCCCCCCCCCACAGCGAGAGGAGGGGGATCGGCTCTCACTCCCTCCGTCCCAGCCCGCCCACCCCCAACCCCCACCCCCAGCCGCCTCCCCAGGCGCAGATGTGGCGCTGCGGCGGTGCGCCCCGTCGGTGGTGGTGCCGGTGGGGCTGCTGGCCGCAGTGCTGGAAGGGCGCCCCGGGGCTGTAAGACCCAGAGGGAGAAGGGGACCCCCACCACCCCACCTCCAATACCCCCAAGTCAAGGTAAGGGAGCGATCTATGGGTGGGGGGCTCTGCTCTGCGCCATCCCTCCCTCCTTCTGTGCCATTGTCCTTCCCTTGGATCGCAAATGGGGGAGGGTTTCAGATGGGAGACCTTCCTTCTTTAATCTTCTTCCCTCCCCAGTGTGGTTGGGAGTCTCTCCCTTTTGCTCCCCCCAGCTGGAGGGGTGAGGGTCCTCGCAAGACTGTCTGCTGCGTCCTCCTCTAGCTACGCCACTAGTCCCAGGGTGAGATCCTTCCTTCCTCCCCCCCGTGTGGTTGGGGTCTTTCCCTTCCCCCCTTTCTGGAGGGGTGAGACTCCCCCAAGACAGACTGCTGCGACCCCCTCTAGCTATGCCACTGGTCACAGATGGTTGGAGGTCTCTTCCCCCACATCCCTGTCTAGAGGGCTGAGGGTCCCACCAAGACTAAATGCTGCGCCCCCTCTAGCTACGCCACTAGTCCCAGGATGGGATCCCTTCCTTTCTCCCTCCGGTGTGGTTGGGGGTCTTTCCCTTTTGCTCCTCCCACCTGGAGGGGTGAGACTCCCCTGAGACTGACGCGCCCCTTCTAGATACGCCACTAGTCCCAGGGTGGGATCCTTCCTTCCTTCCTTCCTTCCCATGTGGTTGGGGATCTTTCCCTTTTGCCCCCC
Organism: Cryptoblepharus egeriae; assembly: GCA_030015325.1. NCBI lineage: Eukaryota > Metazoa > Chordata > Lepidosauria > Squamata > Scincidae > Cryptoblepharus > Cryptoblepharus egeriae. Next base: position 23,284,004 of record JAREYC010000012.1, read on the forward strand.
CCCCACTTCTGGAGGGGTGAGACTCCCCCAAAACTGACAGCTGAACACCCTCCAGCCCAGGGTAGGTTCCTTCCTCCCGCCCCGCAGTGGTGTTGGGGCTCTCCTGCAGGGATGAAGGTCCCCCAAAGACTGACTGCTGCGCCCCCTCTAGCTATGTCACCCCTGCACTTGGGGGTGGGGCGGGGCTGAGAGATATTCATGGAATGTCCAGAAAAGGGGGGATCACCTCTTCCCTAGGGGAGGAGAAGGGGGGCTGCCTACCTCGTGTGAACTCCCCCTCCAGTATACCTTATCCTCTTCTCCAGCCTGGCACCAGAGTCTAGGCTAGGAAAGGAGGGGGGACCCTGCATTTAGACTTGGGAGGGGACCAAGAAGCAATCGCAGGCCCTCTGAGGATGTGCAGAGTGCACATCACGTCTGGATGTGAAGCCTCCAGGCAGGACTCAGCCCAGGATCAGGGACCTCCAGGGCTTGGTGGATGCCAGGGCATAGCAAAGAGGAGGTGTGGACACTGGGAAGCCTCTGCAGATCTTCTGGTTTTGCTGGCATTGGCATAATGACTGGCATGACAGCCCTGGATCACTTGGAGGGGTCCCTTGGGTAGGTCTGGTAGGGTCCTTAGGTAGGTGGGGGGGGGTCCTGCAGGCGAAAAACCCTCCCAGCCAAGCCTCTCTTCCTAGGATAACCAGGGTGATCCTATGTCCTCTTTTTGCAGGGCATGTCCTCTTTTTAACCTTATGTCCTAATAAAAAATATTCAGTGTCCTCCATTTCCTTGTGAGCAGGCAGCATGTAGCCTTCTGGTAATTAATAAATTCTCTATAATAAATTATATAAAAATAGTTTTAAATTTAAAACTGAAATAGTTTTAAATGTAATAAGTAATATAAGGTTAAATACATTAAATATACTAGCAGCCATAGTGTTTAAAAGTGCAGTCCTGTGCATGTCTACTCAAAAAGTAAGTCCCATTGTGTTTTAGTACTTACTCCCAGGAAAGTGCTTAATTAACCACACAAAAGCAACATATATGTGCTTTTTTAGCTTTTATTTTGTTGTGTCCTACACTTTTCTGAGGTGTGCTACATTTCAGGAGGGGTTACTCCTCTTTTTCAGTCACCCTGGTTATTCAGGGGCATGACCTGAGCCTTTTGGGGGGGGGGAGAATACGATGCCCCTCCAGGGCTGGCCAGAATCAGGTGCATGGCCATGGACTCAGGACCCACCCTAGTGTCCTTCCCCACCCCCAGGTTGGGCTTGGTCTGGCCTGAGTGTTGTCCACCCAGCAGCAAATCTGGCTTGTTCCATTGTGTGGTGGGGGGAGGGGAGCGCCATCTGATCCTGACTGTGGCCACCAGTGGGTTGCTCTGCCGACTGCTCCACCAGGGATGGTGATCTGGGTGCTCTGACAGGTCTTGGAGAGCTTTTAATGTGCTGGTAGTACTATGGCTGCAGTGGCGCTACCCCTGCCTTTTGGGCGGGGGGGGGGGCAGTGGAGCCAGCTTGACCTTGGCACTCCCCACCTCCCATTTCCTGCTCAGGGCCAGTTCTGTGGGTTGGCAAGACTCCAGGACTGACTGCATTCTTGCTCGCTGCAAGCCAGAGGTCCCCCTATGGGGACATGCGTTGTTGTGGGTGGAGATCTAAGCCTCACACTCTGGCTCATGCTTGTCACTGGGTACCATGGCATCTCTCACCCATTCAGACTGTTAAACTAGTGCCCAGTTGCATGTCTCGGTGAACTCTCAGTTGTCACCCATTCCTTCCCTATGGTGACAAATTTGGCTTGTGGTGCCCCCACACTGGGCCGCTTCATGCCATTTCCCATTGGCCTAGATCAAGAGTCTCCAAATCCTGGCTCAACCCCTGGCCAGCCTCTGGTCCCCTAAGAGCCTCTGGCCCAGTTGGAGCTGTGATGATATGGTAGTGGAAATAGGGGTCCTATTAAGTGTATGCTTTATTTCTGTGGTGGTGCTTGCAGAAATCCCAGAAATTTGAGTGCATTTATTCATTATTCTATTTCTAATGCATTTAAACTTTATATTTAAAATATTTTATATGGCCCTCGACTCTGTGCCAAACATTTGATCTGGTCCTTTGGCCAAAAACTTTGGAGACCCCTTGCTCAGAGGACAGGGCTGGCTAGGATGAGCTGTGCAGAGGGGCTACGAGTGGCACTGCAGAGGTCTGGGATCCCCTGGCTTGGCCATATATTGCTTGTTGTTCTGACCCTATAAGAATTGTTCCAAGCCTATGCATTTTGCGGTTTGAAATTCTTCCCAACTGTGTGTTTTCTCTCCAGCAGACGTTCTTCCACCTAGAACATATGGGTTCAAAATTTTAGAAAAGCAGGTTTCTAATCCTCAAGGTGCAGAGGACAACTTGTGGATAGGTTTGGATAGTTTGAAAAGGCTGCCTGGTGGTGCGGATATGTGCCGTTCCACCCCGTGACCTCTTTGATTCCAACCTGCTCTTCCAGCTCACTGCTTCCTGTTGGCTACGAGTCCAGGCTGCATTAATGCTTGCTTGAGGGGTTGAGGCTGGGACGTCTGCAAATGGATCTACTGCATGGACCCCTGGGTGCTCATAGTGTGCCAGGATCCACTGCACCCAGAGTGGCTGCTCCAGGCTTTCTTCCCTGGGGATTGGGACTGTTTGCCCTTTCTGGGCTGGAGAGGGTTAGGGTTAGTGGAGTGGATGCCTGTTGGGAGGAAGCTATCCATGCTCCCCGCTCTCCACCAGAGCAATGCCAAGCCTGTCTCCAAGGCCAGCAAACCCCACAGGAGAAGACTGCAGCTTCCTTGTGGAGAAAAGGAATTTCTTGGAAACAGATGCTGTGGCGCAGGCCTTGCCTAAGCATCTGCTCTCAAAATAATGCTGTGCAATGTCATTCTCCTCTTTCCCGAGGAGTGCATGGGAACCTTGGACCCCCAAATCATGGAACTGCTTTTCCTGCAAAAGGTTAGAGCAGGGACCTCTCATTGAAAGCTTTTAGAGATGTTATCAAGACTCTGGGCGGACTCATATGCACTCCTGTGTACTCTGTGGCTGTTTTAACATAACCACTCTTGCTGAGTGTTCTGTAGGCCATTCTTGGTTTTGATTCCTTCTATTCTGAACTGCTTGTGAGCGGCACAAGTGATATGAAGACTTCTTTAAAAAAACAGTCCTGCGAGGTAGGCCAGACCAAGACAACATGACTGATGTAATGCGATGTGAAGGTCCTGATCCCTATGTGAGATGCCTGGTTTTGGTCAAGCCAGGCAGTTTTGCTGGATGCCCTGAGGAAGGGTACCCAACAGGTGCCCTGCCCTTTTTGGGGCACCTCCAGATCAGCCAGTCATTACAGGCCCATTTTGGAGGGCTTGGGACTGAGTGCCAACTTGTGGCAACTGAGTGGTGCAGACCTCCCTGCCCACCATCCAGATATTGTTGATCCCCTCAAATCTTACAGGTTTATGGCGGAGCAGGGATCTGACCCTGGCATTGCCTTGCTCCATGTCTGACACACCCACCCAAGGACACCTCCATGCCAATCCTAGGCCTGGCTTGGTGGGGGGACCTCCTAGGGATCTTTCTCCACTGTATCAGGGCAGAGTCTCACCCTCTTCCCCAGCCGTATAGGCCGTCCTCCTCCTCCTCCCCCACCCCAATATTCCTGGCTGGCTTTGCCTCGCAGCTGTGGCTGTGCAGACAGCTTGGGGCCTGGCAGGCTCCCCTTGGCAGCTGCCCAGGTGGAATGCTCGGGATACCGCTGGCTCCCACCCAGCTGCCCTGCGTCCAGAGGGGAGGAGCGGCACACTGTGCTGAGGTGGCAGCTACGCTTGCCTGAGCAGGGCAAGGGCAGGTGCCAGGTAGGGGTGGATTGGCATCGGGGCAGTTGAGCGGAACTCTTGGCATGGCGGATTCTGGCACTGTCCTTGGTTGATCTTGGGGGCATCATCACTTGTGGTTCATGGCAACTGTCTTGGGCCGAGACGGTTGATCACATCCATTTAGTCACCCATTCCAAGCATCTGGCCAGGCCGGATCTTCTTGGGGACCCTGAGATTTGCCATCTCTTCTGATGTTGTTGCTTGACACTTTCCCAAGCGCCACCCCAGCTTCCCAGACATGAGAATCTGTCTGCAGCCAAGCAAAAAAGGATTGTTTCCCAATTCTCCCTCACCCAAACCCAACCCTAACCCCCCATGGTGCCTGGCTCTTTTTCCAGAACCCCAACTAATCTGATCTCTGGGAAGGGCAGTGCCAGGGTCTGGTCAGTGTCCAGCTGGCTCCTGGTCTCGGTGGCCTCCTGGAGTTCTACCTCCATTCTCCAGGCTTTGCAAGGCAAAAGAAGCATCACCTCTTCCTGACCCCCTGGAGGCATTGGCTGGGCAAAGGGGCTGCCCGGGTTGCTGAGATCTTCCTCCTGCCAAGCTCGTCCCTGGCATCCTCTGCTCAGCTCTAATTGCCCATGTGGCGTCTTGGGCATAGAGGGGGCTTTCTCAGGACATGTCCTCTTTTTTAGCCCTGTGTCTTTTAAAAATTTCAATGTCCTCCTTTTCCTGGTGGGAAGATGCCTGCTGGTGTGCCGTGCCCACTAGTGCCCTGTACCTGCTGCCGATTCTTTAAATTTTAAATATTCTTTAAACATTCTTTAAATTTTACTCCCGCAACGACGGGTAAGTTCAGCTAGTTATTTGTCATAAATTATATATACTAGCTTTTAATAATTTAATTTAAAATTTAAAAAATATTTTAAATTTAATAAGTGATATAGTGAAAGCAATATATAGGAGTGTTTTAGCTTTTATTTTGTCATGTCCTACATTCTTCTTATGTGTCCTACATTTTGGGGGGCCCTCAACCTTTTTTTTGAGGTTAAGACATATGGTCACCCTGGGCTTTCCCAGCACCACCTGGAAATGAAGCTGTGGGTATATGGCTGTACCACTGGTATGTTGTCCTCTCCCATTGCAAGGAAACTTCTGGCATGAGAGCGGTGTGTGATCTTGGGGTGTTGGTATGGCCTCTGGAGGTGAGGATGTTGTACTAGGAGGGGAATGGCCCAGCTTATTCTGATGAGGAGGCAAGCAGCCCAAAGCCAGAGTGTTGCCATACCTATCTGATATCTGGCAGCAGGTGGCCAGTGGGCCAGGAAGCAGGGGCCTGACTGCGGCCACCAGCTGTGTGGGGAGGGAGTGTCTGACTGCCAGCTGTGCATGGAGAATACCAGCAGGACATGGAGGGGGGAAGGGATCAAGTCAAGGGCACACAGTGGTGGACTGAGGATGTCCGGAGGTACCAGAAGGCTGCGCGGGGGGGGGGGGGGAGGGAAAGATGGCAAAGACCCCCACAAAGCTGGCAAAAGGGGGAGATGTTATGCGCAAGGCTGGGAATGGTACAGATGTGTGCTAAGCTGGTCCACTCATGGGCTGCATTACTGACCAGGAGACCACATCTTCATCTGGGTACTGGAAGACTATGGCAAGAAGGCTGGAGTGATGTGATCTGGGGGATCCCAAGCAAAGTCCCCCCCTTCCATGTCTGGAAAGTCCTCTGGATCTCAGGGTCTTAGTGGCACCCTGCCAGTTGTGAGCTCGAAGGATCCATCATGGCTGTATTGGCATCCATTCATTTTGAAAGACTATGTTATTGTGCGCGACGCTGTATGCGAAACACGAAGGCCTGGGTAGATAGGCTGTTACCCAAGCAGCAAATCCTCCCTCTACGCCACTGAAATAGTCGGCCTGGGTAGATTAATATGGAGGAAAGGCTGTTACCCAAGCAGCAAATCTACCCCAATGCCACTGAAATAGTCGGCCTGGGTAGATTAATATGGAGGATAGGCTGTTACCCAAGCAGCAAATCCCCCCTCTCCACGCTACTGAAATAGTCCAATGGAATGGCAGAGCCAATACGATTGGTTCCAGCTGCGTCGCAGAGCTGGACTAAGGACAGGAGCTCTGGGGGGACCCAGGTCACAAACCCTGGCCTTCTGGTTAACAGGCACCGTGTCTTAACCACTTGTGCCACCCACAACCATTGGCCTTATGGTTAAGAGGCACAGTGCCTTAACAACTTGCACCACCCACAGCAATCCATGGCTGGATTGCTAGGAAATAGCATCCTACACCCACTCCTTCAAGCAGTGAGTGTCCACCTTTGGCAACCTGTGTTGGCCCTGGAAGAAGTGGATTGGCCTTTGTTGCGATGGTGTGCATGGGTGTGTTCCCTGTCACCTGGTTGCTTGGATTCTTGCTCACCATAGCTGAGAAAGGACCCTGACGGGGAGCGCAACCCAAAGTGGTCCTCTTCGCAACTCCCTGACCACAAGCAGGCCCTGCTGCCTGGCTGGGAGCCTGATGAATCAGGGCAGGATGTAAGTGGTGGTGGTGGGGAGAGGGTGGGTGTATCCGGAGGTCTGAACTGGGCCAGATCCAGTCTGCGTGTCCCTTCCAGCTGACCTGCTCCCTGCACCCCTCCTTACTGCAGTGCTGGCATGTGCTTTGTTGTACTGTAGGCCTGGCAGAGCCCATCACCTTTGGGCCAGTCTCAGAAGGGAAGTCCAAGTAATGTGCAGATGGGAAACTTCTGGTCAACATGGGGGGCACCATGCACCTCAGCACAGCTGCAATGAGAGACTTGTTGCATGCTGTTTCCGTGGGCCCCAGGCCCCATGTGCTCCCCCCCCCCCCCGCATGCTGCTGGCGCAGCCGACTGTGGAAGTTGGGAGAGGTGGCGCTCGATCTTCCGGTTCCTCTGGATTCTAGGAAGGTTTGTTTCCCAGGAATGTTGTGCTTGGAGGCCAGTTTGGTTTGGCAGCCACTGCCGAGAGGGAGTCAGAGCCGCTTCCCATCCAGAGTGCCCCACCCAGGCTGGCTCCTGGGAGAAGCTCTGGAATCCAGCAGGAGGCCACCAGCTTGGGGTGGGAGGGAAGGCAGAAGAAGGGTCTTCCGAGAAGGCAGCTTCGCCTCCCCCCATAACCACTGCCGATCTCATTCCTGCGCAGGCCCCATGGAGGAAAACAGGCCATGTGCAGGCCCAGCACTGTGACCACATTTAGGGGGACACATGTTGGTGATGTTACAAACAGAGGATACCCGAGGACTAACCTGCTTGGCAGTAGGTTTTCCATAATTATCTTCCAAAAAGCGGGAGAGGACACTATGTCCGATTTGCCAGTATGTGAACACAATCCCCCAAAATCGGGATTGTCCCTGTTTTTCAGGACATATGACAACCCTACTTGGCAAGGGTCAAGATCCCCACATGCTACAGTACTTGCTGCAGTACCCTTCATGCCCTACCCTGCTGCAATGCAAGGTCAGGGTGACCATATGTCATAATCAGAAAACAGGACAAAACAACCTGACACAGGACACAACAAAAATAAAAGCTAAAACACTCATAAATAGTGCTTCCATGTGGTTAATTTAAACACTAAATTATTATTAAATTTAAAACTATTACACACAATTTCTTAACATTGAACTTGGGTATTTCAAACTTAAAAATCTATCTGAGATCACTGTCAATGTGATCCCTCCCAGTATGTGACATCACTAGGATGCCAGAGCTCCTCCATGTCTACTCAAAAGTAAGTCCCACTGGGTTTAATGAGACTAAATTCCAGGAAAGCCCAGTGACAGATTCCAAGATGGCGGATCCCACCCTCTTGCGACCTCCAAGAGCAGAGGTTGCTCCCCCAATGGTGTCCAAACCTCCACTTTCAGTGTCACTGATTTATTACATATTAATTGCATTTATTCCAAGAAGGCTACATGCTGCCTGCTGACAAGGAAAAGGAGGACAACGAAAAATTTTTTCTAGGAAACAAGGCTAAAAAAAGAGGACATATCCTGGACGAAGGGGATATAGGGTCACCCTGTGCTGGCCTGATCTGGGACCTTGGTAATCTGCATGTTTCCTGGGGCAGAGCCAGTGGGTTGTGAGCTCAGTTTCAGCTTTTTGTCTGGCTTGGAAGCCCCTAACCACACACCTTACTCTCCAGTTCAGTCTTTCTTTTTTATTTCTTTTAAATTTTCCTTTCATAGAATCATAGAATTGTAAGGGACCTCGTAGGTCATCTAGTCCAACCCCCTACCTGCAGCAGGAAAGCCCCCTAGAGCTTCCCCAACAGGTGCTTGTCGAGCCTCTGCTTGAAGATCCCTAGTGAGGGAGAGTCCACCACCTCCCTTGGCAATCTGTTCCACTGCCGAACCACCCAAACTGTCAGGAATTTTTTCCGGATATCCAACCGGAATCTCCTCTGTAATTCTTTTTCCTCAGTAATTCTTTAAAATAATTAAATAATTAATAAAATAAAATGGCACCCTTTACAATGATTTAAAAACAGCTTTTCTTACTGTTGTAGAGTCCATTAGCTTTTCAGCCCCAAAGAGTTGGATGTCCTTTGCACCTGTTGGTGTCTTGTATGCACCCCTTCAATAGCATGGCTGGAGGGGTTGCAAAACCCTTAAGATTTTCAGGCAGCCTCCCTGTGGTGTGCAAGGAGCCCCTCCCTCTCTGAGCCATTCCAGATGAGGGGAGTAAAACAGGCTTACCATCCTAGGATCTGATCCTGAGCTTCACCGCAGTGCACAAGGGGCAAATTGCCCTCCCCTTTGGATCCATGACCTTCAAAAATGGTCCTGGGGCACAACCCTGAGCATGCATGTTCCTTGGTCCTGATCCTGAGCATATACACTCTTGGGGCCCTATCCTGGGTATGTATGTTCCTGATGCCCAATGCTGCACATATGCACTCCTGGGGCCCTATCCTGAGTAAGCATGTTCCTAGGGCCTGATCCTAAGCATATACACTGATCCTGAGCCAGATCCTGAGCATATATACTTCTGGGGCACAATCCTGAGCATGCACACTCCTACAGCCCAATCCTATGCAGGACCTGTGATTGGGCCCCAGAAGCCATTTCGTAAGGGAGCAAGTGAAACGTTCCTGGGTACTAAGTATATATACTCCTGGGGCCCAATCCTGAGCATACACGCTTCTGGGACCTGATCCTGAGCATGCACACTCTGGGGAGCCGATTCTGAGCATGCAGACTCCTTTGCATTTTGCCCCCCTCCCCCTCCAGCTACACCACCACCAGTGGTGGGCTCCAGCAGGTTCGCACCTACTCTATAGAACTGGTTGTTAACGAGAGATAGGACATATAAAGTTTAAAAATAGCCATTTAAAAGTGGCTGCCAGATGGGCAGAGAACCGGTTGTTAATTTATTTGAAGCCCATCACTGACCACCACCCCCCTTGGGGCTTCTGCTGCCACATTCCAGGTGCTTGAGTCCCCGATGTGGCGCACAGCCAAGCCAGGGAGGGCAGGGCAGGATCCCGCCTGCTCCATCCAGGCTGGGCAAGTTCACAGGTGCCGCCTGCAGCCTGGGCTTGCTGGAGGGGAAGGAGCCAGGCCAGCTCTTGGCTGCCACTGCAGATGGGGCGGGTCTGGTTCCAGGCACTGGTGGGGTCAGAGCCGGAGCCAGGCAGACAAAGCCAAGCAGCAGGGAGTCGGTGGCGTAGCCAGAAGGGGGTGGAGGAGTCAGCCCTGGAGGGGGTATACAAGGGGTCCCCCTGACTCCCTTGTACACCCCCTCCAAGGTTGACTCCTCAGCTCCCCTCTGGCTATGCTACTGCCTGCAGTCCAGCTTACAGTGGCTGTCAGCCAAGGATCACCTCATGTGCAAGAGAGGTGCAGCCTCTTGAGTATGTGCAGTTCTCTAAGCTTACCTATGCCTACCCCAAATGGGTTGCCACTGTATGGCTCTCTACCCACCCAGGAAAGGTGCCTGGAATTGCAAGGGCCCATCCTAGCTTTTGTGCACAAGAAGTATGCACAAAAGGTAAGCGGGGTGCATGACTGTGCATGACTGAGCATGTACAGAGTTTTCTGAGTACAGCTATGCTCTACCACTGGGCTTTATATCGCCCACCCTCCCGACCCCTGGCCGGGGTGCACGGGGTGGGTGGGATGGCGAGGACTGACCCCAGCCTGGTAGGACAGCTTGTGCAAGGGTGGTGTGGTTGGCCCAGTGCATACCATTGAGCATGTGCAGAGTTTCTTGGATGATCAAAGCCCTGGGGGGAAGGCAAGAAAAGATCTGGGTGGAACAAGGAGGCAGATTTGCACCCTTCCTGTCCTGGGCATACAAGGCAGTGCCTTCCTACTCTGTCCTTTCCCACGCTAAGGCGCATTGCTGCTGCTGGCAAAGAGATCTGGGCAGCATGCCTCCCAGATGGGCATCATCTCCCAGGGAAGGGAGACCTGCAAGCATCCCATTCCCACCCACCTTGACACCAGATCCTGACTCTGTATCCTGAATCCTTTTCAGTGTGCATTGGATTCCAGGGGTCTTAGCCTTTTTTGCACAAGCTGCCCCTCCCCTCCCCCCCCAAATATGAATTGCTGGACAGGGTGGGCCTGTAATTTTTTGGAAAGTGGGGTTGGGTTGAAGATGAGTTGCCTAATACCAGGGTGGGGGGCTTGTGGATTTCCTTAAGAACCCTGTCCCGCTGCTCCATCCCACACCAGCCGTCAGATGAAAAGCGGTATATATAAATCCTGTTAGGGCTATGGGTGGCGCAAGCGGTTAAGATGCTGTGCTTGTCAACCAGCAGGCCAGGGTTCGAGACCCGGGTCGGCCCCACAAGACAGTGTGAGCTCCTGTCCTTAGCCCAGCTCTGCGATGCCAGCTGGATCCAATTGTATTGGCTCTGCCTTTCCATTGGACTAATTCAGTGGCATGGAGAGGGGGGATTTGCTGCTTGGGTAACAGCCGATCCTCCATAACCATTCAACCCAGGCTTTCGTGCTTCGCATGCAGCGTATGCAGCGCCGAGCACGATATCATAGTCTTTCAAGACTGACGGAGGCCTACTAGGTAGGTAGGTAGATAGCAACAGGTCAAGTTTAGAAGTCCAGAACTTTTTTGGCCCAACATGGCAAGAATTGAACCTCAAAACCAAACCGGAGAGGTTTGTTTTTATTGACCTGTACTTGAATTCAACCCCACACTTTTGGGTTGCCTTGAACTGAAACCAGATCCAAACTCCTCAATGCCAAAAAGTGGAACCCTTCTTAAAATAAGCAGTATGGGAACTGGACGTTTGGCTACCAGTTTTAGGATTAAGCAGCATATTTTTCAGTGGCAGACATTTTGTGAATATCCAAGTGTTGAAAATGGAATAGATCCTTTTTTTACACCCAGAGAGAAAAGTGGCTGTTGTATTCGCTTTCCTGATTGGCTCTTCCAACAGAGGTATCTGGTGGCGCTTTCCCCTGCGGGTGAGAGCATTTGATGTGCCATGGGTCACAGCGGTCACAGTGTGGGCTGGCAGCCAACAGGGATCCCTCTCCATCCATGGCACTGCAGTGTTTATGGTGGCTTGGGTTTCTCGTGCTCAAGCCTGCACCAACCTGGAAAGGGCTTGCCCTGCCTGAAGGCTCCCAAGAAATGTACGCCCACCCCAGTTAAAGAGGACTGAGTTTAACCACTGGCTTTGTCCTTCATCATCGAATGGGCTGACCTTGTCCTTGCTGATCTTGCAGTGGGGGAGGCCAGGAGGACCGCAGCCTTGCTCCCCAGCCCTGCTCTGAAGTCACCAAGGCCAGATTCACATGCCTATGGCTCCCTCCTTGTTGGTGACTTGTCCCCCCCTTCCCTGCTGTGGGCCACTCTTGCTTGGCCCTGCTGCCTGCAGGCAGACAGGAACAGCTGCTTGCAATTTCGAGCCCTTCCTGTGTGGTGGGGGCTGCTGGTGCCCACAGCAGTGTGGAGGGATGTTTGGAGCCTCCAGCTTGGCTTTGGGCCCCTCAACTGGCCCCCTTTGCATTCCAAAGCTTCTGCATTGCTGCAGGAGGGCCACAGGAGAGGAAGGGCCGCACCACAAGTGGCACATCAAAGCAGCGGGTGGGGGTGGGGCTTGCCTGGGGACCCAAAGCAGAATGAAGACAGATAACCCAGAAGCAAAGGAGATCTTATGGGCCAGGGCCACCCAGGGTGGGAAGGAGCAAAAGGCACACCACCCATGGAGTGCCAGGTGATATGGTGGGTGATGCCAAGAGCAATGTGGGCACCAAGATGCCATTGTTTCCCTCTGGTCCAAGGGAGGGATGAAAATGGCACTGCTGGGTTCTCTCTGGACCTGGAAGCACCTTTTAGAGTGGAGGAGGATCTGGGGGGACAGTTGCAACCAACTTAGTGTTTCTGCCTCCCCTTCCAGGTTGAAGACCCTCACTGATCTCCCAGCCCACCACTGACAAGAGCGGCCTCAACCCCTCCTTCGCCGTTCGCCATGCATTCCCTGGATGAGCCTCTTGACCTTAAGCTGAGCATCTCTAAGCTCCGAGTGGCACGAGAGAAGCGCGACAGAGCCCTGGGTACCCCCAAACCCCAGACTTTTCGGATCACAGACGATGGGACCGCCACAGCCAGGACTGGCTCTCCCCACTCCTCCCCTGACTGTAAGTGTTTGGTGTCAGGGAGGGTGATCAGAACAAGCATTCTGTGGGAAGCTGGGCCAGCAGGACCCACTGGGCCACTCCGGTGACTTTGTAAGAGGGGTACAGTGGCACTCCCGCAGCAGGGTGGGCTTTCCCCATCTTGCCCCTGACTGGCACCTCTCTACCATCCATAAGGTCTCCAGCCACACTCCAAGTGCCCCGACAAGAAGGATGCCCGCTTCTCCTCTCCTCCCACAATTGACCTGAGCCTCTCTCCTTCCCCGGGCTTGGACTCCCCCAGTGGCAGCATCTCCCTCTCTCCCGACAGGAAGAGCGGCGGGGAGCTTGTGAGCACTTCCACCCTGCGGGTGAGTTGAGAGGGAGGACAGCAAGCTGGGGCAGGGCAGGGGGGAGCTTTCTTCCAGGGTGCAGAACATTACTGTATGGTGAAGTGCTATGTCTTCCATCTTTGCGCTGCCCCTTTGAGGTAGGCTAGGCAATTGTGATCTGGCACCCTGGAAAGTTCATCTGTAGCTTGTTTTCTGGGGTGGGCAATGTCTGATGCTGACATGGGTAGGTGCCACAGCTATGGAAGCAGACAAGATGATGGGGGGCTTCTCACTCTCTCCTCCAGGACCTCCAGTCCCTACGTTACGTTGACGGCCTCCGCAGCCCTTTCCAGTTTTTCCTGCCTCTGAACTCCGGGGGTGCCTTGCACCTGCCTGCCTCGGCCTTCCTGACCCCGCCCAGGGAAAAGCGGCTCTCCCCAGACCTGCCCCTACAGAAGCAGCTGGTTTGTCGGTGGTCCAAGGTGAGGGGCTCTGCAGATATGGGGGAGTTGGCCACATCGTGGGCTCCAGGATCCAATGGGGTGAAGCTACACAGCCACCACAAAGCATCAACCCACTTCCACAAGTGACCACAATTTTTCTCCCCCCCCACCCCCTGCAGTGTAATCAGCTCTTTGAGCTCCTGCAAGACCTGGTGGACCATGTCAATGACTTCCACGTGAAGCCCGAGAAGGACGCAGGCTACTGCTGTCACTGGGAAGGCTGTGCACGCCACGGAAGGGGCTTCAATGCCAGGTAACCCACTCATCTTGGAGGCTATTTCACTTCCTCCACGTCAGGGCAGCAAATGGGAGTTAAAGGGGTTCAGAGTCAAGGGGTCTAACAGCTTCTGAAATGGAGGGAGACCCGTAGTTGATGGCATTGCCAGAGGGGAGCTAAGTCTTAGAGGGAGTCGCTTTGCCTAGTGTTCTGCACTGTCAGTGGGTAGGGGGTCTTCTGATCCTTGGAACTTCCTTATTTCTTTCCCCCTAGTAGTTCTCTGGGTGATCATAGTCCTATAAAATGCTGCTCCTAACCCCACTTGTGGGTTCCTCCTGCAGGTACAAGATGTTGATCCACATCCGCACCCACACCAATGAGAAGCCCCACCGCTGTCCAACATGCAACAAAAGCTTCTCCCGGTTGGAAAACCTCAAGATCCATAATCGCTCCCATACAGGTGAGCAAAGGGTCTCTTTTGGGGGTGGCAAAGAAGAGGGAGCTCCTTGGCCACTCTCCTTGCGGACCACATCCCCTCCTGCACCAACAACTTGCTATGGGTCAGAAGATGCAGTTCAGTTTTGCAGGCAGAAGGGATCAGGTGGGGACAGGTTGGCTGAAGTAGAGGGGACCCCAACCAAATCTGTGGGTGAAGTCCTCAGCCCTGGGAAACCCTGGTGAGATAGCAGCACTGAGTAGCACTGCTCTGGCCTGTCAGGGATCCTCCAGCCAGCCCAGTAAGGCCTTTGCCTCTCTCCCATGCAGGCGAGAAGCCCTACATCTGCCCCTACGAGGGCTGCAGCAAGCGCTACTCCAACTCCAGTGACCGCTTCAAGCACACACGCACACACTATGTGGACAAGCCGTACTACTGCAAGATGCCCGGCTGCCACAAGCGCTACACAGATCCCAGCTCTCTGCGCAAGCACATCAAGGCCCATGGGCACTTCATCTCCCAGGAGCAGCAGGAGCTGCTGAAGCTGCAGCCATCCACCGCCAAGCCCCCACTCACCTCCGCAGAAGTGCCTTATGTCAACGGGGCCCAGCTCATCATCCCCAACCCAGCCGCCCTCTTTGGGGGCCACGGCCTCTCTGGCCTGCCCCTTCCTCTCACTCCAGCCCCCCTGGATCTCAGCACCTTAGCATGTGGGGGGATGGGCAGTGCTGCTTTGGCCGGCCTCCCCAGCCCGGTCCTGGCCCCCCTGAACTTGGCCAAGAACCCCCTTCTCTCGTCACCCTTTGCAGCCAGTGGCTTGGGGCTGCCTATTGTTTCGTTGCTGGCTGGTACCTCTTCCAAAACCAGTGCTGATAGAAGCCCTGGAGGGGGCAGCATCCGGCTATCCAAAGGCAGCCGGGGCCATGGTCCTGACGGCTGCAAGGCCAACGACAGGACTGAGCTGGCCAGGCTCCGATCTTCCTCTGAGGGTCTCTCACTGCTCCCGGGGGGTGTTTTGGACCTATCCACCGGCATGAACTCCATGGGAAGCTCTGAGGCTTTGCCACCCGGCTGGGTGGTGATACCGACTGGCTCTGTTTTACTGAAGCAAGCGGCGGTGAACTGAGGACAGCAGGCCAACACTGGGCTGCGACAGGGATGTCGGGCTTTGGAGAAGGGATCTGCTATTTCTACCCCTTTTTCTCCAGAAGTGCCACAGGGAAAGGAGGCATTATTTGGGGCTGCAGAGAGCAGCTCTGCAACCTAGAGCTCTGACCTTTCCGATCCCCCATATATGCGCACCCTTTGATTTCTGACACGACGGAGGAGTCTGGCTCTTCTGAGAAAAGCAATAACCATGGCTTCCCTGTGTAGCAGCTGTGCCCTGGCTTGGGCAAATGGTGCTAGTGACGCCTGCTTAGGCCTGCACCGCTCCTCTTCCCCAGCACCACTGGCGTACCCCCCATTCCATGTTGTGACAAGTAACTAAGGGCCAGACCGGTACTGTCCTGAGCAGGGTTGCACTCAAAGCCATTTCCAGCTTGGCCAGCTAGGGGTGGGGCTGGGGAACCTGAAACTTCAGCAGCACCTGATGATTCTTTCATTGTCCGTCTCTTGACCCACCAGCCAACACAGGGCCACAACTTCCTAGGGGTCAGGACCCCCCAGGACCTCTTTCTATCTGTCCCCGTGGAAGCCCCCTGCAGCCAGTGCTGGCTCAAGGCTTAGAAACCCTCTTAGCCGTTGCCTCCTTACTGCTTCAGGAGTCAGGAGAATGGGGGTGGTAACCTGAGCCCTATCTTGTCCCAAGCTCTCCTACCAAGGAGGAAACACGATCAAGTTGGGGCTGCTGCAATCCACTCTTCCCCTCTAGCTTGGCCCTTCCTGACAAGGCTCACCCATAGAGGGTCTGCTGCTCCCCATCCTCGACCTGACGTGGAGGAAGTGAAATAGCCGCTTCCCCCTAGCAGCAGTTTTCTTCTATTAATGCTGCATCGCAACATGCAAATCCTTGTTGCCCCCTCCTCTCAGGCACTTGCTCGCAAAAGCATTGCCTGAGAAGAGCAGGGCTTGGTGCTTCCCATCAGGGTGGATCCCCCCTCTCTGCTAACATTTCAAGGCCCCAAAACATTACCTTGCAGATTTGAAGATGAGCCAGGCTGGGAAGCAGACCCATGAGTCCTGTGAAGGTTATATCAGGGCCAGCTTCCTGGTGGAGTGGCAGGACCTTTCCCAGGGATTTGGTTCTGCTAGCATCCCCTCACTTTCCTTCTTGCACACTCTTTCTGCAGCGGGGCCAGTTACATCCTCTTCCTGATCTCTGCCCCATCACCTCTTGACTATTCCCCCCTTTGAGGGGTCACCTGCCTTTTAATTTCTTCTTCTTGTACAGTGGGGTCCCCATGTACCTCTCCCTGTTCTCTTGTTCACAGGACCCCTGCTACAGGCTACCACCTAAACAAGGTCTCCTCTACCAACGCTTATCCAATTCCCTCGGATCCCACCCTGCAGCTGCTGGTGGGAGGTGTCCCACATGGTCCTTTCCCTGAATGTTGACACGGTACTCTGGGTGTGTGCGCTGATCAGCCAAGGGGAGCTGGCCTCCCAGCCACACAAGGCAGAAGGCTGCCTGCACACACCCTTCGGCACCCCGTACTCCAGAGCCTGGCAACACCTTTGCCCCGAGGCCCCCTCTTGCCCAGCATGTTCGCTGACTGACCAGGCCTGTGAGCCGGTGTACCTTTGTGTTTCGTTCTTGTCTGTCGTCACCCACCCCTGGCCGTCAGTATTTTAACGGTTTCTAAGTGCCTTTCGATTGTAGTTTATGTTGGTTTTGTCCCTCTTGCCTCCGTCACTGTTAGCATAGTTTAAGACAAAAAAAGAGATAAGCTACGACCCAGTTCTCTCAGACCGAGAGGACGGCTATTATGAAAACAATAAAATGAACTCCAAAATCTTTGTGTGGCTCTTCGACTGTTGAATACACACCTATGGCGAAGATGAACCAAAATTACAAAAGATGCTGGATCTGCATCCCAAGACAAATCAGTACTAATGTTTTTGAAGTGGTTGAAATCTGAATTCATCCTGCTTTTACTATCCAGATCAAAAGGGCAAAAGGCAAGGGAGTGGAAGGTGGCCATGTTCTTCCCTGGTTGCTGAGCTCCTCCCCCGCCCCACACACATACAGCAGTGGTTGTGAACCATTTCAGTGGTTGTCAAGACCCCCTTCTGGGAATTACATAATTACAAGACCCCCATCTGGACCCCCTTCCCTCCAAAGTGATGCCATCAACCTGGAAGCATGTCATTGCTGCAAGTGACATCAAATAGGAAGTTACATAACTGTGATGCCATAGCTCCTCCATGTCTACTTAGAAGTAATTCCTATTATGTTCAATGAAACTTACTCCCAGGAAAGTATGGATTGCAGCCTAAGTGCCTGATTCCAAGATGGCAGTGCCCATTGCCTAATTCTAAGATGGTGGCACCCAGCTCTTCATAACCCCCCTGAAATGAAGTCCCAACCTCCACTTTGAGAAGCAGATTTCAGCCAACACCAACTTCTGCCCTACCCATTACAGGTCTAGCAGGAAGTTGCGGGAAATAACCCTTTCTTGGGATGTTGGGAATAGCCTGTAACACAAAAATACACACCCCAAAGCTGCTTGTCAAAGGAAGGCACCTGCTCTCGCACAGAGCCCAAGGAAAGGGGCTGTTGTCATTCTTACCCCATGCCTAGAGACAACAGGAATGATAGAGCCTCCTTCAAAGAATTCAAAGCCCAAAGTCCAGAGCTACATAAAGTGAAATTTATTGGTGGGATAACTTAAAGGGAGGCCATGGGGGGTGGAATGTGGTGCTACGTGTCTGGCTTGCGCTCTGGATCTTGTTCTCTCTGGTGCTGGGACTGGATCCGCAGCTCTTCATCCAGCCGCTCCTTGGCTCTCACAACCTATGGGGCACAGAGCTGGCAGCTCAGCACTGGGTCTGGTGACCAGCTGGCAAAACAGAAGGCGCTCGCCAAAAAGTGGCCAGATGCTGCACCAGATGCTGTCAGCCAGCAGGGGGCAGCTCAAGCCGCCACCTCAAAGTCAAGCTTGGGTCATGGAGTCCAAACCGTGGAACTCCAGCAGGTCCCATTAGACACGCCAGCCCATGGGATGGTGTGTGTGTGTGTCGGGGGGGGGGGGGGTCCTGCCTTCCTGATGCACTGTTCAGACCTTCCACAGAGCAAGGCTCGCCAGAGGACACAAGCTGTCAGCTTTTGATCACCTCATGTTCTCAGGTAGCCTGCCACATCCAGTGGCAAGGAGTTCCACTCACCTTGGACTGTAAGTAAAAGGAGCCACCCACGGACTTGTCGTTCACCTTAAATAAGTGTTCATAGTTCTGCCAAAGGTAAAAAACAAGGTTGGCATGCGCAGATGCTCCCCGCAACAAAATATTTTATTTTATTTATTTTTTGAGAATTAAAAAAAGTTTTCTAGTAGGAGGGTGAATACCATGCTAAGCAAAAGAGGCCCCCCATCCTGAAAGGGGGGGGTGAATACAACACCCAGCAGAATAGCCACCTTTAGGTTCACCCCCTTTATAGAGGACCTGGTTGCAGCCCCCTCTCCCACAAAGCAGGGGTACATAGCTCTGGGCTCCCTGTCTGTGGAGACCCCCAACACACCCAGGGTAGCCCACTTTGTTCTCTGTCCTTTATGAGCAGGCACTCTCTCTGCCCCCTTTGTATCTGCTCACTCTATAAGCAGGCCTGTGGGGTGGCCTCCGGAAACTCCCAAGCCTTCTACCCACCCAGGTTTTACCTTCTGAATGTGCTCTGGGTTGAGGCTGGAGACATTGAGGATCTGCTGGGCCTCCTGAACAGTGAGGCCGGCGATGGAGGAAGAGGTGGCCGCCGACCGGGGCCCCGGGCGCCCCCGTGCATCTGCTGCCGCCTGGCTTGCTACAGGGGTGAACCTCGGTCAGTCACTCAGGCTGGAAATGGTTGTCCTGCCCAAGGGGGTTCTGTTTCTAACCCACCTACCCATGAGGGTCCTGCCCTTCTTTCCATGGGGGTCCTGCTCAGGGGGAGGGGTGGCCTTTTTTCCTGGTAGAGTTCTGCCCTCTCCCTAGCTATTTAGGGGAGTTCTGCCCTACTCACCTTGGGGAGGGTCCTGAGCTTCCTCCCAGCTGCCATGAGGGGGATCTGGCCTATGAGGAGGTCCTGCACTCTTGGCAGGTGAGGGTCCTGCCTATGGAAGGATGGCCTTCCTTGATTGGGGGATCGTGCCCTACTGGCCAGAGACCTGCCTACTCTCACAGCTGCCCAGCGGTCCTGCCCTCTTCTCAGAGGTCCTGCCCTCCCACCCAGCTGTTGGGGAGGTTCCTGCCTTATTCCTGTGGGGTCTTGGCCTTTTGCCCAGGAGAGTCCTGCCTATGGAGGGGTGGTCTCCACCTCAAAGTTAAACTCAGGTCATGGCACCCAGACCATCAACCTCCAGCAGGTCCCAGTAAACGCTCATGTGCATGGGGTGGTGTATGGGGGCAGGCCAGGGATCTCTACTCTACATCCCAACTGCCCAAGGGTCCTGTCCTTCTCCCCATGGGGGGTGCCTTGTCCTCTTGCCCACAAAGTGTGGCCTTTCTGCCCTGAGGAGTCCTGTCCATCCTCTCAGCTGCATAGGAGTTCTGCCCTACTTCACATGGGGGTCCTGCCATCCTACTTGGCATCCTACTTGGCATCCTACTGCCACCCTGTTTTCCTGTTTTGCTGCACTGGGAGGAGGGTTCCTCCTGTCCTCCTGGCCATGGGGGGGGGGGGGTGGTCCTGTCCCTCCTCCCAAGTGCTCATGGGTCCTGCCTTTCTGGCCATGGCGGTGGGTTCTGCCTATCGGGGTGTCCTTCCTGTCTGGGGGTCCTGCCCTCCTGACCATGAAGGGCCTGTCCTATTGGGGGGTGTTATTTCTGTTTGGGGGGGAGTCCTGCCTATGGGGGGGCTTCCAGTCCTGGGGGGGTCCAGCCCTCCCTCTCCATACCCCCCTCCCAATGGGGGGTTCTGCCCTCCCTCCTCATGACCTCCTCTCCATGGGGGTTCTGCCCGCCCAGCCTGCTCACCTGCGAACTCCTGCCGCAGGGCCCGAGCGAAGGCCCTACCCACCACCTGCGCCCCCGCCAGCAGGATCTGCGCCACGTACCGGGCCTGCAAGGCAAGCACAGCGCTCAGACACGGCCAGGCCCCGACCCAGGACGCGACCCCCCTCAAGGCCCTACACTCACCATGCCTCCCTGCGGCCCCCGGATGTCTCCTCCTCACTTCCGCCGCCGAACCATAGAGCACAGAGCGGCGCTCCTGACAGCGCCACCTGGTGCTCGGAGGACTGCAGTGCATGCCGTTGCTGCGGCAGGGGTTCTAGAGATCATTTTAGGCCCACACGGAAGTGATGTCATAACCGGACGTGCCATAACAGGAAGTGACATGGGCCAGGTTCCAAGATGGCGCGCCCAGCTGAAATGGGGGGTCCTGACCCCCACCTTGCGAATCTGTGCCTAAGGGCTCTCTACTGGATCAGGACAAAGGGGGCCCACCTTGCCTGGCTTCCTGGGTCTTTGGAGGCCCAGCAGGTGCCCCACATCCTGCTGCCACCCCCTGCCCACATCCAGTAGCAAGGAGTTCCACAGCAGGCACTGTCCTTTACAAAGGCCATCCTATAAGAAGAGCTTTGGTGGATGATACCAAAGGCCCACCTAGTCCAGCTTCCTCACAGTGGCTCGGCAGGTGCCACAGAAGAGAGCCTGCGTCCTGTTGCTACCCTCTTGCACCTGGCATTCTCAGGTATCCAGTGGCAAGGAGTTCCACAGGCACCATCATTCACAGGGGCTGTTGTTCAGGGCCATCCCATTGGCTTTTTAGCCTGGGACTCCCTTTCAAACTTAAAGTTCTGTCCGGGACCCCCTGGTAGTGACATCTTGGCCATAACTGTCATCACACAGGAAGTATCATCACTGTGATCCAGAACTCTATGGATTGTTTGGATCAGAAGTAATCCCCATTGTGTTCAATGAGACTTATTTACAGGAAAGGATGCCCCATTCCAAGATGGTGGCACTCAGCTTTTCATGACCCTCCTAAAAAACTCAGACCCCACAGAGGGGCCTGACCCTCCACTTTGAGGGCCATTGCCTTAGGGACACCAAAAGACAAGACTTGCCCCCTGTCCATGTGGTAACTTCTTGTTGAAGTTATCAACTTCTTGTTGATAACTCCTACTCATGTCTACTCAGAAGTAAACATTATGTGTAATGACCCTGGAGAAGCAGGCTGGATTCAGATGGTGTGCCCCTGTAGTTTCAGCACCTTGTCAGTGTGTTGTGGGATGAAAAGGATTAAAAATTGCAGGTACAGACTGCAATTTGTACCTGGTTGCACCTGGTTGCAATTTGTACCTGAATGCACTGCATGTACCGTTAAAGCACCCACCAATGGACAGTACCTATTCGTGGTGGTGGGATTGTGTGCTCCAGTGATACAAAGGGCTATGTTGGCGGTAGCATAGCTACTGGGCAGGGACTCCCGTGCCAGACAGGCCTTTGTTTAGGAGCCAGACTAAACCTGTCCAAAATCCCACTGAACATGGGTTGTCTGGAGAAGGAAAACTGCCACCTCAAGCCTCCACTGCCTTGTGGCTATACCCATTTATGGGAAAGGCTTCAGGAGTCAATCTGAGGCAAAATCAGGAGCTGGAGTCCCGGAAGCAGTTTGTACAATCACGTTCTGGTAACTCCTGCGACGCAGCTGGAACCAATCGTATTGGCTCTGCCGTTCCATTGGACTATTTCAGTGATGTGGAGAGGGGCATTTGCTCCTTGGGTAACAGTCTATCCTCTATATTAATGTACCCAGGCCATTGTGCTCTGGAGAGGACACTCAGAGCACGATACTACAGTCTTTCAAGACTGAAGGATGCCAATGGACTGTTCAAGCAACTGCAGAAAACCTCTGTGGAGTTACTGTGTGTGTGTGTGTGTGTGTGTGCGTGCGTGCGTGCGTGCGTGCGTGCGTGTGCGAGAAACGTGTTTGCTCCCTGGTACTCCTGATCAGATAATCAGACTGGGAACTTATATACAAAACTGCCTTCCAAGTCTGATTTTTATGGTATGGGTTATCTGGGACCAATTTTTCAGGATTTTGCAGAAAGGTCTTTTCTAGGTGCCACTCAGCATGGAAGGGGCAAAATTTCATTTTCTGTACAGTGGCTAAAGGTATAATGGTATAATAGATATAGGTAGAGTACTCTACTCCCAGTCCTCTACCCCCTTTGGATCTGGTCATCCTAAGCATGCAGAAATTAGCCGAGGAAAGTGATGGTGCCAGAGTGACCATAAGTTTTTTTTTTCCAGGACACATCCTCTGCCTTGTGTCCTAGAAAAAAATCTTCATTGTCCTCCTTTTCCTTGTGAGCAGGCAGCATAGAACATTCTTGTAATGAATAAATTATATGTACTGGCTTTAAATAGAATAAGTAATATAGTGTTTAAATTAAGCACATGAAAACAATATATACAAGTGTTTATAGCTTTTATTTTGTCATGTCCTACATTTTTCTTGTTTGTCCTAAATTTTGGGGGCTTCTTGACCTCTTTTTCCAGTTATGATATATCGCCACCTGGATGGTGACCAATAAAAGGCTGCTGGTGGTGGTAGTAGTGGTGAGCCTATATGCACTAGGGCCTTTACCCAGCTGCAGGATTTGGCCCTAGCAGGGAATCAAATAAAACCCTATTTAATTGTTGCCGCCGATGGCTCAGAACAATAGCATTTACACAAGACACAACCCTGTCTAATAATAAGCCACTGAAGGTGCCAACATCTACACAGAGTCTGGTGTTCCACAAGAAAAGTTTGGCAGGCAATGCATGTTTCAGCGCTGCTAGGGTGTGTCTCACATGGAGCTGCGCCACTGAAGCCTTGACCTGACATGGCAGAGGAGCAGGCACAAGGACATGATGGTGCTGAGTGCACTGGGTCAGAGTTCACACCCCCAAGGTATGCTTGTACCCAAGGTAGCCCTCAAGCTGGCCCTTGAGGCATGAAACTGCAAGAGATCAAGGGGACATAGGAGATCAAGCCCTTGGTTTGGCTCAGAGATCGGAGCCTGGAAATGGACAGGCAAAGAGGCAAGGCAGGGCCAGGGTCCTTCTGTCCAGCATCACAACCTCAGGTCCATTTAGAGATTAGTGCAGAAGAGTGTATGGCATCCACATGGCTCTAAATGCCCAAACAGAGCAAGGCTTAGGGGAAAGTTGGTATCAGTCTTGCAGAAGATCAGGTCACCTCCAGGTTTCCACTACAGCCACATGATGCGTGGCAAAAGCACAGCACCCAGTTCTGGCCCGTGGGCACAGCTGATGGCAGAGGTAGGAGGGCCAGAGTGTTAGGGTGGGAGGAGTGGAAGCCCAACTGGTAGGGATCTCAGTGCTTCGCAGACAGGAAGGTAAAAACAGACATGCCTCGGAGACTGAACAGCTCTCCTGCCGGACAGCACATGTGAAGAAGGGGTGCTCCAGTTGAACCAGCAGACAGGATCCGGTTTGGCCACAGAATGGCAGGAGTGTGTGTGAGCCAAGCTTTTGGAGTTAGTCCTGTAGAGGAATAAACAGCAGACAGAGAGCAAGTAACCAAGGATTGGGTCCAATCTCCAGCCAGGAGGTGGAGCTGGGGCTCGGAAACCAGTTGGAGGAGTGCATCACTATGAAAACCAGGAACACCCCCCCCCCAAAAGAAGACATCTCTGCGGATCAATGGAGAAATTTTAGTAAAGGTTTGAGGCACTAACAACCTCTACTTCCCCCATCAGTTGACTTTAGAGGTCATATGTGTTCCTGGCTTTGGACTCCAAACTGATCCATGCACACCATGCACTGCCCCTGGCCCCCTCCCGTTGGGTCACAAATGGAGCACATCTCCTCTGACTCACCCATTCCTCTTCATCCACGCCTTCAAAGGAGTCCTGTGGGAGGGGGTCGTCTCGGTTGCCCAGCTTGGCTACCATTGCATTGAGAAGCTGCAGGAGAAGCAGGGGATTGTGGTACTGCCTTCCTGGGGTGCACTTGGAGCAAGCGCACCTCCAAGGTAGGAGGGGATGCATGCATGCCCCAAGAGGACAAGGAAGGGTCTGGCCCCCTCCCAGCCTGGGTTGCCAGGGAAGCATCCCTGCAAGTGTCACCTCCTCTTTCTTCTGCTCATCCGACTTCTCCTCCAGGTAGACGGAAGATGGAATACACTTCCTGCTGGGAACGTCTTTTGGAGCTTCGCTCACTGGGAACAATATGCCAACAAAGTCACCTGAAGGTGCCCCATTCTAAGTGCTGCTTCTGGAGACCTGTTTTCAGCTGGAGAGGACCCTGTGTGGGACCGCCATATGTCCTGGAAAACCTGGACTGTCCCGGTTGGGGGGGATTGTGTTCAGAGACTGGCAAGTTTGATGGGGGAACTGCCCTGGTTTTGTGGAAGAGATTTATGGCAACCCTAAACCTGAGTGGCTGAGCCTTTCTCCCTGCCAAAGCTGCAACTTAGGACCACTTCAAGAGCAAGGCACTGCACATCTCCAGTTGCTCTCTACCAAAGAAGCCTCCTGATACCCACATCGCCCATCCCTGCAATTCCCTACCACTCTTTTGTACCTGGAGTCATGCCTTTGGGCTGAAGGCTGATCTTAAGGCGCTGACCATTAGCACCCTTCAGCCAGGCAGCAGCCGATAGTGCAGGTTTCCACCAGACCTCAGTAGCTGGGAAAAGGTCATCCTGGAAAAACTCTTTCTGGGGGGAGAAGGAAAGGCAAAAGATGTTAGGGGTGTCCTCTTGGAAGCACAGGCACCCACAAATCATAGTGTGTGTTGTCTGATCTGAAGATGTCCAATCTGGTGGGAGCCAGCACCACATGAACACTGCAGATGGGTTTCTACTGATCCTGCAAAGATCTCCATGAGGACATGGGGATCAGGACATGGGGGCCAGGCAAGAAAAAGCACAGACTGCAAGGCTGAGAACAGCTTGGAAATGGGTCAAACCAGGGTAGGTCTGTTCATGCAGGGGGGCCACATCCAGAGTCCAGGGTAATCTCTCCCCAGTGGATGACCTCCGAAAGAGGGCCCAAAGGCCTGTCCTACACTCTACCTTCACCCGAGGGACACGGAAGGCCACTGGTTCGATGGAGCTCTGTCTGAGACGCAGGGCCCGGGCGACCTCAACGTCACAGACATCACATTCAGTCTTGGGCAGGAACTGGAAGCCCTAGGGAAAGATGGAGGATGGGAGACACTGATCCACACTGCTTGGCAAGATGGGCGACATAGAACTCCACTCTGTTCTGGCGGACCTCTGTCACAACTTATGGGGCACAACACAGCTGCTGTGTTATGGATGGCCACAAGAGGGCACGCTGGAAGTGCAGTTCCCAGAGAGGAATGGTCCCAAAGCCAGGTCCTTACACATCCTCTTAGGGTTGCTAAATGTCCTGAAAAACAGGGACAACTCTGATTTGGGGGGATTGTGTTCACATACTGGCAAATGGGACAGAGGGTTGTGTCTCGATTTTGTGGAAGAAAATTATGGCAATCCTACTTTTAGGACCCACCCTGAAGACCCCCTATTAGGCTTCTACTCAGCTGAACGCAGTCCAGCTTGTTGGGAAGTTCTGGACAACCAGATGTGCGGAAAGATGCATGCTTCCATTCCTTCGGCCTCACCTTGTGGGGGTCACTGGAGAGAAAGCTGTTGCACTCCAAGAAAAAGGGTGCTTCAGGGATCACCTCGTATATGAACACCCTAGTGTCACCCTAAACACAAAAAAGGAAGATGCTGAAGTGGTCCAGGATGGAGCAAAGGGGGCAGTGCTGTTCTTTCCCTAAAGCCCTCAGGAGTCTTGGTTCCAGCATGTGATGAGGTGTTCCCAGAGGGTCAGCTTCTGGCGTTCCAAGACCTTTCCCACCTGGGGATGTGTCCCAATGCTGAGCCACCACCTGTTCCTTCACCAACCTTGCCTGTGAGGAAGAGGACGCCTGTGTCTGCATCATAGAAGGGGATGAGAGTGGATGGTGACACATCCAGGCTCGTAACGGCCACTGGACCAGCAGCCAGCGACTCCACATGGTACAGGGAGAGCTGGCGCTCACTGCGACTGAGGAAAGAGGAGGGCAAGACGAAGCTAGGGTCAGGCAGCCCATATTGGAGGTAGAGAGTAGGGGTGCAGGAGGGAGTTACTTGCCAATATATCACCTGTCAAAGCCTGACACCAGGAGGTACCTTCCATTGCACACCCAGATGATCCGTGCGCCTCGACCTCCCTCGGGACCTGGACCTTCCTGTCATGGGGGAGAGAAAGATGCCCGAGGCATGCTTGGCCCCATATCATGGCCATGCTCAGAGCCCCATATCTTCAGCCCTATGGTGGTGCACTTGGCCCAGCTGCTGAATCAGCAGTTCTCTGGAGTCTGCTCCCTGCTTCCATCACTACCTCCCTGAGATCCTTCAGCAGAATTAGGACCTGGGACATTCAATGAGCAAGGGAGGAGGTCCACTTCCAACCCACTGACCCCTCCTTTGGTATGGGAAGACAGAGCAGCCAGAAAGCCTCCTCTTTGAAGTGCCAGAAGGACATCTGTCCTACAAACTGCAAGAAAGGAGATTCCGGCTGGAAATCCGGAAAAAATTCCTGACGGTGAGGGCGGTTTGGCAGTGGAACAGATTGCCAAGGGAGGTGGTGGACTCTCCCTCACTGGGGATCTTCAAGCAGAGGCTCGATGAGCACCTGTTGGAGATGCTCTAGGGGGAATTCCTGCTGCAGGCAGGGGGTTGGACTAGATGACCTACTAGGTCCCTTCCAACTCTATGATTCTATGATCTCCGGTTCTGGACTGGGGTCCACCAAGCCTTGATCACCTGCATGGGATGCTCAGATTTCCGAGGTTCATAGATCCGCACTTTGGCATCCTTGCTGACTGTGGCTAGGTGACATCCATCAGGGCTCCAGGCCAGGCTGAAGATCTGAAATGTCCCAAAGGAGATCAGGATTCTAGACTTGCTTGGGGATCTCTGGCTCCACAAACAAAGTGATGGGCTCAATGAAGCTTCTTAAAGATTGGTTTCCCAGCTGGTCAGTAGAAGTCCGTTGCCCTCCCTACCTGGTCCTTGTGCCCGTCCAGGCTCAGCTCCTGCCTCCCAGCACACACGTCCCAGATGCGGACACTCATGTCATAGGAAGAGGAGGCAAGGATATCTGAGGCCTGTGGGTGGAACTTGATGGAGTAAATCTTCTCCGTGTGCCCTTGGAAGGAAGGTAAGAGGGCTGCAGGTTACAAGATACCCAAGAATCCTTCGGATCTCTCAGCTTCACCACATGGAGACCTGTGGCCCAGTTTGGCACAAGAGGGGGCTTCCACCCAGCCCCTAGGAGTAGAAGCTGTCCTTACCTCGCAGCACCACTTCAGGCTCCAACAGTGTCTCCTGCAGCCCTTCAGACCTAATTCGCCACAGACGTATCTTGGCGTCATCTCCGGCTGTCCCAGGGGAGTAAGAGAGACAGACTGAATGAAGAACTGGCAAAGGGTACACCTTGTGCTCAACTCACCTGTGGATTTCATGCCTTATTTTAAATTATTGTGCTACTGAAATTATCTCAATGTTTGAAAAATTAAAATATTGAATATTTGAAACATTGAAAAATTGAAATTATTGAAATACAGTGAAATTATATTGAAATGTTGATGCCTTGATGCACTTGTTCTATCATGATTCATGTCACTGCAAACTTTTTTTAAAACAAGTAGGAGACTCCGGTGTCACTCAGCCAGGAAAGCATAGCATAGGTGAAGCTCTAGGGCATTATCCTTAGGAAAGGAAGAGGACCCCCTCCTCCACCTTTTCCTCCCTCCGGGTTCTGACTCATGGCCAGGAGTCCAAAGGGAGGGGGCCATACCAGTTGCCAGGTGCTGTGGGTCAAAGGGGTCCCAGCAGAGATCCGAGACAGGTACCCCATTCTGGATGGTGGGCATGGAGGTATCGGGGAGGCGGCCTGGTTTGGACAGCTGATGGAGAAGTACCAAAAGTTAATAAAAAGGAAAGGTAAGTCTTGCTGTTCAGTCTCTGGGAACTATTCCTGATCCCAGTGGTCCCCCATCCAATAAGCCACCAAGGAAGAAGAGTCATAGAGCTCTTGGGTGTCACAGTGCTATTGACCCAGATCAACTCGGGATGACTAGCTTGGTGAACTGGATGGAGAATAGGTGATCTTTCTGGTCACCTCCAAAGGCCTTCCAGTCGCCATTTCCCCAATTACCTCCAGGACAGCCACTTGTCCACCTGCGGACAGCAGCGGAACCGCAATACGTTTCTGGTTGGCACAGAAGCCGTCACACTCCCCTGGCGTGGTGAGATTTAGCCCTCGGAGGTTGGTGATGTGTGTGTTGCGGTGCAGGACGGTGCCCTGGATGTGTCGGAACCCGGAGCTGGGACCTCAGCAGAGATGGAGAAAGTGGGTGAATGGTGTGCCACCTGTGGGGCAGGTGCCTGTTGGAGGGGCTACCCGAAACCACCAGCAGCTCTATTCTGTCGTGGGTCACAGGTGGTGGAAGCCTTAAGGGTCAATAAACCAGAGGGGAGGGTGCTTAGCTCTGGGCTGGCCATCTTACCAATAATGCTCTGCAGTGACTTCTGGCTTGGACTGGATGCGAAGCCGCTGGTGGCTGAGTGAGATGGGGCTCCGCTGGAAGGAGACGTCAAGGAGCTGGTCGAAGAGGACAAGCCGCTGCCAACCTGGGATAGGAGCAGATCCCTCAGAGCATGAGCACACCAAATCTTATCTAAGCACAATGAGGGTGAGATTGGAGGGAGACCCTCAGTGTCTTGGACTAGAGAGGGGCAATGCTGGGCTGCATTCCCTGGGAAAGCTGGCAAATGGAGTCCCAAGAGGGTTGGAGCACAAGCCCCTCTGAAAAGGCCTCCCTGAACTCCCACAGGCTCCCTTGGGACCCATGTTCAAAGCCGGAATGAACCATGCATGGGAATAGTGTGGGGCTCCTGAAGTGCCCACCCCCACCCCACCAGTAGCCTCCTCTGGGTGACCTCTTACACTTATCTCCTGGTCCTCGGGTTGGTTGACTTTTTCTACTGCGAAACTTTCCTGTCCAGACTTTGGAAGACAGGTAGAGGTGAATGTCTGGGTGGGCCGGTGGGAGGGGTGCAGGCTGATCCTCTGTACCTGGAGGAGGAGGCAAGAATCACAGGCATGAAAATCACAGGCATCACAGGATGGGGGGCAGCATCTCTGGAAGAAACCATCTCTGATGCAGAGTGGCCCTGACTTGTTTCTTGGTGTCTTTGGCCATGCAGAGTGACCATATATTTTCCAGGAAATGTCCTGGATTTATTTATTATCCTATTTTATGCTCATGACATAAGGTCACCCTGTGACCATGTCACTATGTCACCTGAAGCCCCAAGAAGGTCATCTGACAGTCCCTGCTGTTGCTCCAGACCCAGGAAATGGGCTCCCAGGAATGTGTAGTAGGAAGCCACCATGGGTGGGGGGGGGGCTTCTCTGAGTGGTCCCAGAGAGGTAGGGTTGCCATAATTCTCTTCCACAAAATCGGGAAAGGACCCTTTGTCCCATTTGCCAGTATGCAAACACAATCCCCCAAAATCTGAACTGTCCCTTCCTGAACTGGGCCTCCCCCTTCTGCAGTCCTCACCTGACTGTTGTCTCCAGCCCACCAGCCCTGAGCAGATCCTGCAGGGATGTTTCCAGGACATTTGGGGAATAGATCTTCATGGAACTCCTGGGTTGACTGCAAGACAGGTACTTCTGCAGTGAGCGGGTCCTGGGTTGACAGGACGGCTCTCTGTTCTGCCCCCTGCCTGCCTCTGGCATCCTTACCTTCCGGGGCACATTGTAACTGATAGGAATGATGGCCGAGTCCGTGAGCTGCAAGACCCGCATCACCTCGCAGGCCATGACTTCCAGAGCCAATTGGGGCACCTGAGCAACCCCAAGGGACTTGTTCTCTGTAAGGCACTGATTAACTGGGCAATGGAAGAGCAGAGGGTGAGGGTCGATGGGGCAGGCTTGGAACCCCTCACCTTCCTCACATCACTGGCCAGAATCATGCCAGGATGGGGGGGCCCTCGGCAGCCAGACTCACCTTGCGTCATCGCAGACTGCGTGGGCAACACCTCATAGCAGAAAAGCGTGCTCTCACCCTGCAAGAGAATTGAGATGGGTGGGCCCCTGTATCCTTGACCCATGGTGGCTGTCCCATTGCTGGCTTTGAATGTGGGATTGGAGAGAGAGGGGGGAAGCACCCACGGTTGAAAACTCCTTACCTTGCCTGCCAGGATCAGTAGACCTGTATTGGAATCGAAGAGCGGGATCAGAGCCCTGGAAAAACAAGAGAAGCACTATCAAGATGTGGGTAAAGAGCAAGAACCATATATAGGACCCAACACCAATCCCTACCCACCCATGAGGTCTGGTTGCCCCTTCAGTTCAGCCCATAAGAATGTTCCTGTCGGATCCACATCCTCTTTCCCTCATGATGGGTTTGATGGGGACAGCCAGCCACACCAATGGGTAGGTCATGTGGAAGGAGCCCTCCAAATTGCTGGAATCCCAAGGTAGACTGGCTTTGAAGATGGAGGTTCTCTTAACATGTTTGTTCTCTAGCCACTTCTGGATCTCCAGGTCTTGGAACTCAGGAAGCCATGGGCATCAGTTTCAGGGCAAGGGTGGTCCTAGGAGCAGAGGCATCTGTCACCCACCCTCCCCACCACCCAAAAAAACTGGGGTGGGAACTCCTGAAGGGAGGAGGATCAAGGAAGCTCTGTGATCCCAACTCTGGTTAGTTCTCGCTGGTGCAGGGGAGAACATGCCATTTCCTCTACATAGTCTGGCACAGATCCATAGTGGGGGAGCACCCAGCTGATAGACACCGGAACTCATGCTGGTTGTAGGAGTGGCACCCAGCATATCACTGGGTGCTGTGGAAAGCCAGCACAAGCCTTCAGTCCCCTCCTGGGCATCAGCAACCTGGTATTGGCAAAGGAACAGGCACCAGGGCAGCAGCAACCAAGGATTGCCCGCAAGGAGCAGAAAGAGGCCTTGGAACTATCTTTGGAAGAGAGGAAAAGCAATAATTTGTAGGATTCCCGGGCATCCCCTTGGGCCAAGTGGTCAAGGCTTTGCCCTTGCCACATCACTTGGGTTGGTGATCAGATCCCTCGAGTGGACAAACTGGTCCCACTGGTGCCTCCCAGCAGACAGACTCAGCAGGTTTTTCCACCTTGTACCCAACGGCAGCAGAAGCCTTTCCAAGAGGCGGCACCATGCCCAACTGGCTGCCAGATCACCCCGGCACGAGGCCTGCTGGGTGCGGTGTTGGCGCCGGGGCATGGATATGTGCCCAGATGAGCCGGGTGTCAAAACAGGGTGGCTGGGTTGAGGCTGTATAGGGAAAGGGAGGGGCTGCCCCTAAAAATGCATTCACATATGTTACATACAGTATAGGTAAGCCAGTAAACTGCAAACTCAACATAAAAAGCTTGCTGGTAGGAAGATGCATATGCCAGGGAGAAAGGGGATTCCCCCTCTCCCCCAAAAAACCTATCATCAGACAGGTATGCAAATGTCTTGGAGATCAGAACTGAGCTGTAATCTTATATACTCTTTCTTGGAAGTAATTACTGAAAACAATGGAGCTTACTTCTGAGTAGACACTGTAAGTCATGAATCTTGTAGCCACAAAGCTACTATGCCTGGAATAGCCACAAACCTTGTTGCCACAAAACTTTGCCCCTGAATGAGTTGGCGCCCAAACCTTGCACCCATCATGATGGGGATCTCAAAATGTTGTGTTGCTTCCCAGAATAATTCCAGGTGAAATCTTTGCCCCAACTCCCAGTTGGCCTCCATGTTGCAAACTGTGGGTTGGTGATCCACCCTGATCGCTACCAGGTTTTCCTCTGCCCAGGAAAAGTGCCCCTATGTTGGTTCTCCGCCTTGGAAGGCTGGTGATCCCGATCCTGTCTAGGGTATCCAGATTCACCCCCTGAGATCATGGATAGTGAACCATCTCCTCCAGGTCCTCCTGGAGTTGCTCATGAGTAGCACAGTAGGATGGCTAAGAAACACCATCATGGCAGAACATCCTGGGCTGACTCCATGCCAAGTGCCTCATTATGTGACCAGTTCTGGCCTCAGGCACAGCCAGGGTTTGGTGTGGCACAAAGGAAAGCAAAAGCAGGCTTCCACATCTTCAAGGGAGGGTGGCAGTGGCCCCCAGTACTGACACTCCAGAGGGAAGCCAACCAAGAGAGGTACAACTGGCTTGGCAAGTGAGGAGAGACCTGCCCTGCAAAGCCGGAACTCCTAGCAGATTCCTTTGTCTCAAGTTCCTTGTTCCGTGACTGATGAACGCACAACTTTTTGTGGATTTTACTCCTGCAGTGCACTCTCGTGCAGCCCCCCTAATCTCCTACAGCAAGCATGACTGTGCCCAGAGCAGCAGGGACTGGCCCCTTGAACGCTCCCTCCAAGACTGACTGCTCTGACCCCATCTAGCTATGCCACTGGACCTGACCCGGCTTTGCAGCATAGACACCTAAGGCTTCAATGTCTATCCAAGTAGCTATGCTGGAAAGCAACTTCCTAGGGGTACCATGCACAGGGATGACCTGGTGTGCTGCACTTAACCCATGAGAGTCTGGGAGAGAATGAGAAGAAGCGGACCCCATCTTGCAGCACCCTTCACCCTGCTATGATTGCCCACCATGCCTACTGGGCAAATCTTGCAAGTTGTGTTGGGCACACCTCGCAGGGCCAACTTTCTGCACTGTACAAGAAGCAGCCTTTGCAGGGATGTGTTACAGGAAAGGCCACCTTTCTCCAATGTGTGTCCTGAGCCTTAAGCCCATCTCAGTGAAAGCTCAGGGCTCAGAGACTGGCAGTGCCACCAGAGGCTGGGTGAGAGGGTCAGAATTCAGCAGGAGAGACAGCCTAGACAACCAGTGCTTGTCCTGTGGGGTGGCGGCAGGACAGATGTTTGAGGGGGCCCATAATGGATGTGGCCCCCACTCAAGCACTTTTGCCTACTCATGAGTAAAACCGCGATATTGGGCACTTTCACTTTCTCATGGCGCTCAATGCATATTTTTGATTTTTAGTTTTTTGACCATAACTTTTGATAGGAGGGAGATATTTCAAAACTGATTTTTGCATTGGATTCTGCTCTTCAGTACGAATCCAACGACATATGACATAATGGAGTACTGCACACCATTGCAAAGTTCCAAAATGAAGCCAGAATGGAGGACATTGAAGCCCTTTTGGAGGACACCCAGAGAGAAGGCTAAAAAAAGAGGACAAATCCAGAAAAATCCAGTCATATTGTCACCCTGAACTCCCACTAAATGATCAACTCCCCCCTTAGATTTTTCAACACCTGCCCTTCCTAGCATAGTTTCATCATTCATTGGCATCCTTCAGTCTGGAAAGACTATGGTATCATGCTCTGATTGGAGGTCCTGAACCAACATCTAGTGTGGCTAAAAAGGCCAATTCGAGAGTGGCAATCCCTTCCACACTGAGGACAAATAAATTCCATCCCCTGCCCAGGCCCCAGGTTTCGCTGCTTTCGGGTCTGTCTCTTTGCTTTAGCCTGCCGAACAAGTGTCTCTTCCAGTTGGAGAAGGCCATGCTGGGTCTTTTGCCTCCACGCTGAACGATTGGAGGTCAAGGGTTCCCAGCTGTTGATGTCCATTCCCAAGGCTTTTAGATCCCTCCTGCAGATGTCTTTGTATCGCAGCTGTGGTCTCCCTCTAGGGCGCTTTCCCTGCACTAATTCTCCATATAGGAGATCTTTTGGAATCCGACCATCAGCCATTCTCACGACATGCCCAAGCCAGCGTAGACGCTGCTGTTTCAGAAGTGTGAACATGCTAGAGATTCCAGCACGTTCCAAGACTGCATCGTTTGAAACTTTGTCACGCCAGGTGATGCTAAGAATACGTAGGAGACAGCGCATATGGAAGCTGTTCAGCTGTCTCTCCTGCCATGCATAAAGGGTCCAAGACCCGCTGCAGTACAAGAGTGTGCTCAGGACGCAAGCTCTATAGACCTGGATCTTTGTATGTTCCGTCAGCTTCTTATTAAGCCATACTCTCTTTGTAAGCTTGGAGAACGTGGTAGCCGCTTTACCAATACCAATAGCATAGTTTATTCAGCCTTTAAATGGATGTGCAGGCCTCCGTCAGTCTTGAAAGACTATGGTATCGTGCTCTGCGCCTCATACGCTGCATGCGAAGCACGAAAGCCTGGGTTGGATTGTTATGGAGGATAGGCTCTTATCCAAGCAGCAAATCCCCCCTCTCCACGCCACTGAATTAGTCCAATGGAAAGGCAGAGCAGATACGATTGGATCCAGCTGCATCGCAGAGCTGGGCTAAGGACAGGAGCTCACCCTGTCTTGTGGGGCTGACCCTGGTGGGTGGCGCAAGTGGTTAAGACACTGTGCCTGTTATGGAGGCCTGCTTTTTTTAATGGATGTGCTTAATGTTGGCATTTGTTCCCTGGTTGCAGGCAATCAGGTTCAATGGAGAAGGGGGGCTGTCCAAAAATTACCAAGAGGCAAATTCCTAAATTCTTGAATTTGAATCACAAAGAGCACAATCCTACTCAAAAAGGAAGCTTCAATGTGTTCAATGGGTCTAACTCCCAGGCAAGTGTGTTTTTCCAGGGAGATTTTCATGCTTCCCATCTCTTAAAGTAAAATAGAGAATATTACAGGAAAATTACTACAAAACTATTGCTGTTGGGGGTATGTGTGTGGTGGTGGTGGTAGGGAGAAATGGTTCTCTTTAGATAAATCATGGATGGGTTTATGCTTTAAATATATTTTTAAATTTAATGCTTGCGGCAGGACAGGGAAATTCTAAATTCTGTTGAGGGACCAAATGGGATCTCTAGGGCCTTTTGTTGGCCTTTAGAATTAATTGAATGCAGGACTTCTGCACTGCCCTCCTTTTTCTATGTGAGCCTTAATTAATTGCATGAAATAAATTATGAGCACAATCATAACCACATCTACTCAAAAATAAGCCCCAATGTTTCAATGGGTCTGACTCTCAGGAAAATATCTTTAGAATTGCATCCTATATGTAGCAATATTAAATTGAATAATAAGTAATAGAGAGCACAATCCTAACCATGTCTAACCAGGGCCCTCCAAGCAAGTAGCCACTCTGTTGACCAAAGATAAAGGCAGGAGAGGAAGCCAAACACTAGGCCTGGGCTGAGAACAAAGACCTGGAGATCGGGTTTCACCAGCTGACATTTTTGTGGTTGCCCAGGTTGTGATGGGGGGGGGGGTACCACTGGCCGACAGGCTTGGGTGGGGGGAAGAGATCACAAGCTGCACCAGCTGTGCACAGAGGGCATGCACAGGGCACTGGCCCTACTGGCCCCAAGGGCAGCCTGGTAGATACACTTAATAGGAAGGACACTTCAATCCCCTGCAGTGAATAGATGCAGTATGGCTGCTGCTTGTGGTGCATTATGTGCAGGCGCATCAGCACATAGGTGGTACTGAGCAACTCTGCACTATAAGCAGCGTGGCCGCATACATGTGGAAGCACTTCCTTCCAGACCCTGGGCACCACAACTACACAGATGGGCACAGAGCTGGCCACATAGGGATGGTGTGCAGGGTGAGCATACGTCATAATTGGAAAAGAGGACAAAAGAGGACATAATCGGACAAAGAGGAAAAAATAATTCATAAATTACTGTATTTTCAATCAAACATATGTAATACTTTTAAATTTAATACTAAGTAATATTGTGCAGGGTGACCGTATATCTTAACTTCAAAAAGAGGACAAAATGTAGGATAGCGAAGAAAAATGCAGGACATAACAAAATTAAAGCGAAGAATAATAAGTAATATAGTAATATGATTACACAGCGTGACCAGATGCAGTAACCAGAAAAAGAGGACAATGTCCCCCAAAGTGTAGGACACCCAGGAAAAACATAGGACATGACAAAATAAAATATAAAAACACTCATATACATTCCTTTCACGTGGTTAATTTAAACACTAGATTACTTATTATTACATTTGAAACTATTATATACAATTTCTTACATGTAATTTATTAATTACAAGAAGGCTACGTGCAATGTGGTCAAAAGGAAATGGAGGACAATTTAGATTCTTTTTCCAGGACATAAGAGGATGATTACAAAGGAAAAAAATATGATCACTCTGATGATGAAGTCAAGGCCCTGGAGAGGCAGACAGTTTCTTATTCAATCAGAGCTGGTGGGGTCCAGTGGTGTAGCTGGGGGGGTCTGGTGGCATAGCTATAGTGGGCAGAGCAGTCAGTCTTGGAAGGCGCATGCAAGGGAACCATTCCAGGCGGGGGGGGGGGGGGACGGGGACGGGGACGGACCAAAACAGAGTTTTATGGATTGGCTCCCAAGGGAAGGGATCCCTTGTATGCTCCCTCCAAAACTGACTGCTCTGCCCCCACTAGCTATGGCATCAAGGGCTTGCTCCACCAACTTCTCATTCAACCAGAGCTCTGCTTCTTGTGAAGGAATCTAGGCACTGGCCATGTTGCCCACTTAGCTACCCATTCTGGTAGCAGCCCCAAATGTGTCATGGAGAGGAACTTGGGCAGGGGGACACACCCCAAAAAAGGAGCCCAGGGCAACTTTATGTCCTTATTTTCCAGGACATGTCCTCTTTTAAAAACTTATGTCCTGAGAAAAATATCCATTGTCCTCCTTTTCCTTGTGAGCAGGCAGAATGTAGCCTTCTTGTAATTAATAAACTACTAATAAATAACTAATAAATTGTAATTAATAAATTACAAAAAATTAGATGTAGAAGTTTTAATTTTAATAATAAGCAAAATGGAGCACAATCCGAATCATGTCTACTCAAAAGTAAGTCCCATTGTATTTAATGTTTTACTCCCAGGAAAGCGGCTTTAGGATTGCAACCTAAATCAATCAATCAATCAATCAGTCAGTCAGTCAATCAGTCAGTCAGCACAATCCTAACCATGTCTACTATGTCTACTCGTTTGTTCAATGGGGCTTACTCCCAGGAAAGTGTGTTTAAGGCTGCAATCCTAAAGACACTTTCCTGGGAGTAAGACCCATTGAACACAATTGGGCTTACTTTTGAGTAGACATATTTAGGATTGTGCTCTAAGCTTGTGTGTGTTCAGCTTTTATTTTGTCTTGTCCTACATTTTTCTTGGGTGTACTACATTTTTGGGGGGGGGTCCTTGTCCTCTTTTTTGGGTTATTAGATGAGGGCATCCTGTACTGGTCAAGGTGCCTACCTGGCAAGCAATGCCATGGGAGGGGAGGGGTGTGGGTAGGGGCCCTGTCCTGAGCTCTAAGGGCCCGATCCTGACCCCTACTGCAGCTTGCAAGGGACCCTTTCCTCTCCATTTGGAAATGGAGGGTTTAAGAGCAGGATTTTGTCCCAGAGCCCCCCAGCCTATGGACCCCCAGGAAGGTTACAGGGGGTGCCCATCCTCTTGGTTTTCGCTGAGATCATGAGGCTGTGAGTTCCACAGGTGAACATGGGTACCCCTCTGGGTGATGCTCCTCCAGGATGCTGGAGTGGAGGGGGGAGCTGAGATCCAGGCAACCTTCCAGAGGTGGAGGGGCCAGCAGATCCTCCCGCCCAGGTCCGCCTCTTTGCTCCGCCTCGCACTTCGGAGCCAGCAGCGGGAGCCACAGAGAATCCCCAGCCTGAAGCCGGCAGCGGAGCGCCCCGACGGCTCTGCCTGGGTAAGTGCCCCAAAGGGGGGACCTGGCAGGATCAGGCTGGGGAGGGGGCGAGCCTGGGATCCTTTTGGGAGGATTGGAGCGGCAATGAAGGGGGGAAGCCCCTTCCTTCCTGTGAAGCCCCCTATAAGAATCCCCAGGACCCAGTGAAGTAGCTAAAGGGGGGCAAAGCACTAAGTCTTGCAGGGAGCATCATCACCCCAGGGTGCAAGGGCTCTTCCCACCATTTCCCCATTTGGAGACATTCGTTTTGCTGACCCCCTCCTGGAATGGCTCCAAAATTGAGACGGACGCTGTAATGAGGATCAGGATTGGGCCTCTGGAGTGTACATGCTTAGGATCGAGTCCCTGCCTGGAATGACTCCAATGGGAAGGGGTCCCTACAAACTGTGATCTCAGGATCGGGCCCCAGGAGCATAAACAATCAGGATCGGACCCTAGGAGCATATATGATCAGGATTGGGCCACTGGAGCGTATATGCTCAGGACTGGGTCCCTGCCTGGAATGACTCCAATGGGAAGGGGCCCCTACACTCTGTGATCTCAGGATCGGGCCCCAGGAGCATGCATGCTCAGGATCAGGCCCCAGCAGCTTAAATGCTCAGAATTGGGTCCCCAGGAGCGTATATGGTCAGGATCGAGCCCCAGGAGTTATGCCTCAGTTTTGCTCCCTCTACCTGAAATGGGTCCAATAGGGAGGCGCCTCTAAACCCTGTGATGAGACTCAGGATTGGGCCCCAGAGCTTACATGCTCAGGATTGGATCTCGGTAACATATGCCTCTGTTTTGCTCTCCATTCTCCTGGAGTGTCTCCAGTGGAGGGGGAAAGGGGTCTGTCTGTCTGTCTGCAGTATTAGACAAGGGTCCCTTGAACTCTCTGCAAGGAGGCTGAGAACCCCAACAGTATACATGGTCAGGATCGCGCCCCAGGAGCTTACATGCTCAGGATTGTCCCCAGGAGCATACATGGTCAGGATCAGGCAGGCCCCAGGAGCATACATGGTTAGGACTGGTCCCCAGGAGGTACATATTCAGGATTGGTCCCCAGGGGCATAAATGATCAGAACTGGTCCCCAGTATTGTGTTCCTCCTTTTGCTTCTCTCCGCCCCCCCCTCATCTGGGATGGCTCCAAAGGGGAGGTTGCATGGTGTAGTGAGACTCAGGATCAGGCCCAAGGAACATACATGCTCAGGATGAGGTCCCAGGAGTGTACACCCCTGTTTTGTTCCATCCCCCCAAACCTGGAATGGCTCCAAAGGAGAGAGAAGCCCCTAACATGCTGTGGTGAGGCTCCCTGCAAGACTTAGTGCTTTGCACCCCCACAGCCAAGATGCCCCTACAGCATGTAATGTGTGTCAGGGCTGTCTCCTTGACCCCCATGACTATCTTCCTGGCCACAGGAAAAGCCACGGCTCCAGTATCACATGTGCCATGGATTGATCAGAGTGTTGACAACATTGGCTGTAGCTTTCCTGGCAGTAGCACCTCTTGCCTGATCTAGAAAGTCACTTGCCTGGATTGAACCCAGGACCTTGAGTATGCAAAGGGGGGGGGTCTGCCTTTGTGGGGAGAGACAGGGTGCTCACCTGAGCCAGAAGTCAGACCAGATGATACCCATGCATTAGCATCGCGAGGAGGTGTTCTGAGCATGTGCAGAGTGTACCCTGGAATCCACTCCCTTGGCCCAAGCCATAGGTTACATGTCCTGAAACTGAGCTGCTGCCTGGCAGACCCAAGTAAGCCCTTCAAATGCCAAGAGGGAGGACATCATTCTGGGCTGGAGAGAACACTTGGGGTGGCCAAGACTCCTTGGCAAGCCCCACCGTTGCCTGGATCAGGAGCAGTTTGATCTTCCTGGAAGCCCTTGGAGCCCCTCCAAGGTTTCAGCACTGGGGGTCTCCATGTCAGCCGTTCTCTCTCCTTCCCCCAACCTCTTACCCATGGTGTTTATTTTTTTCCCATCCTTGTATGGGGAGGTTCTGTAAACAGAGTGTCAGATGCAGGAAGGGACTGTGTGAACTGGCAGCCGCAGAGTGGGGGAGCCTCCCATTCCAGTTGGGCCACTTCCGGCTGCTGGTTAATTACCAGGGACGGATATGTCAGAGGGGTACAAAGTCCGGCTGGGTACAAATTCCAGAGGCCCTACTGGGTCCTGATCTCCCTGTGCACAGCGCATACAAATCCTTTCCAAGTGGTTTGGAAAGGTCCCGATTCTGTCTTGTGGATGCGTGATAGGGTCCGAACTTATGCCAGGTTCCGAATGGCTGAGCATTCTAGGGTGGGCACAGCAGCTTCCACAGTAGCCTACATGCAGTTAAGTTGCATAAAATTGACACAAAGTTGGAAATATAAATCTAGTGCTAAGGCCAAGAGAGGAATGGCGCATGGGGTATCTCTTGGATCCCCCTACACTATGCCGATATGGGTGCCCACGCCAACTGGTGCCACGGCCTACTTTTCTCAGGGTGACCATATATCATAATCACAAAAAGAGGAAAAGATCACCCAAAACGTAGGACACACAAGAAAAATGTCATGTCCTGTGGTTATATATATAACTTTCATGTGGTTAACTTAAACACTATCAGTGTAAACCTTAGCACTTATCTAAGGATCAGTGATCTACAGGTCTTCCCAATCTACTGAGCGTACTGTGTTCAATAGTACTTACTCCCAGGAAAGTGTGGTTAGGATTGCAGCCTATATTACTTACTAGTGGAATGGACCTGTTGTGGAGAAAAATTGATAGAATATTTGTGGGCACTGGCAGGCACTGCTGGGCATCAACAGGTACCCTTTACCAGTGGGTACTGGGCACCAATTTAAAAATACTACCTTATGGGTGCAATCCTATGCCTGTCTACATGGTAGTAAGTCCCATTATATTCAATGGGGTTTACTGCCAGGAAAATGTTTAGGATTGCAGCCATAATTTATTACATGTAATTTATTGATTATAAGAAGGCTACAAGCTGCCTGCTTATAAGGAAAAGGAGGACAAGATTTTTTCCCCAGGACACAAGGCTAAAAAAGAGGACATGTCCTGGAAAAGGGAGACATATGGACACCCAGACATTCCTGCAAAGGCTCTCCTTCTTGCAATACATGGATTTTGTGGTAGAGGCTCAAAGTACCAACTACAAACCCATCTATCGTCCTTGCAGTTGAGTGGTTTAAGTGTGATGGCACACACCACCCTGTTGGTGCATACAAGGGGGCCAGAGAAGTATCTAGCCTTCTGTTTCCTACCAGGGCAGGGGTCTCTAAACATTTAAATACACAGATTTGAGATGGAATTGAGATTAATGAATAAATTTCCACAAGCCTCAATGCACAACACAAAATTAATGCATACTCCCACCATTTCCCCACTCCACCATCATAGCTCCAGTGGTGTTTGGTCAACT
Source organism: Cryptoblepharus egeriae (assembly GCA_030015325.1). Classification (NCBI taxonomy): domain Eukaryota; kingdom Metazoa; phylum Chordata; class Lepidosauria; order Squamata; family Scincidae; genus Cryptoblepharus; species Cryptoblepharus egeriae. Next base: position 23,325,185 of record JAREYC010000012.1, read on the forward strand.
GTGTCGGAGGCTCTTAGGGGACCAGATGTTGGCCATGGGCTGGTTAAAGGCTCAGTGTGGGCCACATCTGGTTGTAGGATTGGGGTCTGAAGACCCCTGTACAGGGGCAACAAAGGCACTAAGGCAACAGCATTTACTGGCAACTGGTATAAACTGGCAACAGCACCTTCCAAACTGGTAGTTGGGGCTCATTTTAGTATGGAAGTTTCGTTTCAATACTAGGATGTCGCTGGTGTGCGTGTGTGCATGTGCACATGTGAATTCACGAGAAGCACCAATGTGCTGGTATATAGTGCAATCCCATTAATGTCTACTCAAAAGGAAGTTCCATTGAGTTCAATGGGGCTTACTCCCAGGAAAGTACTCTTAGAATTGCAGCCTAAAAGCAGTAAATTGATGGTTTGTTTGCAGTCAGTTTCTTGTATCAAGTAAAGCGATAGGGCAAGAGCAGGAAATGGTTATTGGAAGAGACATTCTCAGAAGAGGCATTCCCTCAGTGGGAAAGAGAATAGTGGGAATGTATCACACAAGAGGGCAGTTGTGACTCACAGTTCTTATGGATACCATGAGAGCATCATTTTCTAGGGCAGGGCAGTGATTTTCAACCACTGGTGTGCCAAGGATGGTCTGTAGGTGTGCCTAGGGATTTGGATATCCAGTTGGAATTTGGATATTAATTAACAGGGCAGTTGGGGGATTGGAGCCCTGTACCAGCAGCATGATGTGCCTTGTCTATGATAAAAAAACTGATGGTGCGTCTTGACAATTTTAATGCTTTGTCAGTGCGCTGTGAGAAGAAAAAGTTTGAAAATCTAGGGGATTTGGGGCTGCAAGTCAAGAAGGATCTGCCTGGATGCACTGCAGCTGCTTCTGCCCCCCAAGTGGTTGGATAGCAAGAGGCATTCCTGGATCTCTCCCTATGTGCATTTGTGTGAGGCAGAGACAGTATGCAGGGTGGGAGGACATGGAAGTATGTGCACTGTTCCTCCCACATAGTTGGATCCCATATTGGGGCTGCTGAAATTGTTTTCTTTCTCCAGGATGCCTCCACCTGAGCACCTGAGCGGGGAGGCTGGAAAGTGGGGGCGAACAAATTCGTACTTCGTGTGTGCCTGCCTGTCAGGCAGGAATGCTCCAGCTGAGCTGGGAGGGCTGCTGGGGTCTGGGGCAGGGATTCAGGAGAGGAACGGAAGACCCAGGAGGTGATAAGGGGGGAAATGGAGGAATGTGGTGGAGAGCTTACAGTCACAATCCCCCAAATGGATGCCAATGGATTCCCAGAACTGGTGGCATAGCCAGAGGTGGGGCAGAGCTTTGCTCCCCACCTGGAATGGCTCTGAAAGGGTGAGGCTCCCTCCAAGACTGACTATTCCACTTCCTCTAGCTACAGCACTGCCTGGAGGATACAGGCCATTCTGGCCCCACCAAGCAGTTGGGATGTCCTGCCACAATTATGCCCCCCCCAATCAGAAAACCAAAGCCCAAGTATAGATACCTCGTACATGGAGGAGCTCAAGCCTCCCTCTCTATCCTTTTTCTCCCTGCAGCAGCAGCACCCCCGCCTTCAGGAGAAGTGGCATGGAGGTGCTCATGCAGGCCCTCGGCTGGACAATGGCAGCCTTGTTCTTCCTGTACAGGGGCTAGCAAAAGCAGAGAGCGCCAGGAAGGTAATCTGGCAGGAAGTGTGTTCACACGCCAAGCAGGAAGCGAATTTACATGCCAAGCTCTCCAGACCAGTGATTGTCAAAGTGGGGGGTTGGGATCCCCTTGGAGGGGGTTATGGAAAGCTGGGTGCTGCCATCTTGGAATCTGGCAGTGGGCACTGCCATCTTGGAATGGTGCACTCAGGCTGCTTTCCTGGAAGTAAATCTCACTGAGCACAGTGAGTAGACATGGAGGAGCTCTGGCATCACAATGATGCCATTTCCTGTTCCACCCATGGCATCACTTCCAGGGGGTCCCAGGCAGAAAAGGTTGAGAACCACTCATAGACAAAGGCCCAAGGCACTGCAGTTTGTGCCACTTCATCCCAGAGGAACGTGGGGGCACCCAGCACCAACCTGGCCCTACGGGGGGCTGGGGACATCTGGGTGCATCATGGTCAGGGATCTGTCCGTACTGAGAGTCCACCTGATAATCTGGGGAGATGCCTCCTGGAAGCCCAAGCGGAACCCCAGAGGTGGCAGAGGGAGGGCTTCACATTTATGGGGTAATATGGGCATCTCTTGGGACGCCAGTCCCAGGAGGAGGTGGGTGGATCTGTCTGGGGTGTTGGCCGTCTACCTTCAAGGAGACTCCTAGGGCGGGCCTCGGAGTGAGGATTAACCAAATGGGCCGCCCCAGGTTGACTTCCAGATGAGCTTAAGAAAAGCCTGTGGCTCTGACAACCCCATGGCCATGCTCTCCCACCCCACAGTGGAGCTCCAACATGTCCCCAGCCTGCCCCAAGGGAGGACTCAGCTTTGCCACCCACTCGCAATTACTCTAAGACCTGGCACGGCCCCACTCCTGACCCATCCGTGGCCCTGCGGTGGCAGGAGCTGTAATTAAAAGGGGCAGGAGACGAGTTACTCAGCAGGCCAATTGCCGCATGAGACACGTCAGCGAAACCTGAGCCTCTGCCATTTCCGAGCAGCAGCCGCCACATTCCAACTGGAAACTCCACCCTCCCTGTACACCTCCTCTGAGGAGTGCTCCCCTCTTGTGGCTCCAGGGATACAGGCTCCATGCATCTCGTGGGTGCCACATCACCCAGGGGTGCACTGCTCTGATGCACAGTGGACAGCAGGCAGGCTTTAGCACTGGCCCCCTTATTGAGGGGCAACAGATCTCAAGAACACCTTCTGACTTTTGTGGGCATGGCAGAAACTGCACTGCCCTGGGCAGTGATTCCACTGACTTGTCCAAGTGCCCCCATGCTGGAGTTGCACCCATGGCTGTGAGCTCTGGTTGACCCACAGTGCTGATGCTCCCCAGTATGTGGGGATCAGACCCCAGTGCCCAGCTCTGCAAAGCTTAGGTGTTTTGAACATCACAGATTGCACCATCATTAGTTGTGCCAAGGTTGTGCCAGGTTTTATTTCATTTACAATAGATTGAGTTGTGCCATGTTGTGCCAAGGCCCTTCTCCTCCCCCCAACACCCCACTCCAGTCTGGCAATGGAAGGAGGAGACTGGAATTTCTGCTTCCAGGCAGAAATTCTGCAGGGTGAGCCAGACCTCTGATGTGCTGCCAGCCCCCCCGCCCCCGCCCCCAAGCCAGCACACTCCAGGGCTTTTTTTAGCAGGAGGGAAGTGCAAGGAGACGTCTGTGGCTCAGTCGCCCCTGCATCTTGGAAGCAGATGCCTCTCGCAACCACAGCAGAAGAGCTGCGCATTGCAGCACAGGCCAGAATCTCATAGCAAGGAGGAGAGTAGGCATTGCCAAGACATAGGCTCCCCATAGGCATGCCCCATAGGCACCTCACCTGCTTCATAACAACCCCAGCCAACAATACCACAACTATTTTATGTTGTATTTTTTTCCCCAATAAAGTGCAGACAGTAATACTGTTTTGGAAGCCACATACTCCGGCGCTGTTGAGAATGGAATGCCTCTCCTGAGATGAAGTCTTCTAAACCAACCTCCCAGTGCCAATGCAACAGGGCATGCACTGCATGCGCTGGCAGGGGTAGGGAAGGTACAGAGGAACACTTGTTCCCTTACTGCAAGGCTGCATTGAGATTGTATCAATACTGGAAAAAGTTGAATAGGATTGGGTAGTTAGATGGTGCACACTCACACCCATGCAAGCTGTCTAAAATCCATCTCTGCTTCTCTCTTCAGCACCATTGTGTCTACCTATGTGCAGATTTAATCTGACAGCTAAAATCCATTTGGTTTATCAAATGGGATTCTTTGCTGCACCAAAAACCTAGACCTTTGGGGAGCTGGAAATTGACCCCCACAAGTCTCAAGCCTTCATCATCCATGCGCCTGGTTGTTTCCATTGCATGGTTCAGGGTCATCTGTAGTAACAAAGAGCTTACTCATGGCTAAGCGAGATTATTTCTGGTAATTAGGAGAGGCTAAGATGAGCTTTGCAAGAGAATAAAGAATGCAAGCAGGAGAAACACCTTCATGCTTTTCATTTGCAAAGAGTAGACAACTTTTATGGTGGTTAACTCCACAAAACCCCTATAAGGGTGAGAGATGGTTGAATACCCACCCTCTCCTTCCCCATCAAACTGGTAGAAGGATTGTTATCTGAAAATAACATCTCAGAACGCATCTGAACAGGTCCCCAAAGCCAGTGGTGCCCCCCCTTTCAGTCTGGCTCCTGCCTGGGGCAGTGGGCTGATCCCTGAAGCTCCTTCATACTCCAGGGTGGCATTCTGGCCACCCTATCGCCACAGGGCTGGTCAAGACTTGACTTATTAGTGAAGTGTCTTCACCGTCTCCTGTTCAACCAAGGCTGCAATCCTAACCACACTTTCCTGGAAGTAGGTACTATTGAACACAATGGGACTTACTTTTGAGTAGACCTGCTTAGCATTGCATCACAAGTCTCTAAATTACCTGAATTTACTCAAATCTAATGTGCCATCGAACCTAATGCTCACCCCAATTTTAAAAGGCTTGAGATTTTAAAACTGTTTACTGGTGATTGTAATGCACAGCAGTGCAGCAGGTGCAGAATTTAATTTTACTGCATAGAGCAATGAGATATAGGACAAAAATAATATGACAATGGGTTTATGTTATGATTTTTACCTAATTGCACTACTTTATACAACAATGGATTTATGTTACATTTTTTATTACAGAATGTTAAACTGTTAACTGGCCTATACTTATAATCAAAATACCATATTTTGATCTAAAATAATCTAATGTGCACCCTGATTTTGGAGACTGAGGCTGCAATCCTAAGCATGTCTACTTAGAAGTAAGTCCCATTCTGTTCTATAGGACTTAGGCTGCAGTCGTAAACACATTTTCCCATAGAACAGTAAGTCCCATAGTAAGTAAGTCCCATAGAACAGAATGGTACTAACTTCTGAGAAGACATGCTTAGGATTGCACTCTTGCTCTCAGGAAACTGTGTATAGGATTGCAGCCTCAATTCAGCTGAAAAGGGTGAGGTTTTTCAAGTAAATTCAGTAAATATTTACCAATTTGAGTAAATACAGTAAGTAGCCTGTTCCATGATGGCAGGTCCTGTGATTCCCCCCACAAGGAGCACCATGAGCTTCCACTACAATTGGGGGGTGCCAGCGAAATGAAGTTCCCTGCTCGTGGGGAGGCAAAGGGACACTGACAAGCCCAAGCTTAGGATCATGGGACGACAGTGACAATTTAAGTATTTTGGTTTAACTGGTAGAAGTCCCTTAGAAGGGAGCTGACCTGTGAACTCATTGCCACAAGAGTTGTGATGAGGGCCACAGGTTGAAGGGGAAGAGATGTTCACAAACAGGAAAGATTCATTAATGGTTAGTCAATATTCAAGGGCAATCATGATGCTGGGTGCGAACAACAGGGTGGCATTCTGGCTATGGGAGAGGCAGGATGCTGAGGGTGAATGGAGTCCCTCCCAGTCTTCTCCAGTGGGGCTCTTCCAGGTTTAGGGGTAGTGCTGCCTATAGCTCTGGACCCAGTACCTACAAGACTCATATGTGGCAGTGATCAGGTTATTCAACCTGCTTTTGGGGAAAGCCCAAGGATTAGGAGGCATCTAATATTTGAGCCCCATAAAAGGCTGCTAATTCTATGATACTGAATGCAGCAGTATGGGGGAATTGGGATGCAGGCACAGGTTTTCTGCCTCCTGAGCTAATAGATCTTGTGGTGCAGGAACAGATTCTTCCTCCCCCTCCCTTCCCTGGTTAAGGGATCAGAAGCAAGGATCAGGGAAGCATCTAGTGGCATCTCCCCTTTCCATGTGCTCAGAGGACTCTAGGGAGTAATCTGATCCCAGGCCTTACACTCACTTCGAGGGCAGCCCTACTCAACCCTTGCCCCTGAAACACAGCAGCCCCTTCAAGACCCCATCCTGCCTGTCAGTACACCCCTCGCCACAGCTGGCTCCCATTACCACAGTGCTGCGGCGACCCTCCCCATACAGAGAGGCCCCAGCAACTGCCTTTACCTGACAGGTTATGAGATTGCAAGAGACACTTGCAATGGGGGAGAGCCAGGATGGGGGAAGGAATGTGGAGACAGGGGGCCCCACAACAGCTGGCGGCAAGATCAGGCAAGAACAGCCGCAAATTCTGCTTGGCCAGAGATGTGGCCACATGGCCAGAGATGTGCCCACTTGAGAATCGAGGGAAAATGCAGCCATGGGCAGATCTTCTACCTGTAGGTCAAGCCAGCGGTCCAGCGTATCATCAACAGCTAGCCAGAGACCTCAAAGAAACTCATGCAGAGCATCAAAATGGGAGCCCAACCCTGTGCTTTGTCACAACAAATGAAGGTCAGAGAAGGTGGAACCCAAAAAAGTGCAGAATATGGAACTCCCTGCCACATGATGTGTCAGGAATGATTTTAAAGGAGGGCTTGACATATTTATAGAGGACAAAGAAGAGCAAGGAAGGCCTTTTGTTGGTCATCAGCCAGTTAGGGAGGCAGCTGCGGCAACAGGGTCCAGTAGCTGGCCCAAACCCTGCCTGTGGGTGCCCATCCAGTCCCTGCCAAAAGCAGGCGGCTTCTATAATGTGCTGATCGAGCAGGGCTGTGCTGACATGCTCACCACATCCTGTGGCACCAAATTCCATCACCTAATGATGTACTCAGTGAATTGCTTGGCCCTCTTTGTCGGTCCCAAACTCACAGCTAGTCTCCTTCGCTGTAAGCACAAGAGGGGGAGGCAGAGAAGGGGGGTTCCTGGCATGCTCCTTTCCTCCTTCTCTGCAAGACAACCCTGTTTCCTGCCAGGAAGGGGGGCTCACTCCAGGCCAAACACCCGCCTCTCCATGCTTTCCCCAGCTGCACATTCCAGATTTTATTACCTGTCTGTGCAATGCCAGCTTTGCGGGTTTGACAAAGCCCCCCTATATGGCCACTCTTAATTAACTGGCTTATTCAAAGGGTTGACAGACAGGTGGAGGAACAGGTACTCCTGTGATCCCATTATATTTTGGGCAGCACAGGAAAGGGTGGCGGGGAGGAGGTGAAAAGGGGCATGCCTGTGCATGCCAACTAAGCCCCACCTGAAAGCACCCCAGTCTCCTGTACAGCAACAGCTTCTTTGATTCCCTTTAGGGTCCCTGGAGTCCTGTGGGCTCTCCTCCTGGGCCTGATTAGTCTTTTGCTGAGCCCACCATAGGGATCCTTGCTTCTTGATCCACTGATGAGCTCCCAACAAGTCCTTTAAGACCTAAGGGGGGCATGCTCATATTGGGGGCACCACCCCATGCCAAAGTGACCAACACTCTCTTCTTTGCAACTTTGTCCGCATTACCATAGGATTCCCTGCAAAAGAGTTATTGAAGCCCTTCCATGAAGGCTCCTATCATGGGCTGCTTGGGGTGGGCACAGGTGGCACAGCTGGGCAGGATGCAGCGGTTTTATATGAGTGTGCATGGGGCAGGTTTGCCCCTCCGAGGGCAAACGGAGGGGATGGCCTTAGGCTTGGTGACAGCACCCATTTAGGGGCAGATGGACACAGCCACCTTCCCTTCCACTATGCCAAGCTGGGTGCCATAGCAGAAGCTGGCCTTCCACGTTCAGGCAGAACCCTGGTGAAGGTAGACAAGCAAGAGGTGGGTGCCCCTTTGAACTGGGCAGGTGTGTGGCAATGCAGATGAGTGGGGAAATCAAGCCTTTGCCTCCTGGCATGGAGGTGAGGCACCTCCTGAGCCTCTTGCAGTGGCGTGGGAGATGTTCACCGGGTGAGGCTCTTCCCTGAACATCCCAAGCGTATGGCTTGGGTGGGTGCCCCCCCACGGTTCTACCTTCTCTGCCAACTGGCTTTTCTAGTGATTTTTGGAGGCGTGCGCTGGCGCAATGCAACAGGCGGGGAGGAAATTTGGACTGCATGCCTGGGTTGAATGCCTCATCCAGAGTGGCAGAACTGGAACGACAGACTCCGGTGAGGTACGAGGGTTGGTGCTTGGGTGTTGTGGCTACCCAGGGATGCCACAACTGGAAATGATGCAGAGGAAGCATGTGAGCTATTCCCTAGAGGTGCCTGAGCAATCTGGGTAATACAGAACTGCTCTTGTCCAATTTTTCTTTGGTGGGAAGAGGTCAACCCTGGAAGGCTTTCCGGTGCACCTGTTGAGCTGCTCACCTCCCTAACCAAGCAAGTGGAGGGTGTCTTCATGCAGGAAGCACCATAACCATCAGAGCCTTCACAAGTGCTGGATTGGGGCCTTTAGTGCCCTTCGTTCTTAGATGGTGGATCAAGGTATTTCCAGGACAGAAAGGGAGGAGTTGTTATATAGGACTCTGGGGCGCCCGCGTTCTCCAAAGGTGCTGAAAGTTCTGGTGGGTGCCCTGGTGGGTGATAACCCAGGATCCCTGGTGGGTTCCCATTCTGGTGAGTTTCTTGACTCGGCCCAGATCAGAAAGAGGAGCTGGTGTCATCCAGATTGGAGAGGACCTGAGCAATAAAGGGGCCGAGGGAGGGGGAGTTATCCCTATTACCACAATCGGTGTTGAGTAGACACGTATGGCTGTTTTGGAAGAGGGGAGAGAAAGGAAGGTACATAACAGATGGTTGCTAGGTGGGGCTTGCCTGGTTAGGGCCAGATGGCTGTGCAGAGCATGTTTGCCTCAAATGATAAGTATTTTGAGGTTGGGAGCAGCCAAGGTTCGATGGAGTTGCTGCAATCGCAGGCAGAGCTTTCAGCACCAACATCCAGCATTTGCAAGATGTTTTGGGGAAGGGGAGATTTGGTGCTTGAGCCCTGACCCCTCCCCAAACTGAGTTACCCACCCAGGCCACAGCAGGCATCCCGGAGGGGCTCTGCACATGGGCAACAGCTGCCTCCTCCACTCTTCCCAAAATGAAGCCATCTGAGTAAGTTTGTCCCACCCTAAACTCTGGCACAGAAACCCAGTTGCCTTTCCCTAAGTGACACGCCATTGCTTGGCAATATCGGCAAATGGGGCTGGGCCCGTAGGCCCACCCAATACATATGGCTGCCCTATAAAAATTGAATGGCTCAGCCCAACAGCTAGAGCCACCTGCCCCCTAAATTTGCAGTGCCATTCAGTCTCAAACATATATGGCTTCCCTATAAAAATTAGTGGATCAGCCCAGCACCTACAGCCACCCTAAAGTTCCGTTGTGACCCTAAAGATCCAATGTGCTTTACCATTCAGTTTCAAATACATATGGAGGCCCAACTAAACCCTCCCTCCCAGTGTCTAGCTCACATTTTCAGCTGGCTGGGATCCGCAACATACTCTGGGGAGCCAGACCCACAGCGTTTCTTGGTATTCATTGCCAGCTCACCTCCTGTGCAGCTGGTACTGGCTGCTCCACCCACAATTCAAGCCAGCCCCTTCCCAGCTCCAGCCACCTTCAGTTGAGGCACTCATTCCATAGTGACCACTTTCCAGAGAGTTTTGGTTGCACGGTATTTTTTAGGTAGCGCTATGGAAAAACAGCCTAGGCATTGCCTTCTGCGCCCCCACCTGGGCTGTCGGATTCGGATTTCTTCTTCCCAGAAATTGGTGTCAGCCCCCCCAGCACCCTACAATGCCCATATCCCCTGCTCCTCTCACTGGCCAAGATAGCAGGGAAGAGTCCACACAACATTCACTGTTATGATCTGTAGGGCAATTCATGTACACTACAGTTTTCTGCCTGCTACAGTCCACACCAGGTTGGACTCCAAGACCAGAGAGGGTGGGAGGCTCGCTGCGGCCTTTCAGAGGGGTCCCTTTTCAACTCATCATTCTTTTCCTTCTTCAGGACCTCCACAATGTGGCCTTCTGTGATCTGGGCACTGCTGTTCCTCCCTGCAGGAATCCTGGCCCAAGGATGCCCCTCCGACTGCCATTGCAATCAGCCCCAGACGGTCTTTTGTGTCTCTCGTAGAAGCCACACTGTCCCCCGCAGGCTACCGCCGGACACTGCCAGCCTCTATGTCTTCGAGAATGGCATACGTGCCCTGAGTGAGGACAGCTTTTCAGAGGTGCCTGCTCTCCAGCTCTTGGATCTCTCCCAGAACCAGCTCTCCAGTCTCCCCAGGAATGTCTTTCAGCCCCTGACCAGCCTATGCAACCTGGACCTTTCCTCCAATCAGCTGCATGAAATCACCAATGAGACCTTCTATGGGCTGCACCTGCTGGAGCGCCTCTATCTGGACCACAACCGGATCCAGCACATCCACCCAGCGGCCTTCAACTCCCTGGAGAACCTTCTTGAACTCAAGCTGCAGGACAACCAGCTGCACGTGGTGCCCCCACTTAGTCTCCCCACTCTCCTCCTCCTGGACATTAGCCATAATCGGGTCACGGCTCTGGAGCCTGGCACCTTCCATGTCCCCAACTTAGAGTCGCTGAAGATGGCAGGGTTGGGGTTGGGCCACCTGGACAAGGATCTCCTGCAGAGCCTGCACAACTTGCATGAGTTGGATATCTCGGGCAACCTGCTAGCCAGGGTACCCCAAGTTCTGGGGCAACTGCGTGGCCTGACCAAGCTCAGCCTGGCAGGGAATGGCCAGATCTCCCAGCTGCAGCTGGAGGATTTCCAAGACTTACACAATCTGCAGGAACTTGACATCAGCAAGTTGAGCCTCCATAGCTTTCCCAGGGACTTTTTTGGCTCCTTCCCCAGGCTCAAGGCCATTACAGCAGCAGAGAACCCCTTCAACTGCATCTGCCAGCTGAGTTGGCTGGTCCACTGGTTGAGCACCAGCAAGGTCTTACTCCGGAGATCTGAGGAAACACGATGCCACTTCCCTCCCAAGAACGCTGGCAGGCTGCTCCAGAACCTGGAATACACCGATTTTGGATGCCCGATCACCACCACCTTGAAAGCCACCAGCCCTAAACACATCACGTCTGCTCCCAGCAGCAGGCATGTTCCTCCAACTCCCAGCGCAGCTGGTTCCACCCCTGGAGAAGACATCTTTACTACCACCCCATCTGTCACACTGGAGGACAATCTCAGTCCAGAGGCAAGGCTCTGCCCCCCCCATACCTGCCTGAATGGTGGAGTGTGCCAGCTAGATGCCAGCAACCACCTGGAGTGTGCCTGCCCACCTGGCTTCTCCGGTCTATATTGCGAGACCAAGGTCTGGGCCACAACGCAACCAGCAGTCACCCAGGTGTCAACCCGCCCCACACGGGTAGCCATAAAGCACATAGGAGGCACCTCCTTGAAAGTAGATTTGCAAAACTACGTCCAGTCGAAGACACAGCTGAAAGGGATCCGCTTGACCTACCGGAACCTATCCGGGCCAGACAAGCGCCCTGTCACCCTCAGTCTGCCAGCCTCGCTGGCTGAGTACACCGTACGGGCTCTGAAGCCCAATTCCTCGTACCACATCTGCATCGGGCCTCTAGGGGACAAAGGCCACGAAGAGGACCTATGTGTGGAGGCCCACACCCTACAGCTCACACAGCAGCAGCACCACGCCCCTGTCACCCAGGGGAGGGACCCCAACCTGGCCATCATGGTGGTTCCCACTATGGCTGCTGTATTGCTCCTGGTGGCTGCCGTGGCCGCTGTCTCGTACTACATTCGGAGGCGGCGGCGACAGCAGGGCAAGGCCCCAGCCTCCCCTGTGGTGGGCTCTGGTCCACTGGAGTTAGAAGGGGTGAAGGCCTGTCTTGAAAATGGAGACCTCACTGGAAATGGACAGAGACTGCTGGAAAAAACAGTGGCACCTCACGGTTTGGAGTATGAGGTGCCCCTCATGCAGCCCCAGTACACAAGCGCCGCAACATCCAGGACCCAGAGACCTTCCTACTTTTAAGTAGCCCCCAGTTGGAAAGCTAGCATCAATGGTGGGGAAGCGCCTCCCAGTGCTACTCACAGAAGCTTGGCCTATATGAAGGATAATCCTTGACTGCACCAGCCACAGCATTGCGCTTTTTTAAGGACATAGATGGACTTGCGATGGCTGCCCCGAGGACCGGCGTCTGCAGGGAGCCACAAGGCCAAGCAGCAGAAGCAAAAGGGATCCATGTGCTGGCAACAGAGAGCCCTTTTGCTAAATATGGCCTGAGCCAACCACACCCCTGCAAGGAAGGCTGGGCACAAATCATGAAGGACAAGGAACCTCTACCTTAGGCAGGACAGGGGGGAGGAGGAAGGGCAACAGCCAGAGCTCCCTGGGTGAGCTCGTCGGGTGCTGGGCTTCATGGACATCTATAGAATATTTATATAATACCAGATTTATTTCCCATTTCTTCTGGGAAATCTCTTTTCTAACACAGATGGAGGTACTTTTGTAAAAATCAGACTTTTAACTGCTTTTGTACAAATTAAAATGTGTTTTTATATCATTTGGATAGGCAGTGGTTGTGCACTGGTTAGGGTAGTATCCTGGGACACCCTTGGGAAGGGGATAAGTTCAGAGGAGGTGGGAAACACACCAGCCCCTCCTGTCCAAGAGGCTGGTGGCTGGAAGTTGCCAGTCAGAGAAATAAATGGGATGCAGCAACTTCCCCTTCCCCCGCCCCATGCCCAACAGCTGATATTCACAGACAGAGTGCTTCAGGACATGGAGTTTTCCAGTACACTATCAGAGCCCTTAGAAGCCATTGATACATACTTCAACCCTACATATTCCCTGAATATGGCAGCAATCTTAACCACACTTTCCTGGGAGTACCATTGAACACAATGGGACTTACTTCTGAGTAGACATGCTTAGGATTGCACTGCTAGTCTAAATCTCTTTTTAAAAGGACTCATCAGAGAACCTCACTGCAGGTCTGTCTTTGAGATCTATACTTAAGAGTGGCTGAATTCAGGGGGTAGGATAGTAAATGTTAACCACCAGGATTCCTCCAAACATGAAGGTGAAGGTGTCCCCTGCAGGTTATACTGCTAGTTGTCACCAACTGTAAGTGCAGTGCTCATCCCTGTTTCTACAGCCATTGTCCAATATGTGGCTCACATGTGCTCGGAACATTGTTACCTTCCCACTGAAGCAGTACTTGTTTATCTCCTTGCATTTGCATGCTTTCAAACTGCTAGGTTGGCAGGAGCTGTGCTAAGGAGGGGAGCTCACCCTATCTTGTAGGATCCAAGTCTTGAACCCTGGCCTGCTGCTTATCACCCTGCTTCTCAGATTGATGTGGGGCTTTCCAACGTTTTTTGAACCTTAAGGACTAGAAACTTGAATTTTTAAAAGGAGGCAGTAGGTTCAGCTGAAATTTAATTCTGCATCTATTACGAATGTGACCATCTGGGCCACTTAGTGTACGGTCACCCAACAAACACAGGACAGAGTGACCAGATGCCTGAACCCCAAAAAGAGGACAAAGTCCCCCAACATTCCTGACATCCAAGCAAAATTCCTGACTTTTTTGAAATGTAGGACACCCAATAAAATGTAGGACATATTAAAATAAAGGCTGAAAATATTCATATTGCATTCCTGTCCAGTGGCGCCTCACTTAAAGAGCTTAATTCATTCTGGAGGCATGCTCGTTAAGTGAAACGCTCTTTAAGTGAAGCAGATTTTCCCATAGGAAATAATGGAAACTCAGATGATTGGTTCCACAACCAAAAAAATATTCATATAAAAATATTAACTGTTTATAAAAATGATTATAAAACACTGCAGTATAACACTGTACAAAGCACTGTAAAATACAGTAAGACACAACACTGCTATAAAGAAAATACTGTACAGTACTGAACTGTACTGTACCTTTGAAGAGGGTTACGAAGAGGGGATGACTTTCACAATCACTAACGGAGTCACTGCTATCCATTGGCTCAATGGAATCTATTGTCTTTTTGTGCAACTTGAACATTCCCAAGCTGCTGACGGGGAGCAGCACTAGAACACTGATAATTTTTAGTTGTTTGGCCCTAACAACAACCTTCCACACTGCCACACACAGATCCCACATACATACCTGACTCAGGCTGCTCCCCCCAGACGTCCCATGAGTTCCCTGGCAATGGAAGCCTATTCCAAACTTTGCCCAGGGCCCCACTGTAGCTCAAGCTAGTCTCCTCGTCCCCCCGTGAGCTTCCTTGCCATGGAAGCCTGTTCTAAACTTCCTCAGAAGTGCTCTTTATTCAAGACAGTGCTCTTTAAGCAAGTCAAAATTTCTGAGAAAATTTTGCTCTTTATACAAAACGCTCTTTATTCAAGATGCTCTTTATTCAAGATACCCTTGTACTTAATTTCAACACTATATTACTTCTTTTTAAATTGAAAACCTCTTTGCAAGACCTGTTTTCACCAACAATGCACATGTAAGTGGCCTCATCCAGGGTGACCATATGCCATAACCAAAAAAAGAGGTCAAGGCCTCCCAAAATGTAGGACATCCGAGCAAAATGTAGGACATGACAAAATAAAATCTGAAAACACTCATATGTTGAAAACACTCAAATGCTGCCTTGTAGAGCATTTGCTGAGCAAATGCACATGATCAGGACCATTCTGGAAGCCTTGCACTCTGGATTGACCTTCCACACCAGCAAGGCATGCTTGCTAGGCATGCATGAGTAAAAGCTCACTTTCAAAAGGGTTTAATGCAATTGAGCTTGGAGGGTTTCCTTGTGAAGTGCCTGGTAGGGGCTTCATTTATTGGATCAGGACCAGAATTCTCTCAGCCTGCCCAAAATATCTAGGGTAAGTTAGCCTATTTGCGAGTAAAGGCGCAATATGGCTCCCTTTCAATTCCCATAGAGATCAATGCAATTATCAGGGGCCTCTTTTGGAGATGATTTTGGAGGCTCCATTCATTGGATCAGGACCATTATTGTGTCCTTGGATTCCTCTCAGCCTGGCCTTTCTGGCATACTATGGCATATTCACCTACTCGTGAGTAAAGCTGTAATATGGGGAACTTTTCTTTCCCATAGAAAAAAAAATATGTTCGATGCATATTGTTTTTCAGTTTTTTGGCCATAACCTTTTGAGAGGAAGGAGACAACTCAAAACCAATTTTTGCATTGCATTCTTCTCTTCAATATGAAGCCAATGACATATGACATGATGGAGCACAGCACATCATTGCAAAGTTCCAAAATGAAGCCAAAATGGAGGAAACTCGGACAGGAGGCTAAAAATCCAGACAAATCTGGTAATTTCTGGTCATATGATCATCCTTGGGGTCTTCATCTCAGCAGCCTAGTCATGCATATCCATGTTAAGAGGGGAGTAAACCTCAAAGATCTGCTCTTTGGTGCTTCCGAAACCCGCCTTGATCTAGTCCAGATCACCCGGTGTTCTGCTGGAGATCCAGACCACTTTCTGCCCAACCCAAGGCCTGGTTTTAATCATAGATGCCTTTCCAAATGAGAAAGGAAACATCACCCCCAGAAACACATCACCCCTGTACTTGAGTGGCCAAGCAATAAAGCAGTGAGCCAGATTGAGCATACCCAGAGTCAATGGAGGGGAGGGGCAGCTGAGATCCTGGTGAAAAGGAAAGCAGCTACAGCAGCCGGACAGCCCCCCCTCCCCATTAAGAGCAATGTTCCCACTCTTACCACCATGATAGAGGGAGAAGATGCATAGCCTGGGCTCAAAGCCCCTCTGCAGTTTGAGCCTGCCAATTCTCTTTCCTGGAGCGAGGCCACACTCAAGGAAAACAATCAGACTCCCACGCCAAGGTAAAGCAACTTCTAAAACCAAGCAGACCCAGATGGTGCAACCCGAGCAAGAAAAAGAAGTTTACGCACTGCCTGTATGTGGCATAAGTAATTATATTTCTGCTATATAGGGTGGTGGGGGCAGTTTCAGAGTCCTTTTTTTGTGGGTGAAAGCCCTGCTTCTTAGTTTGATGTGGGGCTTTCCAACCTTTTTTGAACCTTAAGGACTAGAAACTTGAATTTTTCAAAAGGAGGCAGCAGGTTCAGCTGAAATTTAATTCTGCATCTGTTACAAATGTGTACTATTTAATGGCATTCATGTGCCGGAGCAAATTCAAGCCCTGTTTATGAAGATTTGTGGGCCAGGGGTCTAGGATTGCTTTCTCCAACACCACATAACCTGATGGCTATACAGGAATCAGGCAAACAGCACTTGCCTTTGATTAATGGGAGGGCCTTTGGGAACTTGGATTACGGAGACCTCACCTGGCAGCCACAAGATTCCTTCTCTGTGCTGGGATGGGGGGGACTATTCCAGGCAGAAAACCCAGAACCATGTCAGGAAAGGCCCAATGAAGATTTCTTTTGGACTTTCCCCACCATCTTCTACATACCCACTGATTAGTCAAGCAGGGCTACTCCTTCTGGGTCACCAAATCCAGATCTCCCCAAGTTCTGCTGGAGATCACCTGGGTCAAAAAGGGAGTGACCCCATATATTTTGGAGGGGTCTGATCCCCAGATCTGATCCCATAAGAGTTCTGATCCATAAGATCAGAACTTACCATCCATCAGTCTTGAAAGACTATGGTATCGTGCTCAATGCTGCATGTGAAGCACGAAGGCCTGGGTAGATTGATATGGAGGATAGGCTGTTACCCAAGCAGCAAATCCCCCCTCTCCACACCAATGAAACAGTCCACTGGAACGGCAGAGCCGATATGATTGGTTCCAGCTGTGTCACAGAGCTGGGCTAAGGACAGGAGCTCACCCTGTCTTGTGGGGACCCGGGTCTCGAACCCTGGCCTGCTGTTTAACAGGCACCATGTCTTAGCCACTTGCGCTACCCACAGCCCAGATCTGATCCATAAAATCCCATGTGGCATGCTTAAGTCATCCCCGTCAAGTCAGTTCCCCCACATCTTGAATCTAGCTGGTCCAGCTCAACACCATCCAAGCCAGGTCTGGGTAGGGGGCTACCAGGTGCTGGATTGGATCAGGTTCCACTCTCTGAGAGTGGGTGGTCAGAGGTGGCAGCGCCAAGCCCCTCACCTGGTGATTATTTGATCCTGGTGATCAAATAATCCACCAATGGCACATTTTCTCCTCTGGATCATGGACCAGCATAGGGGTAACAGATGTTGCTTATGCTGATGTTCCTCACATCCATCGCCCCAAGTCAACCCCAAAGGAGAAAGAGTGTCAAACATGCATGTGGTCAAGCAGGCAGTCCACTCCATGCGCTTTCCAATTTTGGAGACACTCCCTGCCATGGTTTCTCCACCCACACTGTTCCTCTTGGCGGCCAGCACTTTGTCATACCCCAGCCCGCAAGCCCAAGACCGGAGAGTGACCCCTCTCTTTCCAGATCCAGCCTCCATTGTGGGCGGATGGCTGTCAGTCTGCCCATCAGTTGTGGGTCTGGAGTAAAGTGGATGGCCCTGTGGGCTTCCCAGAGGGGAAGCCGCAGAAAGGGCAGGGCTGGTTGGGTGGACACAGTTTCCCCCTTGGGGCTGCACTGACCCACTGAAAGGCCCCACTGTCCGCCTCCCACCAGATTGTTCCAATTAAGATCCTTAATTCCTGCAAAAATTGCTGCTGAGCAAATATTTTCCTTGTGAGCCACGTGGATTTTCCAACCGCACCAGGGAGAGAAGAATGGGGTGATGTGGGGAGAAAGGGGCAGGGCTGGGTCTCTCTGGTCAGGCCAGTGCAAGAGTGCGTCACTGTCACCTCCCCTGGCCAAAGAATGCCAAGCACAAGAGATCAACTGTGAGGATGTGGGTCTGGCACTGGAAGGGACACTGATGGGATAGCCACTAAGTGCCACATGGGCAGGATTGGATCTAGAGCCCTCAGGAATGCCACGTTTCACCACAAGGGGCACCCAGAGAGAAAAGAGGGCAGAAAGACCCTTTCTCACAAAAGCATAGCCAGAGCACATGCTCACAAAAGCATAGCCAGAGCACACAGGCAGGAGACTATGCCATGATTGCCACTTTAAGGCTGACTCATAATTGGGACAGGTAAGGTAAAATAATTCCTTCCAGGTTGTCCTGCTAGCCATGACTGGCCAGAGAGTGCGACGCTCAACTCCATTTCTGTGACCAAAGAGCCAGCATTATCTGAAGATGTCTCTGTGGCCATGTGGTTGGCATGGCGCATAGAATGCTGCTTGCGTTTGCTCTGAAGCAAGGTGACTATATAGATTGGAGGACACAGTGCCTCTACCTTGTTGGTGCCCATTGCTGGATTGACACACACGGCCCAGCAATGTGTGACGGCAGCCACGGATAACAAAACACACACAAATGTGGTTAAGACAGCAGTGGAGCACCTACGTTCAACTGCAGGAGACAAATCAAGGTCACCCTGGGTGCCAGGAACCAAGAGAGGCTCCCTATGGAGAGTCTTCTGAAGGTGGGAACCTGCCATGGAAAAATACTCCCCCTCCTCAATCACTGCCATGCTAGGAAAGGCTCCTTCTCCCTCTTTCCTCCCTTCACCTTTAAGCATTGCATAGAAAAAGCATTACCTTTAAGCATTGCATAGAAGAGGGAATTAAAGCAGGCTGAGCTCATCATAGAAGTGTTTAAAAAGCAGCACCTGCCTCAATTACCTCTTCTGTGCAATGGTTAAAGGTAGAGGCACTCTGTCCTCCATTTTTTATAGTCACCCAGCTCTGAAGTGGTACTTCAATCTACTTGCATTTACATGCTTTCAAACTGCTAGGTTGGCAGGAGCTGAGCTAAGGGCAGGGAGCTCATCCTGTCTTGCAGTACTTGTAGGGTTGCCATAATTCTCATCTACTAAACCAGGATAGGACCCCTGTCAAAGTGTCAGTATGTGGACGCAATCCCCCCAAACTAGAACAGTCCTGGTTTTCCAGGACATATGGCAACCCTAAGTGATCAGCCCCAGTGATGGGCTAGAAAAAAATTAACAACCGGTTCTCTGCCCATCTGGCAGCCACTTTTAAATGGCTATTTTTAAACTTTATATGTCCTGTCTCTCGTTAACAACCGGTTCTATAGAGTAGGTGCGAACCTGCTGGAGCCCACCACTGATCAGCCCCTTGAACTGCTGACCTACTGATTAGAATTCTGTGTTTCAACCCCAGCAACCTAACCATTGAACCACTGCAGCCCCCCCCCCCCAGCACTGGCAAGAGCCTCCAAAATTCCCCCCAAGGAAATGAGCACCCCACTCTGTTTTGGGGCAGGCAGGATCTGCCAGACTCCGAGCAGAGCACCGTGAAGGCTGATGCTTGTGGGGATAAGCGTGGTTGGATCTTCCGGAGGTGCCTGCCAAGGAGCTCTGAGATCAGTGGAGGACACTGCCAAGCCCATCCCATGCTGTCTGGCCTGCAAAACACTGGCAAAAGGGAATGGGGAGGGGCAGCCTCCCTGCCTTGGGTGTCCATTCCAAGTCCCATTTTTTCTGCCAAAAGGCCCTCTCTGAAGGCCAGCTGCCATGGCATTGGCTGTCCCAGGCCATCAGAAGAAGCCTTGGTTGCTGGGACCAGCACGTTGCCAGGATCAAGACAGTCCAAGGCAACCGCGCTCAGTGTCTTCCCACGAGGCCCTCCAGGTCTGAGCGCATGGAATGCACAGTTGGTGCCCATTGCTGGATTGGCCCAGCAATGTGTGACAGCAGCCACAGATAACAAAACACACACAAATGTGGTTAAGATAGCAGTGGAGCACCTACGTTCAACTGCAGGAGACAAATCAAGGTCACCCTGGGTGCCAGGAACAAAGAGAGGCTCCCTATGGAGAGTCTTCCGAAGGTGGGAACCTGCCATGGAAAAATACTCCCCCTCCTCAATCACTGCCATGCTAGGAAAGGCTCCTTCTCCCTCTTTCCTCCCTTCACCTGAATCAGATGGTGAGTCCCTGCGGCTCTGTAATTCCTACCTAGCCTTGGAGAGATATGTGTCTTTTTCCAGGGCATGTCCTCTTTTTAGCCTTCATTGTTCTCCTTTTCCTTGTGTGCAAGGAGAAAGAAGCCTTTTGTAATTAATAGATGTAATATAATAAGCAATATAGTGTTTAAATTAACCACATGAAAATACTGTATTTATGAGTATTTTTCACTTTTATTTTTTCATGTCCTACATTCTTCTTGTTTGTCCTACATTTGAGGGTCTTGTCCTCTTTTGTGGTCATTGACATATCATCCTGTTCCTACCTCCAGTGAGCTACCTTGATCTACTGCAGAGCTACCTTGATCTACTATTGGCCACAGCTCCACATTAGGGCTACAATCCTATACATTACAATGTACAGGGTGGTGGGTTTTCCCCACCAGGATTCCAAGGCTCACTTGATTGGTTGGGAACCACTGCACATGTGGAACAATAGTGGCTTCTCCAGATTTTGGGAAGTGTCTTTCCAAATCCCAACCTGGAGATGCTGCCAGGGATAACCCCCCAAGATCTTTTGCCTGCTGAGAAGGGTATCAGCTCTAGCAGGGGGCTATGGACTATGCTCATGGAGTACCATACAGCCACTGAGCCCACATTGAGAATGTGGCTTGGAAGGAGGGTGGCAGCACCAGTGTAGTGTCTTCATTTGGCAACAGGTCCTGTGATCTTTGATTTGGAAGACCTTGGTGGTGATGCCCTCCCTGAACTGTTGCCATGATACTGAAGCATCCAGCCAGTGCTGTTAATAATTTAAAAAAAACCAAGGCGAGGGTGCTGGAATTTCTGCTCTCCAAACAATTCTTGTTTGGTTTCATTTCCTTTGGGTACAATCCAGCCCCTGGACCATGCGGGCTTCAGAAAATCTCTTGATCTCCATCAAAGCAGAAGCTGAGCAGACACAAGGACCTTGGGCAGGATGCCATTCCCATCTGGTGGGGCACAGGAACCTGCTCTTACTTTTTGAGCAGTGTGGGGAAATCTGAATCCTTGGTGGCATAGCTAGAGGAGGCAAAGCAGGGAGGGAGCATGGACGAGGCCTTCTTTTCAGAACAGTTCCACATGGGGAGACTGAGGAAGGCACAGCAAGAATGAAGTCTCTATAAATGGAGTGTCGGGGGGCGGATGAGGCTGGTGGGGATTGGCTGGTGGCATAGCTAAACGGAGGCATAGCAATCAGCCTTGGAGGAATTGTGCAAAAGCCTCTCCCCTACAGAGCCTTTCCAGGTAGAGAGAGCATAATGGATGCTTTGCACGCAGTGAATAAACGTCCTGCCTGCAGATTTCCAACTTCTCTTCCAAAATGCACTCCTGGAATAAACTGAAACACTGTCCAGAAACGAAGGGTTTCAGGAGGTGAGTGAAAGGGGGGGCCTCCCTTTTAAGTTGCCAAAACCCTTCACGCAGAGTTTATAAATCTGTCCAACACCAGCAGCAGCTGCTCCTGTCTGGTGACTGTCAAGACTCCCCACATCATTGACACAATCAGGGCCATTTCCGGCAAGGGTCTCTGCTTCCACCCACCACCCCCTTGCTAGGAGCACTCCCAGTCAGCAAGCACTCCCAGTCAGCAAGGAGCACTAACAGCCAGGCTAATCTCTCCTTCTCACAGCCTGGCCAGGCACTCAGGGAACTAAACATGGTCCTGCAGCATCTGCACTTGGGCACAGACCAATGGCTTAGCTAGAAGGGGGGTGGAGCAGTCCCACTGCTTAGGAGCCATTCCAGGCATAGGGGAGCAAAATGGAACTGGAATGGCTCGGAAGGGAAGGGGCCCCTTGGACACTCCCTCCAACACTGACTGCTCCACCCCCTCTAGCTATGCCACTAGCACAGACTCAGACGTTTCTAGTCCTCACTGGTCCTGAGCAATGTGTGACGCTGGCTTACCTGTCCACAACCAAGCTGTGCTGCACCCTGACACCCCAATTCCAGTTCCCCCTTCTTGCTGTGCCTTCCGCTATCACTGTAACAGCCTTTGAAAATCTCAGTTGCAGTGGCTTCACTAAGGTGGTGTGGTCCATGGGTGGTGGTGTGGTGTGGTCTGCACCGGGTGACACACCCAAGCAGGGTGACATTCACTGGGGGACCTAAAAATTGCAACTTCATGATGGTGCGTCAAACCCCATCATGTCATATAATGTTGGATTCATATTGAAGAACAGAATCCAATGCAAAAGTCTATTTTGAAAAAGCACTTTCCTATCAAACGTTATGGCCAAAAAACTAAAATATGCATTCAATTGTATGGAAATTGGAAGTGACCCATATCGCGGCTTTACTTGTCAGTAGGCAAACTTGCCATGGTTCATTGGAAAGGGCAGGCTGAATAGAAACTAAGGACACCAGAATTGTCCTGATTCAATGAACACAACCTCCGCCCCCACAAATTACCCCAGAAGGAGGTCCCTGATGATTGGGAATAGGGTTGTCATAATTTTCTTCCACAAAACTGGGGAACTGTTAAACTTGCCAGTATGTGAATGCAATCCCCCAAAACTGGGATAGTCCCAGTTTTCTGGGACATATGGCAATCCTAATTGGGGAACATCTTTATACCAGATCTAGAAGATCTGGTGGTATAGCAAGAAGAGGGTAGAGCAGTCAGTCCTGTTGGATGCTGTGGGAGCTGTGGGTTGCTCCCCTTACTTCCTTCCAACCCTTCTTTAGACCCCCAGGCAGCTCTAAGTAAGGACCTCTGACTACCAACAGCATGTCTCCAGTATGTGCAGCCCAGGTAAATGCATTGCCAAGAGAGCTGCCTCTCTTCATGCACCACAAGGCTATATGCTGCACTGTACATGTTCCCCCTCTGGCACATCTTGATCAGAAGCCGTGGCTCCCTCCCCACCCTTGCTCAGCCCCCTCGCGCCTGCTACTGATTAACTAAGAGGAAAGGAAAAGGGCTTACATTTGCTCCTGTTGGAAAGGAACCTGGCACTAATGTTTTCTCCCTCCCTTTCAGAGGAGCTCAGGCAGAACCAGAGAAAGGCCTGAAGGGACAGAGACCACAGCTTTTATGCCTTCCCAAGGCCCCTTAGTGAGAGGCAGGGGGTCTGTCCCATCCCCACAAATTTCCGAGAAGCCCTACACACTCCACAAAGGGTCGGAGCACACTTGCGAGACACCAGCCGCCTCAGCAGTTTTGCTAACCCAGATGGGGCAAGGAATGGCGCAAGTCTCACTTTCATCTCCATGCTCCTTTCCACGGCAAACCCAAGTGACTGACGTGTACTGCCCGACAGGAGACACTGCACACTTTGTGTTTTGCCAGCAGGCTGTGAAGTCTGTGTGGGGCTGTAAGGGCTTGGAATCGGGCTCAGCAACTCAGAGGGGCACAGAGAAGGACAGAAAGGTGGGCACAACACAGCAATCCTGTTTTATGGGACCCCCGCAATGCTGCCTGCCGTGCAGTGCAGGGTCACAGCCCTCTCCCACACTCAGGACAACAGCAGCTCTGTTACCACCCCAACCCATGCAAGAGGCACTTTCTGCAATGGCTAAACTGAAGCTATATGGTGTTGGCTCTCGCTAGGTGCATGGCACATGTGTTGGCTCTTTCCAGACACATGGCACATATGCTAAGCAACCACACCTAACCACAAATGGAAGTATCACAGCTTATGCACTTAGATGGCCAGCAGTCATAGGACACAGCCTCAAGTATCCAATGAACGCCTGGATCCTATAGGAACATGCCTAGTCTTGAAGCCATGCTCTGGACACTCTATCCAAGTGTGCATGGCATGATCCCCCCTGGGGATGCACAGTGGGCATGGAACAATTGCCGTCCATTGCTGTTCTTCACTGTTTGGGTCCATCCTGTAGTTCTGCTCATGACTTTGTATTTTAAGGCACTTTTGATGGAAAGGAGGCATATTGCAAGAAGTAGAAAAATAACAGAGGGAGTCATTCACCTGGGACAGCAATGCACCCCTACCCTGCACACAGGCAGCAATCAGTACAGGGTCTCTGGGTTGCCAAGTAATGGGGTATGTTGGCTTCCCCCTGTGGGGCTTGCTTTGGCCACAGCCACGACTTTTCTGCAAAGGGGGGGAAAACCCATATTTCATATATCCCAGCTCCAAGAAAGCAGCCAAACTCCCCCCGCCCCCACTGAGAGCAATCTCATTTCCAAACGCTTGGGGAAAGGAATCTGGATTCAGAGCAAAACTCCTGCCAGATTGTTGTCGGCTAAAAAAGCCCCCATCCTGCACATGAAGAGAGCGCATGGGCTGTGTGGGAGGGAGGACCAGATTCACCCCCCTCTTTCATGCCACTTCTCCCCCTCCCTTATCAGGGCAAGCTCCGAGGCATCAGCAACCTTGCAAAGACCCAAGCTACATGCAGATAAGAGAGGCGCACAAAGGCCGCTGGCGGCCACATTCCTCTGGTGGAGAGAGAGACATGCAGCCAGAACCAGCCAGAGGTCTGGAATCCATTTACTGCTTGCTCTGGAGTTTTTGAAAAATGGAGAAGAAAACCGAGAACACAAACACAGCCACCTCTCTTGGCCAGACACGTCTGGGAAGAGGTGGTGCTGGGGGGAACCTTCCCCACTAACTCCCTCTCCAGTGCTTCCTTTCTTTTTAACTTAATCATGCTCAAAAAGGCTTACAGATAAATACAAGACAAGTAAAATTTAAGTGATAAAACAAGGACAGTCACCCTTTTTCTCTTTCATAAAGCTTGGCAGCTGCAACACACTGCAATGTGGCCCTCCTCGATCCCCCAAAATCAGATCCCATAGGTGCCTTACCTTGAGGACACATCCAGGGTGATGGTGGCCACTGAATTTCGGAAATTCCTTGTGTCCCACAGTCGGACCTCTCGCTCTCTCATCTGCAAGAGAGTGGGTTCCCAGGGGTTACAGGGCCAACACATGTCTATGTCTCCCAGAATAGTCAATCAAAGGCCTTCAAGCAGGGCAAGGAAGTAACAGCCCTGTATAATTTTGCTTCCCACACTGCTCTTGAACATGGAAGTTCCATTTAAAACAGAACCCAAACCCCAGTCCAAGGTCTCCAAGTCTTGGACTGGGGATCATATATGGCCCGTGGCAAGCTTCTAACTGGACCATGGCCAACCTCTGGTCCACTAAGAGCCTCTCATCCAGTTGGCCAGACACAACTGAACCACTGATGGTGCAGTGGGGAAAATGGGGGAACATTTAAGTTTGTGCCTTATTTCTGTGCTGTTATATTGGTGCTTGCAGAAACCCTGGAAATTTGAGCCCATTTATTCATTAATCTAAGTTCCATCTCTCATCTGTTTATTTAAATTTTATATTTAAAATATTTTTCCAGCCCTTGACACTGTGCCAGGTACTTGATGTGGCCCTTTGGCCAAAAAATTTAGATACCCCTGATTTAGAATACCTGCTTCCTTTTTCAATAGGGTTGCCATAATTCTCTTCCACAAACCTGGGTCAGGACTCCCTGCCAAACTTGCCTGTATGTGAACACAATCTCTGAAAACCAGGACAGTCCCAGTTTTCTGTGACATATGGAAACCCTATTCTCCAACCATGTTTTTAATGCTTCATTAACAACCATCTCAAATGAGTGGCTTTCATCTTGTGGCTGTGAATTCCACAGGATAATTCCCTGTTGTCTATGGATATACCTGAATCAATGGAGTGACATATCAATGGCATTTCATTCAAAGGTGGTATCTAAGGAGCTAGTCCCCATCCAGAGGTTCAACTCTGGATCCTGAGACTACATAAGAAGCAGTTGTCCGGGCACAACTTCCAAGGCACATGGACCTTCCTACTCATGAACCATCCTTTTCCAGTGGATGATGGGGCAGGTTCAGTACCTGGCTGAATCCAACTGAGAGGAGGCAGAAGGAATCCACCCAGACCAACCGGGAGTCCTTGCAGTTTCCATGGGCCACGATGCTCTGCAAGACAGAAGGAAAAGTCAGAAACTCCAATAGTTCACTAACTCTTGGATAAGAGACTTATTAGCCCACATGATCTAGCGCATGAGCAGCAACAGTGGCAAGATTGTCGGTGACACCTGTTGGGCACAGCACTACCAGCTCAATTAGGTGAGCCATGCCGCCTCATATTTAAGCAAGTGGGCCATACTATTATGGGCCATACTAAACAAGTGGGCCATATTACTAAGGTAACACACAAAAGCAGACATAGTTGCTAGCCAGTCAGAACTTGATGGCCCACCTTCTTAGATTCCTCAAACCCCTTTAAAATGGGTGACCACCAAAACCCCAAGGTTTCATGGTTTCTGGCAAGGATTGTGACATTTTTATTCCACATAAGGAGCTTAAGGTAGTATATGTTATGTCTCCCTTACCCCATTATTCTCACATCAACTCTGCGAAGTCTGGGTTGAGTGAACAGTAACCAGCACCCAATCACCTAGTGTGGCTAAGGAATTTGAAACCAGGTCTAATCAATATGCCAATGTGCCACACAAGGTGTCTTCCACATCCCTGTCAGTGGGGCTGGAAAAAGGATTTGGTGCATTTTCTGCAAATCTCTGTATAGGGAGTAGCATGCCAATTCTGTACATTACATATTCTAACTCCTTGCACTCCAAACGGTTTTAAGATATCCTGTTGCTACTAAGGCTTCCACAGATCCTGCCGCTTGGGGCCAGGAGGAGACCCTGGCTTGAGTGAGGACTGCAGCAACCCAGGGAAAGGAAAGGTTGCCTTGCAAATTCCACCCACCCACCCTGAAGCAGTGATGTCAGCAGCCAAAGTCAACAGAAATGTGAATTCCACAGACGCCTGTCCTTTGCTGGAAAATTTGTGGCTCGCTTTAAACAAGGAAGCCATAGCACAGCAAAGAGGATCAGAATGGGGGCTCCACAACCTGGGCACCAAAGTTTTGGGAGGATCTGCACAGCCACCTTCCTTGCTCCAAAGAAGGGTGGGGAGAAGTGGGAGAAACTGCCACACCCTGATCAAGAACTCTTGGCGCCTCCCCCCCATTTCTCTATGCCGACTATCAATGGGGCTGGAGAGGGTCTTTCCAAGTCTAGCCTGCAGATGCAAACTCCAGCACCTTCCTGTGTGACAGAAAAGGCATTGCTGCAGCCACCAAGAGGACCCAAGTTGTCTATGGAAGCACCAAGTCCCCTTGTGCCATGTGCCACTTTTGCCCCATTGTCAAAAATCTGGTAAAACTTGTTGTTTTGAAACTATCCCAGATCCCCATCAAACCTGTTTGACCAGGGGACAAAAGTGGGGCCCACCTCAAACAGCACCTTTGAGATCCTGAGAAAGTGATCCACACAAGTGGCATGGGATACTTCCAGAAATGCCGGGGTGGTGGGGAGATCCTTGCTCCCCAATTCACTTTAGATGTCCACTCCCTCCACTGCTACTCAATGGGCAACCCAGTCCAGTTTCTCCAGCCTCCATCAAGCCGCATCCAGAATCACAGCTGGCTCCCTCCCTGTACAATCGGCAGATATATGTTGGGCAAGAGCAAGTCCAGAGGAGAGCAACAAGAATGATCAGTGGGATGGAAGGGAAACCCTACGAGGAAAGGTTGGGGGAACTTGGGATGTTCAGCCTGGAGAAGAGGAGGCTGAGAGGAGACATGATTGCCCTCTTCAGATACTTGAAGGGGTGTCATAGGGAGGAAGGGGCTCATTTGTTCATAGCTGCTTCTGAAAGCAGAACTAGAACCAATGGGTACAAACTGCAAGAGAGGAGATTCCGGTTGGATATCCAGAAAAAATTCCTGACGGTGAGGGCGGTACGGCAGTGGAACAGATTGCCAAGGGAGGTGGTGGACTCTCCCTCACTGGGCATCTTCAGCAGAGGCTCAACGAGCACTTGTCAGGGATGCTCTAGGGGGATTTCCTGCTGCAGGCAGGGGGTTGGACTAGATGACCTACTAGGTCCCTTCCAACTCTATGATTCTATGATTCTAAGAGCACGTTTTCCACATTAGTTCCAAAGCTAAGCCAAGTGAGTGCGGACACCTGCAAGCACATGCAAAGCCCTGGATTTTCATTCTGCATTTGGAATGAATAAAATGGGGGAATACACTGAGAAATGTATCAAGCACCTAATGGTGCTTGAAGCAGCACCTGGATCCCCGACAATCTGCCCTTCCCTAGAGACCAGGTTGCATCTCCCTCTGTCCCTGCAACCCCTTCCCCCAAATCTGTCCTCAAAGCAGATGTTTGGCCACACTCCAAAGTCACAGATCTGTGGGGGGGAGTGCACCAGCAGTGGGCAGGATTGCAGTGGATGCCTGGACCAGTTGCAGAGGTGAACTGGAAAGGCAAAGGGAGGATCCTGAACTGGCTGGCTCTTAAACCGCCTACAACTCTGTGGAAAATCCCCAGAGTGTCTTTCCACACAGAAGGCCAAGTGAGGATGCTTCTCCCTGACCCTGCCACTCCAGAAGCCTGCCAGGGGGAATCCCTTATGACTTGTGGGCACAGCCACCTCCTGCATGATCGTACCCCACTCTGGAGTGCACCTTCAGCAAGGAGATGGAAGTGAATGGGGTGACTGGAGAGCAGGACCTACACATCACCCCAGAAGTGTGTGGGTCTTGGCCCCATAAATTCTCAAGGATTCAAGATTTCCAAGGCTGGACAGAACTACCCTGATGGTTGAAAGGGAAGAAATTGATGGCTACATTAATTATTATTTATTATTACATAATAAGTAAAAGGGGCAGAAGAAATGAACCAAAAGTTCAATCCTTTTTTAGGTGAGCATAATACATCTGGCATAAATTTCTATAAAATTGCATGGTGTGGGGAAGTTGGTGCATGTTAGTGCACTGGCCTACCCCTACCAGGAGTGGGGCAGAGCATGTGCTGGCCTCCCCATACCACCACATGAAGTAACGCCGGCCAAATTGGTTAGGATTGCACCACAAGTCTGAAGCGGTGCAGGCTGAAGTGGGTTATGCCCCTCCTTCCCTCCACAGCATCTGCTCTATGGGATCAGTGTCACCGGGAACTTCTAAAGCAGCTCATCTCCAGCACTTGGCCAGGACCTCCTTCCCAGCCTCTCGTTCATTTCCTCCTCCTGCTTCCAGTGACATCAGCCTTCCCCTCCAAAATGTGCGGCTGTCACAGTGACGCATGTGCATCACTCCCATTCTCATCCTCCCATCACACACATTCACAGCCTGCACCCAATTCCAGATGTGGGAGGTTGGAAACTCCAGCTTTGACTCCTCTGGGTCCCCTTGCTGTGTCTTCCTAGTAGCCAAGTCCTACAAAAAGTCCTTCTGTGACCCACAGGGACACACAGACCCATAGGTGTCAGGTCCTTGGTCTGATCCATCAGTGGGTGGTTTTTGTCCTGGGTTAAGGAATACAGAAGAGAAGCACACAGCTGTGGGTAAGAGCATGATGCCAAGAAGGGCACTGGCCAAGCCACCCATCTACCTTCAGCACTATTGACACAGATCTCTGCACAGACACAGAATAGCCCTGTCGAGTCAGACTGGCACATCCTCACAAGACCAGCCCCAAAAGCAGAACATAAAGGTGTCCCCATTAAACCCATTAATCAGACCCACCACTGGATGCAGAACTCCTGTCCCCAGATCCTCTCCAAGACTGGCCAAAGAGGAAGAACGGAAGCTCAGTGCTACTCATCCCGCCCCACTGGGGAGCATGGAAGGCTATAAATAGGATATCCCAAACATAGGCCGGCCTCCCCTTCCCGCTTCCCACGGCCTTCCTGGGAACAAGAGATGCGGGGGCTGCTTGGCTGCAGAGGGTGGGAGCCAGGTACCCCCACGGTGACCTCTGCGTGAGAGAGGTGGGGGAGAGGGAAAATCCAGGCTACCCTGTCTATGGCCCAGCGCCTCCCCCCCCCCCCCAAAAAGTCCAACACCCGCTCTGGTGCAAGGACACAGCTGGTTCCCAGGCAAAGTTGTCAGGATCAAGACTTCTGCATCTCCATTCTGACCATTAGGGGTGGGGATGCTCCCAACAGCATGTTAACTCTTCTTCAAAATACCTGACGAGCTGTCGTCTTAGTACGAGGGTCAAATATCCGCAGTTTTTTGTCCTGGAGAAAAAAAGAGGAGAATTGAGGGCTGGGGACACCCCCAAAACACTGAGGGGAGGGGATACCATGCAAGCCTGACCTCCGTGTCATTCATTAACCTTAATTTTTTTATTTGGGAAAATCAGAGGGATCAAGAAAGCACAGATGAAATTTTTGGTGAGGGGAGTGGTATGGGCACAGAGGTGCACCTTTTTCGCCTCCTTCTTGCTAGGACGGAGACACCCCTGCTTGCACCCAGATAGAATGAGGGGCTCAGAGGAGACCCAATAGGTTCCCAAGTGGTGATGTTGGGGAGACAAGAGATATGCACAGTACATTTGGGGGAGGGGAAGTTTCCCCCAAAAGTGATACGGAGACACATGAAGGCACAAGATCCCAGATGTTTAGGGTTCCACATTCCTGAATAGATGGAAGTCAAACCTCAGGAACACAGCCCTCAAAATAGCTGCACATGACTTAAAGGGAAGTGCCATCAATGCACACTATACATGCACAGAGCGCCACCCAGTGATTGCTTGTGGTATAGGCATGCCATGATTTGGGGTGGAGGGAGCAGCAAAGAATCTCAGTGGAGCCTAAGCAGCCACCCTTCCTTGGCTTTTGCATCTTCACCCAGTGAGACCAAATGCCCCCCTTTCTAGGGCATGTTCTAGATTTTAGCCTTGTGTCCTGGAAAAACTTCAATATCCTCCTTCTCCTTGAAAGCAGACTGCAGATAGGCCTCTTGTAATTAATTATATGTAATAGTTTTAAATTTAATAAGCAATATAGTGTTTAAATTAACCACATGAAAATAATATATGTGAATATTTTTAGCTTATATCCTACATTTTTCTTGAATGTCCTATATTTTAAGAATGTCCTCTTTTATTGGTTATGGCATATGGTCATCCACTCTTCATCAGGCTGCCCCAACACAGCTTGTGCCCCCTTCCCTTCCCTTCCCTTCCCTTCCCTCCTTCCTTCCATCCATCCATCCATCCATCCATCCATCTATCCATCTACAGTATTTATATACCGCTTTTCAACTAACAAGTTCACAAAGCGGTTTACAAAGAAAATGGAAAAATAATAATAGCTAATGGGTCCCTGTCCCAAAAGGGCTCACAATCTAAAATGCCAAAAAAGAACACCAGCAGAAGCCACTTGAACAGACACTGCTGGGTTGTGTAGGGCCAGTTACTTTTCCCCTGCTAAATAAAAGAGGAACACCCACTTGAAAGAGTGCCTCTTGCTCCGTTAGCAGGGAGCTGCTAACCCTTTCCTTTTCCCCCCTTTCCTTTTCCTAATTTTTATTAACCAATCATATGATTGGGGGTGGAGAAGCCATTGTTGGAGTAGTCATGCAAGGGGCTGTTCCCCTTTAGAGCTATTCATGACAAGGGAGCAATATGTTTTGTTCTTCCACCTGAAATGGTTCCAAAAAGGAGGGGTCCCTTGAAAACCCCCTCCAAGATTGACTGCTCCTCCCCCACTAGCTATGCCACCACATTAATAATTTATAACCCATTTTTCAACTCTAATATTCAAGATATAAATGATCAATCTATATAAAAAACTGAAAAGTCACTGACTGACTGACTCATCAACACCCACCCAAAACCGCTGGCCCTAGAAATGTAAATTTTGCGAAGGTCTTCCTTCCATGATGGAGGCACCCACTAAGAACCAGTTTTTGGAAATCCAACTGGAAGGGGGTATACAGGGGCGCAATGTGTTTTCCATCTATACTTTATATTGAAGAATCCCTGACTGATCCAGGTGTTGTGCAGGAAGGGTGTTGCACACGGGGGGGGGGGGGGGGGGGGGGTGATGCGCATGGAGGTGTTTGACGCGCATGGGAGTGTGATGTGCAATGGGGGGTATTTTACTCCTAGTAGTGAAATATAATAAAATATAAGTAGTAATATACGTTATATAGTAAAAATTGTAAAATGTATAATATATAGTAGTAAAATACAAGTAAAGTAGCTAGTATAAAATACAAAGCTAAAGGTCAGTAAGAGCAACAACTTTTCTGACAAGGCAGTAAGAGCTGACTGGATGGGTTTTGGGATTCAAGGGGCCTCTGGTATCACCACTTCCTCACCCAAGAGGCAGCCTCTGGAAACAT
The DNA here is from genome assembly GCA_030015325.1 of Cryptoblepharus egeriae. NCBI lineage: Eukaryota > Metazoa > Chordata > Lepidosauria > Squamata > Scincidae > Cryptoblepharus > Cryptoblepharus egeriae. The sequence continues at coordinate 23,357,195 of JAREYC010000012.1, forward strand.
TCTTTCCCACCCACAACACCCACTCTACGCACCTTGCAGGAAGTGCCCAGCAAGGAACCGTCTGGTTTCCAGGCCAAGCTCTGGACCTGGTCTTCATGAGGCTCCAGTTCTGGAGGAAAGAACGTGACAGATCAGTTTCTCAAAAACTGAGAGACCTGAGTGATTTGTGGCAGGCAGCTGGAGACCATCACCACCTTGGGCTCACTGATGTGGTTTGTTTTATCCCATCATTGTATCCTTGCACACCCTGAAAGTCGTGGGTAGACCTAGACTCCTGCTGGTTGACACGAGCTCCCAGGTGATCAACTGGTCTCCATGGCCTACTACCTCCATGATCAAGGTGTGCATGGCAGGTATACCAGCGTTCTTGACTGGACCAGGAGCCCAGATTTACTTGCCATGTAGACCTGTCTGATCCATCAGATGTCCCATCCATGGGGCATTCCCTTTTCTCCTGACTTTGTTCCCCATTCCAATGGGTGTTCCTCACTGGCATGACAGTTTGGGATGGTTGCACTCTCATGACCTCCCCTCCCCCCGATCCACTCCTAGCTGGAGTAGGACTGGGAAGAACCAGGTTCAAATCCACACCGTAATGAAGCTGGCTCATGATCTTGAGCCAGGCAGAGAGTGCGGGCTAATGTGGGAGGCTGGACTAGGTAGGCCCCCTTGATCCAGTTCCAGTAGAGTTCTTCTTAGGACTCCTCTCCGACTTGCAGGAAACAAAGGCACACGCAACTCCATCTGTAAGCAGAGAACACTTGTGCATGCCGGGAAAGGTGAGTTCCTACCCAGGAACAGAAATTCTATCCCCTGGTTTCTGAAACTGATGTTGGACATTTTTTTGCAGAAAGCTTGCAAACCACGTGATCAGTGGCTGCACAACCAGGCCTCTTTGCGGTTCCCTCATTTCCTAGTCATGTAATGTGCCTTGGCCTGGCGCACCCTCCTTGACTTCCTCTTCTGCTGTTATTACAACCATCTCTCGCTACCTACTCCTGATCTCAGGATCAACCGGAAATCCCTTTGGCTCCAGCTTCGCAGGATGGGGCATCCTGGTTCCTTATGCTTACTGGCACATGGGAGATGGGCACAAGGGGCTTGGATTCCCAAATGCAGCATGAACACAATATCAGAGGTGTTTGCAAGGAGAGGAGTCTGCTATCTTAGGCTTTCTGCTGTGATTGTGTGGAAGCAGTAGTGTAGCTGACAGGAGTCCTCCCCTATTCCCCCCACACCCTTTTTGAATGTGACCAGAGCTCTAGTTGCGTCTAGAGGATGTTATGAGGTATTAAGGCCTTCTGAATCACAGGGAGGCTGCACATGACTTTCCCTGTGCACAATATTTCCTGGCTTCAGAACCACTTTCTGATGCAACCAATACTGAGGGATCACATTCCATGGGGGCACAAGGGATGGCCCAGATCAGGGTGCAGCACACCTTTCAGCTATAGAGGAATGTCTATTTATTCATCCACATGTTATACCCCACTGGTTCTGAAAGTGGGGGTCAGGACTTCATTTGGAGGGGAGGGAATCACAAAAAGCTGGGTGGTACCATCTTGGAATCTGGAGCTGGGTGCCACTATCTTGGAATGGGGCACTCAGACTGCAATCCATGCTTTCCTGGGAGTAAGTCTCATTGAACACAATGGGGCTTACTTACAAGTAGACTTACACCCACCTTGGGTGCCCTTCGGGGAGAAAGGCAAAACACTCCTGAACTCCACGTCTCCCTACTCCTCTATGCCTGCCTCACCTGCCAGTGGCTGTTGTTGCTCCACATCCCAAACTTTCACTGCCCTCTGAGCCCCACTGGCCAGGATGCTATCAGCTGTGGGGTGGAAGAGAAGTACATCCACCTGGTTCCCCTCTGGTCCCAGAGTCACATGGGGGGAAGATGACAGGTCTTGGCTAGAATCCAGGAGGCGCCACACCTTCACCTGCAGAGAGAGAGAGAGAGAGAGAGAGAGAGAGAGAGAGAGAGAGAGAGAGAGAGAGAGAGAGAGAACGCATGGCTATGAGAAGGTTTGGTGACAAAGTACTTCCCATGTGCACTCCTCCAGCAAGGGATCCAGCATCTTGGGTAGCCTCATCACAAGTGCCACAGCACCCATTCCATAGGGTTCTGTGCAATCCTAACAACACCCATTGGAAACCCAAGGTTCTTTTGCACCAAAAACATTCTTGCTGCAGATCATGCCCAAATATTTCCATTGTTTAGTTCTTAAGGAACATCTTCACTGCCTTCTACCTCAGCACAAACATAGCCTAAGGGGGTGTCTTGTGGGCCAAAAATTTGGGGACCCCAGTTTTCAGTGCTTAGTCTGGCACTCACAAGTTCATCAGCAGAGGCTGTGGCCAGCAGCTCCTCATCGAAAGGGGAAAAGTCAAAATTGGTCACCACATCTAAGAGAGAGAGAATATGTTTATTGCCACATGATATTTTACTCAGCTACACAAGAGCCCTAATACATCAGGTTTCCAACAACGGCAGGTGGATATCGCAATGTGAAGCCTAATGATTCTTTCCACAGCATCCTCGACAGCAACTGGGACTCTATGATCGGCTCCCTCTTGAACATAAGATTCCACATAATGGCCATCAATACACCATGAATGCGCCTCATCCACTTTTAAAGCCATCTTCCATTAACATACCTGTGGCAGTGACATACCACAGGCTAATTATGCAGTGGGCAAAAGAGATCTTTTGTCTGTCATGAATCTTTGCCCATCAGTTTCAGGGAGCTTCATATAAGGGACAATTTCACTTCACCATATATATAATGACCGTTTCTCAGTCATACCCATCATACCCAAACAACAGTTTTCCCATATACTCCAAAGACTCAGGCTGCAATCCTAACTCCCTATTAAGCCAGTATAAGTCCTGTGCCAGTTTTGGTGGTATCACAAATGTGCCATAAGGCACTTCTGCCCCACTCCTGGGGGTTAGGCTAGTGCACAAGCATGAGCCAGCCTCGCCGCACCAGCATGGCAAGTTATGCCAAGTGTTACGCCAACCTATATTGGTTAGGATTGTGCCCTCAAACTATTCTCCATAGCTTTGGTGTCCCAACCACTTTGCCATCCGCATCTCATCTTAAACAGGGATTGCGAAAAATAAACAAGGTGTCACTTTGGATAGTTTTGCAAGTGGAGAGGATATTGTTTCAGCTCCAGCGCATGACTCGAGAAGCTGGTTCAGCCCACCTGCTGGTGTCCCTGCTCCTGTGACCCTCAGCTTTGCCATGCAGATGCCCGCTTTGCAGTGCCCTTGCTCAGCCCCGCTGGCCATTGTGGCACTACCTGAACTCTCCATCTGGTGAGCCACCCAGGGGAGGGAATCTGGCATACCAGTCGGCAGCCTTGTCAAGGCATCTGCTATGCCTGGGAAAGTAGGTCATCATGTAATTTTCCATTTCCACAGGCACGCCACAGACACATGCCCACAAGCCAGGCAGGGGCTCACCTCGACTGGTGTGTGCACCACCCCTGGTTCAGGCAGAAGTTGACATATGCTCAAGTATCCTCACCCCAAGGCAGCAGTGGATTTTCTTAACTCCCTTTCCTGCAAGCTGCCCTGCCGCTGAGCAGCTTCTGGGCCTTTCCAAGCTTGCCATGAATGGGTCTTTGTCCAGTGCCCTTGAACAAGGAGCAAGTAAAGTGCACATGATGTGGGAAAGGGAAGGGAGGGGACAGGCTGGTTGCCCTTGCAAGTCAATGGGCACAGATGGGGTGCAGACAGTTCAGCTGGACCATCTGGGGCTGCGGCCACGACCACCTGCAAAACCCAAGTGTAAGTCGAGGCGCTTACACCAGCTTGTGTACTGGTAAAATGGTATGCCCAAAAGGACGGTTCCTTGCCCGAGGGTTTTCCAATCTCAGAGTCAAACATTCACAGATGACTGGCAAAGCTCCCAGTAGCCCAGCTGGCCTCCAAGTATTGAGCAAAAGCAGGGTCAGCAGTCCAGCAAGGGGATGGGTGGCTGGACAGCTTGGCTTGGACCTGGAGATGGCCACAGAAGGGCAGCTGCAACACCTGAGATCAACACAAGTCACCATGTTTATATCCAAGGCCACAAATGATGTGCTTTTTTACAGCATCCTGTGTGCAGCAGATGTTCATGCCACTGAACAGTGGGCAACAACTGTCCACCCGTAAGGGGAGAAACCTACAAAAGGTCCGCCAACAGCAGGCTTACCTGAGTGACAGCAGAGCTGAGACACAGGCCGCTTGGTCCCGAGTTGGCTCTCCAGAGGCACAATGCCGAGCACACCTGGAAGAGGGAGGCGTCAGACAGACAACAGACAGAGAGCCAGACACCCTATTGGGAGAGGCTCCCCAAGTGCTCTAACTAGCTAATCATCTGGGTCAGGTCAGCCTTGGACACTGTGTAGATGGGGGTTCCCCTACACCCAGCCCCCATCAATTCACTAGGCTTTGGCGGAGTCAAGCACTCCTTTGGTTAAGCCAACAGATGGAGATCTTTGGCTCCAGGGACATGAATCAGCAGGGAGACGCTTTGTGCAAACAATCCAGGTGGAAACCCAAGGCAGGCTCTATGCTGGCGGTAACAAGAGGCACAAATGACAGGGCCTGCCCTTCACCCCATACTACTGGAACGCTCCCCAGAGCAGCATAAAATTCTGTCCTCTTTGCCTGCAGGCAAGCTGCTAACAGTGGTGTGGTTGGGTGCCTGTCCTGTGTTAAGGTTGGCAGAGTATCCCGTGGATGTCCAGCACTGAACTCCCACCCCCTCCAACCTATCACATCAGCAACTCCCTGACTTCTCCGGGTGTCGAGCCTGAACAGACTCCCCCAAGGGGCCAAGTTGCACCCCATAAAGGAATGCTGCCTATGCACCTAAGGGCAGGGCTTGGCCGCAGCTTACCAGCTGTGTCTGTGTTGAACGCGATCCACTGGCGGCTGGCCTTAATATGGTCTCCTGGAGAGTTCAAAGAACCCCCTCTGATGCCTCCAATCCAGGCCTGCAAGCCAGAGAGGAAACAGAATTGAAAGGGGAGGTTGAAAGTACCCTGATCCCCTGTATAACCACCATATATAGGAGTCAGCTGCAGAAACCTATGGGAGTCAAGAATATGGCTGTTCCCTGCCCACCCACCACTCCCAGTCACAGAGCTGGTACATAGGGATCTGCTGCTATGAACTGAAGTTTGGTAGGGTCAGGAAGTGAGAAATTCCCCCCCCCCCCCCAATAAGTAATAAGTAAGTAAGTAAACAAATAAAAATTTACACACTCCTTCTCTTGACTGCTATTTCCCAAGAACCCAACTTCTTCCTTTGTGGTTTTGATCTAACTGTATGGCTTGGGGTCCTGTTTGCCTTCGTCTGCCATCTGTTGGTTTTTAAACCAATTTTTTGTGCTCTGGTATTGGGGCAGAAAATGGGATACAAATATATTCACTACATCAGTTGTATTTGAACAGGTGGGTCATGTAAAGGTTTCATGAAAAGCTTCCTGAAGGGACAGAGGAAGGGGAGAGGCAACGATACAATCCCCAGGGTTGCATCACTAAAGGGGTGCTTGTTACTGCTCCAAGAGTTGTGGGGAGCCCCACACAACACTGCAGGGCTCCATGTGACTATGAATGACAAAAAATGTCATTGTGATCAAAACCAGGCAGTGCTTAGCAGTCACTTTTTTGTAAAGAAAATATATTTCTTTACCCAGTTTGCTGTTAATCTGCGGAACTCCTTGCCACAGGATATGGGGATGTCGTCTGACCTAGAAGCCTTGAAATGGGGTTCGGACAGATTTGTAGATGGAGAGTCTATTACAGATGGGTCTGTGCAACCCATGGGTTTTTCAGAATACCAGAATGCAGCATGCTGTTGTCTTGTGTGCTCCCTGAAGCTTTTGCTGGACCACCATGTATGTCCGTAGTGGTTAAAAGTGCAGAAGTCCACAGCTGCAAACTACCATATGGAAGAATTTTAGCAGATGCTGCTTCTCCAACCCTAATAGAAGGAACAGCTGCACATCCCACACTCCTCCCTGTCTAGAGGTACCTACTTCATTATGAAAAGCTTTGAAGCATGTGCTGTTGCACATAACAGAACACACTTTGGGAAGTTCCCCTGAGCTAAAAAAAATGAGTTAAAATATGCAATGAAACTAAATAAGCGATTGTGCATCGTGCGCCAACTCCACCCACCCAACTGCTCGCAACCTATTTTATTTTATTATATAGGCTCCTTTCAGCTCCTCCACTTATGCATGCTAATGAAGCAATTTTGGTGGAAGAGGCCGGGTCTAGCATCTCACATTTTGAAAGCACAGGAGCAGGTTGCCCTGGCAACAACAACACAGTTGGCATTCCTTGACTTTACAACCCACATCAGAATAATATTTCCGTGCATAGTTCAGCGCATGGATCCAAAGGTTGCATGGTGGTGAGAGAGACCAACGGGGGAGGGAAGGAGGCAGGAATATCACTAGGGCAGCCCTGCCACTGCAAGAGCACCCTTGATAGCAGGGCAAGCATTCCTCATACAATCACTACAAGTGGAAATATATACCTGGAATGTATAGGAAGAAGGAATTTGGGCAGTGCAAGGGGGGCATGTGCTTCAGTACCACTGCCAGGCAGATGTATACCAGTATCATGGGTGACCACCCCATGTCGCTCCCCTTGAGAAAAAGAAAACATGGGGTTCAGGAATGCCATTGTTGCCTATCCCATGGGTGCCCCACTGGACCGGAAAGGGGGCAGTTTCACAGCCCCCAAATCCAAATTGGGCACAAACTCAGAGGGGGCCACCAACTCTAATACTGTCCCTAGCCTCATACAAAGAAACTTAAAGCAGTGGCATAGCTAGAAAAGGTGCAAAGCACAAAGTTTTGTAGGGACCTTCACCACAGAAAGGGACCTTCATGGGACTCCTTCCCTTTGGAGCCATTTGGAGTAGGGGGTGCGAAACAGAGGCAATCACTTTCATGCATTCTCCTCTATTTTGCTCCCTCCCCCAGTGGTGGGATTCAAATAAATTAACAACGGGTTCTCTGTCCCATTAGTTACCAGTTCTCAGAACCAGGGACTCATTAGCAAAGGGTTCTATAGAACCTGTGAGAACCCCCTGAAGCCCCCCACGGCCCCCCACCCTGGAGCCAGGAATAGCTCCAAAAGGGGGGAGGCCCCTTGCATGCTGCAGTGAGGCTCCCTACAAAACTGAGTGCTTTGCACCCCTTTTAGCTATTCCACTGACTTGAAGCCTCTCTGCCCCCCACATTTGTTTCTGGAACTGGCTACAATCTCACGCACCTTTTTTCTGGAATTAAGTCCCCCTTGATCCCAACAGGGCTTACTTCCAGAGTAGACCTGCACAGGAACTTTGCACTCTAGGTTTGACAGTTTTCCTGGGAGTAAGTTCCCTTGGACACAACAGGGCTTACTTCCAGAGTAGACCTGCACAGGATCGTTGCAATCTAGGCTTGACAGTTGCCCTCCAGGCTTTTCCTGGGAGTAAGTTCCCCTTTGGACACAACAGGGCTTACTTCCAGAGTGGACCTGCCCAGGAACCTTGCACTCTAGGCTTGATAGTTGCCCTCTAAGAGTTTCCTGGAGTCCCCCTTGGAAACAACAAGAGCAGACCAAGGAGGAGTGCTAGGCAGAGCCACCACCCCACCCCCCAGGAAACAGCTTGCTAGGAAGAAGCAGAAGAAGCGCAGGCGGTGCCTCTGCAACCCCAGTGTTGCAACCCAAGCAAGGCAGGCGAGGATCAGCCTGGGGGGAGCAGCGCCAGCCCAGCCCCAGCAGGACCCCACCCAGCCCCAGTGTTGCAAGCCCTGCTGGAGGGCAGGGGGTCCCTGCAAGCAAAGACTCACCTCCCTACGGGCCACCTTGGCCTCCGCGTATCGGTACTTGGATGCCTTGAAGCGGTTCATGGTCCTGATGCTGCTGCCGCCGCCAGCGCCTTGCAAGCTCCGCTCCGAATTCACCGGTGTCCAGGAAGCCACGCCCACTCTTGGCAAAGCCACGCCCCTTTCCTGGGCTGTGAATGAACTGAAGGGAGGGGCCGCAGAGCTGGGCCTTGTGTGTCATTCATTCATAGATTTATAGATTCATTCATTAATTCATTCTTTGATTCTTTAACATTGTTTGATTAATAGATTGATTGTTTCATTGATTAATGTATAGATTCATTCATAGATTTATAGATTCATTCATTAATTCATTCTTTGATTCTTTAACATTGTTTAATAAATTGATTGTTTTGTTGATTAATGTATAGATTCATTCATTGATTTATAGATTCATTCATTGATTCATTCTTTGATTCTTTAACATTGATTGATTAATAGATTGATTGTTTCATTGATTAATGTATAGATTCATTCATAGATTTATAGATTCATTCATTAATTCATTCTTTGATTCTTTAACATTGATTGATTAATAGATGGATTGTTTCGTTGATTAATGTATAGATTCATTCATTGATTTATAGATTCATTCATTGATTCATTGCTTCAGAGATTCATTCATTAATTCTTTAACATTGATTAATAGATTGATTGTTTCAATGATTGATTCATAGATTGATTCTTTCATTGATTAATGTATAGATTCATGCATTGATTTATAGATTCATTCATTGATTCATTGACTCACTCATTCATTGATTGATTCATTGCGTCAGAGATTCATTCATTAATTCTTTAACATTGATTAATAGATTGATTGTTTTATTGATTCATAGATTGATTCTTTCATTGATTAATGTATAGATTCATTCATTACTTATAGACTGATTCATTGACTCACTCATTCATTCATTGATTCATTCATTGCTTCAAAGACTCATACATTAATTCTTTAACATTGATTGATTAATAGATTGTTTCATTGATTGATTCATGGATTGATTTATTCTTTCACTGTTTAATTTATAGTTTCATTCATTGATTTGTAGATTCATTCACTGATTCATTAAAGCTGCACTCCTAAACACACTTTCTTGGGAGTAAGACCCACTGATCAAAATGGGGCTTACTTCTGAGTAGAAGTAGGTTAGGATTGGTTAGAATTGGTTAGGCTGGGAATGGGCTGAAATTTATTCATAGATTTGCGGATTCATTCATTGATTCTTTCATTGATTGATTTATAGATCCATTCACTGATTTTTTCATTGATTGATTTATAGATTCATTCATTATTTGTGAATTCATTCAAAGATTCATAAATTCATTCATAGATTTGTGGATTCATTCACTGATTTATTTCTTCAGTCTGCTGTGCACTCTGCAGTGTTGGGACAGGGTGACCATATGACATAAACAAAAAACAACAACAACAAAGGACAAGCCCCTCCAAATGCAGGACACTCAAGAAAAATGGAGGACGCAACAAAATAAAAGCTAAAAACAGTCATATACAGTGGTGTCTTGGTTTTTGAGCACAATTCATACTGGAAGCATGCATGTAATACAAATGCTTGTAATCCAAAGCAGGTTTTCCCATAGGAAATAATGGAATTTCAGACAACTGGTTCCACAATCCAAAAATATTGTATATAAAAACAGTTATTGTATACAAAAATGATTACAAAACACAGTAAGCTAATACAAAACAATGTAATAAAGAAAATACTGTACAGTACTGATCTGTACCTTTGCAAACCTTTATGGCTGGTGTGAGGGAGACAAGAGAGAGGAGGGATGACTTTCACTATCACTACCAGAGTCGCTGCTATCCATTGGCTCAATGTAATCTTTGCCTTTTCATGTAACTTTAACATTCCTATGCTGCTGATGGGAAGCAGCATTGGAACATTGACACCTTCCACAGTGCCATGCGCAGATCACACACGCTTAGCTCAGAAACCCCCCCCCATCCCTCGGTTAGATCCTTCTGCCGTAGAAGCCTGTTCCAGACTTCCTTAGAAGTGCTCGTCTTCCAAAAATGCTCTTAAACCAAGTCAAAATTTCTGAAAAAATTTGCTCTTAATCCAAGTCTCTTAAACCAAAGTACTACTGTATATTGCTTTCGTGTGGTTAAGAGCACAATCCTAACCATGTCTACTCAGAAGTGAACCTCATTGTGTTCAGTGGGTCTTACTCCCAGGAAAGTAGGATTGCAACCTAATTTAAACACTATATTAAAGCAGGCCTCCATCAGTCTTGAAAGACTATGGTATCATGCTCAGCGCTGCATACGCTGCATGCGAAGCATGAAAGCCTGGGTTGGATTATTATGGAGGATAGGCTGTTACCCAAGCAGCAAATCCCCCCTCTCCACGCCACTGAATTAGTCCCATGGAAAGGCAGAGCCAATATGATTGGATCCAGCTGGCGTCGCAGAGCTGGGCTAAGGACAGGAGCTCACCCTGCCTTGTGGAGCTGACCCGGGTCTCAAACCCTGGCCTGCTGGTTAACAGGCACAACATCTTAACCGCTTGCGCTACCCACAGCCCACAAACACTATATTACTTGTTATTAAATTGAAAACTATTAACACATAATTTATTACATTTAATTTTTAATACATGCTGCCTGGTCATAAGGAAAAGGTGAACAATGAAGATTTTTTTCCCATGACACATGGTTAAAAAAGAGGATATAGTGGACAAAAACCAGTTATTAGAATTTATTAGAATTATTTGATACCTTTGAGATCATTCTGTAAGCCCAGGCACTTTGCAGACAGGCAAAACGCATTCAATCAACTTTCACAGGTTCCCAGGAGAAGGGATTATGACATCACAATACATTGTCTCTGTTCTCAGGCATTGATATGATCAGCAGTAAATAGCCCACTTAAAACTTGTAAACTATGCTTATCTGAAAGGGAATCTCCCCTCTTTTGTCTTGCCTAACCCTGCAGCCTGGAAGGAAAGAAAAACAATACAATGGAGATATTGATTATCAGATAAGACGAAGAACTTGCCTGAAGCCCAAAGATTATAAAATTAAAATAAAATTCTTACAGCCCAATCCATAGCAACTAATCCGTCAGCGCAAGAGCTCTTGCGCCGACGGAATGGCGTTTCCGACAACGGAAACGCCGATAGCGTTGGCGCAATTACGCCGGCGCATCTCTCTGGCGACGCAACGACGTTTGCGTTGGCGCAATTACTTCAACGTCGGCGGAGCAACGAAAACCCTCCGTCGACGTAACTCCGTCGACATAGGGATTTTTTTTTATTTTTTCAGGGGGCGTGTTGGGGGCGTGTCTTAGGTTCCTCCCCCTTCCACATAACTATGTTGTATCCTGAACATTTTCAGAGGCTTATGGGCACACGTAAATGCCTCCTGAGTTATACTACCTCAAGAGGTAGTTTAGTAATGAGGAGACCCATAGGTCTCCATGTTAAGGAGAAGTAGGGGCTGGGGAAAGTGGGGACTTTGAAAAATTTTTGCACCAAACCTTACGGGCAGTACTTTCCTACTTGAGGATATGGAGTACCTGGGTCACCCCAGTGGCCGACCAATCCCCTCACTGCTACCCTCCCATAAAAAGGCCCATCCCTGGACCCACAATTCCCTTTCAGAGAAGCAGAGTGCTTGGCCACGGACCATGTCACTCTGCTCTCTCTCAATGGGCACTTTGCTCTTGGGGAGCGTTCTCCCCACAAACACATGAACACATAAGGTTCATATATGATGATATATTGATATGATATAGATGTGATATGAAACAATATGATATCTGTGATATATGATTAGAGTGTAGACTTTGTAATTTTTTTGTATGTTTGTTGCTCTCTCTTTCTCCCTCTCCACAGGTACCCCAATCAGATAAGTGGGGGTGTTGAGCAAAGTTTGCATTCAAAAACTCAAAAATGCCTATACAGGCAATCTTGCAATGATGATTACCAATACCATATTTATGTCTCTGCAAGTTTTTGTTTCTCTCTTCCCCAGAGTTACTCCAACCAGGTAAGGAGGGCTGCATGGGGGGTGTTGGAAGCACCTCTTTTGTTTAAATTTCCTTCATCTTCCTCCAGTCTTGCATGTCTACTCTAAAGTAAGCCCCAGTATACTCAGTGGGGCTTACACCTGTGTAAGGGGGGCTTGCTTCACCAGGAAATGGGCTTGCCCACTTGTTGGGAAATGCTGTGAGGTCCTCTGTAGGTTTGCCTTCCAACCCAACTGGTCCCCCAAGGTAAGGGGGGGCTGTAGAGTGAAAGGGGGAAGGGGTGCACACACAGACCCACCAGGAAACAAGGGCACTCACCCCTCAAAAGTGTGTGTGGTCTCTGTCCTTGCAGCCCCTCTGACTGACTGTCAGATCACACAGCCAGCAGGTGCTGATTCCACTCATCTTTGCCGGCAAGCCAAGGGGCACAGTTTGGCAGCTGATCTGATTCCATGCTCAGCCAGTACCAATGAAAGCTTTGCCTGTGGTGCTTCTGTCTTTGCAGGATGGTGTCTCACCAGCAAGGAGGCTAGCAGGCAGCAGGCTGCCATTCCACTGGGAAGGAGACACAGTGCAATCCTAAATATGCCTACTCAGATGTAAGCCCCATTGTGTTCAATGGGGCTTACTCCCAGGAAAGTGTATTCAGGAGTGCAAGCCACTGGATCCCTGCAAGGAGCCCTGGGAAGAATCTCCCTTCAGACATGTTTGCACAAGCACTTACCTAGAACACAAACCCCACTATCCCAATCACATGAGTTAAACAAGCACCCTTCATACCCAATAAAGTTTGAGCCATAAATCACTTCCCCCCTCCACAGCTGATGTTATTAATGATGATGAATTAACAACTACATAGTCGATGGTATGATACAGCACAGGTGAAGTCCTTGCCTGATGACGAATTTACAGTTCAATGCATCAACATCGCTGACAAATTTACAGTTCAATTCGTCAATGTTGCTGACGAATTTACAATTCAATTCGTCAACGGTGGCTGTCGTCAGATATGTTAACATTAATGATGTGAACATGTGTAGTAGTAGTTATTTTAAGGACTTCACAATGAACACATGCATATGATTGCTGTCATCAGTGGCTGGGGAAAGCTAGTTAGAGCTCCAGGGATGACCTGAGGATGCGTGAGTGGGGCAGTGCCTACCTGGGGGGGGGGGGGAGAGACAGGGGTGCCCATCCTCAGTGTAGACCCTCAATGGCATCCAGACCTGGTCCTCTGTTTCTGGAGAGGGGGCTGCCTGTAGCTTCCTTAGCATTGGATAGTCCACAACAAGAGGCCACATGGAAGTAGTGAGACCACCTGTGAGCACTGCAGAGATGAGGGAATTCAGGCAGATGCCAGTGCTGTGTTCAAACTGCCTACAGTCTGAAGATACTGAAAGGTCCAGGCACTGTTTAAAGGTGCAGGCACTGTGTCATCCCTTCCATGTGCTCAATCTGAATGTGGTTGATTCTGGGGTCCCACTGCATCCTCACTGGAGACTGTTCTGTATCTGGAAGCCCCCCTACCCTGTGACCCTCTGAATGAGCAGGAGCAACTCCAAACATATGAACAAGTACACATGTGAACTGACCCCACTTTTGTGTCTGCATCTTCCTGGGAGCATCATTGCCATGGGAAGGGGAGGCCATCTGGGGTCACTGGGGTGGGCTGAGAGAGGTTTCCTGGGGCCTGATGCCACCCCTTAGGCTTGTGAAGTGAGAGGTTTTGGGTGGGCAGTGGCCCCACAAGTGATCAGACACCCTTGCCCTGTTGTGGGAGCCCCAGGTCCCCTTTGCCCCAGGATGTGCTTTTGCTCCCTGGCAGACCCAGGTGGGCTCCTGTCCCCTCTTCCAGGATTCCCTCCCCACAGATGCCCCTGGCAGCTCCCTTGCCTCCCCTTGCCCCCTGCTCTGCCAGCTGCTTGGGGGACCCTTGCCCCTCCCCTGCCTGAGCCAGCAAGGGGGTCTGTTTCCTGGGCCTTCTGCCTTCTGGATGGGGTCTTCCCTCTCCTCCCAGCCCACCTGAGTGTGGGCCCTGCGTCTTGTGTGCTGAACCTTTAATGCTGATGTTTCCTCCGGACTGTTGCCAAAGACCGCAGGACACTCATGTTTATCTGTTGATGTTGTTTTTATTGACAATACACACACACATATATCCCTCAGTGCATCTTGCCCCTGCTGATGCCTGGGCTTTTCCTGGGGCACCTTGCCTGTTTGGGAGTGCAGGGGGGCAGCTTGTTTCCCATTTCTACCCCTGACAGCCCTGTCCTGTCCACCATGCTGGGGAGGCACTCTGACAGCTTGACAGCTACTCCCCCCCCCCATCTTGTCAGCTGGTTCCCCATGTGATCAGGAGAGCAGCAGTTTGGACAGCTGCTAGTGATTCTGAGTGATGTGGAAGCAGGTCAACTTGTGTGTAACTGCAGGCCATGTAGCACTTACAGGCTGCCTTCTGAGCATGCCCAATGGAGTAACTTATGTGGATCACTGCACCGGAGCAGTTACGGGCAGACCTAAGTTATGGGCACACCTAAGTTCTCTGCCTCACACATAACTTTGTGTTTAGGATATAACATAGTTAGGGCAGAGTAGTTAGGTCAGAGCAAGGAGAAGTTGCTCTGGATTGCGCTCTTAATTCCTTTTCTTGTGAGAATGGAAGCCCAGATGGACCAGCCAGATGTGAAACCTATACGTACTAGATAACAATGAATGTTTTCCATTGTAAAATGTGTAATCATGAATCCTACCACATTCTGTTCTTTTTCACCATCCAGGAAGCCTCCAGAGATGAATTTCTCTGTATGAAATTCCTGTATGAATTTCTCTTGTCAAAAACAGAATAATCTCTTTATGTAAAATTGCCTATGTGACAGTTAAGCTATAAAAAGTCTGTACAAATTGTGCAAAGCACTCAGTCTTTTTGTGGGGCAGAAACTCTGTCCGACTGTAGTCTGGAGCTCCAATAAAGATATCTTTTGCTTGCATAAGCCTCTTCTGGGTTCTTCCTGATATTACCACTCATATTTCCATAACAAATTGGGGGCTCGTCGTGGGATGATTGGATCTGGACTTTTCCAGGGAAATTGAGGTGGTATCCAGGAAGAAGGGCTCTTGAGGCTCCCCAAGGCGGTGAACAGCGTGCCTATCGGTGGAAACCGGTCCTCGGTTTCTCCAAGGCGCCTCCAACCCGTTTGGTTGGGGAGAATAAGAACACCGGTTCCCATCTGATCAAGACCTGTCATCATCTTCGGTCTCGGAAGTACAAGCAACAGATCTACAGGATACCAGGCAAGTATAGAGAACGCCCGACAGAAATACTGCCTGAAGAGTGCACTAGTTGAGTCCACTGGCTGAGAGGGTCTAGTCAGTGGAGCCCACTCAGTGACGCTGAGGGGTTCTCCATAGGGTGACCACGGAAAGGGGACCGAGTCCTAGGTAAACTCCCCAGGAGCCCCTGCCGTTCGTTCAGAAGGGAGGACTCATCACCCTCCCTGGCTGAAGAACATTGGCCCATTACTCCTTTAGGGCACCAGTCCCTATCCTTAAGCAGGGCTTGGATAGGTGAGTTTGCCAGACATTACTTTGCAAAAATAAAGTACGCTAGCCTCTATCCAAAAGAAATTGGGAAAGGGGGGGAAGAACCTGGCCTAACGTTACTTGGAAGGGAAGGATCCTAACCTAGCACCAAGATCTGGATAGAAGAATCTTGCCAGACGTTACTTGGCAACAAATTGCAACCAGAAAGTTTTGTATTACCTGTTAAACTATAACAAATGTGATTTAGTTTAACTGTTTTTGCTAAATGATATCACTGCAATAAGAAGTATTTACCTGTCAGAAACTGTAAAAAAGTTCTTTTGTTTAGCTTAACTGTTCTAGGCATAATATTATACTGTGATTCTGTTTATGAAGGGAGGAGGGAGGCAGAAAGCAGTGTGAGTGCAAGTGGTTGTGATTGACACCGCAGTTCTTGCGTTCAGACCATGATCTACTGGGTGACCGAGCCGGTGTGTACACGTGTGTGTGTGAATGTGAACCCTCTGGTTCCTGAATTCCAGGCGAGGGATGAACACAAGTGAAAGCGTCAAACCCCAGACGCGTGTTGTGAATGACTGTGTGAATGGGTAGCTGCGATTCCCGACGAGATCCATCCCCTAGTGGATCGCAGGGCCGGTACCAGTGTGAGACACCATCACGGTTCTTGTTGTGAGCCATTGACGAGCCTGGTCACGCAAGCCGGTGGAAGAAGTGAAAGTTTACCCTCTGTGTTCCTCACCCCACAAATAAAAGACGCTGATTCTCCCTTCCCTATTCTATCTTGTGAGTGCTTTTGTCTGCACTCTAGGAACGGGTGGTCTGAGGACAGACCTCAGAAGACAGAGACAAGTGGCTCTGTGGGTTGGGAAAAGTATGGAAAGCCCCTGGAGTTTGGCTCCAGAAGGGGGGATGGAGGCAACTGAGACTGCCCCATCACTGAGAATTTTAAAAGTTGTAGTTTAATTGTGTATTGCATTGGGGGAAGAAGCCCCCCATCTCTCTCTCTCTCCCTCCTCTGGGCTGGCTGTGATGAGTTGACTTGCAGAGCTGCCAGAGGAGAGCAGAGATTTGGTGAAAAACAGCAAAGTGAATTTTAAAAATTTAATGTTTAGTGGATTTTAAATTTGTGGAAAGACTAGCATGGCTCAGGTGCGCAGTGACCCTGCACACAGAAGAGCACAGCAGAGTAAGTTGTGTGTAACTGTAAAGAAGTTTTAATACAAAGAATTCTGGAGATTGTTGTTTTTCTAAACAGCTATGGTGGTGTCCCTTGCTTGATTGTGTTGTGGTGAAAGGCTCAGAGTCTTTGCATGGAAAACAAGAGTGGTTACAGTTTGGTTAAAGGCAATGTGTTCTCAGAAAAAGCTTATAACATAAAAAAAGTAAAAGCAGGTTTAAAGGTTAAGAAAAAAAAGGAAAAGGGCTGGCTAGACTCATTGGTTGTAAGCAGAGGCATTAAAAGTTTTTTTTCAGATTAATTACAGGGAAGTGAATTTCATGTTAGTCTGTGGATTAAGGCTGTAAGAGACCCAATTGCTCCTTTTCCTCTGTGTTTGTCTTTAAAAAAAACTCAGGAGTTATGGTGTAATTAAAGCAATTTGCCTGAGGCCCTGTGTGCCTTACACAAAAGTAAGCCATAACAATCATGGAGTTATTATGGCAATCTTGGTTCTTGGAGGCACATGGAAGAAAGAAAGTCTTGTCAGTGGTGGAGTGTGAGCAGTAAGTTAAGGAGTACACTTGCCCCTTGAGATGTGTGGAAAACCAGTGCGTGTGTTCTGACTCTGTGTCTATAGGCAACTTATTGAATAATTCCAAGGTTACCATACTGTCTGGAGGTTTTTGCATTAGTTCTTTGTTCTAAAAACATCATCTGGTCTACAATGCTTTGTGCTTGAAGCTATATTGTGGTTTTGTTGCTTGCAAAAATATTTTGCTCAAGCTCCCTGTATTAGTAAAGCTAAATAGAGCCTCCAGTAGCAGGTATAAGCTACCATAAAATAAAAAATAGTGCACCTTAACATGTTGTGTTTTGCTGCTTGTAAGGTTCTGAAAAGGCAGGCAGGTTGATCTGATTAATTGTCTTGTGGTTCAAGTTACATCCTCTATATCGCCAAACAATAAGTTCTATGAAATAGCTCTGGAGGCCAACAGTAAAAAGAGACACCCAAATTAGTAAAGCCTCCAGTGACAGGAATAATATGCTTTAAATGTAAAAACAGCAAAAGTTTTGTACAATCTGCGTGGTGCCACTTATCAAAAGTGTGTGTACTGTCTCGTAGCTTAGCCTAAGCGTGCTTCTCACTGCAGCATGGCAATTGGAAAAAAAAATTGGTTGGCTGTGTACATCCCAAAGGTGCCTGTGAGCTGGTCTGGTAGCCTTGTATGTGTAAAAATAGTTCAAAAATAATTAATTGTAAGTTCTGGAGTTGTCTGTGTTCAAAATATCAGTGTAAGTGTTGAAACTGCCTCTGAGCATGGGCAGAGTGCAAAAACTAAAATTTGCAGTCCTGAAGATGTTTTAATCTTTTTCCAAAAAAAGACCTTGCCTTCAAGGATTTTCTAATCCTGATTTGCACACCTATTGTCTCTCCCACAAGAAAGGAAGGGGGGAGCTATCAGGATTTGTTGCTCTGCCCCCAGGTCTTCAATTAAATAACCTGTATATTCAAAGCAAGCATTCTGTTTGTGTTATAATAGATTGCTTGAGTGCAAATTGTTGTATTGGAATGTTCAACTTAATAATATTTCAAAGAAAGAAAACCTTTTTAGGCAAGTCCAAGCCAAAAGCCTAGAAAGAAAAACCTCAAGTGTTCCAGACCTGCACAAGAGTGAAGCTCCAGCTAAATGTTTAAAATTGATCCAAAACATCTAATTTATTTTCTGATAGCAGAGTCAGCTCTCTGGGCCTCTTCAATTCTTGCATTAAATAGTGCTGCTTAGCTGCTTCAGCAAGCCAGGTATAAAGTGTTGATAAAATGCCTGCCTTGTAAAACAGAACAGTCTAGATTTGATTGCGCAAGACACCTTGATGTACCGAGGAGTTTAGAAATTAGGGCACCTAAGGACACAATCCAGAGCAAATTCAGCCTGCTCTGACCTAACTGCACTCTCCTAACTATTCTGTATCCAGAGCAGAAAGTTATGCTGAAGCCAGAGAGTCAGGAAGCCTGGGCTGCCCTAACTGCTCCAGAGCATGCTAAATAATTGACACAAGGGGAAGACTTGCTCCTGAGGAGACACCCCTCAGATCACACTGAACAAGGAATAGCTGTGGTGCCTACAGTGGTGACATGACTCTGCACATCACCTGGTGCGGAAGTCTGTGCGTCATCCCTGGGATGCACACCCCCCCCCACCTGGACTGCGCAGTCACCAAAGTTGGCGCCTGCGCACTTGTTTCTGAAGCCAACTTTTGGCTTCGGGGGAGACTGTGCAGGCGTCAGAGTTGGTGCCTGTGCAGTACTCTTTCTGAAGCCATTTGGCTGCCGCTCCGCCTCCTGAGTGAGACCAAATGGCTATGCAGAGGCGCGGACTTTCTCTGCTCTAAGGAAGTCTCCTCTGAAGCTGTTTGGCATGTTCAGTGTGTTTCTGCGCAGTGCACCTCAGATGGCCGTTCAGGCCAGCTCCTCAGACAAGTGGCAGCTTCTGGCTGCTGCTCCGCCTTGGAGCAGGCCTGAATGGGGGTGCTGACGCCCGGGGCCTGCCAAAGGACAGTCAAACTCCTCCGGCACATCACCCCATATGGTGCGCATCACCCAATGCAGCCCACACCAGCCGCACCAGTCTGGTGATGCCACTGGGTGCCTGCCTCCTGATGAGATGCCAGTACATTCTACAGTGAATACAAGGGGCTTCTTGGAGTGGCCTGCTGTATCCTGAGGTTTGTGGGCAGCCGTAGTTTGTTCCATATCCTGAGGTTGAGAGGCAGGGGTTGCACCTAGGATGGCCAAGAACTCAGATTTTTGGTCAACACTGCCATTCTTACTCGGGCCTTATCATGGACCGCTATGGGTCTACTCATTACTATACCTGCTCCTGAGGTGGTATATCTCTGAGGAACTGGAAGAGGCATTTCTGCCTTGGAAACAGGCTTTGGATACAGAGTAACTGCTCTGCCCTAGGCAATGCTAAAAATGCCCTCAACTTGCCTCCCCTGAGCTGCTTAGGCTGCCCCAGTTAGGGCAGAGCAGGTCCACCTCTCTTAGGACACCCTATCTTGCCTTGCTCTGTCCTAAGCCTCTTCCAGAGTAACTGGGCTGGAGCATCTTGCAGTTGCTCCAACCTAGTGTTAGATAGGGCAACCTAAGGGCTCTTATGTGGACAGATTAGTTGCTCTGGATTGTGCTGTAAGTATATTGAATCTGTGAATTATTGCTATCTGTTGTATTTTGTGAATCAGTGTCTGTACAAAGTTTAAATGTTTTGACAGTCACATGTTTTAAGTTTTCAATTTGCAGGTCCAAAAGAAAAGCAGTGCCTCATTCATCCAAGAAACTTAAAAGCTGCCAAGATTTACAGTAGTGTGTAAAATTTAGAAAGGGGGGAGGACTCTCTGTAGGACTGAAGTATAAATGTTTCATCTCTCTCTCTCTCCCTCTATGTGTATAAGTCATGAGTCTTAAGTCTTATTTCCAGGATTGTGCAAAAAGATATTGGCCTGTCAAAAACCAAACAACTGTGTGCCAATGAAACAACAATCCTATGGAAATGCATGGCGTGACGTGGCTGCCTGCATCATATCAGATGGGTCAAATGTGCCATAGATTATATGTTGTTTCTATGTTGTCAGTCTGTCCTGTGCTTCTTGCAGATATTGGATGTCAAATGGTCAAAGCAAGCCTTGCAAAGGAAGCAGTAGAAGTCAAACAGTATACAACGGCCTTGCAAACAGTCCACATATGAGATTGCCTGTGTCTACAAAGAAAAATGGGCCAAAAAGCAACAACTAGAAGGCATGACGTAAAATGGGTTTCCCACATCGCTACCTCGCAGGGGTGTCATACAGCCTTCTTCTAGCAAACTTATGCTCCAAAGCTGCCCAACGCCAACTGAGCCTCTGATGATAAATGCCAATGCTTAAAGGCACAACAAAATAGTGAGTTTTTCACTGCCCAACAGGGTGTCGGAAAAGCCTTTCCAGCTTCCAGGCCGTCCAAGTGAGCCACTGTGTGTGATGTATGCGATGTGGCCTGTGCGCTTGTGTTCCTGCGCTCCTGTACACCTGGCTTTGTTAGGTCTAGCCCACAACAGACGCCTTTTACAACCAGCATTCCTGGTCCTGATCCTGTGTTATGGACAATGGAACTTCAATCAAAGTATGAGCCTTGCCGTTAGACTCTGGGCTCAGCAACACAAGAACTCTGTTGTGGCTGTCCAGTGTTGTGAATTCTTGCACAAGCTCTTGTTTTCCACAGGTGTATGGCGTGCAATGAAAGACATTCAAAAAGTTAATTTACAAGGACTAGTGAAGTATAACTTCTATTTACAGTTGCAGATAAAACAATGGAACCTCATCCATGGAGTGGACCCTGCTGTTGAATTCTCTCCCTGCGTGCATGGTCATCGAACAGTGCAAAGACTTGGAACAGGGGTTGTGCTTTGTTTATATTGCATCTCTGTAAACTCTTGTGCCTTAGTATTGTATGTAGAATGTTTATCATTAGAAAAGCTTTAAGATTGCCCAATAACCTATTGGCCAATCTTTTGCTTTTAAGGGGGGAATGTAGTGGACAAAAACCAGTTATTAGAATTTATTAGAATTTATTAGAATTATTTGATACCTTTGAGATCATTCTGTAAGCCCAGGCAGTTTGCAGACGGGCAAAACGCATTCAATCAACTTTCACAGGTTCCCAGGAGAAGGGTTTATGACATCACAATACATTGTCTCTGTTCTCAGGCATTGATATGATCAGCAGTAAATAGCCCACTTAAAACTTGTAAACTATGCTTATCTGAAAGAGAATCTTCCCCCCTTTTGTCTTGCCTAACCCTGCAGCCTGGAAGGAAAGAAAAACAATACAATGGAGATATTGATTATCAGATAAGACGAAGAACTTGCCTGAAGCCCAAAGATTATAAAATTAAAATAAAATTCTTAATTCCTTTTCTTGTGAGAATGGAAGCCCAGATGGACCAGCCAGATGTGAAACCTATACATACTAGATAACAGTGAATGTTTTCCATTGTAAAATGTGTAATCATGAATCCTACCACATTCTGTTCTTTTTCACCATCCAGGAAGCCTCCAGAGATGAATCTTTTCCTGTATGAATTTCTCTTGTCAAAAACAGAATAATCTCTTTATGTAAAATTGCCTATGTGACAGTTAAGCTATAAAAAGTCTGTACAAATTGTGCAAGGCACTCAGTCTTTTTGTGGGGCAGAAACTCTGTCCGACTGTAGTCTGGAGCTCCAATAAAGATATATTTTGCTTGCATAAGCCTCTTCTGGGTTCTTCCTGATATTACCACTCATATTTCCATAATAAGGATATGTCCTGGAAAAAGAGATCCCCTGATTCTGCACTGTTGGGACCCTCCAAGCAACTCATGTCTGCATCATGCTGGGAACAAGAGAAGCCCAATCCTATGCAAGTCTACTCAGAAGCCCCATTGTAGCCAGTGTATATATAGGATTGCACTCTAATATTCCAAGGCTTTGCATTGATGCCCCAGGCAGTGGTTTGAGAAGAAAGGATCAGAACCCCCTGGGGAGTTCACAACTTCATTTCAGTAGGGTTGTGAAATGCTGGATGCTGCCATCTTGGAATGGGGCCCTCAGTTTATAATCCATACTTTCTTGACAGGGGCAGCCCAATCCAGAGGTGCCTTTGACTCGATGCACGCGACGTTGTGTCGATGCAAGAAGCAGTTGCACTATCGCATTTGCGCTGAAGAGCCTCTGCATCAACACAAGCAAGGGAAAATAGCTTGCGTTGATGCAGTGGTGCAAGAAACTCTGGTGATGCAATAGCGTTGTAGGTAGCAATTAGGAAGGAGCTTAAGAGAGACATGATAGGGGAACCCCATCATTACCAGGGCAGGATCCTAAGGGTGCATCCATCTGTCAACACATAATGGATGTCTACCATGGCCAGGAACATCAGGTGAGACCGGCCCAGTGGTGGGTCACAGGAGGGGGGATTAATGTCAGATAAATGTGCAACAGTGCAAACAGTATGTCCATC
The DNA here is from genome assembly GCA_030015325.1 of Cryptoblepharus egeriae. Classification (NCBI taxonomy): domain Eukaryota; kingdom Metazoa; phylum Chordata; class Lepidosauria; order Squamata; family Scincidae; genus Cryptoblepharus; species Cryptoblepharus egeriae. Next base: position 23,379,810 of record JAREYC010000012.1, read on the forward strand.
ACACATTCTTGAGGGCAAAACAATGATTGCACCGAGGTCCACCTTTGAGTAGACAGCATCATGGCTCTACTTCCTCCTTGCAGCAGCTATCTTAGCCACCGCTGAGCTCTCATGAGGTTTCCCGTCCTGATGTCAATGCGCAACACTGTAGCAGACGTGGAAGGGAAGCGCCATGAGACCAAGGGCTGAGCTGCATTGTTATTTTCTGTCGCAGTTCATGACCATGTCGTTATTTTCTGTTGCGGTTCATGACCATTTACCAATTTGGCTCATACTGTGTCAGCAGTGATGACACAGATAACACCTTGGGGCTCTACTGATGCTGGGCTTATTGCAGGGTGGTGGTTCTGGGGCTGTGGGTACTTGGGTGGGCTGAATGATCATATGTCTTCAACTTTATTCAAGATGTGTTGTGTTGAGGGAACTTGTGCTTGTGCAACTCATGAGTAGCTAGGATGATGGGGATTTTGCTCCCAATGTGTCTGGGGCAGGATGATCCACAGGCTCTAACAGCCACACAGGCTCTGGCAGGGGCACAGCCTCCCCATTGCTCTGGCCCTGTGAGTGGTTCCTCCTTCCCAGTGGAATGGCAGCCTATAGTGAGAGAGGGAGAGAGAAAGAGTGCATGTGCACACTGGCCTGCAGCCAGGCAGCCTGAGCATCCCAGCTGCAAGTGCTGTAGCTGGATCTGGGCCCCTTCTGCCTGGGAGCCTCCTTACCTGTGGGATAGCAGCATGCAAATAGAGAAGGGGAGGGTAACAAAGCATCAGAGGCAATGGAAGCGCTCTACTCTTTTGCAGGCTCCTGCAAGACTAATGCTGCAGAGGGCTTACTCAAGAGTAGGGGTGCAAAGGCATACCTGGGCAGCCCTGATGGGGAAGAATAAACACCTGCCCAGAGACAGCAGTTGCTAGCTGAGTGTGGCAGGCAGTTGGGTCCCCTGATGCAAGGGGGGCGGGCCTGCCTTTTGTGTAAGGGGGGGGGGTTTCCACAGTTACCCCCATTGACTTACCTGGCTGGAGCAGATGTACCCACAAGGAGAGAGTGGAGGAAACTACACACCTGCAAGGAATGAGAGCCCTTCATGTTCCCTGATGGGTCTACATGTCTTACTCCCAGGATAGTGCGTTTAGGATGACAGCCTCTGGTTGCAATCCTGACAAATTTAGGTCAGCCTAACTCATGGCATATCTTTTCCTGGTACGCATGTGGGGAGGTATGCATATGTCTGTGCAATGGCCTAACACCACAAGTGGGAGAGAAGTGCTTTATGGCACATTTATGACACTGCCAGGTCAGTACAGGATTTATACTGGGGCTTTTGCTGGCCTAACTGGAGATTAGGATTGCTGCCTATCTCAGGAAAGTGTGCATAGGATTGTTGTTTCAGAGCCCAATCCCATGCATGCCTACTCAGAAGTAAGTCTCATTCTGTTTAATGGGGCTTACTCCCAGCTAAGCATGGATAGGATCACAGCCCTAGACCAGAAGTCTGTGCTCACTTTCCCAAGAGTAAGCCCCACTGAAGGAAATGGGAGTTACTTCTGAGTAGACACACATAGGCTGAAAGTCATTACAGTAGACACGTTTTCATTGGAGTAAACCCTGTGGAACATTATTATCATCATCATCATCATCATCATCATCATCCATAAATACACAGCAAACAATTTTGTGCTGGTTTCATTCACATCATCAGTCGGACCCTTCCCAAGAGTCTAGGACTGTGTGATGTAGCAGCGTATAATTCGTGCTGATCCCAGAAGAGCGGCTTTCTGCAGTTGGCAGAGTGATATTTTGTCAATGCCAATAGTTTTCAGGTGCCTGCCAAGGTCTTTGGGCACTGCACCCAGTGTGCCAATTACCACTGGAACCACCTGCACTGGCATACACCAGATCTCCTGTCATTCGATTCTTAGGTCTTGGTAGTGGGAGATCGTTTCCAGTTGTTTCTCCTCAATTCTGCTGTCACCTGGTATGGCGATGTCAACAAGCCACACCTGACTGCTTTCTATGATGGTGATATCTGGAGTCTTGTGTTCCAAGACCTTGTCCGTCTATATCCTGAAGTCCCACAGAAGCTTGACCTACTCATTTGCAACCACTTTTTCAGGCTTGTGGTCCCACCAGTTTTTTGCCACTGGCAGATGATACTTTTGGCATAGACTCCAGTGGATCATCTGGGCAACAGATTGTGCCTCAGTTTGTAGTCAGTCTGCGCCATCTTCTTGCAGCCACTTAGAATGTGGTCGATGGTTTCATCCACTTCTTTGCAGAGTCGGCATTTGGGGTCATGGGCTGATTTTTCAATCCTGACCTTGATGGCATTTGTCCTGATTGCCTGTTCTTGGGCAGCAAGTATCAGGCCTTCCGTCTCCTTCTTCATAAATAATGTATGTATGGGTTTGTGACCCTAAATAATGTATTTATATTTACATTTATGTTTATATTTATATCCAGCCTTTCTCCCACCCGAACTCAAGAGAGCAGTGAAAAAATAAATACAATAAAAATTAAAAAATACAGCAATTAAAAACCATGTAAACATTCCACATTAAAATTAAAACAATGGGATTTTCTTCTGAGCAGTCATGCCTTGCCTTAGCCTGCATTAGAACAATGCAAACTTCTGCATGCTTACTCCTAAGAAAGCCTCATCGCCTGCAATGGAGTTTACACGCAGGGAAAAATAGGGCGTAGTTATATAGGACTTTAGAATTTATTGGGGTTGGAGTAACCCGAGGGAACTTAGGACCCAGAAGAACGCCGATAGTCCACCAGCAGCCCTTTGCCAAATATGGCACGCCTTCCCAATACTGCACGTGCGCAGTACGACACAACAGCAGCCGCTGACCTTGCGGGATGGTGTCTCGCAGTGCGCATGTGCGGGCTGTGCTCTCGGCTACCGGGAGCTGACGCGCATGCGCGCTGAGTCCGGTGGCCCAAGATGGCGGCGGTGTGTGCCTCACGCTGGCTGAGGGCAGCGGCGACGGCTGGTGGCGGCGGAGGAGGCGAGGCCAGGCGGAGGATGCTGCTGGCGCTGCGCCTCACCCGGTGGCTGACCTCGGGGCCCGTCTTCCCCCTTCGCCCAACCAGAAACGGCCTTGGTGAGGACGTCAGGGGGGGAAGTCAGGGGGCTGTGACGTCACGAGAGGCCGGCAAGAGTGCCTCTGAGCGTAGGCAGAGTGCAGCTCCCCTTTCCCTGTGGCTGCCAAGAGGGCCTCTGAGTGTAGGCAGAGTGCAGCTCCCCTTTCCCTGAGGCTGGCAAGAGGGCCTCTGAGCATAGGCAGAGTGCAGCTCCCCTTTTTCTGAGGCCAGCAAGAAAGCCTCTGAGCTTAGGCAGAGTGCAGCTTCCCTTTCCCTGAGGCTCACAAGAGTCCCTCTGAGCGCAGGCAGAGTGCAGCTCCCCTTTCCTGAGGCTGGAAAGAATGCCTCTGAGTACAGTAGAGTGCAGCTCCTCTTTCCCTGTGACCGGCAAGAGTGTCTCTGAGTGTAGGCAGAGTGCAGCTCCCCTTTCTCTGAAGCTCACAAGAGGACCTCTGAGCGTAGACAGAGTGCCGCTCCCCTTTTCCTGAGGCCAGCAAGAGGGCCTCTGAGCATAGGCAGAGTGCAGCTCCCCTGTCCTGAGGCCGGCAAGAGTGCCTCTGAGTGTAGGCAGTGTGCCGCTCCCCTTTTCCTGAGGCCAGCAAGAGGGCTTCTGAGCATAGGCAGAGTGCAGCTCCCCTGTCCTGAGGCCGGCAAGAGTGCCTCTGAGCGTAGGCAGAGTGCAGCTCCCCTTTCCCTGAGGCTCGCAAGAGGGCCTCTGAGAGCAGGCAGAGTGCAGCTCCCCTTTCCCTGAAGAGAAGGTATTTTCCTTGTCTCTATTCGAACAGTGGAAAGTGTAGAGGAATGGTTTAGAGAGGAATATATTATAGGAGAGGAAGGGGAGAAAGGGTTCTTGCAGAGTGTAGTGAACCTGTGGAACTCCTTGCCACAAGAAGTGGTTGTGACTGTAGCCGAGATAGCTTTTTTCAGCTGGCATGTTCATGTAGTGTCACAGAGGGAAACATTTCCCCCACTTTCAACATTGGAACCTGTGGAGAAAGGGGTAAAAGGAGAAGTTTTGGGGTACGCGCACTAGCACTGGCGTCATCAGTCAGCTTTTCTCCAAAGAAGCAGGCTGCTTCTCTTTGATGCTGGGTCAACTTGGCTCGTATGCTGACAGAGACGATTCTGTGTGCCCACAGTGGCACATGTTCACCACCACTGGTATAGGGTTTCTGGTTTTTCATAAAGATTCTGGGGCTCTCTGGGAAGTCACAGCTCAGAATATGGGGACGAAGTAGATAATTCAGAAGTTTAAAAAGGTTGCCCTATTCAAGTCTACTCTCTGTCCATGTGTGGTCAAGCAGTTGTCAAGCTGGAAAAGTCCTTGTTTGTGTTAAAATTCTTTTCTGCTTCCTACAGGAATTCAACAGCGTCCTCTCATGTGTCGTGCTCCGTTTCACACTAGCTCCGTTACTTGTGCCAAAGAGGATTATTACCAGGTGTTGGGAGTGTCCCGAAATGCCAGCCAGAAGGAGATCAAGAAGGCTTATTACCAGGCATGTTTTCTGGAGAGAAACCCTCCGTGGAGTCATGTGTGGGCCAATCCCCTCTGCCAGTAGCTTTTTGCACTTCTGCTGTGTTACCAAACAGCCTGTGATAGTTATAACTGTTGCTATTGTGGATTGATATTTAATGGGGCATTTGTTCAGTGGGATTCAGAGGTGACCATGATCTTAGATTATTTGCCCAGGATATGGGAGCATTTCATGAAGGAAGAGGCAGTGGCTACATGGAACCTGTGTCCAAGTGGATGCCATGTTTGGTTGGGGAGGCAACAGTACACTAAGAGTGCAAACCTAACTTAGGCTGGCACAACTCATTGGTCTTTCTGTTCCCATGGTGATGTAGGGAGGCAAGTGCATGTCTATGTATTGGCCTAACCCTCCCCCACTTTTGTGACACTCCCAGGTCAGCATAGGACTTAGGCCAGCCTAACTGCAGGTTAGAATTGTATCTCTTGCTTTTGGGCTTTGCCATGGGGCAGCAGGTAGGCCTCTGGGAAACAGGATGCCCTTGGCCCTGATCCAGGAATCACCGTCACCACCACTGCCTATGACTCTTCATCTGTGGTAAAGAGGAGGATAAATTAGAACTGTGTTTTAACCAAATGTGCATTGCGTTGAAAACCTCTTAAAATGGGTAATGTGGCCTATAAATGATTAAATAGGTGAAATACAGATGAAACAGTATTTTAAAACAAAATAATTCATCACTCTAAAAGAGAAAGTTTCATTAACAGTGCATTAACAGTGTTCATTAACAGGTAAGTCCTATTATGTTCAATAGGTCTTACTCCCAGGAAAGTGTCTTTAGGATTGCAGCATAAGTTTTTTCCCCTCAGTGTTTTCTTTTTCACTTTTTCCACCAGAAATAATGGAAAATCTTGATTTTTTGTTTTCATTTTTTTCTGATTTTTCCAGACTTTCACATCTCTCTTCCCATTCAAAGAGCAGCCCAACAAGTGTATAAAAATTTATTGTGATATTTTAATTAAACTAACCACTAAAAAATGAAGCAGCAAAAACAGTGAGTCTTGTTTTCATCATCTTGATATTTGTCCTTTTTTTTTAGTTGGCCAAGAAGTACCACCCAGACACAAACAAAGATGACCCAAAAGCGAAGGAGAAGTTCTCCCAGCTAGCAGAAGCCTATGAGGTACTGCATTTTCCTAGTAGTTTTTGGTAGGGGTGACTCCAGAACTTGTTGTGGAATAATTTGATTATTCATAATTGGACAAGGTCACAACAAAGCTACCGTAGTCTGCAACCTGGAAAGAAAACCCCTGAGATTAATATAGTTTTGCTTCTAGGTCTTGGGTGATGAGGTGAAGCGGAAACAGTATGATACTTATGGCACAGCTGGCTTTGATCAGGGCTCAGCAGGTACCGGACAGCATTACTGGAGAGGTGGTCCTACTGTGGATCCTGAGGAGCTATTCAGGAAGATCTTTGGAGAGTTCTCAGGATCTCCCTTTGGAGACTTTCACACTGTGTTTGATCAACCACAGGAGGTAACCATGGAGTGTTGTTTTTGTGAAGCCTGTTTATCTGGTGGGGAGCGTCCTCTGAAGCTGTGACTATTTATTCTAAGGAAAACTTGGAATGTGGGGGGGGTGGAATTTGAAGGGAGAATTAGAGGATGGCAAGGAGGCTGCTTGATACTTCCTCCATCTATTGATTCTCCTCTGCAGACACACACACCCCTTTGCTGCTTCTAATCATTCTTCCCCAACAGTAAATAATGAGGGCCTGGTTGAGTGAAAATGGGTGAGGGTATGGCTAGCAGTAGAAGGGTCATGACCTCCAAGTTTTCTTGGGTGGTGCAATTGGAGGGAGGGAAGGAGCACACCTTTATGAAAGGGTCATGTCATCCTATCCTGACTAAAATATTGTGACACAATTGTTAATTAAAAAGCTGCAATATTTCCTTCCTCCCTCTAGTACATAATGGAATTGACATTTACTCAGGCCGCAAAAGGTGTTAACAAAGACATTGTGGTGAATATCAATGATGCCTGTCAGCGCTGTGATGGCAAAGGGCATGAGCCGGGCACTAAAATTCAGCATTGTCACTACTGCAATGGCACTGGTATGGTAAGTGAGTTGATGGGCAAATTCTCTGTTCCGAGGCAGTGAGCTGTGGCATGTCCTCTCTGCCATGAACACTGCCAGCTGTGTGTTGATTATAAGGAACTGAGGGTGCAATACTGGCATATTTAGGCTGGCATAACCCACCTTGCATAACTTCCCGTGGTAGTGTGGGGAGGCTGGTGCATGCCTGTGTACTGGCCTTATCCCCCCAAGGAGAGGAGCAGAAGTGCCTTATGGCAGTTTTGTGACAACCCCAGTCCAGCACAGGGCTTATGCTGCCCTAACTGCAGCTTACTATACCATTCTTTGGGAAGTATAAAACTGGCTAATAGCCGTTTTTGGCAAAAACCATCCAGAGAGACATTTTGCTCCTTCTTGTTCTTTTCTTTTCTAGGAGACCATCAATACGGGTCCCTTTGTCATGCGTTCAACATGTAGGCGATGTGGTGGGCGTGGCTCAGTCATAACAACCCCATGCACCATGTGTCGAGGCTCAGGCCAAACCAAACAAAAGAAGACAGTGATGGTCCCCGTTCCAGCTGGTTAGTATGCTGGTTTGGCCCAGAAGAGGAGTCACTTCTGAGGACAGAACAGCTTCTCCCTGTGAACAACATTGAGGGGGGAGTCTATCTGTGCCAAAGCAAATGGGTTGTTCTAGAAGTTGTTCCAGGGCTGCAAGTATGCTTAAGCTTGCTTCTTTCTGTAGAGATCTTGCATGTACGTAAACTGCCCCTTTGCCCTGGGTAAGAAATCAGGAACCAGTCTGATGCGCTCATGAATGGCTCACAACAGTTGCTTCATGGCTGAGTCCAGGCTGCTAAGATTCAAAAGAGGGAGCAGTGGAAACCGTTGTGTAGAGAGGAAAAGTATTCCTATGTTTGTTTGTTTTTCATTCTTTAGGTGTTGAGGATGGACAGACTGTTCGAATGCCTGTAGGAAAGAAAGAAATCTTCATCACTTTCAGGGTATGTATCTGGACTTGGAATCTGTGTTCGGTGACATGAAAATGGATCAGATCTGTGCACTGTTTACTGTCTGGTTTCAGGTTCAGAAAAGTCCTGTGTTCAGGCGAGATGGGGCAGATATCCACTCAGACCTCTTCATTTCGGTAGCACAAGCTGTCCTTGGAGGCACAGCCAGGACTCAAGGTCTCTATGAGACCATCAGCATCACGGTATGTGGTAGCAGACTGCTTGGAGCAGTAACAGAGGTTTGATTAAATGGAGTCGGGATCAAAGGGCCAGTTTGTCCTGATGTGACCTGGTGAATGCTATTCTCCCCTGGGTGGCTCTGGCCTAGTCCCTGGGGGCATGGTGGGTGCATGGAGTCTCTGGTGGCTCAGTGGCACCACAATGATATGTGGTGTCCTGTCTCTTCGTTTCATCTGTCATGGCCGTTTCTCTCTCACTTTTCTGCATGTCTGTGTTCCTAACAGTGCTTGACAGGTTCACCAATTTCACTGAATGAGTTGCAGATTTTTAAAGAGACTTCCCTTTGGGCAGGGGGGTCCCCAGAGGAAGGAAGTGAGCACGTGGGGACTTGCTCTGTAGGCTGGCACTTCGGTGAGCCCTGTTTTTTCCCCCTTCTGCTGGACAGATACCCCCAGGTGTTCAGGCTGACCAGAGGGTTCGGATGAGTGGGAAAGGAATTCCCCGGGTCAACAGTTACGGTTATGGAGATCATTACATTCATGTAAAGATCAAAATTCCCAAGTAAGTAGAATACTTCGTGGGTGAAAAGGAAGAAAGGTGGGATATAAATCTAATCACAGATCTTAATATAATCTAATCATAAATAAAGCAAATCAAAAGTACACGCACACAAGGGGACACAGTGTGGTGTAATGCTTTTTTCTCTGTACTATAGGAGGCTGACAGAACGCCAACGAGCCTTGATGCTTAGCTATGCAGAGGATGAAACTGATGTGGAAGGGACCGTAAATGGCGTTGCTAACACTACTGCTGGTAAGCAGAACCTAGGTGGAATGCATAGAGTGGGGCTGGTGATGATCGTGAGGGGGGCAGCATGGCACTGCCTGGCCTGTGTGGCCACAGCCCCTACCATTCAGCACCACCTTGAGGTTTGAGGCCCCATTGTGGTAGCAAGGTGTCAGGAATGGAGACTGTGGCCTGTGCTGATTTGTCTGTGACCCTAAATCAGAGGGCCCTTCCTAGCCTCCCCTATGCTGCAGACACCCCCTTCCCCACAGGGAAACAAACAGTCAAGTTTAAAATGGGAGTGTTACAAAACAGCCTAAAGTTTCATAGTGATGCAAAATAAATTTGACAGAGCACCAGAAACATGGAGAGCAAAATGCAGACTGGATAAGAGAGCCAGAGGAACAGGAGTCGAAGAAGCCTATGGAATGACCCTGTTGGTGAGAAAGCTCCTGGAGGAAAGGAGGAAGTGTAGGTTAGGCATAGACTGCTAGACACGCAGTGACCACAGCTGTCACTGTGTTAAATGTTGCTAGGGGTTTGCCATGACCCCTTCCGCACTCTGGTTGTCCTATTGTCCGAACTAAGGACGGGAGGGAGGGTGGGTGTCCTTTTCTTCTGCGTCACTTTCTTGAAGAGGCTGCTGGGCAGTACCTTGGGGTGGTTGAGGTGGCGGTTAGTGCCATGTTGTAATGCGCACCATGACGCAGCTCTTTGCTATTTGTGCCTAGGTGACTGGGGCGCCACTAGAGCGGGGGCAGGCGAGAACAGGCCTGAGGCGGGGGACAGCAAGGAGGGATTCCTAGCTAAACTTAAGAAAATGTTTAGCTCCTGATTATCTCACCAGAGGTAGGAGGCAGCCTGGTGTGCACTTTCCATGCACCAATCCCTGTGTATTCTCTCAAGCAATGTGGCAGCTGGGTGAACAGGCAGGAGCACAGAATGAGAAGGGAGCGATAGAGGGTGATAATGCCCTGCCTTTTTCTCACTTTTATGTCTCCTTGCCCATCACTACTGTACCATGTCACAGCACCTGGATCAGAAGTCAATTCTGGGGTGTTTTTTTGACGCCATTTTCTCCAGAACCATGTGTCAGGGTGTAGGTTGCCATGCCTTTGTGGCTGGGTTCAGTTTAAGCCAGCATCTCATAGCCAAGCCGGTCTTTCTGCTGAGCTTGGCAATGGGATGCCCATTGGGCATCCTTTCCACACACTAGATCAGGCTTAGTGATCCGCTAGAAGCCAAAGATCTGGCTAGAAGCCAGAGCCCATTCTCTCCTTGCCACGGGTTTGGGTTGACAGAGCTCCAGAAACACGAAGTGCAAAATACAGACTGGATAAGACAGCAGACTGCATCAAGTGGGTGTGGGGCAGCATTGGGGTTTAAGAGCTGTGGGGCAGCCACACATTTGCAGGGAATGATGAGGATAGGTTCTACATAACCTGGACCACAATGTGTGTGTTTCAACCTCTTTGAGGTCATGCATATAGTTAAGCATATAGCTTTTTGGCACATATTGTATTTGGAGTGGGCTAATGGACTTTTCCTCTTCTGCTCCAGGGAAGCGTTCTGCTGGAAATTAGACTACAGGGGACAGCAGTGCAGCAGCCATGGGGGCAGTGTTGGAGATGAGCAAGCCTGATGCAGGAATCCTAGATGGATGTGTTTTGAATCTGTTCAACTCCTTGGCCATGCTGCAGAAGGATGGCTTTCCTTTCAAGAAGTGGGGTTTGCACACCCAGATAAGCCACCTCTGCAGCAGTGACCATTGGTATGGTGAAGTGCTCCCTTGTTGGTTTCTCTGGACTTGAAGAATGGACAATTCTGGCCACTCCTGCCATTTTGGACAGATGCGAAAACCAAACAAGGGTGGGCTCTGAACATAAAAATGAAGTGTCTGCTTACTCAGTGCAAGGTTCTTGCTCCCCTAAGGCTGTGACAAGGTAGACGGGAGGAATTGAGGGGATGATTTCACTGGCCCTCATCTTCCCGCACAGAGGCTGCTGTTGTTTAGGGAAGCAGGCACCTGCTGGCACCATCCACACAGTCATGATAGATGAGTGCACGTGTATCTTTGGCCCCACTTGGAGAGCCATATTCAATGTTAAATTCTTTTTGTGCATATGAAACAGCAAACCCAAGTCTTGTTTGGAGACACTAAAGGAGACGTGGCCGTGTTGCTTAGTACCTTGTGCTACATCTGGGTGAGACAGAAGGAAAGTTGGCTAAGAAGAGCACTGTGGTGCCAGTAAACCTAACCAGGCCCTGCGAGACTGTTGCTGCTGCCTCCAGTGGCCTTCAGTCCTCCCTCTTTGCTGGGCACCTAGAATGTGGCATCTTTTTCCTTATTAACATCCAGCCTGTGCAACCTCCTGAGTTGGTCTATAAATTGATTCTGTATCTGTAAATAAGTCTGCTCTATATAAAGAGGTTTAGAAACTGTTTGGTTGCCTCTTACTGCACATATGTGGAGGGATGGGTGTGATGGTGGATGGCTTTTCAGGCAGAGACACATTTTGTTGCTTCACTCCTGGTTCCAGCAGGGCTTCCTTCTTGACCTGTGTTTAACTTGCAAAACATTGACCCTAGTGCAGAGGAAGGAAGCGGAGGCAGCTTGAGTCTGGTCCTACTGATAAATTGGCTTTCCTAACCCTACCAGTTATACCCTCAAGCCCAGTCTCTAACTTCTGTTGGGTTTCCTTGGGGCCTACGGTCCTGGGAGGCAAGGATGCCCCTGAGCATGTGCAGAGTGCCCTCTCCCACACGTCCAGCCCTACTGGGTCTGCAGGGCTGCTGTATGGGAGTGAGGGTATCCCTGAGCATGTACAGAGTGCCCCCTCAAGTCCAGACTCTGGGACTACTGAATCTTTGAGGGTGCTGTCCTGGGGCAAGGGTACAAATGGGGCAAGAGCATATGCAGAGTGCCCACTCTTCCTTGGTGTCTAGGGGGTGAGGGTGCCCCACTGTAACTTGGTACTGAGGTTGTCCCTGAGCATGCACAGAGTGCCCAGAAGATAGTGTGTCTGCGAGGTAACCTTGCTCTCCTACAGTCCTGGACTCAATTTGGGTTCAGGATTATGCACATAAGCCTGAACCCAAATTGAGTCCAGGACTGTAGGAGAGCAAGGTTACCTCCCAGACACACTATCTGTCGGATGGGACAAAGGGCATTCTGCTCATGCTCAGGGGCATCCTGGGCCTGAGGGTTAAAGTTTGGAACATAGAGGTAAGAACTAGAGTCCCTGGAAGGGAGACTTCCTAGTGTTGGGCCCGAAATATCTCCATGCGTTTCTTCCTCTAGCCTTTTCCTAGCTCTAGGACGTCGTGGGCGGTGCTTGTCTCCTAGGAAACAGGTGTTGTGACGTCATAATCAGCGCCAGGGAACGCAGGCCCCGCCCCTCCCCAGACGTGTAGTCAAAGGAGCTTTTGCGTGACAGAGGGAAGGGGCGGGACTTAGCGTGCTGCCGGCCGGAAATGCTGTGGAGAGGTGCAGGGACGGAGACCGTGGGAGGGGAGCGCTCAGGTAAGGCTGGTGGTGAGGGCGCCCCTGAGCATGTGCAGAGTGCCCACTCCTCCCCCCTCAAGCCCAGCCTCTGCTGCTTCTGGGTCTCCTGTGGGGCTGCTTTCCTGGTGCGAAGGAGCCTCTGACCTTCTGCAGTGCCCAAATTGCCTTGGTGGCAAGGGTGCCCCTGGGCATGTACAGAGTGCTCTCTCTTCTCTCTCTGCTGCTATTGGGTCTCTTTGGGGGATAGTGTCTTGGGTGGCAAGGGTGCTCCTGAGCATGTACAGAGTGCTTTCTCTGCTCCTCAAACCCGGCCTTGGCTGCTACTGAGTCTTTTGTCCGAGGGAACTCCTTCCTGAGAGCAAGGGTGCCGCTGGGCATGTACAGAGCGCTCTCCCTTAAACCCAACCTCTGCTCTTTCTTGGTCTCCTTACCTGAGGAGTACCCCTTTACCAAGTACCCCCTTACCATGGTACCCCTGTACTGGAGAAAGGTTATCCCTGAGCATGTAAAGAGTGCCCACTTCTCTTCTTTTGTTGTTACTTGGTTTCCTTGCCTGCAGGGCCACCCTCCTCTGGGGGGCAAGGGTGCCCCTGGGCAAGTACAGAGAGGTTCCCCTCCAGCCCGGTTTTGGCTGCTACTGAGGGGGGCCACTGTCTTGGCGGCAAAGGTTCCCATGAGTATGTACAAAATGTTCCCTTCCCAAGCTCAGTCTCTGCTACTACTGAGTCTCTTTGCCTGAGAAAGCTACAGTTCTGGTAGCAAGGGTGCCCCTGAGCATGTACAGAGTGCCTGCTCCTCTCCCTTAAGTCCAGTCTCTGCTGCTTCTGGATCTCCTTGCCTGAGGGGGCTGCTGTACTTGGGCAAGTGTTCCCCTGCACATATACAGAGTGCTCCTCCTGAAACCCAATCTCTGTTACTTCTGGGTCTCCTTGCCTGCCGGAGCTACTGTCCTCAGGGGGGATAGTGTGCCCCTGGGCATGTATGTAGTGCTCCCCATCAAGCCCAGCTTCTGTTGGTACTATGGCTTCTTGCCTGAGAGGCTGGGGGGCTAGGGTGCCCCTGGCCAAGTACAGAATGTTCCCCATCAAGCCCAGCCTCTGCTTCTATTAGGAACCCTTGCTGCGGTGGCTGCTGACTTGGTGGTTGCCTCAGATACTTTAGCCTTTCAGTGGTGGTGACTGGGGAAAGGGGGCTACTTGGCAGTGGCTCCCCCCAGAGGCATCATTAGAAGCCCCAACCCTTGGAGCAGTAACATCACAATGTCACATGGCATTGTGATGTCACCTACAGGTTGTCCCTGTAGGAGGAGACTGGTGGTTCCCTTACCACTGTTCCTTCTATGGATGCTTCCCTTTGAAGTTGTTCCCCCCCCCCAAAAAAAGAAAAACAAACAAAAACAAACAGGAGACTCCACATGAGAAGGAGTGTGTGCACACCTGCTGCACCAAAAGACCCTCTGTAAGCAGGGCAAGGCCACACTGCAAAGGTTCTGCCTGGATGAGGAGGTGTACGTAGCTTTATGACCCCACCATGATGCTCCCAGGGCATATGTCCCTCAGGCTTCTCCTTAGTTAACCCTTCCTCTTGTTCCTACCCCTTCCTTACAGATACTCTGAGAGATGGGTTTGGAGTTTATTCACAGCACCCCTGGGATTGTGCACGCCCTTGGAATCATCTCTGGTCCCTTTTGTGGCTTCTGCAAGTGCCTGATAGTTTGTGCCTGCTTTGGCTAGTGTCAGTCCCTATAAGGGGAAGAGATCTTCTGTGCCCAACTAGTAGTAGTAGAGGAATGCTAATCAGCACATCAGTGGGTGACTAGTAGGGCATATAAATCTGGCACATGGTGTCTTAACTACTAGTGCCTGACTAGTAGCGGCATATAAATCTTTCGCAGGGTGTCATAACTACTAGTGTCTGGTTAGTAGTGGTATGTAAATCTGGTGCGTGGTCTCTTAATTACTAGTGCCTGGCTAGTAGCAGCTTATAAATATGGTGCATGGTTTCATAACTACTAATGCTTGAGTAGTAGTAGCATATTAATCTAGGGTATAGTAGTAGCATATAATTTAGATTAATAGATATTAATCTATTAATCTATATCATACGACAATATTATCATAGTGTCATAACTACCTGTAGCTGGCTGGTAGTGGCATATAAATCTGGTGCATGATGTCATAACTGCTAGTGCCTGGTTGGTAGCGGCATATACATCTAGCACATGGTGTCATAACTGTGGCTGGCTAGTAATGCTATGACACCTGGTAATGCTAGTAATGCTATGACACCTGGTGCATGGTGTCATAACTACTAGTGCCTGGCTGGTAGGGGCATATGGTGTTAGCAGCACATGGTGTTATAACTACTTGTGGCTGGCTAATAGTGGCATATAAATCAGGTGGATGGTGTCATAACTACTAGTGCCTGACTAGTAGTGCTACATAAACCTGGTCTATGGTGTCATAACACCAGGGTTTTCCTAAGGTGGAGACGAAGAAACTGCATATCTTTCTGGTGCAAGCAACCTCCCTTTTTCTTGTCAAGCCTCACAGGGTGTACCTGGTGGAATTGGAGTGACGTTTCGAGTCCCCACAGGACCTGCCTGCAGATCCCCTTCCACCTGTGTCAACCAGCTCCGGCACCTCTAGCCTTTCTGGATAAGAGGACCTGCCCTCAACTGAGTTGTGCAGTCACTGCTTCGAGCCCTGAGTTGCAGGTTTGCTTGGATACTGGTGCATGGGTGTACTTTTTCCCCGGGTCCAAAAGGGGGGCAGAACTGCTATTCCCTGGATCAGCGCAAGGTTTTTTTAACTGGGAAGCTGGTCCAGGGTTGAGTTTCCTGACCCCCACATATAGCTGCATCAAGTGAGTGAGGCCTTCTCAGGTGGACCTGAAGAAGGTGGTGAAAGCATAACGGTTAGAGCAGTTCCTGGCTTACAGCAAGACTGTGTGGTTCCTTTTCAGCTGGATCCCCGTCCAAGCCTTGAGGGGAGGGGATTCCCTCTCTAAGCCACATGCTTGTTCCTTGATGTCTGCTGGAATCTCTGCAGTGTTCCTGTGAAGGCCGCATTGTTCTTGGCTGTGTGTTGCGCACCCAGGGTGTCAGCCACCCACCATGATGCTCCCAGGGCATATGTCCCTCAGGCTTCTCCCTAGTTAACACTTCCTCTTGTTCCTACCCCTTCCTTACAGATACTCTGAGAGATGGGGTTGGAGTTTATTGTCTTGGCAGAGCCAAGACAAGCCAACTGTCTGCCTCTTTCCTTTGCCTTTCTTCCATTCCCTTCCAGCTGATGTGGTTTCTGCGCACGGCCAAGAAGAGCTGGATCTGAGCAGGAAAAGAGAGAGAGAGAAGCTCCTTTTGCTGCTGTCAGGATTCTGCATCCTGGTCATTGCTGAGTGACCAGGGCATATTGACCAGGTCATTGCTGAGTGACTAGGGCAGAGTGACCAGGTCATTGTAGAACATCAGGGCTGTCATTTGGGCTCAGTGCTGTGTCTCTGTATGCTAACCAGGCTTCTGCTGGGTGAACACCATTCACTGAGTGAGCACAGCGACCGCTCAGCTATTCGCTCTCCTGAGGACATGGAACCGTATCCAGGCTGATGCTTTCTCTCCCATACAGGACGGGGCCACACAAAGGCCTCGCCAAGCATTGCGATGATATCTGATGCGGTAGAAGGAATGGAGGACCTCGAGAGCCTCTCCTCTGCCTATGAGGAGACAGAGGAAGAGGATGACAATGTCAGGTGAGTGCTCTGGGCCTGGGGAAGGAGACCATGACTCACTCCAGCTGGCAAAATTCTGCCTGGCCACCTCGACTGGTTGGCCAAAGGTGTGAGCAGGCTGAGCTGGGCATGCGCAGCTTGGCTAGGATCCATGTCCCCACACAGGAGATGTCACTCTGCTTATCTTCACAGCCCCACTGACTTGTCTGAGATGCTCAAGGAAGGGACCAAGGAGTCACATGACCGGGCTGAGAACACTCAATTTGTCAAGGATTTCCTGAAAGGGCGCATCAAAAGGGAGCTGTTCAAGGTGGGCTCTGCTCCTTTGGGTTTTGGGGGGTTGGTGGGACTAGAGGACCCACCAGTGCATGGGGAGCCCTCTGTGGCCAGCCCTGAATCCCCTTCAGGCCATGGCAGGGCATAGCAGTGAGCCACAAGCTATTCTCTTCTGGCAGCTGTGAGGTGAGTGCATCTCTTGGGCATCCAATTTGGTGGGGAGGGGGAGTCACACAACGCTGCCAGCTGTAAGCATGGTGCTGAAGGCAGCCAGGAAAGGGGAGCCCCCATCAGCCACATGGCCCTGATGTGTAGCTCTTGTGTTTGCCTGCAGCTGGGCACAGTGGCTCTATACTTCACCTACTCTGCCCTTGAGGAGGAGATGGAGCAGAACAAGGACCAGAAGGCCTTTGCTCCAATGTACTTTCCCCTGGAGCTGCACCGAAAGGAAGCCTTAGCCAAGGACCTAGAGTACTTTTACGGGGAGAACTGGGAAGAGAAGATCCAGTGTTCGGAGGCCACCCAGCGCTATGTGGACAGGATCCATCATGTTGGGCAGCATGAGCACGAGCTGCTGGCGGCCCATGCCTACACCCGCTACATGGGAGACCTCTCTGGAGGGCAAGTGCTGAAGAAGGTGGCCCAGAGGGCTCTGAAGCTTCCCAGCACTGGTGATGGGGTCCAGTTCTACATCTTCGAGAACATTTCCAGCCCTCAGCAGTTCAAGCAGCTCTACAGGGCCCGGCTGAATGTCCTGGACCTGGACCAGAGGACCAAGGAGCGGGTGGTCGAGGAGGCCAACAAGGCCTTTGAATTCAATATGCAGGTATGTAGATGGTGGATCCAATCGTATTGGCTCTGCCTTTCCATTGGACTAATTCAGTGGCTTGGAGAGGGAGGATTTGCTGCTTGGGTAACAGCCTATCCTCCATAACAATCCAACCCAGGCTTTCATGCTTCGCATGCAGCATATGCAGCGCCGAGCATGATACCGTAGTCTTTCAAGACTGACGGAGGCCTGCTTTTTAGATGGGGTGGAGGATGACCAGGGTTCAGCTGGGCCTCCTTGTTAGTGAGGCCACTTCTGCTAACAGTCCAAGCACATGGCTGAGAATGACAGTGTGGAGAGGTAGGGCTGCCTGCCTCTCTCCCAGGCTCCTGCCTGCATCCTTGGCATGCCTGCTTCAGCCTGGCTGTGTTAATAGGGCTTTTCCAGTTCTTGTAAAGAAGGTGCTGCCTCTAGCCCAGTCTGTCCCGGCAAAGGCATGTACTGAGCTTGTCTTCCTCCACTTGCCTTTGCCCTACTGGGCTCCTGCCAGGCTTTAGCAGTGTGTGCAGAGGTCATGAATGTGGTACTCAGTTGCCAGCGCTCAGGCCACACTACCTCCTGTTGTGGGGTGTGGAATGTTATTCTTGCCTATATCTGGTTGCGTCCATCTCCTGACCTTTTTGCCTCTGTGCCCCTGAGGACTCCAGTCCCAGAGCCAACCCAGGTCTCCTTGCACCAGCAGTCTGGTTGCTTGGTCCAGTCAATGTTGCTTGGTCCAGTCAATGTGACCTGTGGGAGTCTCTGGACACTATTGGGCTCCCAAACAGTCTGCCACCTGCCCTTTGGAAGCAGGGGAAGGTGGTGCTGCCCATTGTGGCATTTAGCCTGCAATCCTAAACAATGGGAGTAAAACCCATGGAACACAGTGGGGCTAACTTTTGAGTAAACATGGTTAGGATTGTGCTCATAGTATGTCATCAGCACTGGTTTCACCAGGGTCCTGGACTTCCTCTACAGATTTTTGAAGAACTGGACAAGATTGGGACTTTATTAACGGAAGAAGCCCAAGATGGTGGCCTCCCAGTCCATGATGGAAAAGGAGACATTCGCAAGTGCCCCTATTATGCCGGCAAGTTAGGTGGGTCTTTCTCCTCCCCATCCCCAGCCACTCAGCCATGTGCCTCAGTCTCACCAGGCATGTTTTCTCCTTCTTCCTCCCCTCTTGCTGCTCCAGTTGGCACCGAAGGCTCCGTCTGCCCTTACCGGCTCGCCCTGGCTAAACTCCAGCAGCCCACCACCCAGCTGGCCCTTGCTGCCTGCTTTGTTGTCTTGGCCGCAGTCGCGGCCTGGTACATGATGTGAGGCCAAGTGCCCATTGCTGCCACCTTCCGGCGGAAGAGGCTGGCGGCACCCGCTTGCTGGGACAACGGTTTTTGTTTCTGCCACGGCTGCAGGTGGCGGCCTATTGCCGAATTTATTAAGGAGCCATTAAACCCAAATGCACAGTGAACTGAGACCCCCGCCTGCTTGTTTTGTATAAGGAGAATATTTCCAGTAAGTGGCTGGTTAGAGGTTTCTAGAGATCTTGTCTGAGCTGCTTGTACTGCGTATCTAGGGGCTGGGTGGAGCTCAGGTATGCTGCCCCCCACGACCCCAGGGAGGGTGCAAACTATTATCTGGGAAGGTGTGCACCCTCCATTCCTCATCTTGTGGGATGATTGGTGACTGTAGCTTCACCCATCCACACTTAGCAACCAGGCTTATTCCAAAGCAGGGGCTTTTTGTACATAGGGGAGAAGCCAACGGTTTAGTTGTCCTGTAACTTATGGATTGTGATAATAAAATTTATACTGTGGTATCTTTGACCCATTTTCCTGACTTGGAGAAGAGGGAAGGTCCCTGTTTCTCCCTCTGAGAAGCAGAGCACTGGTGAAAGTGGCAGTCCTCTCCCTATAGGCAACAATGTGGAAGAGAAGCTTGGCAGGACTCCAGCCCACATCGCCTGGCACAGCTGTGGTTTCTTGAAGAAAACAGCTCTCTGGACTGAGCAATGGGGTGTTCATGCCTTTAGGCCCGCTGCTGTGTGTTTGTGTTCAATAAAAGCTGACCATGCAGTGGGTGGGTGGCATGCACTCAAAAGAGGTGCCCTCCTCTTGCAGAGGCAGGCCTGGAATTTTAAGCGGGCAGAGTAAGTAGCTGAATGCCATTGGAAATATGGGGACAGGATCCATCATCAGGTTCAGTAAAGATCAGGTTCAGGACCCTGTCCCAGCAGATGTGGCAAGGGTTGCAACAGAGTGCCATATCCATTTGCAAAAGGCTTCCTTAAATGGTGCCAAGATTATAAGATAAGATTTTTCCCCCCACTGCTGGGCTCTGCTTGATCTTCCCAGTGCCTCTATGCACTAACTCAAGCGGCGCAGTGTCCATCCCCCCCATCACAGGCAGACACAGCCTTATCCATCTCCAATTTATTTACAAACATGGAAGAGCGCCAACAGGATTATTCATTCTTTGAACAATAAGAGCATGAAGATGTCCTGCTCCTACAGCATGTTTTGGATGCACCAGTGGGTACTACTTCAAAAGGGCACCTGTGCTTAAATTATCAACCCCTTCAGTGGCCCTTAGCCAAACAGGTAGCCAGAATAAGAGGGGGTTCACCTTTCTAGTAGAGAAGATGTCCCTTCCAATTCAGACCTGAGCCACCCCCACAAGCTCTATTACTCATCAGTGCAAAGGAGGAATTAGTGCAAAACTGAGATCGGAGGAGGAGGTGCACAAAGGGTTCACATTTTTTGCTATGTCACAGTTTTAATACCAATGCAAGACCTGGAGCCGGGTGCAGTCTTGTTCCGGTTTGCCAAGATATTTACATGCAAGGAAGGGAGTGGATGTGGTAAACAATCAGTAGGGCCCTGTCCTTCCTCTTGGAAGCCCAGACCTGGATGAAGAAGGGCAGAGCTAAAGACAGAGGCCACTGCAGGAAGAAGCTGGACATGGCTGGGATCAGATGAGCCTCTTCTTATGTTCCCTCAAGATTTGTGGGGGCTTCTTTCCCCTCTTGTGGGGTTCCAGTAAGAGAGACAGTGGGCAATGTCATGGCTGTCACGGCTGTCTACGCAAGCCCCCCCCCCCCCCAAAGCCTGGTGCAGCTTCTCTTGCAGCCTTAAGTGAGGAGCAAAGAAAGCATTCAAAGGACAGTCCTTGGCGGGACAGAGAAACTCCCTCCCCTGAACAGAAGCTACTTAACAGCCACAGACCAAAAAAACAAAAGCCTTCCAGTGATGGGCCACAGTTCCCCCACCTGGTGCCAGCTCATTGCAACGCCCAGCAGATCACTGGGCAGCCTCAAGGATGCACCTGAGTCCCAAGGTCTATAGTGGTGAGAAAGGGGGACATCAAGCAATAGAGCATTTGACGGAGGGGAGTCACGCCGGCGGCACAATGAAGCCGGTTGGGTCGTGGATGCCGCTAGCAGACGCGCTTGTAGGTGTAGATGTAGGCCTTGCAGTTGGGGCAGGTGTGGGTCACATCTTTGAACTCGTCAATCAGGCAAGGGATCAGGCAGCAGCCCAAGTCGCAACTGGAAGAAGGAAAGCAGGACCTCTGGATGGCTTGAACACACAGGTGTCTACCTTCCACCCCCACCCAAATGGTGGCCTATGGTCCAAATCAGATCACCATCAAAAGGGCATCTAGGCTCAAGCATCACAGAGGGGGACCCAATGCTTTCCCTGCTCAACTGGGGGTAGTTATAGGGGCAGGGAGATAGCCCAGCCCCTCCCTCTTCTGCCCGACAGGAGCCAGGTCAATTGTCTGTACGTCCATCCCACCATCGTGACCCACCTACCCGACAAAGCAGCAGAAGAAACCCAACAGGAAGTTCATGAGGCCAATCTCGTGCGTGATCTTGGTGGTTATGGCCTGCTGGCAATGGGGGCACACGGTCTGGACGGGAGCAGACTGGAAGATTTCACCCTGCAGTACAGTCACGGTGGTTGCGGCCCCTGACGGCACCAGGACGGTGGCCATCTGACCGCTCTGGGGGGCATAGGGACCCACTGGAGGGTAATAGCCCATGTTAGGAGCATGTGGTCCTGGTGGCATGAAGTAACCCCCTAGAGGTAAAAGCACAGGCACAAGGAGGAATCAAAATCTGAAGCCATGCACGCAGGTGCACACCAAGATTAGTCTGTCTCCTTTAGCGCATGTGCCCCCAGAAAAGCTAGGGCTCTTGGCAGCACAGGGCAGAGTATAGTAGTATGGGAAGGAGTGCTATGCCTATATCAATGGTGATCAAGCCATGGCTTGTGAGCTGCATGCAGGTCTCTGACACATAAAGCACAGCCCTCAGAAATACATCAGTTGCACTCCTTTTTTTGCATCATAATATAAAAGGTCAGTTTAATAAAAATTCAAGTTTTTTAATCATTCCTGGATATAAATTGAATCCATTAGATTAAGACTTGTTTTAAAGTTCATCTATATACAGTGGTACCTCACTTAACAAGCGTTTCACATAACAAGCTAAAATTTCCAAGAAATCTTGCTTCACATAACAAGTTCCGCTTCCCTTAACAAGCATCCCTATGGGCACATGTGCCATGCAGCCCTGACGCTCCACACAGAGGTTCTTTAAAAGGGCTGCCAGCCAGAACTGCTGCCTCTTAACTGCCCCCAACTTGGGGGCAGTTGCCTGGGTGTGCCAGAGGCAGCTGCCCCTAACAACTGCCCCCAAGTACCCCCACTAACCACCTTGAACCTCTAGCAGTTCAAGGTAAGCCTCCCAGGAAAGTGTCTTTGATTGCAGTCTCCTAACCATGTCTACTCTAAATTAAGCCCCATTGTGTTCAATGGGGCTTACTCCCAGGAAAGTGTCTTTAGGATTGCAGCCTAAGTAGACTTCATAGGATCATGCACATTGAATGCATGTTTTGAATTCAATTCCAGTGTTTTGTCATCATTTTTACATCCATTTAATATTTTTATATGAATATTTTGGGGGCTGTGGAACCAATCGTCTGAGTTTCCATTATTTCCTATGGGAAATTTGCTCAACTTACAGAGCGTTTCACTTGGGGACAGTGTTCCTTCCATGATGGAGGCGCCCACTAAGAACTGGTTTTCATTAATTCCAACTAAAAGTTTTCCTCCCTATACTTTACATTGAAGAATCCCTGACTGATGGACGCTCTGCCTCAACCCCCGGACCTAGAAGCATGAAATTCAGGGAAGTTATTCCTTCCATGATGGGAGCACCCACCAAGAATTGATTTCTAGAAATTTAATCCCTAAGGGGTGCAATGCATTTTGGGCCTACACTTAACAATGAAGACTGATCAACATCCAGCTGATGCACTGGGAGGAAGGGTACACAGAGGATGATGGTATACATGGGGGATCTTGCTCATGAGGTGGTGTTGATGCGCATGGAGGGATGGTGCACACAGGAGAGTGGTGTACATGGGGGATGATATACATGGGTATATCATCAACATGGGTGTGTTGGTGTGCATGGGGGGTGGTGCACATGGGAGGTGATACACAGTGGCGGAATGTTGATGCGCAAGGGGGAAGATGCGCAGTGGGGGGAATTTTACTCCGGCAACATAGGAACCTTTTCACTAGTATTAAATAAAATTATTTAAGAATTTAAATGCTTCTTAAATCATTGTGGTTCTCAAAGATCTGACTTTTATCATATGTGGCTTTTACTATCAGTATGTTTGGCCAATATATACACAGATTTTTTTTATACAGTACATGGATTTGACTCAAGATAAATGGCCGTTGCAAAAAACTGGTTTTCTACTGTTGTAAAGTAGCAATAATTCCATTTTTCAGTCCCAGAATTGTACCCTTGCCGATCCTGAGGCACCAGCTTATTCAATTATGTGTAATAAAGGAGTAAGAAACCTGGAAATGGATCTTTAAACAATTTTTCCATTGTTTTTTTAATCCATGGGGGGGGGGCGGTTTATGTTCTAGACCCTCCCATAAAAAACAGTGGAAAATTATAATCATTACAGATTTCTTGCTCCTCCATTGCTCCTAATGAAATAAGGTTGTACCTCAATAACTGCTGTGGTTTGATTCTGGGACTCACTGCTGATACCAGAGAAATTTATTAAATTAAAGCAGTTTAAAAAAATAAAAAGTATGTTCCTTTACATTGGTTTAAAAACAGCTTTTATACTGTTGTAGAGAGGCATTCAGCAATTAGAAATGCAAATGACCTTTGCCTGGCTCAACTGAAGAATGAGTGATTGCTTGCATGACTGCCTCTAAGGAAAGCAATAAGCAAAAAGAAAATAAAAGTAGTTTTTTAAAACTGGGATTTGCAGTGGCCATTTGTCTTGAATCAAATCCAACTATAAAGAAATCAGTGTATAATAAGGATGGACATTATATATATATAAAATAAAACACAGATGTCCAACACCATATATGCAGTTTGGTGTTGTATATACAATACAGGTCCAACCTTGTTACAAATGGATTTTTTATACACAGATTTGACTCTGCAGGAATTTTAAAAACTGCTTTTCTACTGCTGTACGAAAGCAGCCATACAAGCAATCATTCCATTCTTCTGCCGAGCAAGGCAAGGGGTTCTTTGCATTTCTAATGGCTGCCTTTGTACAACAGTAAGAAAAGCTGTTTTAAAACCACTGTAAAGAACACACTTTTCAATTTTTCAAATTGCTTTTATTTAGCAAATTTTTTGGTATCAGCACGGAGTCCCAGAATCAGCCTCCTGCAGATATTGAGGCACATCATTAGTCCATTAGGAGCAATGGGGGAGCAAGAAACCCAGAAATGGGTCTTTAAATCTATTTTCCCCACTTTTTGATCTACTGATTTCTTTTAATCAAGGGGAGGTAAATACACACATGTATATACAGTATATATACGCATACTTCAGGATCTAGTTCTTGGGCACCCCCTCCCTGCCCATCCTTCCCCTCCACTCACCAGGTGGCACGTAGGGCACGGAACCATCAGTGGCCATAGACGGTGGTATGAAACCCGGCTGTGGCGGTTCATATGGAGGGGGTCCAAAATCCATAGGTGGCTGTGGGGCTGCTTGTGGTTGCACCATGGCGGGCGAGGCACTGCCTGGAGAATAAGCACATGGAAGGATCTCTTAAGCTCAGGGTGGCAAGGACAGGCTGTCAGGGAATAGACTTGCTTGGGAGAGGAGAGCAGCCACTGAGCCAAGCTACTCTCTGGATACGTGCTCCCCACCGGAACAAATCTCCCAGCAAAGGCGACAAGCAGGACCATTGTAGCACTTACCTGCTGGGAAAGGGGGGCCATCTTTTTCTTCTATGAGTGGCGCAGATGGCCCCCCAGGATAGGGGGGAGGTGGATCACTGGACATGCTTTATGGCTGACCTGGAAGAGATACAGCGAGATGCAAACATAACGCACACAAGCAGGAATTTGGCAGGCAATATTTGCAGGCCTGGGGTGGGGAGGGAATGTAGATGCCTCCTGCACTCCAAATCTTGGTATGTTTACCCCCTTCAATAGTTGTGCCTGCCCCCCTTACTTGAAATAAATCAGTTGGGCATATGAGTATTTTCAATATTCCAAGAGGATCTTTGGCATCGGCTGAGCCACATGAAAAATAAGGACCCTCATCAATCTGGCAAGAAATCATATGGTCCACTGACCTTGGGGGTCTGGCAGGTGCAAGCGAGGATCGAGCAACAGTCCCCTGTGGGGGTAGCGGTGCCCCAGCAGATGAACAAGCGCAAGCCTCTATAAATGCGCAGGCACATGCAGATTTGGTCAGTTACATGCCTCCCCCAGGACATCACTCTCCAACGACAGCTGATCCCCATGCCAAGAACACAGGCGCACTCTCCAGACCTTGGAGGCCTCCCACCACCTGCGCCAAGCATGACCTTTAACAAACATAGCCTCACATTCCCCCCACCACTACCGAGCACCCATATTTCTGCTTGGCTTGCCCAAGCTGGGGATCACCACCTTCCAGCACCTCCTGAATCCAGGGTCTGCAAAGACCTCTCTTAAAATAAAAAAGCCTGAGCTGATTCTTCTTGGCGCAGTGTACCCAGATGTCCTGCGCCTGGCTTGAGCTTTTGGGGGTGCTGATGTGCAGCTGGGCCTCAGGCACTCCAAGACATGGCGCTGATGTGCAGAGAAGCCGGACACTAAGATCAGGAAGCCCCCCCACTCCAGCCTGTCGCAGCAATCCGGAAGGTTTCTTCGCCTCAAAGCAGCTTCTGCCACCATGTGATCAAGACTAGGTACACGTGATGATGTGGCAGGAAAGCAGGCCAGACCCAGAAAGGACCCTGGCAGGAGAAATGCCGGGGTCTCCAAACCCCACCCCACCCCCATCACATACTGGCAGAGGCAACTTGCAGCCACAGAGACCTCTGGCCAGCCAGCTGGGAACAGAAGGGCCTTGTTCTCACACTTCTGGCAGGAACAGTGTGCTCATATGTGCTTCTTCCCCGGGACGTGTCCTCTTTTTCAGACTTGGGTCCAGGGGAAAAAAAATCTTCATTGTCCTCCTTTTCCTTCTGAGCAGGCAACATGGAGCCGTCTTATAATTAATAAATTAGATGTAATAAATTATATGAAATGGTTTTAAATTTAAATTTAAAAAATAAGGCCCAGCCCCAGGAGGACAGTCTCTCCAAGCCCTCTTGCAGGGTGATTAAATAGAGGAGGATAAGGCACTCAAAATGTAAGCCATCCAACCAAAATATAGGACATAAAAAATAAAAGCTAAAAACATATATATTGCTATCATGTGGTTTACACTATATTTACACTATAATCATCATCATCATAATATAATCATAAGGCATGAAACACAGTTACTTGTTAATTAACAATCACAAAAATCAAATCATTGACTTATTATATTATAATATAATATAATTATTATATACTATACTATATATTATATACTATACTATATACTGTATATTATATACTATACTATATTATACTAAGTATAATATACTTATTAAGTATATTATTATACTTCAGTGTAATAAGTACATTATACAAATATTATTATTATGGACTGTGAATAGTACATAATAATATTTGTATAATAATATACTGATTATACTTATTAAGTATAATAATATACTTATTATATTATGATAATATAATAATATAATATAAAAAGTCTTATATAATATTACTTATAATAAGTCTTATATAATATGACATAAGTCAATGATTTGATTTTTATGATTGTTAATTAACAAGTGACTGTGTTTCATGCCTTATGAATAAAATCATTTATAATATTTAATAATATATTATAATATATTAATAATAAATATTTATATTTATAATAAATATAATATATTGTTTATATTTACAAACATACAGTATATAATAAAATATAAATAGTATATTTGTATCACTAAACATTACTGTATATATAAGTATTACTTATTAAATTTTAAACAAATGTAATTTATTACATTTAATTGTGTTCAATTGTACTTACTCCAAGGAAAGTGTGGTTACGATTGCACCCATAATCTATTCATTCCAAGAAGGCTACATGCTCACAAGGAAAAGGAGGAAAATGAAGATTTTTCTTCCAGGACACAAGGCTGAAAAAGAAGACATGTCCTGGAAAAAGAAGGCATAAGGACCCACAATGGAACTTACTTCCGAGTAGACTTGCCTAGGATTGTACTGTTAGGCTGTAATCCTATCCACATTTTCCTTTGAGTAAGCCACACAGAATTCAATAGAACTTACTTCTGAGTAGACATACCTGGGATTGGACTGCAATCTTACCCATATTTTCATGGGATAGTAAGCCTTACAAAACTCATTGTCACCAAGTAGACATGCCTAGGTCTGGACGGTTGAAACTAAAATTTAATTTTTCTGGGAACGCAATGGAACTTACTCAATGGAACTTACTTCCGAGTAGACATGACTAGGATTGGATTAGTTGAAATCCTATCTGCATTTTCCTGGGAGCAAGCCCCATGCAACTCGATGAGGCTCACTTCTGAGTAGACTTGTTCAGGATTGAGCTGGCAGAAAGCAAAACTTGTTTGGGCACTTGGGAAGTGGGCCAGTTGTAGGGCATCTTCATCCCTCCCATCCCCTCATTTCCTAGGACTCCCACCCATCATGGAGCATCCCTCCAGCAAGCAGGATCTGGTCTCCTTAAAGTCTCCCCTGGTTGGCATCATCAGGCGTCTCCAGGCAACGCCTTCCTGGGGGGGCAAGGGATGGCACAGGAGGATGCCAAGAGACAGGGAGGTACAGCTCCCCCAGGTGACTCAGTCACACTCCAGGATGGTGGCACAGTCCCACACAGAGCTAATGCTGCTCTCTCCACTCCTTTGAACGTGGGAAGGAGCAGACACTTGTCAGGGGGGATCAGTCACACTGGGAGAGCCCCTTTCCAACTCTAGGCTGGCAGAAGCTGGGGTGCACCAGATCCACTGACAGGAAAGGCTGGCTGGTACTCCTTACCCCCAAGACAGGTGTACCCCTCAGGTGCCCTGCTCTGACGTCACAGCAGGTGCAACACACCAGGACTGGCTGGGGAGGAGATCCCCAGTGGGATACATGGGGAACAGAGAGGTGGGGGGATCCACTGGGTGGAGGGGGTGCAAAACCTTACACTTCCTTCTCTTCCTCCTCCTCCACTACAGCCTCACCTGGACAGCCAGCACAACTGCAGCCTCTGCGATGCTCTAACTGTGCAACCTGAGCAAACAGGTGTGCCATGGGGGCGTGGCCTGGCTCAGCCAATGGGGAGGGCATGATCCAGATCTACCTGCAAGGGTGCCTGCAGTGTCTCTGATGAGTCACTGATGGGACCGCAGAGGGTGCAGAGGTACATCAATGGTACCCAAAAGATCAAGTGGTACCAGAGGCACATCAAGTGGTATCCAGAGGATACAGGGGCACACCAAGGGGTATCCAGAGGATACAGGGGCACATCAAGTGGTACCCAAAGGAACTGGATATATATCAAGTGGTACACAGGATGTGTCAAGGAAACAGGACACATCAAGTGGTACTCACAGGAATCAGGTGCACTGAAAAAGCTACCCATAGGAAGCAGGGGCACATCATCAAGTGGTACCCAAAGGAACCAGATGTGCATCAAGAGCTATCCAGATGAAGCAGACTAGCAGAGGCATATCTAGTGCTACCAAAAGGAACCAGGAGCACATTTATAAAGGATCTACATTTATGTATTTATTTGCTTATACCTCACATTTCCCATGCCAAGGTAGCTTACAAAGCTTTTATTACTTATCTTGCTGTGCAGAAAACAACCTGTGAGGTAGGGGAGGCTGAGAGTGAGCAACTGATCCAAAGTAACCCAGGAAGCATCATGGCCGAGGAAGGATTTGAACCTGGACAGCAAAAGGGTTGTTGTAAGCCACCTGGGTATTTGCTTTAGCATAGAAAAGATGGGGCATAACTAATTTACCTAGCAAGATAAATAAATATTTTTAAAATATTCCCTTAAATAAATAATAAATATGGTTTTAAAAATTCATTGTAAGCACCTCCAAAAAATGCGGGTAAGCACCTCCACTAGCCAACCCCACCCCTCCACCACTGGATACAGAAGTAGCCATACCGAAGCCATATAAAGTGATCTAGATAGGATCAGGCTACTATTCTGTACTGGAGTGAAAGCAAGCTTACCTAAACAGATGAACCCCCCAACTCCCATGGTCCATAATGTCAGAGACCCAGTGCAGCCCACAAGTGTCCTGGCTGTAATCTTTTAATGCAATGCTATTTTTATTTATCTGAAGGTCATGTGTAGCATGGGTCAAACTTGGATGCCAGGCAGTTCAGATAAGATGCCAGATGAGACCTCAGATCTAGTTTCTTTATGAACCCTGATGTTCTAATAAACTGGACCCAGTTTAAATTTTTCAGCCTTTAAAAATTTTTAGCCTTTTAAAAAATATTAAAATTTAGACTTTATTTTTTTACAGAATGTAAAATTGCCAAAGCCAATGTGGCAAAAATGGTTCTTGTCAATAATGTTTGCTACAATTACCAAATAGTAACTTTGTACAAAATTTTGTAAAAGTTTCCAAAATTGTTAATAAGATACCTTGGGATGGGCACAACCCTAACCAACTTTCCAGATGTGCCAATGGGGTATTGCTGCATACCTCAGTTGGAGGGGGCAGTCGTGGAGGCCTCCTCAAGATAAGGCTAAAAAAATTGTTCCTTTACTTTGGAATTGAATTGCTTTTACCCCAGAACTGTAAAAATTGTTTAGGATTGTGTTCATCCACTAGTAAAAGGTGGCATGCCTATTAACCAGAAGGCCATGGTTCAAGACCTGGGTCCCCACAGGGTGAGCTCCTGTCCTTAGCCCAGCTCTGCGATGCAGCTGGAACCAATCATATGGGCTCTGTCGTTCCATTTGACTATTTCAGTAGCACGGAGTGGGGGGATTTGCTGCTTGGGTAACAACCTATCCTCCATATTAATCTACCCAGGCCTTTGTGCTTCACATACAGCGTCGAGCATGATATCATAGTCTTTCAAGACTGATGGATGACAATACTATTAGTAAAAAAGGAATAAAATTGCCAAATCAGTGCCGGACACTCTGGGCACCTCTTCCTCTTCTGTCTGCTCAGGGGAATCTGAACTGATCCAAAATCCTTTGGAATCACTTGCAGGAATCTTTTCTCTTCCAAGACCTCAAGGAACCAGCCCGAAGTCTGGCCAAGTACCATTGTCTCAAGCTGCCTCCATGGCATAAAAGATGTCATGGCACACAGAATGAACATGACACATGGCACACCTTCCCATCAAAGTGGCACCTTTTTTACTTAATTGCATTTAACACAGAGTGGTGACACTTTCCCCCAGGACATGTCCTCTTTTTAGCCTTGTGTCCTGGAAAAAAAGTTTCATTGTTTTCATTTTTCCTTGTGAGCAGGCAGAATGTAGCCGTCTTGTAACTCCAAGTCAAATTTATTGTATTAACCTTAGGTCATCACAATGTAATATAGAAAAATTATATATATATAATTTTGACTTGGTATATATACTTTAGCAAATATATATATATATATATATTTGCTAAAGTATATATACACTGCCAAACATTTTGCAGAAAAAGGAAGACAATTAAAACCTTAACACAACAAAGATTTGGCACGAATTTTCATAGCCACTAAGGCAAAATTAGCCACTTTATAAGTGACCTCCTCGATGTCTGTCTGCTAGAAGCCAACAAACATGGGCTATAGTGGGTCTATCACAAATAATAGACAAATAATACCAGACAAATATTTTGCTCTAGGGAGATCGTAGAGAGGGCATCTTAATAAATAGTGTGAAATGTCTTCTACTTCACCTAATCCACATATAAAAATTCTTAAATTAAAGGGGATGTTCTTATATCTTCCTTCCAGGATAGCGGACAGCATACACTGGAATTGTAAATGCCTAGCGCAGTAAAGGAACAGTTAGACTGATCAAATAATTCTCTGAGCCAAAGGATAGTTTATACAAATGTGGCCAAAGTGAATAGGGTGAATTAAACATGTTACATAAATCCCACCTCATATAATAAAGTTGAATTTTATCTTTTATCAGTATTTTAACTTTATTAGGTGTAAAGGAAGGTGGAGAATCCATGTCAGTTCCATATTTCTCTAAAATGGGTTTAACTAAAGTTGCCCAAGATTTGTGACTGGGATTTGCAAGTTGGTCTTTAAAGCACAGTAGCCTTCTTGTAACTCATATATTATATATAATAAATTTCATGTAATGGTTTTGTATTTAATAATAAGTAATATAGTGTTTAAATTAATCACACAAAAACAATATATATATGAGTGTTTTTTGCTTTTATTTTGTCATGTCCTACATTTTCTTGGGTGTCCTACATTTTGAGGGGTATATCTTTGGTCATAACATATGATTACCCTGATTTTACATGCTGGTGAACTGCTGGGTTGGCAGGCACTGGGCAAGTCATAGGAGCTCACTCTGTTTTGTGGTGACAACCTTCAGGTTGACAAGTGTGGGGTCTTTAACCACTGAGCAACCGCTGCCCTCTGACAACATTTCATGATGTCAGTTCCATGCACCACAATGAAACTATAGGTATATTGCAGTTCCAAGACTTTGCCAAGTAATCAGAGCTGCAGAGGTAGTCGAGTATGTGTCTGGCAGAGGACTGGTGTCTTTAAATTTCCCTTGAAGTGGAAAGAGTTGGTACAAAAGGATTGATGTCTGGTGGAGTTCTGAACTCGACCAGGCCTCCAACCTATAACTATAGGTTATAGTTATATAACTGTAGTGTGAATCTGGGGCATTGCCTCTGGTTTGATCTGCCATGGCTTGGAGTGGTAAGCTTGGTGCCAACAACACATGCTCTTGGCCCTGGTTGGCACGTGGGTGTGTTATTGGTTTTGGCTCTCATCCAAAGAGTGACTCAAGCCTTGCATGGCAAGCCTGCCATGCTCTTGTCCTGTCCGCCTTCCATATCTCCACATGTTCCAGGGTCTCCTGGCAACCAGCAGAAACTTTCCATGCCGGGCAGAACTCTGAGCAGTCTGATTCTGCCCTCCAGACAATCATCAGATGACTGATTAACTCAGAACTTAACAGGGAGCACTGTGGTTGTACCCCTCAAACGACAAGCTGTGCTTAGTGGATCAAGGACACTGGAGGGTCCAAACCTGGCCCACCGTAGGCCAGCGCTTGTTGGAGAAATGAGCCTAAAACTGACCTACTTGGAACTGGTGAACTTGGCCATCGGCACTCCAGAGATAGGCACTGTCAATTTCAATGCCCTCCACTTTTTTCTGCATGCCATCCTGGATCATCTCAATATAGCGAACGAGCCACTGGAAATCTCTGAGGATGAAAGAAATTTCATCAATCGCTTTCAAACTCCAGACAGCACCACTCCTGTCCTCACCACTACGTCAGCAACTGAGCAGGTTGTGTTGGGGGTCAAAAAGTCCAGCACCGGCTCTATCTTCCACCAGTTGCACGAAAGGGTCTCCAAAATTGAGAAGCAGCTGGGTTTCCTGAACGACACCCCCACCACTGTGGAATTGCTGGCCCGAAGCGAAGCCGGCAAATTGCCGGCTCAGGACATGTGGCAGATGATGCAACTGAAGAAGAAGACGGAGCAGAACGAGGAAGGCATGACAAAGGTGAGGGAGCCCTATGGAGGTGGAAAGCCACTCTTCCTGATGTCAGCCTGGAGACAGATCTACATAGTTTTCCATTGGCCAACATTGTAGCCAGGGTAATGGTTCCTGATACTCTCTCCCACCACTTTTGGGAATCACAGAGGAGGCCAGCCCAAAATATTAGAGCCTGATATGGTCAGTTGTTCTAATGTCCAGTTTGGGGTGATGGGTGGATCGAGGTGGCCAATTATAGAAATTCCAGCCTGATAATTCAGAACCTCCAGATTTCTGCCCAGCAAAGTCAGCTGGACTTTGAGTAGAGCCCAGCAGTGGGACGCAGCCCCTGATTGTCCATCTCTTTTGCAACCCAAAATCTATGTGTTTGGGTAACAAGAGCAAGCAAATCAACAGATCTATTTGCTTGGGCTAGGATAGAAGGTGGTATTTTCAGCCCAGAAGGACAGCCAGAAACCTCAGGACTACAAAACAGGAGGGTGGTGTAAGACGTTTAGAAAACCCTCAGTCAACTTGAGTTATCAGAAAGAGGATCTTTATTCAACACGTGTTGGGCAAACTCCTTGGACTCATGTCCCAAAGTGAGGAACCGGCCAAGATGGCTGCCGGCCTTAATCTTTTATAGTGGCAAGCAGGTTACAGAAGCAAGAAAGCATTATTTTATTCTATAGGCTGCATTATACAACATGATCATAACAAACAAGTCTAATTGGTTTTCAGGCAACTATGCTTGGTTTGCTGGCAAGCATGCTCAGTAATGTTTGAGCATTTGTTTAGAGTGATCTCACCTCTTCAGACCACACTGCACCAGGCTGGGTAGTATCTTATACATGTAACTATGAGCCGTGCTTAGGCCTGGGAGCAAAGCTCTTTGTAGTTAACTTACAGAACGGCCATTGTTCACTTATCAAGTTTGGCACCAGATCACGGCCATGAAGAAGATCTGACTGTGTTTAGCTGAGAAGGTTCAGGCTATAGCAACATTTATGCTGACAGGGAGAATTATGCTGCGTTGTGTTTTTAGCTAGAGGTTTAAGGCCTAAGATACATTGATCAATTTGTGATGCTTAGGGGGGGGTGCTGCAATCAGCCTGGTCAGCATTTTGGGGGGGCTTTTAGCGCCCTACAGTGGGAAGGGAGAATCCTGGAGGTCCTATGGGCTGAACCTGCCAGGGACTGGCCTTCCCTTCCTCAGAGCCCTACTTTTTGTCCCATTTAGGCCATGCACACCCTGCAGGATCTGCTCACCAATGTCTCCTCCCTGAGGAAGGCCTCCGACAGCTGCCAGGGTCAGCTGGTGAACATGAAGGACAGCTTCACCAAAGTAAGTATTCCTGGAGAAAAACCGAGCCACTTCCTTTTGGAATACATAGAGATGGAGCCACCACAACAGCTGATGAGTTGGGTGGCCGATCCTGGATCCGCCTGCTAGGCATCACTACTCCTGCTCTCCTGGTTGGAGCCAACATGTGGGCAGAAGGGAAGGAGTATGGGCTGCAACTGGAAATATGAGGGTAAGTGTGTGGTGCTGATCAGTAAGCACAGATCCCAGCTTTCAATGGGCAGAGGTACTCTCTGTGGGGTGTGTGCATGTCCTCGGTTGCAGCACCACTCCATATCATCATCATCATCATCATCATCATCATCATTGTTTAATGATAGATCAGCGTCAACATTGACAACGTGAAGGAGCACCTTCAGCAGCTGGATGTGCAAGCCAAGGCAATGGATGAGATCAGGGACCAAATAGTGAGTGATTCTTTTGAAAGCGAGTGTGAGGAAGGGGGACAAGGAAGGCTTCTTTGGCTTCAACCCAAAGTGTGGGGCAGGACCCACTTGGTGGGTCATGACCTGATTTCTGGTGAATCCCAATGAAAACACGGGTCCTTCCTCTCTTCATTGCAGGGCCAAGTCAAGCAAAGGACCGGCTCAATCCCGGATTTCACTGACATGGTGGAGTGGAGGACCCTCTACCACATGTTCGCAGGCAAGGTGGGTGATGCAAGAAAATTGAAAACCCCATGTTTTCCAGACCCTGGGTCAATACTGGGGAGATATGTAGTATCAGGGAAAGCATCAGTGTGGGTGGGTGACCTGAGAGAGGGTGTCCTTGTGGGTCTTTCATTGCCCTGCAGCAAAGACGCCCATTTCCAGCCTGTGGTGGGTGGCCTATCTCCCATCCAAAGCTAGTAGAGCGGAGGGTTCTCTCTGGAGATGAAAGCTGACCAGTACATGGCCATCAGCCTGCTTTCCCTCTCATTCGCATGGGAAGATCCCCCCATTCCACACTACCCCATGCACAGTAACCTTATGCGTTTGTCCCACAGCCCCTCACTGAGAAGGATCGAGGAGCCAGAGAAAAAACCTCCCGGGAACTGCTGACCACCATAGGCCAGATGCCTGAGAGATTTGAGGATCTTGCCAAACATCTTGCACGCCTGGAGGCACAAGTGGGGAAACCCATTAAAGGTGAGGAACTCTTATGAGCCCCTAGGACAGGAAATCTCAGCTTTGGAGCCCTCTAGAGATCCCAGTACCCAAGACCCCCAGGAGTGGAGGACAGTCCTGCTGAGTAGTACTCAGTGGTGCTTGAATCACCCAGTGTGAGAGCTCCCATGATGAACCTCCTCCCATACCAGACCATACAATATCGTATGCATTTGTCTGGGGGTACTCACCGGTACTCAGTACCAACACCTTTTTCCACCTCCGCCCCCCAGCAGCTAATAAATAGTGATATGGGGATGACTAGCTACACCACTGTGGTGAGGTAGTGGCACCATTTTCCCCCAGCATGTGATTATTAGCACAGTATTAGCTCTGATACATGGAGATAAGAGCTGATTCATATTAACACCTTACTGGTTCTCTGCTGTCTCATAATAACCCCTCATTGACTCTTGGAACTATCAGTCTGTTCTGAATTCGAATCCACTTTTTATTACATAAGGCAGTTGTGTTTTCTGTTTCATTGGCTGTTCCTGTTGATAGAATACAGATAATTCAATACAATGGCTGTGGGTGGTGCAAGTAGTTAAGACATTGTGCCAGTT
The DNA here is from genome assembly GCA_030015325.1 of Cryptoblepharus egeriae. NCBI lineage: Eukaryota > Metazoa > Chordata > Lepidosauria > Squamata > Scincidae > Cryptoblepharus > Cryptoblepharus egeriae. Next base: position 23,414,947 of record JAREYC010000012.1, read on the forward strand.
AACCAGAAGGCCAGGGTTTGCGATCCGCTGGGTCCTCACCAGACAGGGTGAGCGCCTGTCCTTAGCCCAACTCTGTGACGCAGCTGGAACCAATTGTATTGGTTCTGCTGTTCCACTGGACTACTTCGGTGGCGTGGAGAGGGGGGATATGCTGCTTGGCTGCTTTGCTGTTTGGGGTTTGGTGCCTATCCTCCATATTAATCCACCCAGGCCGTTGTGCTTTGCATACAGTGTCAAGCACGATACCATAGTCTTTCGAGACTGATGGATGCCAATACAATTCAATACATGCTGTTTTATTACTCTCTGCACAAAATTGTCTTTCTATTCATAGAATCATAGAATCATAGAGTTGGAAGGGACCTAGTAGGTCATCTAGTCCAACCCCCTGCCTGCAGCAGGAATTCCCCCTAGAGCATCTCCAACAGGTGCTCATCGAGCCTCTGCTTGAAGATCCCCAGTGAGGGAGAGTCCACCACCTCCCTTGGCAATCTGTTCCACTGCCGAACCGCCCTCACCGTCAGGAATTTTTTCCGGATTTCCAGCCGGAATCTCCTTTCTTGCAGTTTGTACCCATTGGTTCTAGTTCTGCTTTCAGAACTAGAAGGCTGAAACAGTATTAACAGCACAACAGCACAACAACTATTTGGAAATGCAAGTTTATTTCAGTGATGGGATTCAAAGAAATTAACATCCAGTTCTATGCCCATCTGGCAGTGTCATGCCCCTCACTCTCCCCCGACAAGGATACTTCTATTTCAGACTCGCTGACCCGATCATCAGCCATCTCGACCACCCCGATCTGTTCAGGAAAGATGAGCCACTCCAGGTATGTATCAAAGGTTTCTTTATAAACTTAGTTCAGGTATAGACAGGAAGCACGGGCTTGGTTACAAGAGGTGGGAAGGGGGATAGGGTGAGCACACACCAACACTTTTCATTAGATTAGTCCACAGCTTGTACAGAGTCCCCCAGGGAGGTTACTTCACCCCCTAGTCAGAAATGTCCATTTCAGCACCTAATCACCACAACACTCACACGTCTTCCTCTTCTCTTTCTAGGACTCCTTCCAGCCGGCAGGATCCTCCAGGTAAGTACAACTCATATAACATGAACCATAAACAGGTAAGTCCCAACAATAAGACAGTCCATGTCTTGACGCCCCTTTTTCTCTTTGCAGGTCTGGTTTGCAGTTTGACTTGCTGGCTGGACAGCGACCCACGCCGGATCATCCACCTCTCCTTCTCCTCACCACCAGCCAACTGCCCCTGCGCCTTTCCCTCTCTCCCTTTATATACACCTCCCGCCTCCCCGCCCTCTGGGGCCCCGGCTCTCCCACCACAAGGCCCCCAGCGAGCGGGAAGTGCCGGGATTGGGTCGGTCAGTGATAGGCCACCCCACCCAGGATAAACCCCGGTATGCCCTGCACAATACAGCCTTAGCAAATCCCAGTATGAGTCAGACCATTGCACCCTCTCATCTTTAGTTGACTCCAACACTCGATCCCAGGGAGGCCTGGGCCTTACTTCCTGGGCCTACATGCTGTCTCCTCCTCCTTCTGCTCCACCACATGCCCCCCCCCCGGTAAGATGGGTGCAGGGGCGTCCTCGGCGTCTTCTGCACCCGGATGGTCCTGCCGTGAGAGAAAATCAGCGTTTGAATGTTTGGCCCCCTTTTTGTAAGAGATGGAAAACTTATAAGGCTGCAAGCAGAGATACCATCGAGTAAGTCTGGCATTAGTGTCCTTCATTCTTGCTAGCCATGTTAATGGGGCATGGTCAGTCACTAGTTCGAAGGGGGCTCCCAACAGGTAATACTTAAGAGTTTCCAAGGCCCATTTGACTGCGAGTGCTTCCCTTTCGATTGTTGAGTAGCGAGTTTCAGCCGGGCTAAGCTTCCGGCTGAGGTACATGATGGTGTGTTCGCCCTCAGGGTATCTTGAGCCAACACTGTGCCTACCCCTCTGGCTGAAGCGTCTGTCAATACTTTAAAAGGTTTGGTGAAATCCGGAGCTCGCAACACCAGGGCCTGACACAGTTTTTCCTTTAATTTGTCGAAGGCTTCCTGGCATTGCTTGTTCCAAACCCAGCCCTTGGTCTTTCCTTTCCTAGTACAGTCTGTCAGGGGGGCTGCAATCTCTGAATAGTTTGGTATAAAGGTCCTGTAATACCCGACCATGCCCAGGAAACGCTGGACGTCTTTTTTACACCTAGGCGCGGTCACTTGTTGGATGGCCTGTACTTTGGACTTGACTGGTCTGACTTCCCCATTGCCCACTATGAACCCTAAAAACTGGACACTGGTCAACCCAATTCTACACTTTTCGGGGTTGATAGTCAGACCTGCTTGGCTAATCTCCTTTATCACTCTCCCCAAGTGTTCTACCTGTTCCTCCCATGAGTTACTATAAATGACCACGTCATCTATATAGGCAGCGGCATACTTCCCATGACTGGCCAGTAGTTTATCTACTAATCTTTGAAGGTGGCCGCCGCCCCGTGCAGGCCAAAAGGCATTCTTCTGAATTGGAACAGTCCTATAGGAGTCGAGAATGCCGTGAACTGCTTAGATTCTTCAGCCATAGGTATCTGCCAATACCCCTTTGTCATGCCCAGGGTAGACAGATACCTGGCTTGCCCCACCCTTTCTAAGAGAGCCTGGACCTGGGGCATGGGATATGCATCGAACTGTGAGATAGCGTTAACCTGCCTGAAGTCGATACAAGTCCGTACCGTCCCATCTGGTTTGGGCACCATTACGGGGTGGCTACGCCACTCACTGTGGGAAGGCTCTATGACCCCTGGGTCTAACATGCTTTTGACCTCTTCTACCAAGGCTCCCTCCAGGTGTCTCGGCCATTTCCTTGGGGCTTGTCTTACTACTTTATTGGCCTTTACTACGATCCTATGCTGTACTTCCTTAGTAACCCCTGGGATTTTTGAAAACACCTCTGAAAACTTGTCCTAGAGTTTCTTGACATCTCTCTTTTGGGACTCGGTTAGCTCTTCCCCTTCCTTAACCCGTCCAGCCGGTAGTTTAACTTCTGACACTGATGGGCCTAAGTCCTCTCCCCAGCACGCCTCTTCGCCCCTTCTTTGCCATTTCTTTAGTAGGTTCACGTGATATACCTTGGAGGCAAACCTTCTCCCTGGGGTTTCTACTTCGTAATCAACAGCTGATAGCCTCTTTTTAACTTTGTATGGCCCCTGCCACCGCGCTACCAATTTGGTCTCGCTGGTGGGTAGCAATAACAGCACCTCGTCCCCTGTTTAAATTCCCTTCTTACTATCTTCTTGTCATGGGCTTCCTTTTGTCTGGCTTGAGCCTCTTCTAAGTTGCTTTTGGCCCACTTAGCTAGCTCTCCTAGCCTCAGCCTGAGCTCCCTGAGGGTCATCCCTCCCACTTCTGTTTTCCCTGGGGCTTTTCCTTCACTCACCCATTGTTCCCGGGCCAGGTCTAGCACTCCCCTGGGTTTTCTTCCGAACAATAGCTCAAATGGAGAAAACCCTGTGGATGCTTGTGGCACTTCTCTGACAGCAAAAAGAATGGGTTCTATTAATTTGGGCCAATCACAGGGGCTCTCTACAGCGAAGCGTCTTAACAAATTTTTTAGGGTGCTGTTAAAGCGCTCCACTAACCCGTTTCCCTGGGGGTGGAAGACACTCGTGTGTAGGTGTTTTACACCAAGTTGCCCCCAGACTTCTTGCATCACCTCCCCCATGAAATTAGTGCCCTGGTCCGTCAGGACCTCCTTGGGGAACCCCACTCGCGAAAACATCTTGATTAATTCACTAGCTATAACGGAGGCCTTTGTGGACCTTAGTGACACGGCCTCAGGGTATCTCGTGGCGTAGTCTATGACAACCAGGATGTACAGATACCCTCCCCTCCCTTTGGGGAGCGGCCCCACCAGGTCCATGGCTATCCTTTCGAAAGGTGTGTCTATGACTGGCATGGGGGTCAATTCTCCTCCCGGCCTTCCCTTCGGCTGAGTCAGTTGGCAAGGCTCACAAGTCGTACAATGCTTTTTTACCTCAGCATGTATACCCGGCCAGTACACCCTTGCTAACAGCCTTGCTAATGTGGCCGCTTCCCTCATGTGTCTCGCTAGGGGGAACTCGTGGGCCAATAACAGTGCTTCTCTCCTTTTACTTTTGGGGAGGACAAGTTGGTTTACTTCTTCTTGGGTTTTGGGGTTGACCCCTACCTGGTTCATTATCCCCTCCTTGATACCTAGTCTCACTCCTTTTCCTTCTTCCTCAGTTCCCTTTTCCGCCTTCTCCCATGCCTGCCTCAGTGAGGGGTCCCTGCGTTGTTCCTCCCCCAACCCTATCTCCTGGCTCCCTTCCAAGCATTCTCTTTCCTCCAGTCTTACCAGTTCTTTAAAAGCCGGCCAGTCTCTACCCAGTATGACGTCATATGGTAGTTTCTTGGCAATCCCCACCTTCATTCTCTTCTTGACCCCTTCTATTTCCATCTCTACTTCCCCCGTGGAATATCCCTTTACGTCTCCGTGGATGCAGCGGATCCACACCTCCACGTTTTTTCTTTTTTCCCCAGCCCACCCTTTCCTTAACAAAGTCTGAGTGCACCTCGAATCAATCAGTGCAGTCCCCTTTTTCCCATTCACCCTAATTGTCCTGGTCATGGGCTTGACCCTGGGTACCTGCGCCTGTGTCCATGCCGTGTCTCGCGTGGGAATTCCACGTCCACACTCACGCCTCACGTGGCCTCTCTTGCCACATTTATAGCAAGTGAGGTCTCGGGGGTTTAGTCTTGGGGTGACCCACAGCCTTCTTCTACTCATGTCCTCCAGCGGTGGTGGCGGTCCCAGGTCTCTTCTCCCCTCTTCTCCTGGTCTCCGCTCTCTCCCTGGGCGCATGGTTTCTCTCTCCATCTTCTCACCTTGTGCGTTTTGGAGATGTTGGGGCGTCTCCCGGGCTCCTGGTCGCGCGCTCTTGTTCTCCGCCCCCGCTCTCTTCTCGCGCGTCTCCAGGTGGGTGGCTCTCTCTGCTGTCTCGTAGCTCTCCATAAGCCTGACTGCCTCTTCTAATGTCCTTGGGTCGTGGCAAAGCACCCAGTTTTTTGCGCTTGGTGGTAGTGCGCTCACAAACTGCTCCATCCACACCAGCTCCATCACTTCTTCCACCGGTCTTTCCGTGGGCTTCAACCACCTCAGTCCATTTGCTCTAATTACATTGGCCAGGCCTCTCGCTCCTTGGCTTTTGTCGTATGTCGTTTCTCTCAAGCGTGTCCGGTATGTTTCCTCTGTCACATTCATCGTGCTCATGATGACCCTCCTGACTGTCTCGTAGTCTCTAGTTTCTTGAATTGGTAGTGTGTCTACTGCTGTTTGGGCCGCCCCGGACAGGTACGGGATTAGGATCGCCGCCCATTGATCTTTCGGCCATCTGGACGTCACTGCCATCCTTTCAAAGGCGTTTATAAACGCCTCTGGGTCATCTTCCTTTGTCATCTTTGTCATCCAAAATCGGTGTGGTTCTTCTCTCCTGTCTTCCGTCTTGGTGGTTAATCTGTCCACCAACGTCCCCATCAGTTTCCTTTGCTCATTCGCCCACCATTTCATCCACCTCTGGGGCTCCCCTTCCTCTCCGTCATCTTCGTACGGGCCGCCAATGTCATGCCCCTCACTCTCCCCCGCCAAGGACATTTCTATTTCAGACTCGCTGACCCGATCATCAGCCATCTCGACCACCTCGATCTGTTCAGGAAAGATGAGCCACTCCAGGTATGTATCAAAGGTTTCTTTATAAACTTAGTTCAGGTATAGACAGGAAGCACGGGCTTGGTTACAAGAGGTGGGAAGGGGGATAGGGTGAGCACACACCAACACTTTTCATTAGATTAGTCCACAGCTTGTACAGAGTCCCCCAGGGAGGTTACTTCACCCCCTAGTCAGAAATGTCCATTTCAGCACCTAATCACCACAACACTCACACGTCTTCCTCTTCTCTTTCTAGGACTCCTTCCAGCCGGCAGGATCCTCCAGGTAAGTATAACTCATATAACATGAACCATAAACAGGTAAGTCCCAACAATAAGACAGTCCATGTCTTGACGCCCCTTTTTCTCTTTGCAGGTCTGGTTTGCAGTTTGACTTGCTGGCTGGACAGCGACCCGCGCCGGATCATCCACCTCTCCTTCTCCTCACCACCAGCCAACTGCCCCTGCGCCTTTCCCTCTCTCCCTTTATATACACCTCCTGCCTCCCCGCCCTCTGGGGCCCCAGCTCACCCACCGCAAGGCCCCCAGTGAGCGGGAAGTGCCGGGATTGGGTCGGTCGGTGATAGGCCGCCCAGGATAAACCCCGGTACGCCCAGCACAATACAGCCTTAGCAAATCCCAGTATGAGTCAGACCATTGCACCCTCTCATCTTTAGTTGACTCCAACACTCGATCCCAGGGAGGCCTGGGCCTTACTTCCTGGGCCCACATGCTGTCTCCTCCTCCTTCTGCTCCACCACAGGCAGCCATTTTTAAATGGCTATTTTTAAACTTTATATGTCCTTTCTCTTGTTAACAACCAGTTCTATAGAGTAGGTGGGAACTTGCTGGAGCCCACCACTGATTTGTTTCCTAAAGTTTCCAAAAATTTGGCCACTACCAGTGTCACCCTCCCCCCAAAAGTGTCACCCGATGCAGTTGCAACCCCCACCCCATAGTGATGCTACTACTGCTGCTCACTGACAGGTGAACTGTGGGATTAGATACACCATGCTTGGGATGTGAACTCAGACCCAGAAATGCTGGCATGGAGGAACAGAGAACACAGGACACCTCCTAGTTTCAAAGTTCTTGAAATAGTGCTTGGCCACTGGGCTAAGCAAGAGGACAAGTAAGGCAATGTTCTCTGCCCATGTTCAGAGGCACTCTTCTTGACTATGAATTTCCCAGGACTGGGCCTACACAAGCTTATCTGACACCTTTTTTCAGTTACTCCCGAGCGGTTGCCAGATCGGTCGCCTGAGCTGTTGGCAGAGCTGCAGACTTTGCAGACGCGCATGGAAAACTTGCAGAGCAAGAATGAGCAGGTGACTTTGGAAGCACATGCACCTATGTGTCCGACCTCCCCACCCACAGAGAACAGTTGCACACTGCACACATAATGTCCTGTGGAGCAGGTTTCTGGGGTGGCCACTGCTTGAACCTACTAGGAATATGGGGCTGGGATTTCCTGGCCAGGATTCCTCACCTGCTATGTTCACCTTCCTTAGGGCCAGGAGTCCCTGAATAGTGTATCAGAGCAGCTACAGAATTTCAAAAAACAGTACGAGAAGCTGCAGAAGGCAATGGACAAGCTGCTCAAGAGCACGGAAGAGATTCAGGTGAGTCTTTCCAGCTCTGGCATTTCTGGGGCGATTCCCACACCTGTGATGGAAAAGGCTGGCATGAAGGGGAGGGGTGATAGCTTTTATCCCCAGCCCATATGCCTATAGCTAAAATCCTCAAGCTGGCCCTCTTGATAGGGGTACAGGACTCATGAGATGCTCATGAAACTACTGTGGCCATGTGCCAGCATGGTGGCCAGCTGTACATCCCCAGAAAGTGCAGGCCTGGCCAGAGATGTGTTCCTTGCATGTCTCAGGAGGCAATCCTATCCAATTTAACATGGCACAATTCATCATCTCCCTTTTCCCAGGGTGGTGTGGGAAGCCTGGCATATGTCTGTGCACTGACCTAGGGGTGGCACAGAAGTGTGTGTATGTGAACATGTGCGAGTGTGCTGGCTTATCAGTATGGGTTTTTTGTTCCATCCGTAGCTCATGCGTGACATGTTGGAACAGCTGGACATCACAAAAGCAGACAAGGCTCAGTTACAAGAGGAAATGGAAGTGGTGAGGAAAGAGCCGGAGGGGGCAGGGTGGGGCTCTGTACCCAAGTGGCGCTTTGCTTGGGGTCTAGAACCAGAAGGAGTGAAATGGTGGAGCAAGTTCTTTGGCATCCAGCAAGGTGTCCAGTCCCAGATGGAGTCCTCAGCACATCAGGTGCAGGACTTGGGCAGAACCCAGAAGGCCACTGTTGTAAGAGGAGATGGTACTGGAATGGTACTTACAGTAGCAGCCTGACGGACTGATGTATCACTTCTTTATGATCCAGAGAGAACGTTCTGTGCTGTTGTACTTTACCTGGAGAATTTGCAGCAGGTGAAGTGTCCCAACTGCACACATGCTGTGATCAGCCCTACCTGCTGATCGCTCAGTTGTTCATAGCACAGAAGTGGAAGACGTGCCATAGGTGTCACTTGAAGCTGTCACTTGAAGCTGTCCTTGTGAATGCTCACATGCTGTGAAAACTGAGTTCCCACAGCATTGCACAATGGTGACATGTGTTGCACAGTTTTGCTGCCCTGGGTGCTACATCCCCTGGGTATGCCACGATTCATGATCTCTTCCCAGAAAGCCGACAAGACTGCCCTGGAGGCCAAGGTGAACCTCCAGGACCTGAAGGTGGCCACCAACCAACTGAGTGACATGATGCAAGATCTGTTGCAGAAGATGTCCCTGCAGGACAAAGACTGGCAGAAGGCCCTGGAAAAGCTCTTTGTCGACATGGACTGTAAGGTAGCTACCCTTGCCTTGGTGCTCTTGCCAGGGCACAGGCATCTAGGCCACCCTGGGCACCATGGTGGAGATGCATTCAAATCTTCTGCCTCCCACTCTGCAGCTAGATCGGATGGCCCTGGACCCCCTGAGCAAGCAGCTGGAGGAGGTGTGGAAGGTGGTCAAGAAGTTCCTGAGCGAGGGCCCCCGTTTTGATGCAGACAGCGCTGCTGGCTTTAAAAAGTGTGTACTTTGGGGAGTGTGGGAGAATCTGTGGCTTGGCTGGGGAAGGGAGCTCTCTCAGCCTGGGCTGCAACTGATGGGGTATGCAGAGTCAAGTCCTGTGTGGGGAGGGTTTGCTCAGCAGTAGGGAGCTTGCTCTACTGAAGATCTGGAGGACCTTCTGCAGACCTTCATGTGTGGGTGGCTTATGCGCTCCTGTGCCCTGGGGGCTGTACATGCCATAGGTGCTGTTAAAGCATCCAGAGAGGAAGGGATCAAACGAGCACAATCCTGTACAGCCTTCATGCTGCTGGAGTGTGCACGCATGGTGAGGGGGAGCACATGTGTAGCAGGTAGTGTGGGGACATTGCATGTAATCATGTGCACAGCTGTGCAGGCAATGGTGTCATCATGTGTGTTGCAGGCAGCTCTTTGAGAGGGTGAAGTGCATCTCTTGTGACCGGCCGGTGACCATGATGACTGGACCGTGAGTAGCCAAAAGGAGTGGGGCTGCCACAAGAAGGCCATGCATGGTACACCATGTTTTGGTTGACAAAACATGTATAAACACCACCTTATGGAGGCACCCAAAATCTCCAAAGATCAGCAGGACAGACTATGCCTGGGTCTGTGGGTGTCAAGTCTCTCTTTCGCGGGGGGAGTGCCAAGATAAGGGTTCAGCCCCTCCCCAAATACCCTCACCTGCATAAGCAGGCCCCAGAACACAGCCCCTCCCGCCCTGTGGGGATCCAGTTATCTCCATTGCACACCCCACTTTTTGCTTCAGGCACATGATCACTGTCAGAAAGGCTCCACTGCGGCTACGTCCAGCCAGCGCCAATGGCTACGAGTTCCTGGCACGGCCACATAGAAAGTGAGGAGCCACCACAGGTTCTGGGGTGGGGATGGTGGGACTCAAAACAACAGCCCAGGTCCTCTTAAGATGTGGCATGAAGCTGGGTGTCCCAGCGGGGTTGGGCAACACCCCCAACACTTCTGCAGCCCACTGGTGAGCTGGCGTGGTGGACCTGCAGGGCAGTGCCCTAGAGTTCACCATCCCACACACCCACTTCTCCTCCCTTAGGGAACTGGAGTCCAGTGGCGAGATTGCCCTCGGCCAACCCCAGCAGACCTGTTGGCAGTGCCAGGCTCACCACCAGGCTTGCGCTCTCAAGCAGCTGTCCAGAACCCATGATCTCAGTACCATCTACCCTTATGGAGAGCAGGGAGCCATCACCTATGACAGTGTGAGCTCTGGGGACCTGTGGGAAGAATCTATGTCCTCGCTGAGTCAGGCCACCAAGACTGGTTAGCAGATATACCTGATGAGCTGGACACAAAGGTGGCAACTACAGCTGCATACAGAAGCCCAGTTTCCAGTACCCAGTTTGTGGTTGAGGCTAGAACCAGCAGCTGCCATCTCACTCCTCTTGTTGCCCTTCCAGACAGAAGTGGACATACTCGGAGTCAACGGTGTCCTCTACAAGGGCCGGATGAACTCCCAATCCGGAGAGCGACTCCTCGCATTGCAGAGGGAACTCACAGGTGTGGGTCGCAGCAGGGCTTGGGATCGGGGTCAGCCTGTAAGCAGGTTTGCAAATGTCAGAGCTCCAAGTGTTTAGCTTCGCCCCTTCCTGTATTAATCAACCAATCAATAGTATTTATATACTGCCCAGGTATGCCTTCCTCGCACTCATGCCTTGCTGACAGTCTTTTCCCTTTCTCCCATCCAACAGTGAGGACTCGCCGGCCACAGTCTGTGCTGAGGATGGAGAGGGCCCGCTCAGCCAACTCTGAGAGCTATACGTCACCCTACTCATGTGAGCCCCTCTTGCTTCTTCTGTCTCAGTATTTTGGGCCCACATGTCAGTGGCTTGCAGGAAATGGTCTTAAGGGCCTTGAGACAAGCAACTCTTGCCCAGTGGGTAATTCACCTGTGTAACTCCTTGCCGTAATATGCTGTGATGGCTTCTGGTTTATTTGCACCTTAAAGGGGATCAGTCAAGTTGATGAAGGAAAAGTCCATCACAGGTTACAAGCCACAATGGGTATGGGCAACGTCATGATTCTAGAAGTAGGCAGTGTCACATAGTGTCACACAACAGGATGCACATCTATTGTTGTGTAGTGTGCTTCATATGGCATATGGCAGTGTTACCATACATCCATGAAAACCGGGACTGTCCTGGTTTTTAGGGTTTGCATTCATGTTCTGGCAAGTTTGAGAGGGGGCCCAGTCCCGGTTTTGTGGAAGAGAATTATGGCAACCCTAATCTGGTGGGCCACTGAGATCCATGAAGCTGGACTAGATGGGTGTTGGCCTGATCCAGAAGGGCATGTCTCGGCATCTCAATGCACATGCCACTCACGGACCGTGTTCTCTCTCTCACTTTGTAGCTGCTGCTTCTGTCAGACGGATTGGGCAAGCGTTGAGCACCAACCTTCGGATGCCAGAGTCCCAGCCACTGTGTTTAGATGAGAACTTGGAACCAATATTGCCCCCCTTCTTACCTCCAGCCCCCTCCCAGGATGGTGGAGGGATGACTGGCAACTGAGATAGCTGCAGACCTACCGACCCAACCATCTGATTGGCTCTACCTCATTCTCTTCCCTGCATCATGCCCCAGGCAGGCCCAGCATGCAGGGCAGGGCAGATGGTAGCTCCAGGGTGATCCCATGAGGGGGGCTGCACCCTCTGATCAGGACCAGCCTGGGTGGGGTGTCTCCTGGTGCTCAGCCCAAGTTGCGCCAATCACTTATGAGTGGTTTCCAGGACAGGAGCCAGGCTGGGAGAGGAGATCTTGGAGCAACTGACTACGGGGGTCCTCTGGAGTGGGGAGAACTGGCTTCAAGCCCACCAGCTCCTGGAGCCCCCCTATGCGGGCACCATCAAGCTTCAAAGGGCCCTTTCCCATGAAGGACCCCTGAAGCTACACCTGCTTCTGCCCCCCCATGCAAGGACTGTGACTTTATGATTTTTGTTTCAGAAGGAAGAGCTCTATAAAGTGTTTCTTTTTCCACATTGATTGAGTATGGGGGATTTCCTGTAGAAGATTATGAGTAGAGTATGAGTATTTCCCCATATTGAGTATGGTGGATTTGCAACATGACTGATGTGTCACCTGTCCCACCCTCTAGGATTTGCTTCCTCAAGCTTCAACCCAAAACAGAGGCCTCATCATGCTGCCATCCTATTTCTGGAGGGGAGCCCTTTAATCTCCATCCTGTCACTTCTGGGACAGTGGCAAAGAGGGGGCCATTGCTCCCTCCCAAGTTTTTGCTTGGAGAATATACCAGAAGGAATTTAATCCATTTACACCCCAAAAAAAGAACTCCAGGATTCTTTCAAAAAAACAATTTCCACATTGTTTTTGAGGTGTCCAAGTATAGCATGCAAATAGGTCCTTGGTTGGTTATGGGTGCTCCAGGTGATGGCGGCAGGGGGTCGGGGTAAAACCTCCACATGGCTCTGAATGTAAAAATAGTGGCGTCTTCTGCCCTGGAAGAGAAGAGGGTGGGGGAAATCTGTTGGGCTGAACCCCCAGGAACACATCTTGACCCACATGTTATCCTCAAACAACTCTTGCTGGCTGAGTCTCCCCTCCATGGATGGTTATTTGATGACTTGGGGGAATCGGTTACCAGTGCTTCTGCCTCCTGTCATCGCCTTTAGGGCCAAGAGCAGGAAAGGAGAAGAAGGCTGCAATCCTAAAGACACATTCCTGGGAGCAAGACCCATTGAACACAATGGAGCCTACTTTTGAGTAGACATGAGTAGATTGTACGCAAACTCTTCCCACCAAGAGAGCTTTTGCCAGCATGCAGGTCCTTGCCCAGCATCTGTGGGATGAGGGCACACCCCAACCTAAAGACGGCAGCCTGCAACCCATCTCGCCCGTTCCATCTCCGGACCCATATAAGGCCACTGGCAGCATGTCTGTCCAGCATGTCGGAGGCCCATATACTGGCAGCATGTCTGTCCAGCACATGGAAGGGGACCATGTTACCGTGGGTCCAGCCCCATCATCCAGGATCTCATCGCTCAGCCTCTAGGATAGCGCTGGCTTTGGGGTCAGAGATGTTCTGTTGGGAGACACTTCCAGGCCAGCCCGTTGGCTGCAAGGGGTGGAAAGGAGTCCCCACACTCGAGGGCAGGTCAGGAGCAGAAGCGAAGCCCCTGGGTTCCTGGGGTGGCGGAGGAGAAGTAGCCATCAATGCTGCAGGGCTGCTATTGAAATTCTCTGAGGCCTTCAGGTGGGAGAACATGGTGAGGGTGTCAGGGAAGTTGGGCGGCGTGGCTGGCGTGTTGGCAAGTGTGCACATCTGTAGGGAAACGGAGGAGCCCATGATCACCATGCTTCATGGCCATGCAAGCTTGGTCTGCACTCGGCTCCCAGGTGAACTCAGATGGTTGGTCCACCAAAGTCATCAACCAGAAGATCACAACTCTGTGCTGGCCCCCCACCCTGAAGTGGAAGACGACCCACCTCCACAGGAGGATACCAGGAAGGCTGGCGTTTCACATTGAGCACCATCAAAGGCCACAAATAGCCTCAATTCAACAGAAGACAGGCAACCGGTGCATGTTCTGTATCCTTACTCAGATGTAAGCTCCACTGGGTTCAGTGGGCTCACTCTCAGGAGAAGCTCCTATAGGATTAAAGCCCAGGTATTCAAGGGCACTTACCATTTGATGATGCGGGTGACTGTAGGGAATGCTGGATTCTTGGAAAAATGCACTCAAAGCCGTCTGTAGATGGGGAAAAAAAATGAGAGTTTAACCAAATGTTCCTCCTCTTCTCACCTGCAAGCAGGGAGGTTGCCCCATTGAGCCCCCAATCCACAGATCAGACAGGAAAGAGGCCTCCGTAGCAAGGTGATGGAGCTACTTGCTACTGTGTAGTGTACTCAATGTAGTGTACCCAAAAAGAGCAAAACCAGTGTTGGAGGGGGACGACCCACAACACAGAGAGACCATATGTCATAACTAAAAGAGAGGACACATCCCCCAAAAAGTAGGACACCCAAGAAAAAGGTAGGACACAACAAAATAAAAGCTAAAGGCACTCATGTATATTGATTCATGTAGTTAATTTAAACCACATGAATTTATTAGTTCATGAATTTATTACTTCATATTATGTATGTATGTTTCACAATATACAGTGGCACGTCATGTGACAAATTTAATTCGTTCTGGAGGCATGTTTGTTACATGAAACGTTCTTTACGTGAAGCAGATTTTCCCAAAGGAAATGATGGAAACTCAGAAAATTGGTTCCACAACCCAAAAAATATTCATATAAAAATATTAACTGGATGTAAAAATGATGACAAAACACTGTAATTGAATTCAAAACATGCATTCAATGTGCATGATCCAATGAAGTCTACTTAGGCTGCAATCCTAAAGACACTTTCCTGGGAGTAAGCCCCATTTAACACAATGGGGCTTACTTCTGGGTAGACATGGTTAGGAGGCTGCAATCCAAGACACTTTCTTCTGTAATCCAAGATACGAGAAAAACTCGTACTTTCCAAGTGTCTCCCCACTTTCTCCTTCTCTTCATCCTGAGCCTCCCTCTCTCCTGCTTCCTCCTGGCTAGCCCTGAGCTGCTTCTCTCTTCTCCACTGCTGTTCTCTCCCTCTGCCCAGTGGACACCTAGCCACAGGAGGAATAGTAGGGAAGTGTTGCTTTCACTATGGGCAGGCGCACTAGGAAGCCCTGACGCTTTTTTAAAGTGCTGCTAGTCAGCACATCTGCCCCAACTGCCAACGAGTGTGTTTGTTACATGAAGCAGTTTGTTATGTGAAATCCTAGAGAAATTTTTGTTTGTTACATGGAACATACTTTATGTGAGGCGTTTGTTATGTGAAGGCGCCACTGTATTTATTATTATTTATTATTTCACTTATTAAATTTAAAAGCATTACACAGAATTTATTAAACATAATTTATTAATTCCAAGAAGGCAACATGCTGCTTAATGTGGCCCTCCCGCAAATGCTGGCCCCCACTGGAAAAGCCAGCTTTGTGGCAGCTTCCAAATTCAAATTTTGCACGCTGCTGTGTGCGCTGCTTTTTTCCTGGGTCTGGGCCTGGGTGCGACAAGAGTGAAGTAGGAGAGAAGGAAGCTCCTCCCTCTCCCTGCTTTGTGGCCAGTCAGAGCACTCTCAGGCAACCCAGAAGCAACAGCCTTCAGGAGTGCACTCCTCATGGGCCACCTGTGCTGCTGCCCATGGACCTCGCAGCGCCAGCTGCCTGCCTGCTTTAGGTCCCACAAGCCGCCTGTCACCTGCAAGCTGCCCACCCACAGCCTCCTTGAACTTCTCCTCCACTGACTTCCAGATACAGAGGAGCAGGAGGAGAAGTAAAACTAAGGAAAGTGGTCTGAAAGCCCAATCCTGTGCATGGCTACTCAGAAGAAAACCCCATTATAATCAATGAGACTTACTCCAAGGTTAAGTTTGGGAGGATCGCAGTCCATCCTATGCAGCATGGCTACTCAGAAATAAGCCCCATTAAAGTCAAAGGGGCTTACTCCCACATAAAGGTGGCTACGGTTGCAGTCCGAGAGGCCAATTCCATGCATGCCTATATTTTCTATGGTTTTTTGGATGATCATCTATCGTTATGTGCAGCCCATCACATATCGTATGTGCGGCCCAAACCAACTTGTCTTCTTCCAATGCGGCCCAGGGAAGCTAAAAGGTTGGACACCCCTGATATGGTCACCCTGCCCAGGATATCCTGGAACACCTCAGGGTGCCCTCTTTTTGCAAAGGTCCTTGAGAAGCACCAACTTGTTAGCATCAGGACCCACTTTTTTAGAAAGACAAATTTCTCAGGACCCACCAAAAGTGATGTCATTAGCCTGGTTGTGATGTCACAACCAGAAGTGACATCATCAGAAAGGAAAATTTTTCTGTGTGACAAAAGTCAAATAAATGACCAGCAAGTAAAGAAATTAAAAGTTGACAATAAGTTCATTTAAAATTAAGAAGAACCTTCTTAACCCTCCCCAGCTGTTGCTGATCTGTTTTTTTTTAAATCTCTATAAAATCCTAAAGGCTGCAATACTATCCACACTTATCTAGGACCAGAGGCATAGTTAGAGGGAGTGAAACTGTTAGGTTTTGGAGGAAGTCTCACCCCATCTGCCATTCCAGATTGCGGGGTGGGGAAGCAAAAAAGCCCTCTCCCCATGCACTCTGCACATGCTCAGAGAAGCTCTTTTTCCTTGTTGCATCCCAGAAATGAACAATAAGTGCTGGGGCTGACACCCCTGTAGAGCCCCTTCTGGAGGTTAGGGGAAAGGTCCCCCCCTGGAAATTGGACTGGCACTCCCCCCTGGCAACGACTCCCAACCACACCGCAAAGGCAGGGGAGAACTCTGCACACTCTCAGAGGAACTTCTCCCCCACCAATAAGAGGTACTGGAGCTGAAACCCTTGTAGGTTCCATCAAGGGGGTCAGCGCCCCAGGGAAATTGGACTGGCATTCCCCCACAACAGGGCAGAGCCAGCCCCCCGGCAAAGACCCCCTAGCAAGGAGGGAGAGCGATCTGCACACGCTCAGAGGAACTCTTCTCCCCCATGTGGGGGAGATGCTGGGGGTGGGGGAGTAGGGTTGGGGAAGTAGAAGGTGGCAGCCGCCCTCTAAGGAAATCAGACTGGCATTGACAGTGCCAACCCTGTTGCAAAGCTCCCCCCCCCCCAATAAAAAGTTTGGACAACCCCTTCCTTAAGAATGGGCATCTCTCCCTATGGCAAGGATGGGGGGACCCCCAGTGCCCACCTCGTACTGCCAGTGGGCAGCCTGCAGGAGCTGCCGGGCTTGATCAGCTGCGCAACCTGCAGCCACCACGAACTGGTTGATCATCAGGTGCTGCTTGAGCTCCTCCGACATGCTCCCCATTGAGGACATGTTGGGGGTGGCACAGCCTTGGAAGGGGGGGGCACCAGCTTTCAGCAATGCCAGGTTCACACCCCACCCTCCTGGGCATCCTGGGAGCTGTAGTTCCCTCCTTCTCTCCCCCCCCCATCCTGGGGGGTATCCAGTGTGGTCTCCTCCTCTTCCTCCCCCAGGTGAGAGATCCTGCTAGGAAACTCCCCCTTCTTGGAGGAAACACCCTCCAGGTGTGCTCAGAGCAGTGCAGTCTACTCAGGAGTAAGCCCCACTGGTTTACTTTGGGTTTCTACTGGGCTTAATCCCAGGAAAATTTGCCTAGGATTGTGACCCTCCCACCCCCGGCCACCAGCAGGCTTCCTTAAAGGCACCCCCATATGCATGGCTACTTAGGAGCTAATTCTATTGGGTTCAGTGGGGATTACTCCCAGGAAAGCGTGCCTAGGATCGTGGCCCTAGCTTGTGCAAAGCTTTCCTAAAGGCATCACCCTATGAATGGTCACTTGGTCAAATCAATCAAATCCTATTAGAATCAGTGGGAATTACTTCCATGAAAACGTGCCCAGGATCGTGCCCCTCCCCAACCATTAGGGCTATCCCAACCATCATATCCATGGCTACTTAGAAGTAAATCCTATTGGGTTCAGTTGGGATTACTTATGTGCCTAGGATTGTGCCTCCAAACCCCTCCTCCCCCCAAAAAGCAGGCTTCTCTAAAGGCATCACCATCTGCATAGCTACATAGAAGTAAATCCTATTGGTTTCAGTGGAGATTACTTTCTTCTAGAAAAATGTGTCTAGGATCATGTCCTGATCTTCCTTAAAGGCAACACCCTATGCATGGCCACTAGAAGCCAATCAATCAATCAATCAATCAGTCAATCACTTTGGGGTTCAATGGGGCTCACTTTCAGAAAGCGTACCTAGGATGGTGGCCCCAGGCTTCGCTAAAGGCACCTTATGCATGACTACATAGAAGTAAATCCTGATGTGAGCAATAGAGTTTACTCTCCGGAAAGCGTGCTGAGGATTGTGGCCCTTGCTTGCACAAGCTTCTCTAAGGCATAGTTACCCAATCCTATTGGGATCAGTGGGGCTTACTCCCAGGAAAGCGAGCCGAGGATCGTGGCCCTCACTTGCACAGGCCCCACCAGGAGGCTTCCCTAAATGCACACTCTATACATAGTTGGTCTCTTATTCTATTGTGAGCAATGGGGCTTACTCCCAGGAAA
This sequence comes from Cryptoblepharus egeriae, assembly GCA_030015325.1. Lineage (NCBI taxonomy): Eukaryota > Metazoa > Chordata > Lepidosauria > Squamata > Scincidae > Cryptoblepharus > Cryptoblepharus egeriae. The sequence goes on from JAREYC010000012.1 coordinate 23,432,871, forward strand.
GCATGTATAGGATGGCAGCTGAAAAGGAGCTCAGGGGACACCCACCAGTGTCATGGTGGTGCCTGGGTCAAGGTTCAACTGCCCCATATTGTCCTGAATGTAGCCTGGCATGCAGCATGCAACCAATGGCTCTGTTAATTATGTGCAGAGTGCAATTGCCTGGCACAGAGACACCGCATGCCAGAAAGAAGTGTTTGTGGTGTGTGGTGGCACATGTGGTTTGAACACCACTTGCATAAATGTACCAGTGGGCAGGATGCAGCCCATGGCCCCTATTTCATAGAATCGTAGAATCATAGAATCATAGAATCATAGAGTTGGAAGGGACCTAGTAGGTCATCTAGTCCAACCCCCTGCCTGCAGCAGGAATTCCCCCTAGAGCATCTCCAACAGGTGCTCGTCGAGCCTCTGCTTGAAGATCCCCAGTGAGGGAGAGTCCACCACCTCCCTTGGCAATCTGTTCCACTGCCGAACCGCCCTCACCGTCAGGAATTTTTTCCGGATTTCCAGCCGGAATCTCCTTTCTTGCAGTTTGTACCCATTGGTTCTAGTTCTGCTTTCAGAAGCAGCTATGAACAAATTGGCCCCTACCGCCATATGACAGCCCTTCAGGTATCTGAAGAGGGCAATCATGTCTCCCCTCAGCCTCCTCTTCTCCAGGCTGAACATCCCAAGTTCCCCCAACCTTTCCTCGTAGGGCTTCCCTTCCATCCCACTGATCATTCTTGTTGCTCTCCTCTGGACTTGCTCCAGTTTGGCTGCATCTTTCTTCAAGTGAGGTGCCCAGAACTGAACACAGTACTCAAGGTGAGGTCTGACCAACGCTGAATAAAGAGGAACTAGAACTTCTTGTGACTTGGAAGCTACAGTCCTCTTAATGCAACCTAAAATGGCATTTGCCTTCTTTGCAGACACATCACACTGCTGACTCATGTTCAGCTTGTGATCCACAGCGACTCCAAGATCCCGCTCACATGTTGTGCTGCCAAGCCAAGTATCCCCCATTTTATACCTATGTTTTTGGTTTTTATTGCCTAAGTGCAGAACCTTGCACTTCTCCCTGTTGAAATTCATTCTGTTACAGCCCAGGATTCCAGTTTATCCAGATCCTCCTGGAGGTTTCTCCTATCTTCTGATGTGTTTGCTACTCCTCCCAGTTTGGTGTCATCTGCAAATTTGATCAGGCTCCCCCGTATCCCTTCCTCCAAGTCATTGATGAAAATGTTAAAGAGCCTTGGGGGACCCCACTAGAAACTGACCTCCAGGTTGACACAGAACCATTTACTAAAACCCTTTGAGTGCGGCCATCGAGCCAGTTGCAGATCCACCTAACAATTGCCCTGTCTAGCCCATATTTTTCCAACTTCCTAATTAAAATGTAATGTGGGACTTTGTCAAAAGCTTTGCTGAAGTCAAGATAAATGACATCCACAGCATTACCATTGTCCAGTAAGCTCGTAACCCGATCAAAAAAGGAGATCAGATTTGTCTGGCAAGATTTATTCTTGGTAAATCCATGCTGGGTTGTTTTGATCACCGAGTACTTGTCTAGATGTGCACAAATTGTGTGTTTTATGATTTGCTCTAATATCTTGCCCAGGATTGAAGTCAAACTGACTGGTCTATAATTTCCCGGGTCTTCTTTTTTCCCCTTCTTAAAAATTGGGACTATATTTGCCCTCTTCCAGTCCAGTGGCACTTCTCCACACCTCAAGGATTTCTCAAAGATGATCGACAGAGGCTCTGCAAGGACATCTGCCAGTTCCTTCAGAACTTGAGGATGCAGCTCATCCGCTCCAAATGACTTGAATTCATTTAGGCCAGTTAAGTGGTTTCGAACCAGTTCTCTGTCAATCTTAATCTGCTGTTCTGCACCATCCATGTTTTCATTACCTCTTAGGGGATGTAAACACATCCCCGAATCAGTCAATGATCCCGCACCCCCATTAGTACAGCCCTCCTTCTGTGAATAGACGGATGCAAAGTAGGAGTTGAGCAGCTCCACCTTCCAGACACCTGGTTTCCAGACACCTGTTGTCCATCCTTGTCCAAGAGCAGTTTGCAGCCACCCTGAACAAGATGTGCATCATGCCACATTCTGCTGTGGCCCACACCTTTGGCCAGGACCATACTTCCCACAACCCTTCGTTTTATTTGCATGCACCTTGCTTGGGGGGCAGTAGTAATGCTGCTGGAGTGGCATATCAGGGCAGCCACTGGGAGTGCAGCCTCTGTCCTGGTAACTGGCCATATAAGGTAAAGATCTCTGGCAGCTCCAATGGGTGCACATGGGGGCTGAGCATGGAAAGTCTGGCTTGGTTTCTGCAGCCTTCCAGCCTGGCAAGGCTGGAGGAACAGCTGTGCACAGCTTCCTGTTTAGATGCAAGTCAGGCCAAAAGTCATTAGTGATGGAAGGCGCACTGTTTGGCAAGGCCTTTCCCACACATCTGCTATTTGCATACTGGATTATATTAGAACTTTCAAGAGCATTGAGATGCCTTGGAGGTGGTCAAGGATCTGGCCAAGCCTATGCTTCAAGGACCACAGCAACCCCCGCCAACAAACATACCCCCCCAGTAAGCACTGAAATGCCAGCATAAGTGGCATATATAAAAGAAAGAGAAACTTTACAGGCTCCAAGTTCTGTTCCATATGGGGGGTGCCCATGCGCCAGAGATGTGCCCATGCCCCATTTTCAGATCAGTGAAACCAGCAGGGGTTCTATCCATGTACAGTGGCACCTCAAATAACAAACGCCTCACATAAAGTATGTTCCATGTAACAAACAAAAATTTGCACATCTAGACAAGTACTCGGTGATCAAAACAACCCAGCATGGATTTACCAAGAATAAATCTTGCCAGACAAATCTGATCTTCTTTGATTGGGTTACGAGCTTACTGGACAGTGGCAATGCTGTGGATGTCATTTATCTTGACTTCAGCAAAGCATTTGACAAGGTCCCACATGACATTTTAATTGGGAAGTTGGAAAAATATGGGCTAGACGGGGCAATTGTTAGGTGGATCCACAACTGGCTTGACGACCGTACCCAAAGGGTTTTAGTAAATGGTTCTGTGTCAACCTGGAGGTCGGTTTCAAGTGGGGTACCCCAGGGCTCTGTCTTGGACCCGGTTCTCTTTAACATTTTCATTAATGACTTAGCGGAAGGGATACAGGGGAGCCTGATCAAATTTGCGGATGACACCAAGCAGGGAGGAGTAGCAATTAGAAGACAGGAGAAACCTCCAGGAGGATCTGGATAAACTAGAATCCTGGGCTGTAACAAACAGAATGAATTTCAACAGGGAGAAGTGCAAAGTTCTGCACTTGGGCAATAAAAACCAAAAACACAGGTATAAAATGGGGGATACTTGGCTTGGCAGCACAACATGTGAGAGGGATCTTGGAGTCGCTGTGGATCACAAGCTGAACATGAGTCAGCAGTGTGATGTGTCTGCAAAGAAGGCAAATGCCATTTTAGGCTGCATTAAGAGGTCTGTAGCTTCCAAGTCGTGAGAAGTTATAGTTCCTCTTTATTCAGCATTGGTCAGACCTCACCTTGAGTACTGTGTTCAGTTCTGGGCACCTCACTTTAAGAAAGATGCAGCCAAGCTGGAGCAAGTCCAGAGGAGAGCGACAAGAATGATCAGTGGGGATGGAAGGGAAACCCTACAAGGAAAGGTTGGGGGAACTTGGGATGTTCAGCCTGGAGAAGAGGAGGCTGAGAGGAGACATGATTGCCCTCTTCAGATATCTGAAGGGCTGTCATAGGGAGGAAGGCGCTCATTTGTTCATAGCTGCTTCTGAAAGCAGAACTAGAACCAATGGGTACAAACTGCAAGAGAGGAGATTCCAGTTGGATATCCGAAAAAAATTCCTGACGGTTCGGGCGGTTCGGCAGTGGAACAGATTGCCAAGGGAGGGAGATCTCCCTCACTGGGGATCTTCAAGCAGAGGCTCGACGAGCACCTGTCGGGGATGCTCTAGGGGGATTTCCTGCTGCAGCCAGGGGGTTGGACTAGATGACCTACTAGGTCCCTTCCGATTCTATGATTCTATGATTTCTCTAGGATTCTGCTTCACGTAACAAACTGTGCTTCACATAACAAACAAACTTGTTGGCAGTTGGGGCAGACGCGCTGGCCGGCAGCCCTTTTAAAAAGCGTCAGGCTGCCCATGGTGAAAGCAACACTTCTGTGCTGTTCCTCCTGTGGCTGGGCATCCACTGGGCAGAGGGAGGGAACAGCAGTGGAGAAGAGGGAAGCAGCTCAGGGCTAACCAGAAGGGAGAAAGAGAGAGAGGCTCAGGATGGTGATTGGGCTCAGGATGAAGAGGATGGCTGAAGAGGATGAAGAGAAGGAGAAAGTGGGCAGACACTTTGAAAGTGTCTTTGATTGCAGCCTCCTAACCATGTCTACTCAGAAGTAAGCCCCATTGTATTAAATGGGGCTTGCTCCCAGGAAAGTGTCTTTAGGATTGCAGCCTAAGTAGACTTCATAGGAACATGCATATAGAATGCATGTTTTGAATTCAATTCCAGTGTTTTGTCATCATTTTTCCATCCTGTTAATATTTTTATATGAATATTTTTTGGGGTTGTGGAACCAATTATTTCCTATGGGAAAATCCGCTTCACATAAAGAAGGTTTCACGTCACAAATATGCCTCCGGAACGAATTAAATTTGTTACGCGTGGAGTCACTGTATTATTTATTTGTTTATTTGATTTATACCAAATTTCATTACAGTACTTTCATTCGGGGCTGAAGTTAGCATTCCTGGTGTCAGCAGTGACATCATAAAAACAGGAAGTGATGTCATTAAGCAGGAATGACATCTTTAAACAGGAAGTGATGTCATTAAGGAGAAGGTGTCTGGTAACTCAGAGTTCCCATAAAATTCAGAGGGTCCTGCATCCAGGAAAGTGTGCGTAGCAGTACAGCCTGAGAGCCCAATCTCCTGCCGGTCTACTCAGAAATAAGTCTCATTCTACTCAATGGGTCTTACTCCCAGGTATACGGATAGGAGTTCAACTCGAGAGCCCAATCCTCTGCAGGTCTACTCTGAAGTAAATCCCATTCTGGTCAATGGAACTTCCTCCCAGGAAAATGTGGGTAGCAGTGCAGCCTGAGAGACCAATCTCCTGCGGGTCTACTCTGAAGTAAATCCCTTTCTAGTCAATGGGGCTTACTCCCTGGTAAGTGTGGATAGAAGTGCAGCCTTAACCATACAAGACGGAGTGAAGCTACCAAGAGAGGGCGTGTCCCTTCCTTGAGGGAGGCGTGGCTTCTGAGAAAGCCACGACCCTAGTTCAGGGCGAGGGCGTGGTCATCCCTGTATCCCTTCCTTCTGATTTCTGTCTGTTTTGTTTCCCGTCGCGTGGTGCATTCTGGGTTTTGTAGTCCAGCCTTGAGGATTGGTGAAGGAGACAGGGCGGGGCAGGGACTCGCTTTCCCGTGGTGCTTCGCGTCGCAGAGGCCTACAGGCTTGGCTGAGGGGAACTATTCGCCCCCCTCCTCCGTTCTTCGCCGCCGCCGCCGTCATGGGCTCCCTACTCAGCCGCCGCATCGCCGGCGTGGAGGACATCGACATCCAAGCCAACTCGGCCTACAGATACCCGCCCAAGTCCGGTAGATCCCCCTCCCTTCACTGGCGCATCTCAGGCAGCAGCTGCCCTCCCCCCTCCCCATGGGGGGTCATACTCTGCCCCCCTGTCAGCCCCCCTCAGGCAGCAGCTGCCCTCCCCCCTCCCCATGGGGGGTCATACTCTGACCCCCTGTCAGCCCCCCTCAGGCAGCAGCTGCCCTCCCCCCTTCCCCATGGGGGGTCATACTCTGACCTCCTGTCAGCCCCCCTCAGACAGCAGCTGCCCTCCCCCCTCCCCATGGGGGGTCATACTCTGACCCCCTGTCAGCCCCCCTCAGACAGCAGCTGCCCTCCCCCCTCCCCATGGGGGGTCATACTCTGACCCCCTGTCAGCCCCCCTCAGGCAGCAGCTGCCCTCCCCCCTCCCCATGGGGGGTCATACTCTGACCCCCTGTCAGCCCCCCTCAGGCAGCAGCTGCCCTCCCCCCTTCCCCATGGGGGGTCATACTCTGACCCCCTGTCAGCCCCCCTCAGACAGCAGCTGCCCTCCCCCCTCCCCATGGGGGGTCATACTCTGACCCCCTGTCAGCCCCCCTCAGACAGCAGCTGCCCTCCCCCCTCCCCATGGGGGGTCATACTCTGACCCCCTGTCAGCCCCCCTCAGGCAGCAGCTGCCCTCCCCATGGGGGGTCATATTCTGCCCCCCTGTCAGCCCCCCTCAGGCAGCAGCTGCCTTCCCCCCTTCCCATGGGGGTTCATTCTCTGCCCCCCTCAGGCAGCAGCAGCCCATGGGCCCATGACCCATGGGAGTCATGCTCAGTCACCTCCCACCCTGTCAGCCCCACATCTGGCCTCCCTTCAGGCAGCAGCAGCCCCTCCCTCCCCGCCTCCCCCATGGGAGTCATTCTCCGCTCCCTGGTCAGCCCCCTCCACCGTGCGCGCGCGCGCACGCGTGTGTATTTAAATAAATACATAAAGCGGGATATAAATTAAGTTACAATAATGACTATAACTTCTGGAATGAGGAATGCATACCTGATGCTTCTTGTCAAATGTGGGAGGAAACTGGATTTCATAATAGCTCTTTGGCGTATGGATGTGCTTACCACAGAGGAGTGTCTTGGAGCTTATGGGCATGTCTGTGGGGTTCCAGAAGTCAGCTTGGGTACCAACATTTCTCTTCTGTCTCCCCCAGGGACCTACTTCGCCAGCCACTTCTTCATGGGGGGCGAGAAGTTTGACACGCCGCATCCTGAGGGGTACCTTTTCGGGGAGAACATGGACTTGAATTTCCTCGGCAACAGACCGGTCCAGGTAAGTAGTTTGGATGCTTCTCAGCCTAAAACTGGCTTTTGGTCTGCACTGAGATGAATTAGAGCACAATGGTATGCTTACTTCAGCGGGACTCTTATTTACATTACTTTATTTGTTACATAAATTTATTAGAGACCGAACTTAAATGAATGAATTTTACAAGCTTTTTTATAATACACAGTAAAACTACAGGCATGTAGAACCACATGAAAACTAGGAACTGTTTTCTTTCACACTCTTTCACTCTTGCACAGTGAAAACATCCATGGAGACATAAGTTGCTCAAGGGTAACAGATGGGTTAAAATATAACATTCACTCAAATCTAACAGGCACCTTTTCCTGCCAAATTTAGTCTCCAAAATCAGGATGTGTATTTTATTTGATGGTGCATTAGATTTGAGTAAATACAGTAAGTATTTGTTTAAAAGTATAGGTCATTATTTAGTTTTTATCAGTTTTCTATATTGTTATAAAAATACAAACCCATTGTTGTATAAAGTAGTGCTCAGTCAGTAGGTTAAAATCATAACAAACCTATTTTCATATTACTAATTTTCATATTATTATTGTCATATAATTCACTGTTGTATGCAGTAAATTTAAATGTTACACCAGCTTTGCAGATGTGCAATACAATCCCCAGTAAACATTTTTTTAAATCTCAAGCCTTTTAAAATCGGGGTGTGTATTACAGCACGTTAGATTCGGGTAAATAGGGATATGTGCCTGCATGGGTTCCAACAGTCTCCAAGGGGCTAAATGTTCATTGGAAACTTGTTCCCAGGGGTCCCCACAGATGTACCCTGGACTGGATATTGCCCATCGCTGAGGTATATGCTTGCAGGAAGTCAGGTGGAGGTTCTGTATAGGTAGAGAAAGCAAGCCTTACAGCAACCCCCTCTTTCCCCTTTTTTCCTGCCTCCCATGGGGGTCATGTTAACATAGGTGGCAAGGGCCTTCCCACAACTCTTTATATAGTACTTCAATCTCCCAATATAAACGAGGCATTCCAGTAAGGAAACTCAGGAATATCAGGCAATAGGTTTCCTCTTGCATTGCATAACATGGCCTGCTTGCTTACAGGTAGTAACTGGTCTGTCTCTTCCAGTTTCCCTATGTCACTCCAGCACCCCACGAGCCAGTGAAGACTCTGCGGAGTTTGGTGAATATTCGCAAGGACTCGCTTCGCCTGGTCAGGTACTTTGGATGGAGGCCACTGATTGATTTTTGGTATTTAAGGATGTTGAAGTGGGATGAGAGTGTGTGTGTGTGTATATTTAAATAAATATAAATAAATATATAAAGCCCCTCCCCATGTTAGGTTGCAGTAATTCTGGATTAAAAGGAACATCCTTTGAAGAGGGCTTCTTTACTTCTTAAGATGTGCTACAGAGACCCACTACTGCCTCCCCTTCTTCAGCACACACACGGAAAACGATTTGGGAGAGGGAATAATCTCCCCAGGGCAGATCCGTCACTCACCAGTTATTACTGCCCTCAAGTATTGACTCAACTCCTTTTTATTCTCAGAGGTCTTTACCTTGGTGGTGATCTGCGACTTTTACTGTTTTTTCTATCTGTGTTTATTGGGGTGGTTATTTTATTTATGTATTTATTTTTGTGGAAGAGTCCATATATGTTTGGATATTTTTAATTTTAGAAGTTTGTATACTATTTTAAAAAATAGCCAGGACAGCTCGCCCTCTGAGGCAAGGAAACTCAAACAACTATATTGTTTGTTTATGCATGCATGCATGCATGCGCAAAATGGAGGATATCTCATCACTCTCTTCTTTATTCAATTTTTTTCCAAATAATTTTCTTAGTTGTCTTAGAAGAAATCAAATACAAAAAAGCAAAAACAGGAACAACAAAGAATTAAATAAAACATAGATATTAAAAACAGCATTGAAAATTATTAAAAAAGAAAAAAGAAGAAAAAATACCAAAGAAAAAACAAAAATGTTGGAAACTCAGTGGCAAATATAATATATACACTATATACCGTAGATATAGTGTATATAGATAGAGTGTATATAAAAAAAGCAGGCCTCCGTCAGTCTTGGAAGAGTATGGTATCGTGCTTGGCGCTGCATATGCTGCATGCGAAGCACGAAAGCCTGGGTTGGATTGTTATGGAGGATAGGCTGTTACCCAAGCAGCAAATCCCCCCCTCTCCATGCCACTGAATTAGTCCAATGGAAAGGCAGAGCTGATACGATTGGATCCAGCTGCGTTGCAGAGCTGGGCTAAGGACAGGAGCTCATCCTGTCTTGTGGGGCCGACCTGGGTCTCAAACCCTGGCCTGCTGGTTAACAGGCACAGTGTCTTAGCCACATGCGCCACCTACAGCCCACAGTGTATATAGATATTGTGTGTGTGTGTGTGTGTGTGTATTTATATATATATATAGTGTGTATATATGTATATATGTGTGTACACACACACACATATATATATATATATATACATACATATATAAAGAGAGAGAGTTAAAATTTCTTTAGGTTGCAATCCTAAAGACATTTTCCTGGGAGTAAAACCAGTGGTGGGCTCCAGCAGGTTCGCACCTACTCTACAGAACTGGTTGTTAACAAGAGATAGGACATATAAAGTTTAAAAATAGCCATTTAAAAGTGGCTGCCAGATAGGCAGAGAACCGGTTGTTAATTTCTTTGAATCCCATCACTGAGTAAAACTCATTGGATTGTTTTAATGGGCCAAGTTTTAGATGCAAAAGCTACATTCTGGCAGATACATGGACACTAAACTTGGATAAGCTGGCAAGTGAAGGGCCAGCTTGCTCTGCAGAAGCAAGTACATATTCAGAACCGCATCTACTTGGCTTTCCATTTCTTAGGTACAAAGAAGATGCCGACAGCCCTGCAGAGGAGAATGGAAAACGAAAGGCCTTGTACAGCCTGGAGTTCACTTTTGATGCTGATGCACGTGTGGCGATCACCATCTATTGCCAGGCAACGGAGGAGATTGTTGGCGGCATGGCCGTGTAGGTGCCACAAACTCTGCCTGAGTGCCTTGTGGCAGGGCACATGCTCCTGCTGTCCCGGGCATGGTGTTGCTGGCACCGCTTGTGGGTGAACCTGCCCTTTTCTTCCCTCCTTCAGCTACACTTCAAAGAGCCCTGCGCTGCAGTCAGAAACGGTGCACTACAAGCGAGGAGTGAGCCAGCAATTCCTGCTGCCGTCCTTCAAAATTGACTTGTCCGACTGGAAGGATGATGAGGTGACTCTTGGCTGTTCTTTTGGCCAATGTGGAATGTGGAGTAATTTCTTCTGATTTGGGGTCTTCCCCTTAACTCAGAGGTCCTGGCCGGACCACCAGGATTGGAGGCCAGAGCCCTGCTGCCTTTGGCCTGCTGAGTTTGCTCTAGGCCAGGAACAAATTGGGCATGCACAGCCTAGTCGCTCCTAGATTGCTCCTGCCTGGAGCAAACTGAGCAGATGCAGCCTGGGCACCAGACTGTGCATGCCCATATCATTTCTGTGCAGAATGAACTGCACATCCATAGCTTGGATGCTGGGCTGCATATGCGCATTTTACTCCATTCTGAGCAAACTGCACATGCCCCAAGCAGTCCCTTTATAATTTTTTTCCCACAGAACTGGGCCAGGGTCCTGCCAGGGTTAAGGACTCCTGTCTTAACATGCCTTCTGGGTGGGTGACTTAATTGCAGGGGCAGGGGAGGAGATGATCCTACCTCTGAGAAGGAACTAGGGGTTCAATCCTAATCAACTTTCCAGTTTGACAGATACATGGACACTGGGGTGTGCTCTGCATCCTGTGGTGGAGGGGCAGTCATTGGGGCATTCAAGTATGGGAACTCCATACTACGGGGCTACACGGGAATTTGGATAGGATTGGTTCTTCAAGCATCATCATCATTATCATTCAGGGTGACCAGATGCCAAACCCAAAATTCCTGAACCCCAAGGCCAAAATTCCTAATCCCAGGCCAAAATTCCTACCCGCTGAAAAAAATTGCCAAAAATGTATTTTTTTGTTTTTGTTTTTTGACCATAACTTTTGATAGGAAGGAGATATCTCAATACTGATTTTTGCATTGGATTCTGCTCTTCAATACGAATCCAACGACATATGGCATGATGGGGTACTGTGCACTATCATGATGTTTCAAAATGAAGCCAAAATGTAGGACAATGAAGCCAAAATGTAGGACACCTGGACAGGAGGCTAAAAATCTGGACAAATCCCGGTTTTTCTGGTCATCTGGTCACCCTGTTACCATTGGCATCCTTCAGTCTCGAAAGACTATGGTATCGTGCGCTGAACTGAGGTTCTAAAACAGCATCTAGTATGGCTAAAAAAGGCCGATTCGAGAGTGGCAATCCAGCCTACCACTGTTGGATCTGGTCAGATCTAGGGATCCCTCCTTCCACCTGTTTTTCCCCTTAGTGAGGCTCATTCTTGAGAGCCGGGATTATTTAACTGCAGTGTTCTGGTTGGTGTCTGCACAACTATCTCCTCTCTGCCCTCTTCATTTCCAGCTGAACTTTGATTTGGACAAGGGCGTCTTCCCAGTGGTCATTCAGGCTGTGGTGGATGAAGGGGATGGTAAGATCCCTGCTGCTTCTATTTCTCTTGAGGCCTCTGGAGAAGGGAGCCAATCAGACTGGCTCGGTGGCACCCCTTGCTTATGCCTTGTGCATGGAAAATGTATTAGTTGTGTGGCTTGATCAGCATTTCTGAGGGAATATACCATATTTACTCAAATCAAGTGCTCACCTTTTCCAGCCAAGTTTAGAGCACAATCATGTCTACTCAAAAGTAAGCCCCATTGTGTTCAGTGGGTCTTACTTCCAGGAAGGTGTCTTTAGAATTGTAGCCTGTGTATCCAGAATCTGGCTGTGCATTAGATTCAGTGGCACGTTAGATTTGAGTAAATACTGTATTTTGATTTATAAATATAAGTATTTTGATTAACAATGTACTGTATTGTAGTAAAAATGTAACATAAACCCATTGTTGTATAAAGTAGTGCAATTAGTTAAAAATTAACACAAACCCACTGTCATATTATTATTGTCATCTAACTCGTTGTTTGCAGTGGAATTAAATTTAGCACCCGTCTTGCAGCTGTACATTACAATCACCAGTAAACCTTTTAAAATAGGAGTGCATATTAGATTTGATGGTGTGTTAGATTTGAGTAAATATGGGTAGTTCCCTTTTGCTTTTATTTTATGTTCTACATTTTTCTTGGCTGTCATACATTTTTGGGAGGGCCTCTATTGGTTGTGACATATGATATCCCTGGGCATGCATACTTCACCAGTGTCCTGGCTCAGATCTCATAGCCTTTTGTTTCCTCCTAGTGGTTGTGGAGGTGACCGGCCATGCCCACATCCTCCTGGCTGCCTTTGAAAAAGTAAGAGAAGCTCCCGTTGGCTTCAGGGGCATCTTAGGCTCCCCATGCCTTGCCACCTACTGCCCCCATGGCCCCTACACATCTTGCTTTGGAGGCTGGGAAGGTTGCAGACTGTTTGGCCATGCAAGCCCAGCTCTAATTTTGGGGGACAGTGAGGGGCTCTTCCTATCTAAGGTCCCTTTAACTGGAAGTACCAGTTAACTCTCAAACCTGCCTGTGAAATATGCAGCTTTCTCTGAGCTGTGGTCCACCCTCAGAGCATGCGGTGATCCTATAGACACAAAATAGGGGTTTTTTAAGGATCAAATGTGCAGACTTCTAAACAATCAGGCTAATTCTCCCTTTTATTTTTCTCCCCCAGCATGTTGATGGCAGTTTCTCAGTGAAACCCTTGAAGCAGAAGCAGATCGTAAGTTCCTCTTGTGATATTCTGGCTTGCCAGGGGCATCTGGAGTTTTCCCTCCATCCCAACCCACCCAGTGCTGGGTTGAGACTGGTCCACCTGATCCCTGGGGTGCCAGGACTCAGCCTGTCTCAAAGTGCTTCAAGATAGGAAGCCTTCCTCTTCCACTACATGAGTTGCTGGGCTTCTTGTGTGGCGTCCTTCATCTTTTTGCCTATAAAACACAGGGGAGCTCCATCTGAACCCCCTTTCTGGGCAGGGCTCAGGTGTACATGGTGCCTTTGATCCCCTCAAAAAAAAAACATGGTCAGTTGTGGTTTCCAGATGCATATTTAGTAACACCTATCACAAACTTCTTGGCTCTCCCATAGGTTGATCGGGTCAGTTACCTGCTTCAGGAGATCTACGGCATTGAGAACAAGAACAACCAGGAGACCAAGGTGAATTGGCAGCTGGGAAGTGGGGACTGTGGTGGGAGCATCTGAGCCCCTTTTCAGGCTTCCCTGAGCCATCATGACCCTTGGTTCTGGTAAGGTTGCCTTCTCCATCATGGACCTTCCTTGGCTCTCCACAAATGCTGTCTTGGTCTTGAGAAACATGGGGGCTCAACTCTTGGGTGTCAGCAGGTCCCTGTCTCTGGTTCAAGGTTGAGAGAACACTGAGCCCCCTTTTCAGGCTTCCCTGAGCCATCGTGACCCTTGGTTCTGGTCAGCATCAAACTGCTGGAAGCCCTGTTGGTGGCTCCTAGGTGTGCCCACTGTTGCTTCTCCCCACCCCACCCCCCGCCCAATTCTTGGCTACAAAACAGCAGCAGAGGAGGAGGAAGAGAAGATGGTGGCCCCAGCTCCAAGCAATCCCTCTCCATGTTAGGGTCTGAAAGCTGCATTAAGAATGAGCCAGGTGGGGTGACCCCCAGTAGTACAGAAAGAGCTTAGGGGAACACCAAGAGCCGGTTTTGAGGTGGGAGGACTGTGATGTCCCTTCTGATCCCAAAAAGGGATTCTTAAATGTGTCTATGGAAACTTTGAGTCTGTCGACGCTACTTTCTCAGCCTCTGGCTTCAGTAATTGGCCCTTCTGAGCTACTAGTGAAAAATCAGAATGACTCTTGTGAGCTTATAGGGTAAAATGCTTCCCCCTGCCCCATTCAGCCTTGCGATGACGAGAACAGCGACAACAGCAACGAGTGCGTTGTGTGCCTCTCCGACCTGCGAGACACTCTGATCCTGCCATGCAGGCACCTCTGCCTTTGCAACTCCTGTGCCGACACCCTGCGCTACCAGGCCAACAACTGCCCCATTTGTCGCTTGCGTGAGTAGATGGGGTTGGGTGAAGAGTCTCTTGCCAGACAAACTGGTAGTGTAACAGTGCCACTGTACTTTCTGAAGCCTGTTCCCATCCTCCTTCCCCAAAATTAGTGGTTTATGTCACAGGAGGTCAGGACTGGAGATGCCATCTTCAGTGATGGGTGGGCTCTGGAGGAAGCAGAGAAGTGAATTACAGTTGACTCCCCCGTTGCCTTCCCTCTCAGCCTTCCGAGCCTTGCTGCAGATCAGAGCGGTGAGGAAGAAGCCCGGAGCTCTGTCGCCCATCTCCTTTAGCCCTGTCCTGGCTCAGACCCTGGACCATGATGAGCACTCGGTGAGGAGCTGTGGCCATGTGCTTCCCCCACTCTCAAAGTACATCAGAGCCACTTGGACAACCCAGCCCCTTCCCCTCCTCCCTTGGCAACCTGCTGAATTTTCTTTCCTCATCTTTGGAATACAGACTCGTGGGAAGCTGCATGGATCGGTTGCTAGCAGGTGGGGGGCGGGGCGGGGTGGACCTTGATCTAGGTTAACTAGTTGGGTAAGGAGAGTAGAAGATTGCCCAGTGCACTGGAGACTGGGTGGTGGGTGTGGTTTTGGTTCTGGGTTGCAGAGTCTAGAATAGGGACGTCCAAACTTTTAACTTCAAGGCTTATGGATCTTTAACAAATGTGCAAAGGAGGGAATTTCAGCAGGTGCAGCTTTTCATCTCACAGATCACAAGCTTAACCTACTGAAATTCCCTCTTCTATACACTTGCTAAAGTTCCAGGAGCCCTAAAGTTGAGGATTTGGACACCTCTAGTCTAGAATGAGTGACAACGTACCACCATTGATGGGATGTGCTGAGCATGCCTATCTTGTTCCCTCTGCAGTGCTCAGACAACATCCCACCAGGCTATGAGCCTATCTCCCTGCTGGAGGCTCTGAATGGCCTGCGTTCCACTTCTCCCTCCATCCCTTCAGCTCCTCTCTACGAAGAGATAACCTACACAGGGGTGCTTGATGGGCTCCCCCCCTCCAGCAGGCCCCTCATGGGGCTGGACCGAGCCGTGGAGAGCAGTCATCAGAAGAGCAAGCGAAGCAAGTCTCCTGACAGGTGAGATCGCATCAAATTTGCTCTTTCTGGGTCTTTCTGCCCTTCTGTTATGTTCTTGCTGGGACTGACATGGAGGAGCCCTTGCCTTGAGAGGGAACAAGAGCTTTGCAGAGGCCCTGGTGATTAGCACCAACTGGTAGAACATCTGATTCCAGAGGAGTGATCCCCCCAATGAGCTATGGCAATCTGCAGCATGTCTCCCTCTTTCCCTCCACAGCACTCTCCGGTCCCCTTCCTCGCCGATCCACGAAGAGGACGAGGAGAAGCTGTCAGAAGACTTGGACTTGCCACCACCTCTCAGTGGGACAGAGCTGGCTTTGCAAGAGGGCAGTACACCAGAGGTGAGGAAGCTGAGCATATCTTTGTGGGCTCCATCCACATATTCCTGCAGCCCCAGTTCTGGCACAACTGGTCAGATACTTTTCAGGAAACCCCATCAGGCTGGTATCTGTGGCAAAACCAGGCTAGTGAGGCAGAGGGTGTATGTACGGACAAACCTAATGTTTTAGGACCTGACCTGTTCTTTTGTTTTTCAAGAGCCTGACAGAGGACGCTGATGAGGTCTCACTGCAGCAAGGTACACATGGAGGTGGCGGGGGGGGGGGGGTCCTTATCTTTCCTGTAGGGGTTTGAAAGCAGAGCACAGAGTCTGGTAGGAGGTAGAGCAGGTTGGCTTGAGTTAAAAAGTCAGATGGGGGAGAATCTAGCAGACATGGTGCATGCCTTACCTTATGGCAAAGGAGCAAGCAAGCCATGGCATGATGGTGTGTGTCCCTTCCTTTGTCCCAGGAGGCCAGTCTTCCTCCATCAAGGACATCCTGCAGGATGGTGGTGGCACCTGCGAGTCCCGGAGCCTTCCAAAACCAGAGAGTGAGCTTCCATCCGACATGTACCTACCAGGTAATAAAAGGAAGGATGCCTCTCTCCAGGACTGGGCCTGGTTCATGCTCGGGGCTTGGCTCTCCCCCTCCCTACAGTGGCATTCGGAGGGAAGGCAGCTGCCCTTCCTCCCCTGGGAAGGATTCGTGTCTGTCAGCTCAAGTGTGTGTGCTTTACCTGTCTCACTTGAGTGCCCCCCACCGCCCACCAACTGTTGCCTCCCACTGCCCATCAACAGCTGCCCCCACCACATGTTTTCCCTGCTTGGGATGAGGGGGGGGGAATCAGCCAACCTGGGCTGATGTTTGCAAGCTGCTGGCACCCCTGCAAGCCAAGCTTTGCCTTAGAATCGAATTGGCCATAGATACATATGCTTCCTTATCTCATCAGTGTGTGCACAGTGGGGATCCCAGGCCAGCAGCCCTTCTGAGCAGCAGAAAGAATAGTGGGAAGGTTAGGGTTTCTTACCTCCTACCGCTACTGCTGTCTTCCAGTGGAAGCACAAGGGAGGGTCTATCTGTTCTGACCACTGTCTAATATCTGCCTCCTCTCTGTCTGCCCCTCTCCACCTTGCCTGGGTAGCTCTTGGCCCTGACTCCTGCTCGGTTGGGATAGAGGAGTAAGCGGGTACGTCTTCTCTTTTATATGTGTTGCCTCTTTTGGGATCGGGGTGGGGAAGAGCAGGCAGGATGGGGGATGGGGGAGGGGGACAAGCCCACTATCAGGGGCTTGGCTTGGGGCTCTGTGCTGCTTCTGCCCTCTGATCTGTCCTCCAAGCAGAGATCCCCCTACAGTGTTGGCCAAATCAGGGGTGGGGCAGCTGCCCAGAGCATTAGGCGGAGGTGGGCAGAGCCGGGCACTCAACAGGACCTGATCCAGCCTCTTCTCCCCCTGCAGGCTCCTCAGACTTCACCAGAAACCTCCAGAGCCATGGGACCAGCGACGCCAGGCAGCCCCTCCTCTTCAGCCAGCACCGTCTCTGCCCGGAAAGCAGGCAGTGCCCGTCCTGATCTCCTCAGTGTGGCCCAAAGCTGTGGCCTGGGCTGTCACATGCCAGATCTCCAGTCCCCATGAGGGCTGTCTAGAGCAGCCTGCCCATGAGATACCATGCCCCATCCCTACCAAAGGATTCTTTCAGAGACGCCAACCCAAAAACACAAGGTGCTGGACAGACATTGGTACCCCTATCCACTCGTGTGCTCTGAAGGACTTTTGTCTTGTACAGACATGCATGCTCAGCCCTCTTTCCCCACTCACTGGCCCAACAGCCCAGGAGGAATGGAAGCATCCTTCTCCCACTGTAAATATCTTTGGGTATGGTCTTTTAAAAACTGTTTTCCTTTCTGTGTGCCCTTCCCCGTCTGACTGTTTTGTCTTTGGAGGGGTCAGGATGACAGATCTTGATCCTCTAGCCACACTGGTGGCTTTTGCAGAAGGCAGTGGAAGTGCAGCTGGTAGAGGCAGAGAGTAGCCCATGCATCCACATTGTGCACCCATGTTCTTATGGGTTCCACCCCATTCCCATTTTGTAAGTGCCAGGCTCTTGTTGCTGATCACCATACAAGTTCCAGCAGAGCTGCTGTTCACAAGATACCTTAGGGCCCCCTGTGGTGCTGCCTGGTGACTTTGGTCCCCTGGTTTGGAGGTATAGGGCACAGGGTGGAAGCTGGAGGTTGGAATTTACAGGGCAAAGGGGTCCTTGAGCCTCATCTCCAAGGGGGCATGGATCTCCCTCTTGCTGGAGGACCAAATACTGGTGGATGTGGAGGTTTGAGCCTTGAGCAGATGTCTCAAGGCTGGAAGCAACTAATAGGGGGAAGATGGGTGAGTGATGCCCCAATTTGACTTGTCGTGCCTGAAGAGGAGCTGTGTAGCCCATACCCCCTCCATGATCATTGATTTGGGGTTGCCTCTACACTGCTTGTGCCTACTTCACACAGAAAACAGACGGTATCCCTCTTCTTAGTGACAAACCTCTTCTGTGCCTCCTTTCCCTGATCCCTAGGTGGTTGTTTTGGAGGTGGCTCGAATGGGCCAGCCAGTTCTCAAGTCCTTCCATCTCAGTGGGTAAAGATACTATGATTCCTTGCAAATGTTCTGCATTGGTAGACCAGCCATGGTGCTGGGAGGGCCGTGAGCCAAGTAGCTGCCAGGGGTCCAGGGAGAGACCCACTTCTCTTTGCCCTCCCACCTGCTGTGGGGTGGGGGTTGATGACGCTGACCTCCTTCCACGATCATTGTGATGATATGTGTGAAGTGTGCGTGAAACACTTGAAAATGCACTACATTAAATGCTGAGTAAGACGCCAGCCTGGGTACTGTCTCTTTGTGCAGTTGGGGACCCCCCTCCCTAGGAATGGGACTCCTTCCCCTCTAAATGTCTTCAGAAACTGGGTGAGGCCTGCAAGTGTGGGTCCTGGATCCTGGTGGGAGCTGGGGCACCACTGGCTGTTAGTGCACAAAAAGTCCTGCTGTTTCCAGAAGAATCTGCATTTGCTAGTTTATTTAATTAAAAAACATCAAATCCTACAATCACAAAAAAGAGAAGGTGGGTTCTCTTCGGGTCTGCACTCGGCCACAAATGTGTTGTGTACACTTTTGCTTAACTGAGCTCAGATGCTGCATTGCTGGCTGCGAATTGCATCTTGCAGAAAACCTGAAGTTTGGCATGGGAAGGGAAACAGAGGCCTGGGATACAATTCCCGTGTCATGAGAAGACAGGTGTGTCATGGAGGGGATCAGCAGTCCTAATGGGCTCGAAGGGTAAGGCAGTCTCCAAAAAGGCCTGCTTATCAACTCCCTGCTCTGAATTTTCAACTCCCTGTTTAACTCAAATTTTTGGGTGAGAATCATCTGCAGCCAGGTACAGACTGAAAGCAGAAGAAAAACCCAAATTCTGTGCTCAGTTATTTGCACACACTTTCTTTGAAATCCTTTGAAAAGACTGGAGGGGAGGCATGCCTTGAGGCAGAGAAGGGCAAACCCCAAGAAACAAGACAAGGACTGTTAACTCTTCCCAGCAAAAGCCCACACCAGCCCTCTTCACTTTATGGGGTGTGCCCTCACCCTAGTCTTTTCCTCCTTGCAGATCCCTGGGCACTAAAGCTTTGTATTCCATCGTTAGGAAGACCATCTGGACCATGATGAGTAGGGAAAATCCAAGGCCAAAGTTGCACTTCCTCCTGGCACACCATCACTTGTGAGAGGAGATGCCAGCCCAGGGAGGTGACCTTACACTTCCCATGGCTGGATCTCTGTCAGGAAGCCTTCAGAAAAGCATGCACCCTCCTCAAAAGCCCAAGCAGGTCCTATTAGTGTGGGTTCTGCGGTAGCCTCTTCCCAAGGCTGGGGCAATGGCTCCGGGCACAGAGTTAAGTCGTCCTCTAGGGCTGTCACGGAGCTGGTGGAACCCCCCTGGCTCAGATCCCCTAGATGGTGATCAGGAGTCTGGGGTGTGAGGTCTTCACCTGCAGCCAACGAGCTGAGGGCTGTGTTGAGCTCCAGGACGTCCAGACTCCCCGCAAACGGATCCTCCAGTGCCGTGGTCCAGGTAAGGTCCTCCGGCAGAGCTGCAGCATCTCCCCCAGCAGGTGTGTGAGGTGAAGGGGGCCCTGGCCAAGCTGCTTTGCCCATGCTGGTGGCTGGAGGCTGCTTGTTTTTGCCCAGGGGGTGGCGATGCCCCCTCAGCATCCCCACAGTCCTCGCCTGTGGGCAGCGATGCCCTGCCCCTCGAGAAGGGCCCTGCTCTGGCTTTGTAGCAGGCACAGACAGTGCTGGCATTCGTCTTCGTCGGAACACACCATTGACAAACATGTCTGCATACTGGGGATCAATCTGCCAGAAGCCCCCCTTGCCAGGCTCATCCTTCCGCCGTGGCACCTTCTTGAAGCACTTGTTCAGGGACAGGTTGTGGCGGATCGAGTTCTGCAGCCAA
The DNA here is from genome assembly GCA_030015325.1 of Cryptoblepharus egeriae. Lineage (NCBI taxonomy): Eukaryota > Metazoa > Chordata > Lepidosauria > Squamata > Scincidae > Cryptoblepharus > Cryptoblepharus egeriae. The sequence continues at coordinate 23,452,803 of JAREYC010000012.1, forward strand.
AAAAAAATACAGGGTTTGGCTAGTGTAACTTGCACAAGTATAGTATAGTAGTAGGAGTAGGGTAGAAAAGTTGGGGTAAATTAGAAGTAAAGTAGGAGTAGAAAAGTAGGAGTAAATTAGAAGTAGAGTAGTAAAGTAGGGATAAAGTAGGGGTAGAGTACTAAGGTAGGAATAAAATAGAAGTAGAGTAGTAAATTAGTAAAGTAGGGGTAAAGTAGGGGCACATAGTGGTAAAAGAGGAAATGCCCTGTGCTCACCTGCCAGCTGGGCTCTGCATGGCGGTAGTAGCAGAAGTTATCTGTGATCCAGGTGTAGATGGCGGAGAGCGAGAGCTTAGCCTCCTTGCTGGCCTGCATGGCCATGCAGATCAGAGTGGCATAAGAGTAAGGGGGCTTCAGCTGCGCGTTGGTCCTGTAGTTGGCTGCATCTGGGGCAGGATTGAGGGGTTGCAGGGAGCTGGAGGAGATGGGCTTGCCCATGCTAGGAGGCATCCCGGTGGCTGCTGTGTCTCCTGCTGGGGGGCTCGCTGGGGCATCGGAGACCTGCAGGAGCCTGTGGGGTCCAGCTGCATTCTGAGGTTCAGCGGTGTGGAAGGAGAACTCCTGGAGCCACTGGAGGTTGGTGAGGCTGTCATCCAAAGGGATGGCCCCACTGGGCTCTTTCCAAGGGTCACATATAGTCTGTTGGTGCATCACCTTCAGCCAGACAGTGGGTGACTTGCATGTAGACATACTACTGGCCTTAAATCCTACCTAGCTGTAAGGCAAAAGGGGGGCAGCAAAGTAGATCAGAGGGGGAGGAAAAGCAGGAGGCCATATTTAATAGATGTGGGCACCATCCAGTAGGATGTTCTCTTGCAGGGATATTAAAAGACAAAAGGCCAAGCTGCTGCATCCCGCCCCAAGATCCCCCACTGTGGGATTGGATTACATGAGCTCCGCTTGCCAGAGACTTGCAGCCAACCCCATATGTTTGGGAACCGGCTCCCCAGGGACCACTGATCCTTTTTCGGAGGGTGTCCAGGTGGCAGCAATCAAGGGTTCATGTTTACCTTCATTATGGGAGTGCAGGGCTTAAACGAACTGGCCTGCAACCTGAGCCGACCTGGGGGGAACCCACATCTCTGCAGGCTGGCCAGAGCGCAACAGCTTCTGGGTGGCTACGTGCCCCCAGCACCTGCTGAGAGGTGTTCTCTTCGTCTTGTCCTGCCTCTTAATTTATTATTTATTCCTCCATTGATTTCAGTTCCAGCCTCTCCCGGATTAGTCCCAAGAATATAAAGGAGAAAGGATAGAAAAACACCTTCAATCATATGGTGGTGGCAATTTCAACCATTGCTTCTCACAGTAAGTCCCTTGTTATCCATTGGAGGTCTGGGCTGGAACTTCCCATGGATTTAAAAAAAAATCAGTGTTGAAAGAAAACAATGGAAAAATAGTTTTAAAGACTCCCTTCCAGGTTTCTTGCTCCTTTATTGCGCTTTATGGAATATGGTAGTGCCTCTATAACTGCAGGGGTTTTAATTCTGGGACTGAAAAAATGGAATGACTGCTTTTAAGACTATTATTTATTTAATTTATTTATTAGATTTATAATATCCTGCCTTTCTCCACAAGCAGATCCAAGGCAGTTTTAAAATTGTGATTTGCAGATGTTGAGTTCTAATCTGTGGATTAAACAATCAGTGTATAACAAGATTCAACCTATATATGAAATGGAACAACTGGCAGCAGTTGACCTCTGTCACTTGTGGTGTGGCAGAAATGGGTTAAGATAAGGAGAGGCAGGAAAAAGGGTGTCTCTTATCAATCATGGGAAGAGTTAAGGAGCGGAAAGCTGATGTGTCTTGCACATAAAAAGAGAGGGAATTCAGGGTACATGCCTTGATCCATACCAGATCTCAAATATCTGTTTGCCTTCAGTGTGTTTCTGGTACCACTTAGGGCCGGAGCGTATTTGGGGTCTTTCCATGTCCGCACTTCTGGGCTGGACCAGTGGGCATCCTTTGGTACATTGGAACCGTGGCCCCAAAGCTGTCCTCTACACCTGCAAATTGAATCTCCAGGTGTTGGGAGAACTGGGTTGGGATGGAGGACAAAGAAGGATGGTGGCGGGATTTGGAACCACCAAATCAAGGCCAGAAAGGGAGGCATCTCAGCAACCAGCATTCCAACGTGCAAGACCATAGTAGTGTCCCCACTGATGCAGCTCCCAGTAGTTTCTTTACTGCCCTATATCTCAATCCTGCCAATAGGCAGAAAGAGCAACTGCTCCAAATCAAACAAAAATCAATTTGTGTCCCCTTTCCCTGCCCCAGCTATCCCTTTTTCTTTCTCAGGGCTTACCTGCTGCCTGCAGAGCCTCAGGTGTGTCCCCTCCTGGGATCCCTTCTTCCCAGCACACCACGGAAGAAGTGCAGTGTCTGGCTGGCTCTGAACCAACACAGCAGACACCAGCCTATTCAGAAATGGCCCAGGAATCTCATTGGCTGTTAAGGGCCACCTTTTCTTGCGTCCCCACCTAGCCATCTGTTGCCACCTTGCTGATGAGACCTGGGTCCATTTCACTCTTCCCATCCGCTGCAGCTGATCTGCTAGAATTGCCCCATGTTCAGTTATGAGAGCTCTAAAACCAGGCAGCATAGGATCTCTTTAGTATGCAGACCAGTGATGGGATTCAAAGAAATTAAAAACTGGTTCTATGCCCAGTTATCTGGGCATATATCTGGCAGCCACTTTTAAATGACTATTTTTAAACTTTATAGGTCTTATCTCTCATTAACAACCGGTTCTATAGAGTAGGTGCGAACCTGCTGGAGCCCACCACTGATACCCCCAGAGGAACTAGTTCTGTAGGGCTGGGGTCTCAAAACCCTGGCCAGGGGTGAAATGGTGCCCAAGGGAATCTCTGGACCAGCTTCTGGCCCCCTAGAACTCTCTGATCCAACTGGGGCTATGATGATGGGGTGGGGAAAACAGGGCTCCATTTTAAGTGTGTGTTCATGGTGGCTTGCAGAAATCCTGGAAATAAATCCCATTTATACACAAATCTGTTCTTTCTGTTATTTATTGAAATTATAATTTTTTCCCCGTCCCTCAACACTGTGCCAAATATTTGATGTGGTCCTTTGGCCAAAATGTTTGGAGATCCTTGCCCCTAGACTACTCCCTCTCCCAAAATCTGCCTCTAAGATGCTAAAATAAAAATAACTCTGTACTAGTACCAAAGGGTATTGGGTTTTTTTCTAGTTATTATTACTTATTAACATTCAAATAGTATATCGTTCTAGATCTCCTTTATTAAAAGTCTGGTAAACTTGGGTGGGTTTACCTGATAGAGTGCCATTTTTAAGAGTGGGTCCCAGTGCTAAAAGGTTTGGGTGACACTGAAGTAGAGGGACCTGTTGGACTAGTGCCTGGAGAGAGAGAGTCTTAATACTTCAGCTTCAGGCGGAGCCTAAAAACTTTTTATTTTAAAAAAAGCTTTTAAATGGGGCAGGGGTTGGGGGGCAGTTTTATTGTGTTTATATATTATTGTTTTTAACCAAGTTTTTAGTCTGTTTTAATCATTTCAATTTTAAGTAAAATAAATAAATAAATATGTTCTGAACTGCAAGGCTGAGATCCAAATCCTATGTATGTCTACTCAGTAGTAAATCCCATTATAGTCAATGGAGCTTACTCCCAAGTAAGTGAACACAGGAATGCAGCATAAGCAAATACTAGAAGCAATCCCTTGGTGTCTAAAACCCAGAGGGAGTGGTGGTCAGGGTGACCATAGCATATCCTCTTTATCCAGGACATGCCTTCTTTTTTTAGCCTTGTGTCCTGGAAAAGGACAGTCCTTGACAGTCCTCATTTTCCTTGTGAGCAGCAGCATCACGTAGCCTTCTACATGAGCAGGCATTAATATGCCTGGCATATTTTGTATTTCAATATGTTTTTATTGTTTTTAACTGTATTTATTGTTTTATTTATATTATTGCTTATTATATAAATTATTGATTCTTCGCCTATTTCAGTGCCCTTTGGGGAGAAAGTACAAATCTAACAAATAAAATAAATAAAATAATTATATGTAATAAATTTTTATTAATAATATATAATAGTTTTAAATCTAATAAGTAACAGTGTTTTAATTAACCATATGAAAGTAATATATGTGAATGCTTTTAGCTTTTATTTTGTCATGTCCTACATTTTTCTTGGGTATCCTACATTTTGGAGCTTTTTGGTTTTGACATATGATCACCCTGCTGCTGGAGGAAGACACTCTGCACATGCTCAGAAGCACCCTTGCCCCTTTTGAGGTTTGAGTGGGCTGGAGACTACATTTCCCAAAAGGCACCGCGGTGGCAGCAAGCCCCTCCTCTGATCTTATAGGCTCCACCCACAAAGTGTCCAGGGGCTGGCACGTTATCCTCCCAGTAGCCTGCCCCCTGCAGTGCTCAGCACTGCCCCTGCTGGCCGATCCAACTATTGCAATGTCTTGCAGACAGAATAAACTTTTTTTGTACAGAGCCAGAGCACCATGTATTCCAATTGCAAAAATGTAGGACACTCAAGAAAAATGTAGGACATGACAAAATAAAAGCACTCATATTCACTTCAACTGATAAATTTAGACATTATATTTTTAATAATTAAACTTAAAACTATTCTATTTAGTCCTTTGTTATCCACTAGAATTCTGTTCCAGGCCTTCACATGAATAAAAAAAATCCATGGATAAAAAACTGTGGAAAAATATTTCTTGGTTCCCCATTGATCCTAATGGACTAAGCTTACACCTCAACATTCATAGGAGTTTGATTCTGGAATACCTGGCTTGTACCAAAAATGTGTTTAAATAAAAGAGTGTGTCCCTTTACAATTGTTTAAAAACAGCTTTTCTTACTATTGTCAAGAGGCAATTAGAAATGCAAAGGTCCCCATACCTTTGCCTGAGCATAATCTCAACATGTCTCTTCAAACATGGCTATGCTCCAAGTAGACAGGTCTACAGAACCTGAACAAGAACAAGATTGTTCAGCCTGGAGAAGAGGAGGCTGAGAGGAGACATGGTTGCCCTCTTCAGATACCTGAAGGGCTGTCATATGGAGGAAGGGGCGCATTTGTTCATAGTTGCTTCTGAAAACAGAACTAGAACCAATGGGTTCAAACTGCAAGAAAGGAGATTCCGGTTGGATATACGGAAAAAATTCCTGATGGTTCGGGCAGTTTGGCAGTGGAACAGATTGCCAAGGGAGGTGGTGGACTCTCCCTCACTGGGGATCTTCAAGCAGCTGCTCGATGAGCACCTGTCAGATATGCTGTAAGAGATTTTCCTGCTACAAGCAGGGGTTGGACTAGATGACATATTAGGTCCCTTCCAACTCTAGGATTCTATAATTCTAAGATGCACCCAGTTCACAGGAATTTTGGCATTTACATGTGGTCTTTTGACCGCCTAGAATAGCTAGTTCATCAACTCCAGTTAGGAATCTAGCCTCTCTATTGATTTAATTGAGGGATTAACCAAATGATGCTTCCTTCTGAATCCCAAACAGATTAGCCTGATTCCTTCTGAAGCTGAGAAGGTGTAAAAGGAAGTTTGAATGGATTAACTAATGAAATGGATTAAATAAATTATCTTAAATCTGGATTTTCCTCAATAGGACACAGTGCAATTAATCTGTGGAACTTCTTGCCACAGTGTGTGGTGATGATATCTAGCCGCAATGCCTTTAAGAAGTGGTCCTAAAGAAGGATCACAGGGTGATGCCCTGATGGGGTATCTATGTGTGTGTGTGTGTGTGTGTGTGTGTGTACATAGATGTAGATGTAGTTGCCCCTGCTAACTGGGCAAGAGGCACTTTTTCAAGTAGGTGTTCCTCTTTTATTTAGCAGGGGGAGAGTAACTGGCCCTACACAGCCCCAGCTATGTTTATTCTAGTGGCAACTGCTGGTGTTCTTTTGCATTCTAGATTGTAAGCCCTTTTGGGACAGGACCCATTAGCTATTAATTAGCTATTAATTATTTTCATTTTCTTGTAAACTGCTTTGTGAACTTTTTAGTTGAAAAGCAGTATATGAATACTGTAGGTAGATAGATGTAGCAGGGTGACCATATGACCGGAAGATTCCACATTTGTCCACATTTGTCTGGGTGGCCTCCAAAAGGGCTTCATTTTGGAACTTTGCAATGGTGTGCAGTACCCCACCATGTCATATGTTGTTGGATTTGTATTGAAGGGCAGAATCCAATACAAAAATCGGTTTGGAAATATCTCCTTTGTATCAAGTTATGGCCAAAAAACTAAAAATAAAAAATATGCATTGAGCTCTATGGGAAAGTGAAAGTGCTCAATATTGCAGCTTTACTCATGAGTAGGCAAACCTACAATTGTCCACTGGAAAGGCCAGGAATCCAAGTGAGAAATCCAATCATAGAATCATAGAGTTGAAAGGGACCTAGTAGGTCATCTAGTCCAACCCCCTGCCTGCAGCAGGAAATCCTCCTAGATCATCCCCTCAGGGTGCTTGTCAAGCCTCTGCTTGAAGACCCCCAGTGATGGAGAGTCCACCACCTCCCTTGGCAATCTGTTCCTCTGCTGAACCACCTTCACCCTCAGGAAATTTTTCCAGATATCCAACCAGAATCTCCTTTCTTGCAGTTTGTATCCATTGGTTCTAGTTCTGCCTTCAGCTATGAACAAATGAGCCCCTTCCTCCATATGACAGCCCTTTCAGGTATCTGAAAAGGGCAATCATGTCTCCCCTCACTCTCCTTTTCTCCAGGCTGAAAATTCCCATTTCCCCCAACCTTTCCTTGTAAGACTTCCCTTCCATCCCACTGATCATTCTTGTCGCTCTCCTCTGGACTTGCTCCAGTTTGGCTGCATCTTTCTTAAAGTGAGGCGTCCAGAACTGAACACAATACTCAAGGTGAGGTCTAACCAATGCAGAGTAGAGGAACTAGAACTTCTTGCAACTTGGAAGTTCCAGTCCTCTTAATGCAGCCTAAAATGGCATTTGCCTTCTTTGTAGACACATCACACTGCTGACTCATGTTCAGCCTGTGATCCACGGCGACTCCAAGGTCCCGCTCACATGTTGTGCTGCCAAGCCAACTAGCCCCCATTTTATACCTGTGTTTTTGGTTTTTATTGCCCAAGTGCAGAACTTTGCACTTCTCCCTGTTGAAGTTTATTCTATTTGTTAAAGCTCAGTATTCTAGTTTATTCAGATCCTCCTGGAGGTTTCACCTGTCTTCTGTTGTGTTTGCTACTCCTCCCAGCTTGGTGTCATCTGCAAATTTGATCAGGCTCCCCCGTACCCCTTCCTCCAAGTCATTGATGAAAATGTTAAAGAGGACTGGGCCCAAGGCAGAGCCCTGGGGCACCGCACTTGAAACCGATCTCTAGATTGACGCAGAACCATTTACTAAAACCCTTTTAATGCGGCCATTGAGCCAATTGCAAATCAACCTAACAATTGCCTCGTCTAGCCCATATTTTTCCAACTTCCCAATTCAGATGTCATGTGGGACCTTGTCAAATGCTTTGCTGAAGTCAAGATAAATGACATCCACAGCATTGCCACTGTCCAGTAAGCTCGTAACCCGATCAAAAAAGGAGATCAGATTTGTCTGGCAAGATTTATTCTTGGTAAATCCATGCTGGGTTGTTTTGATCACCGAGTACTTGTCTAGATGTGCACAAATTGTGTGTTTTATGATTTGTTCTAATATCTTGCCCGGGATTGAAGTTAAACTGACTGGTCTATAATTTCCCGGATCTTCTTTTTTCCGCTTCTTAAAGACTGGGACTACATTCGCCCTCTTCCAGTCCAGTGGCACTTCTCCACTCCTCAAAGATTTCTCAAAGATGATTGACAGAGGCTCGGCAAGGAAATCTGCCAGTTCCTTAAGAACTCTAGGATGCAGCTCATCCGGTTCAAATGACTTGAATTCATTTACGCCGGTTAAGTGGTTTCGAACCAGTTCTCTGTCAATCATAATCTGCTGTTCTGCACCATCCATGTTACCGTTACCTTTTTGGGGATGCAAGCACATCCCTGCATCAGCTAATGATCCTGCATCCCCAGTTCACAGCCCTCCTTCTGAGAATAGACGGACGCGAAGTAGGAGTTGAGCAGCTCTGCCTTCTCCTGGTTTTCAGACACCTGTTGTCCATCTTTGTCCAGGAGCAGCCCCACCCCCTCGTCTCTCCTCCTGTTCCTTTGGGCATATCTAAAGAAGCTCTTTTTGTTATCCTTGACTCCCCTGGCCAGCCTCAGCTCATACTGACCCCCTCCCTACAGGACCAGACTATCTGCCTATACTCCTCCTTGCTGATCTTTCCAGTCTTCCATTCCCTATATTTCATTTTCTTTACCTTCAGCTGATCCCCAAGTTGCTTGTGGAGCCAACCTGTTTTTTCAAGTTTTTCCCCTCTTTTCTTTTTCATAGGAATTGTTTCTGACTGAGTTTGCAGAAGCTGCCTCTTAAGGAGCTCCCACCTATCTTGGGCCCCTTTTCCTGTTAGTTCATCAACCCATGAGATCTCACCTATGACTCTTTTAAACCAGTTGAAATCAGCCTTTCTGAAATCCAATATAAAGGTTTCACGGTGCACTCTCTATTTCCCACAATTTTCTAAATTCCAGCAGTTCATGATCACTTTCCCCTAAAGTTCCTGTCACGTTGACCTGGTCAATCAGTTCTTCATGATTTGTTAAGATCAGGTCAAGGATGGCCTCTCCCCCTCGTTGTTTCCTCCACCTTCTGGACCATGAAGTTATCTTCCAGGCCCATCAGGAATTTATTGGAGCTTTCATGTTTGGCTGAGTTTATCTCCCAGCAAATGTCTGGATAGTTAAAGTCCCCCATTACTACCACCTCATATTTCTTTGCAACGTCTTCCAGTTGCTTCATGAAGACATTGTTTACTCCTTCTCCTTGGCCTGGCGGTCTATAGTAGATGCCCACCACAATGTTTTGTTTCTTGTTTTTCTCCTTCACCTTTACCCAGACACCTGTTTACCCCCTCACCTTTACCCAGACAAACGCATTCCACAGGGATATCTGGACCAGTTTCCTGAATTTCAGGGCAGGTATATATGTTCTTGACATATAGTGCTACTCTGCCTCCCCTTTTGCCACTTCTGTTCCTCCTGAACAGCTGATAGCCTTCCGTTTGTGTGTTCCGGTCATGGGAGTCATCCCACCAAGTTTCAGTTATTCCTATCAAATCAAATTTCCCTTCACTTGCTAAAAGTTCCAACTCATCTTGTTTATTTCCCAGGCTCTGTGCATTTGTGTAAATGCAACGTAAGCCCTGGAGATTGCAGCTCACTGCGTTTCCCCCGTTTTTTAAGGCCAAGCCCCTCAAAATATTTTTGAGTTACAGTCGTGCCCTGGCAATTTCAATCTGGAGCATTTTCTTTATTCCTACGTTCCCTTTGGATGCAACCCACCCCCTTCTTATTTAGTTTAAAACCCCCCTGATCAGGTTGGCCATCTCCCGTCTGAAGACACTCTTCCCCTAACCCTTGAGATGTAGTCCATCCTTCACTAGGAGTCCCTCCTCATGAAATCTCAGCCCATGATCCCAGAATCCAAATCTTTGAAGACACCATTTTCGGAGCCAGCTACTGACCTAGAAAATTTTGCCATCTCTCTGAGGACCTTTGCCGATTACCAGGAGGATGGATGAGAATACCACTTTAGTATCCCCCAGATCCTTTATCTTCCTCCCCAGAGCTTCATAATCCCCAGCTATCTTTTGTAAAGTTTGCCAAGCAGTATCGTTCGTTCCTACGTGGATGAGTAAGAACGGGTGGCAATTAGCAGGTGTGATCATCCTTGGAACCCTCTCCGTGATATCCCGTATCCTGGCATCAGGGAGGCAGCACACCAAGATCCTGTCCTCCTTTTGAGATTTGGGTATCTGGGCACCCTAAGATGTAGGCAACCTCAAAATGCCAGATGCAGGTCCCTAAAGCATCTGCTGGGCTACTGTGAGCTTCAGGAATTAGATGCAGCTTTGGCCTGATCCAATGGAGGCTCTTATATTTTTATGGAGACAAGTGGAATCTCTGGTTCCTACTGCACAGCAATACAATTCACAAGTTAAGAACCAACAGATTCAGCTAGAATGCCACTGGGCAGGAGTGGTGGTGTGTGCCATAGTAATAGGACCCTTAGTAGGCTGCAGGAAGGATTTCTTGGGCTCGGTTTCTGCATGTCGCAGAATAAACTGGTATCATCTGCATTGGTATCAGAATTAAACAGCTACAGGAAGCATGTTACAGGTCTGAGTCCTCCTTCCTACGTTAAGCTAGTAGCCGTCTCTCTACTGTGCTACTTTTCCACTTGACCATGTTCAGCTTCCACTCAAGAAGAAATAGGGGTGATTAGATCTGTGTGCCACTTTGGCTAGGAGTATTTATTTCAATTAGTAGAGCCAGGGCTGGCTCCTGACCTTTCTGCAGGCCAAACTCCTCCTCTCTTGCAGCACCACCATGCTTCCCCCCATTATGATTCAGATGTTCAAGTTTGGCCTGGCCTGGCCTACAGCAGTGATGCAAGCAAGCACAGCCTGCAACAGTGGGACCTCTCCTTTTAAGAACACATTGCAGGCACCCTAGCTTTGTTGAACCAGCATCTGCATAGCTATTTTTAGCATGCGCTTGTGCAGGAGCTCACTCAGTCCCCAGCTGTCCAGCCTCACGATGCACCAGAGAAACGCTTGATATGGACAGTGGCCAACTGACCACCCAAAACTATAGTTAAAAAACAAGACAGGAGAATCAAATGTAACACAAACCCTTTTAATCAAAGACAATTAGACTGATTGATTTTTGCTCTTCAATAAATAAGGAATTAGCAGTCATGTGGTCAGCCTCAAAGCCTTGCCAGGGAGGGAGCCCAACAGCTGAGGCCTGATTTTCCTAAACCCAGCTCTGGGAAGGTGTGTGTGTATGCACAGCAGGCAGGTGTACAAGAGTGGTGCAGAGATTAGACAGGGAAGAGGGGTGTACAAAACCAGATCACGCAATAAAACCATAATAAATGCAAAGACATTATCAAGCAAAACAAATTAAAATTCATCCCCCACATACACACTGAGATAAGATCACTCACTATGATTTCTATTGAAAATTGCCTTTCCAGGTTTCTATGCACGGATGTCATATGAGTGACACACTGGGCAATCTTAGACCCTTAGTCAACCTATAACTCACTGTGGAGCACATCTGCAAAGGGAGCTGGCTCTGCAGCAAAGGGCAAAGCAGCCTCCCATGCAGGGTTAGGACTCAACTTGGACTAAAGTTGCCAACAATTCAGTTTTTCACTGCCTTGGCAACTTGTGAGTCACCTATGCGGAAGACACTTGAATTAGGGCCCCAGACTTGGTACTCATTCCCATGCATGCTGGCTTGAACCTGCATGTATCTGGAAGTGCTTGTTTACTGTTTTCATGAAGTTCAGAAACTTGGGGCTGTTGGTCAGGCAAACAGCTGGGAGTTGCAGCCACAAGGCAGGGAACGGTTAATACCCCCTTCCCAGCAGAGGGGGAGGGAGATAAGAGGAGAAAACTTTATTGCCTGATTTGGATAGGAATAGATGATCATTGGAAGAAAGATGGGTATTTTGATTTTCTTTGGCTGAGGGAGGGAAGGAGGAGGTGCCAAGGGCATTCTACCCTTCAGTGATTGTAGAAGTCTGGGGAGGAGGAAAGAGTTTCAGATCATTCACACTTTCCTCTGCATGGTGCTCTAAGCTATTGTTACGTGCAAGAGAAACCCTAATTGGATGACTGGGACTACTTCTGAGAAGATCTGCCAAGGACTGGGTATCTTGGTAAGCCTGTTGAATGGACAGACATACACAGAGAGACCAATAAACATCAACGGTTTTTTTCCATAGTAGGTTTTTTAAAGAGGCAGGACAACTCGACTTAAGACTTTTAGAGTCACAAACAGGTGACTTGGCAAATCGGGAAGCGCTTCCAGTTTGAGTCAAGTCACAGGGGTCAAATTGAGTCAAGTCCTGTTGGATTTTCCCATTTAGTTCCCTTGTAAGGGTGCAGAACTTGTCCCAGCCCTAACTCGCTCCAACCTTGGCGGGCTTGCCCTCCATCCCTCTCCAGCTCACAGGCAGACCCTAGTTCCAAGACCATTCAAAGCAAGGGATCATATATCTTTGCCTCCCGATAGCAAGAAAAGCTTCCTATTTCTGAAGAAATAGGTCATCTTAAACCTGAACGTGCAGATTAGAGCCAAAGTAGGAAGTCTGCTGGGTGCAGCCGATACTGAAAGGTCCCTTGAGGCGAATGGCTGAAAGAGCAGGAAGAAGAGCAACATCTCCAGGCACTGCCATTCTGTAGCATCCTCCTAAAGAAAATGCTATTCGGCTTTCCCTGCTTTCCATTTCCAGCTAGGCATTCAGGCCACCAGCTTGAGATGGGGAATTCATGACCAAGGGGCTGCCTCTACCAGCACAGATACATGACCAAAAGAGGAGAAACTCCCAAACCTGATTGGACATGGGCCACTTAGCCCAGAGCCAACTCCTGGTTACGGAAGCTGCCCAGCAGCTACTCTTAGAGGGCCCAACAATTCTCTCTGCTGGACTGCAGGCCAAGTCTGAAGACATCCCCCTTGCGCAGGCAAAGCACAGTCATGGCTCTTTGCTGGGGCACAACCAAGTGCCTTGGTTCCCCAACCTGCCCAAGGGGGTATATCACCTACCCCATCAGGGACACCCTACGCTGTGCTGCCCACTCCACACCCATAGGTAGAACTGGAGGACTCTCTGCTCCCAGTAGTCCTTGTGGAGTCAGAGATATGGGAACAGAGAATTATCTGTCCTGACATCTAGAGAACTGGCCCTTCTTAACTAATTGGAGGGGAAGAGAATATCCTGGACAAAAACTGTAGGCAAGCAAAGACTGGCTTAGGAGCAAAGAATCTATATAACCCCCCCAAAGTGGCAAGAATCAAAGAGAGGATGCCTGCCTTGGAGCAATGTAGGCAGCCCCCATACAGATCCTCCATTCACAAGTGACCCTGATAGAGAGGAGTTATTAGAATGGCCTGTTTGGAACTTCAGGAAAGCAGAGACAAGAGCTGTCTAGAGGTGGGGGCAAAAAGACAGGTGATTTAGGCCTGGCTCCCCCACCTCCAAATGAATCAACACATTTAATTCATCCTACACAACAGCCTTGTTCTACAGCAGCCTCACTTCTTGAGTTCTAGCTCAGACAAGAGGCAGGAAATATTGAGATATATATATACACACATTTCACTATGAAACAGCAAATTCCTTCCCTGTGCATCACCTACTTCATTTCAAATCTCAACTGGGCAAAGGAGTTCCAGGTTATAGGGAGAAGTGCCAATGCCCAGATTTCTCATGAGTAGAAGAACTGGAATCATACTCCATTTCCATTATCTACCACTGGTGGTTTCTGTGGCTCCTTGCATCAGCATCAGGGATTGCCGAACACCTTCTCTGCCTCCTGTCAGTTATGTCCTTGCCTCAGGCAGATTCCTCAAAGCAACCATTATGTGTTTTGCTGTGAGAAAACCCGCCTCGTACAAACCTTCATTCATCTATAGCACACAGAGAGCCCCTTATAGGAAAGCCATGGTTATTGACCTGGGTGACTTCCTATAAGCAACAGGCCAAGGTGGGGAAGTAGGAACACAGCAAGGTGCAGGTGTTTGCCAGATCCTGGCTAGTCCACAGGGGGCAGCTGTGGCAGGGCAGCCGATGTCCGCTTCATCACAACGGAACCATGTGAATCCTGATGCCAAGAAGGATCTGCCTGCAAGGGAACAAGCATTGGGAACCCATTACAAATAAGCAGCTTCCTGCTACAAGCCACAGGGATATTAAAGGACAAGCAAGCCCCAAGCCTATCCACTCCTTTATGAGGCCAGGCAGCTCCTGAGGCCCACCAACTAGAATACCATTAGGAATGAGCCTTCCTTCATGAAGGATCTGAAACAAGGGCTTGATTTGGCTTCCCCAATAATATTTGGGACAATTACGAGATACCTAGCAGAGGGGGAGGAAACTTGCTCCAGAGAGGGAGTGACCACCCTTGAAGCCAAAACTCAGTTTGCTGAAGCAGATATACACTTTAACCAGTCCTGCCTACCTTGGGGTCACATTGTCCGGCTGTACTCAATGCCGCTTTTTGCCGAAATGCTGGACCATGGCAAGAAGCTGCAGAGGATGCTCTGGGCTTGGCGATAGATCCGCTGGGGAATCGTGCAGGGGCTCAGATTGGCCAAGGTTGAACCGATGTGCTGAAGATAGTCAGTGAGCTGTGGTTAAGGAAGACCAAGGAAACCTAAAGATGCTTCAAGCCACACACACAGACAGGGGCTTCCAAGTACACTCTAGGAAGGCTTAAGACCTCCTTGGCTACATGGCAGGAGGGCAACACATTCAATTATACACACTTTATTGCCGATTCCTAAATTCTAAGGCCGTGTCAGGACAGAGCTGAGCCAGCCATAGCCTGATTAAATCAGAACTATTGGCCAGCCAAATTCCAGCCTTCAGACCTCTGCTCATGCGACACAAACACACAAAGCTGCCTTTGACCGAGTCAGCCCCTTAATTGGTCCTGTCGACATTGAGAGGAAGCTGCTCAATAGGGTTTCAAACTAGGCTGCTTTGCCAGGACCCCCCACTGAACTGTTCATCTTCTATTCCAACAAGGGTTCCTAAGACATGAGAAGTAACCTGATAGAGCAGAAGCAAGGATATAAGAGTGTCCATGGAGGGTGCCCACCATTGAGGTACAGGACGTAAGTGAAGCCATCTTTGAGGACGCCTCGGATGGAGTAGTAATAGGGCAGGTAGTGGTGCTGTTTAAAGTCTCTGTTTTCGTAGAAGTTTATTGCGGTGGAGTTTGTGGTGAGCACGTGCAGGTAGATAGCTTTGCAGTGGTCCTGGGCTGTGGTTGAGATGTGATCTTTCAGGCTTTCAAGTAAGAGAGAACCTGCCACGGAAGAAGAAGATCAGCAGCAGCCACACACGAACACCCAGCAGCAACCACAATTCATTGGTTGGGGCTGTGTTTCAGGCTGGATTAGGACATACCATTTGAATACCACCCCCCCCCACCAAAAGCCTCCCCTGGGATCCCAGTGAACCACATATGTCTGTAGCTACATGTACAGTAAACCTTGGGTTGAAATTTGGATTGAGAGTGTTTTGCAAGACAAGAAAATATTTCTAATAATTAATGACTTATATACAAGCAATATCTTGATAAACAAGTGGAAAAAAATAGTCCCACGCAGTATATGGCCAGTTCTGGCACTCCACCAGCACCTGCTCAACCTCTCCTGAGAGACCAGCCTGTACATGTCTATTCTATAGAAAGTCCTATTATACTGAGTGGGGCTCACTCCTGTATAAAGGGGACAATGGAAAGGAGTCTGAGAGACCTAGATTTACATGTCTACTCTAACGTAAGCCCTATTATAATCAGTGGGGCTCACTCCTGTATAAGGGGGAAGATTGCAGCCTGAGAGACTAAGTGCAGATTATTTTTTTTCTTTGTATTTTGTATTGTCTTTATTATTTTGTAACGTATAACAGTATTGTAATCATTTTTATATGAACATTTTTGGGTATTTATAAATCATCTGTGTTTCCATTATTTCTTATGGGAAAATTTGCTTTGATATACAAAAGTTTTGGATTACAAGCATGCTTCTGGAACAAATTATGCTTGTAAATCAAGGTACCACTGTATTCTACAACTGAACCTCAGAAACCTCTTAAGCACCTCAGCTTTTAGTTAAGAAAAAAGGCAAGCCTCCAAACCTAAGGCAATAAAGTCAGGTTTGAAAGTTGGTGAGCAGAACACCTGGATACTGGAGAAGGGCAAAGACAATATGGCTGAGGTGCTGTGATTCAGTGCCACACACCTCCTGGTCCCAAGTGGTGAGGAACAGCTCAGGCAGAGTAAAGCCAGCAAAATCCTTAGTCAATCAATCTTTCAACTCTATCGGGGGGTACATAAATGAGAAACTCGTTCTTGCACTGGTGATGCAGCCTTGTGTGCTCTTACCTACACCATGGTTCCGAAATTCTTTCACTACTCCTAGGCTCAAAATGTACGCAACCTGAGTATCAACTGGAAAGCTGGAAGCTAAAATGTCACCATCCTGGAAGACAGAATTGACACAGGATCATTCAGCAGGTGATGAACAAACGTACAAAGGCCTGCTTTCTGTCACACTGGTTATTTCCGTCAAGTGGCCTCTCCTTAATCCAGCTTCCTTCACTTGGTAAATTGCTAGAGTATAACTTAGAATTCCCACCACATCTTCCATGCGCCCAATAGATAAAGGTCTCTCCAAGCAATGATACAATTAAGGCCAAGGATACAAATAAGACTTATTTATAGCATATAAATAAGACCAAAGGAGTTGCAACAAAAAGGAGAAGACAGGAGGCAGCTGGGAGTCCACACATGGGACATTCTCCAAAGTCTCCAGTAGCTTGAGCATCCTTAACAGATTATGCTGACACTGTGCCTAGCTTCTGGCTAAAACCAGGAAAGCATGGAAACTTGCTTCCTTTGGAAACACAAGGCAAAAATTATCCAAGATTCCACTCTGGAGTAAGATACAGCTCTCACTGGTTCCCTAGCAGGGCAAGAGACAACAGAAAGTGGGCAGGCAGAGGAGGGTAATGCATGCCTCCCCAAAGTAAGGGCATTTCCTTACTTACCTCCTTATGCACTTTTGTCCGGCTTTTGATCTCAGCCACTATCATTCCCACAATGGTCCCTCGGTACGTGGCCGCCAAGGAGAAAAACTTCTTGTTCGAGGTGATGTCTTGATACCACGAGTCGGGGTACCTGCAAAGAAAGACATTGCAAATCTCATTCAGGGGTTCGCTCATAAGCCTGCCTCTCCAGGCTGCTATAACAGACACCCCAATACGGCACTTGTTGCTGGAACAGATGAACACTGACAGGCCACTAGAAATTGGCAAGAAAGGTGAGAAGAGCATCAGACCCTGGACGTTTGCTTGGTCTATTTCACTTGGTCTATGAAAAGTGGGTTTAAATTGCTGTGTGAGTAGGGGCAGAGGGATATGCTAAGCTCTCAGCAGTTCCAGGGTATTCCAATCCCTACCCCCCCACACCCCGCAAAGTGGCAGGATCTCAGTGGCAACATACTCGATGGGGAACCAATCACCGCAGAGCTGCTTGACAGTGTCTATGTCATCATGGCACAGAAGGCGAAGGCTGATCTCACTGAGTGCAGTTTGGGGCACCTCCTCTGTCATTCACACCTGTAAGGAGAGAGAAAGGGACAGGTAGTCCATAACCCACTACTGTGACACAAATCCAAGTGCTGGGGAGAAGCCCGGTACCCTCTCTTGGGTGGTAGATCAACTGCAGACAATGGACTCTGGCCTCAAATCCTGGCTCAACTTCAACCCAAGACCAAGCCAGCCCCCTTTAAATCACAAGGCCTTTGGGTGTCTTTTTCCCCACACTCATGTGATCGCTCACTCATTATACACCCGCACACCTTTTATCCTACTCCCTCCAGCCCTTATTTAGAAACCTTGCCCCAGCAGCCAAGGGTATTTCCAAATGGCAGACAGGACAAGCATTGGAGAGGTCAGATCTCTCGCCACCCACATGCGCCACCCACAGGAAAAGAATTTGAAATCCAATACTAGATGGCTTTTTAACGGCAGGCGTGCAGATGTCTAATTATTTAAGGTCCCAAGTTCAAGCTGGAAATAAGAAACCAGTTTCTTAATTATTTAAACTCAGAGGTCCATTAACAGCAGGATTAGAATACCATTGATAAGCACACCCATCTTCATGTTAGCACCCTAATCAAAACCTGATGTCTTCCATGAGAAGCACACACCACAGACCTATGTAGCCCCCTCTCAGTGACATACCAATGATGAGAAACCGCATTTCAGGTTTTGCACTCCATCATGCACATTATGTATTGCGCATATGTATCTGTAACCTGCCCACTTCTAGCTCACCAAGCTGGTGTTGTGATTAAAACCAGCTTGATGGCCATTCTTTTTGCATGACTTCAGACTGGCTATTCCAGGACAAGGGACTTCCACTAGTTTTGGCTGCCAGTCCTCAGTCCTGTGGTCCCTCTGGTGACTGGAAATATTTGACAGGGATGGATAGAAGGACCAATGGGCAACCTAGATAAAGGGCAGGCCCCAACAAGAAAGTGTCAGGCCTCCTTTAATCCTGTCCACTGAGAACATTAAGAAAATGAAAGCACCTGTCAACTCAATAATTAGGTGCCAACAATTAACAAAGGAGAGGATATATGGGGGGGGGGGTGAGCCCAGATTGTTAAACAGAGAGGAAGTCGGTGTCCTGTAGATACCCCAAAGCAAACCCTCAGGCTTCTGGATGCACAGAGGTCAGAGCTCAAGGTCAGGCAAATGCCTTACATGTAGCCCTGGGTGACTGCGAAGATGATGGCACCTTTGCTTCCAAAGGTCAGGGCAACAGCAAGCTCACAGCCACACCAATAATGTACCTGATCACCAGGCATAAGACCTGACCACAGGTCTAGAGAAGCAGAGCAGATTCACGGGTAAAGCAGAAGAAAGTAAAAAACTTTGCCAGAGATTTCTTTGGCACTGATTTCCCCCACCCCAGGAAGCAAGATCTTTTGCTTCCCTTCTGCCTGCCCCACATGAAAGGGCTCCTTTGCTTTCTGCTCCACGAGCTTTGGCTTATCAGAAAAGGGGACTTACTGAAGGCGCTTGCTTAGGAGACCACCTCAGTCCCCTTCCCATGTCTGTCTAGCAGAATTTTTGTCCTTTTGATAGAAACAGTAGACTCTTTCAGACTGACTCTGTTTATTGGGGTAGTGGAAAATTGCATGCACTACCCATCCCCTCACAATACTCAGTGTTGTGGGGCAGAGCATATGTTGTAGTTTAATCCTTGTGTTCTAGAAACACAAGTAGGTCCCAGTAGTGAGACTCAGTAGGTCCCCAGTTCAAATCTAGAAACTCACTCAAGGCTGCAATCCTATGCACATGTTTTTGGAAATAGGACCCACTGAACACAATGGGAATTAATTCACGGTAGACATGCCTAGCATTGATTTGACAGAAGCCAAAAGGAGCAATCTAACCTAGGGTGGTGTGACTCATTGGTGATGAATCCCATGGTGATGTAGGAGGTAAGTGCATGCCTTTGCACCGGCCTAACCCTCTCCTTAGGAGTGGCGCAGAAGTCTCTTACGGCACCCCAAGCCAGCACAGGACTTGTGCTAGGGCTTAGACCGGCCTAAGTAGGGGTTAGGATTGGAGCTTAAGAATGCTACTCAAGAGGAAACAACGTAAGAAAACTCCATCGATCCAATTGATGTCCAAGGACATGATTTTTCCTCTAAGAGAGGAGGACAAGAGTCTGGTTCATATACTGCACGGTTCTTTCTCCAAACCACAGCCTAGGGGCCAGATGCAGTCCATGGTGAGCCTTTAACTAGCCGGGTGGCCAACCTCCGGTCCCCTAAGAGCCCAGAGATCCACTTGATCCCTAAGATCCACTTGACCAAACACGACTGGAGCTGTGATGGCGGGGGGTGGGGGGGAAGAAGGTTCACTTAAATGTGTTCTTTATTTCTGTACTATGTATTGGTGCTAGCAGAAATCCTGGAAATTTTAACCCATTTATTCTTTAATCTATGTTCCATAGTCTTTCGAGACTGAAGGATGCCATGATGTTCCAACTGTAGCCTGTTTAATTAAATTTTATATTTAAATTTTTTCCTATTTGATGTGGTCCTTTGGCCAAAAGGCTGAGAGAACCTTGGCCTAGACTAAGCAAAGATGCTCTGTTATTGGGGATGCTGCAGGGACCTGCCAGGAACCAGAGATCCCTAATATAGAAGACCAGCTATTGACTGCTCCTGCTTTAAGAAATTGCCACAAAGTGCCTTGATGACAGGTATGTGTGGCAAGGAAGGTGTGCCAACTAAACAATTTGTTGTTGGCATTGTTATATCTTCTTGTGGGAAGCTCCAGAGCAGCACGTAGTCCTACTTCCTTCTATCAATGCCGATTAGAGAAAGGGATGCTCATGGTTGCTTGGGAACATAAGAGTGCTGCTGCATCATGCCAAAGGTACATCGAATCCAGCATCTCACAGTGGCCCATCAAATGCCTGGGGACTCTTGAGACCTCCCCTGCACCTGGCATTCAGAGACTGCCTACTTCACATCCTGTGGCAAGGAGTTCCACAGACTAATTACAATCTGGGTCAAAAGTTTTTTTTTCCTTTTGTCCGTTCTTACATTCTGGACACTTGTTTTTAGTGGACGTCCCCTGATTCTGGTGTCACATAAGAGAGAAAAGAACATGCCCTGTGTAATGTCTTTCCCCATATCAGGTGGCAAAGAGTTCCATCTACTAATATTTCCTTCAGTCTGTTCTACATCACCCAACAGTCAAGGTATCCACATCTTGTGGCAGGGACTTCTACAGTCTCTTCACACCCTGGTTAAGAAAACAGACTCCATCCCCACAACCTGGTGGCAGGGAGTTCCATAGGCTCATCACAGGTAAGAAGATGGATAGAGGGATCTTCTCCTCACACAATACTAGAACTAAGGGTCATCCACTAAGCGCTGATTTTATATCCCTACATCCTGTGGCAAGGAGTTCCACAGAGTAATGTGATGCACCTTCCTTCCAGAAATCTGTCTCACTTCCTTTTAAAGGCACCCAAAGCCATGCGTCATCTCACATTCTGTGGAAGGAAATTCCACAGATTCATCTCACCCTGGGTAAACACAGGCCAGGCAGCATCCCCACACCCAGTGACAGGGAGTTCCATAGACTCCTCATGCTCTGGATAAGGGAACACAAACCAGACTCCGTCCCTGTATCCTAAGGAAAGGAAAGTTCCAACATAAGGAAAGGAGTTCCAACAATTCATCCAGCCTTGGGTAAAAACAGGCCAGGTGGTATCCCCAAACCCTGTGGCAGTGAGTTACACAGACTCCTAATACTCTGGTAAAGAAACACAGGTGAGGCTCCATCCTCACACCCTATGGCAGGGAGTTCCACAGATATATGCCACCCTGGCTAAAGAAACACAGGCAAGGCGGCACCCCAGTGGCAGGGAGTTCCACAGACTAATGACATACTGGATATGGACAAACATGCCAGGCTTCAGCCCCACACCCTGTGGCAGGATGTTCTGCAGGCTCCTTACACTCCAGATAAGGAAACACAGACCAGGCTCCATCCCTGCATCCTGTGGTAGGAAGTTACATATGTTCATCCAACCCGTGGTAAAGAAACACAGGCCAGGCGGAATCCCCACACCCAGTGGCAGGAGGTTCCACAGGCTAATGACATCCTAGGTAAAGAGACACATGCAGGGGTCCAGCCCCATATCATGCGACAGGGAGTTCCACAGGTTCATCCAACCCTGGGTAAAAAAAACTCAGGGCAGGCTCCATCTTCACATGCCGTGGCAGGGAGTTCCACAGTCTCCTTACAGTCTGAATAAGGAAATATGGAACAAGTGCCACCTTCGCATTCTGTGGCAGGGAGTTCCACAGACTCTTCATACTCTGCATAAGAAACTCAAACCAGGCTGTGTCCCTGTATCCTGTGACAGGGAGTTCTACAGGTTGATCCAATCCTGGGTAAAGAAACACAGGCCAGGCGGCATCCCCACACAGTGGCAGGGAGTTCCACCTGGGGGGTTGGGTTAATGGCAAAGGAACACATGCCAGGTCCCACATCAGGGAGTTCCACAGATCAGGCTCCACCTACACCCCCAGTGGCAGGGAGTTCCACAGGCCTAGCCCAGCTTGGGCCCAGATGAAAGGCCTGTGGAATTCCCTGTCACAGGGCGACTCCCTCCACCTGGGGACGTTTCCTGGAAGCTGCCAGGGCCCAGCGGGGGGCAGCAGGCGGTGCTGAGGCGGGGGGCGGCGTCGCGGCTCCGAGGGCTCACCTTCGTCGGGGCGGCGGCGGCCCCCTCAGCACCTCCGCACAGGCGGCCCGGTCACACAGCGGAGACTCCGCTCAGCCAGGAGGGCGACGCGCCGACCTCGCAGCAACGCGCCTCTTGATTGGATGGGCGCGCCACATCACGTGACCGTAGGTGACCGCAGGCGCCATCTTGGGAAGGGATTGTTTGGCCACGCCCCTGTGTGGAACATGAGGATGCGCGCGCAGCCTCCTCCGGGATTCCCATTGGGAAGGGCTGAGCTCCATCGGCTGCATTGGAGTAGCTTTCCTCAACCGGCCATGCAAGCCTATGGGTCTACTCAGGAGTAAGTTCAATGGGGCTTACTCTCAGGAAAGTGCAGAGGAGGACTAACCTCTGTCTCCTGCCTATACAGTATAGGTCTACTCAAGAGTTCTATTGGGTTGAATGGAAGGTGCACATACGAGGACCAGTCTCTCCACCACCTATACAGGCCTATAGGTCTACTCAAGAACAAATCCTACAGGGTTCAATGGGGCTTACTCTCAGGGAAGTGTGCACAGGAGGAGACGCAGCCTTCTCCACTGCCTATGCAAGCCTATGAGTCTACTCAAGAGTAAGTCCCATTGGGTTCAATGGGGCTTACTGACAGGAAAGGAGCAGACTTCACCTCTTATGCAAGCCTTTGCGTCTACTCATGAGTAAATCCCATTGGAAAGTGGGAAAAAGAGGAGCATCCCTTCTCTACCACTTATGCAACCCTATGTGCATACTCGGGAGTAAGTTCCACTGAGCTCAGTGGGGTTTACCCTTGGGAAAAAGCTGATAGGATTACTGCAGCAAAGTCCCCCTCCTCCACCATCACTTAGCAGCCCAGCTCCAACCTTCTTTGGGAGGGTGGTGGTGGGGCACAGCCCTAGACCTCTTTCCAGTTCCAGGCAGCCAGCAGCTTTCTATGCCAGGCCTAGGTTTGATAGTATTCAACGGGCTTACTCCCACCTACATGTGTGTAGGATTGCCAATTAAAACAAATGGGTTTATGCACATCATCAACAATAAAGACACTAACACTGCAATCTTAAGCATGTCTACTCAGAAGTAATCCCCACTGTGTTCAGTAGTAGTTACTCACAGGAAAATGTGGTTAGGATTCCAGCCTTTCTCTAATCAGAGATTTTCCAAACAGCATCAGAGCAAAAAACAAAACCAGGTCTGAATTCTTTTGTGGTTGTGGTTTTTTCTCTTGTGCAGAAACTTTTCAAAGCAAAAAGTTGGGTTTTAAAAAATGTGTGTGCACAAACATCCAAACTATACATATAAAAAGGAACACAAAGGGGGCAGGAGAATAGCTTACAAAACATTAACTGGCAGGTCTCCTTTCCTTCTTATCCCATAAGTTTCCAAAAGAGAGAAAAAAGGAGGAGGTCAAACAAAAGTGTTATCCATGGAAATAGCAGGTGAGCTGATCCTGTGCCATCCACTTCTAGGGTCCTGCTCAGCCATAAAGTCATACTGGGCTGACGGTAAAAAAATCCAGACCCTTCTAAAGGGCTTGAAGTCTCCTGTCCTGTCTTAATACTTAGCACATTCAGTGCTCTCCTGATGGGGATGATCCTGTAGACATCACACAGCGATACAACAGGTGGCTCTTTCTGCCAGGGATCCCAAAATTAATTACTCGCTGCCACGGTTTCGGATCTTCAGCGGATGGGCCTGTAGGGAAATGCCATTCCCGGTAGGAATGTCTGCACAGGGTGGGCAGGGAGGGCCGGGTGTGCTGGTATTGCTGCGTGTGCTGCATGTGGAGGATACCCCAATGGAGGGGTGTGGATGGGAGGGTAGAATCCTGGGGGCAGGGCAGCATGGGCTGGTTGCTGGACTGGACCGGAGATCACCAGCTGGAGTAGGCTGTAGGAAAAAGAAAAGGATAAAATTGGCAGGGGCATGGCAGTGGGTTGCCATAATTCTCTTCCACAAAATCGGGACAGAACCCTCTGTCCCATTTGTCAGTATGTGAACAGGATTGTCCCTGTTTTTCAGGACATATTGTAATCCTAAGGGGTTCTAAGGGGGCTGGTTTATGGAAGAGGGATCATCTGGGATCCTTCCAGCAGATATATTACTAGCTGGGAAGTAGTCAGCCAAGGGGGTCCTACTACAAAAGGCCAAGTGTCTATGAACACAGAATGAAACCACTAACATCAGCACAGCACAATCTAGTCTCTATTACGGAGACTAGAGAAGGGGTCTCCAAACTCCAAGCCTCAGGTCCCCTAAGAGCCTCTGATCCAAACACAACTGGAGCTGTGATGGTAGGATGCAGGAAATGGGAGATCATTTAAACGTGTGCTTTGTTTCTCTGCTGTGTGTTGGTGCTTGCAGAAATCCTGGAAATCTGACCCCATTTATTCATTAATCTTAAGTTTCCAATTCTAATCTGTTTATTTACATTTTTTATTTAAATTTTTTCCAGCCCTTGACACTGTGCCAGGTTTTTGATGTGGCTCTTTGGCCAAAATGTTGAGAGATCCCTGGTCTAGAGCAGAGATGCTCTGCTGTTGCTGCTGTCAGAGACTGTGCAGGGACCCACCAGGAACCACCAGCTGCTGCTAGGGATCCTGCATTTGGACATATGAGAGCTGATCCAAAACCCTTGGCATGCAAAATGGGTCAGAAGAAAATATGCCTAGCTTGATCTCTCTCCCTGCCATTTGCTACCTCTGGTCTCCTCTGGACAGAGGTCTGGCTGCCTGTAAATCTACTGTGGGCACATTCTGCTTCTGGCATTGCTTATTAAACTGGTATTAAAATAATTAAAAATTGCTTATTAAACTGCTATTAAAATACAGGTTGTCTTCTTACTTGTTGTGGGGCAGCCTGGCGCACACCGATCTTAGATCCTCTGTAAGTGAGAACAGAACAAGTTACATGGGATGAGCGCTCTCTTGTTAGGCACCCTAATTGTCACCCAAGAAAACATATCCTATAGCCCAGTGATTTTCATCCTTTTTGTCTCATGGCACAGACAGTGCATTAAAATTGTCAAGGCACACTATCAGTTTTTTTACCATTGGCAAGGCACACTATGCTGCTGGTAGGGGGCTCAAATCCCCCAACTGCTCTGCTAATAATGATCCCAACCAAAATCCCATGGCACACCTGCAGAGCATTCATGGCCCACTGTTGTGCCATAGCACAGTGGGTGAAAATAACTGCTATAGCTTTTCCTCGCTGCAAGCACCCTCTACCCAGTTCCTCTAATTGCAATTAGACAAGCAGCCCCATTGAAGACTTCTTGCATGATATGACACATTTAGATGGCAGGCCTAGGCATTCACACCCTGTGGTGTGGGCTTAGGAGGGGACAGATGGTGGAAGGAGCCATGCCAGAGAGATCCACTCTGAGTAGACCCATTGGACTGGTCAAAAGACAAATCTGCAGGGTGCTGGCAAGGGTTTCCAGGAAGCTGATCAGCACTTTTGTTTTCCTGAACCATCTCTAAGAGACAGGGAGAAGCATGCCAGGCCCATGCCTTGCAGTATTGACACCCAAGCCACTCTCAGAGCCTCCCTTGGGAGTCCACCCTTACAAAAATCTGCCCCTGCAAGGTTGGCTGATGGGCAACCTCCACACATGTGGTCCTAGCAGCAACTATAGGCAGCAGTTGCTGTGTGCAATTCTTTCCCTCCTGTCCCTGCTCACACCCCACAACACAACAATCACCCCCAGTCACTCCTCCAGTTGTAGCATACCCTGTCATTCCTCCAGTACTTGCCTACATACCTCTTGTGCATAGCAGGGCTCCGGAAGCCATGGCCACCTGCAAGGCTTGAGCCAGCCGGTCCAGAGCCAACTCGGTCTCCTGGGAGGCATTAAGAGGGTTGAGTTCATCGGCCAGGCGGCTCAGATCCTCCACAAGGGAGACCACGTGCTCAAAGGGCACCAGGCTCAGACGTCCATACAGCTTCTTCTCAGTCAGATGGCCCTGCAGCATCATCAGGACCTGCAGGACGCTGAGGTGCAGCTTGGAGTACAAGGGGTGACAGTCCTGATCTGGGATGCTGGTGACAGGGTCCTTCGCACCCGACAGAGAGGGCTTCCTCCTCTTGTACGCCAGCGGGGCCTTCACGCACCAGCGGATGAGCCCGCTGAGTGGGGTGAGCTCCAGAAACCCAATGGGCAGGCTGGCAGCGATTGGCGTGTTCAGGAAGGTGATGAGGATCAAGCGGGGGTCCTCAAAGATCCAAGAGACCACCATCTCCAGCAAGTCCAGAGGGGGAATGAGGTCATCTGAAAGAATGGGGCAGTTAAGGGATATAGATGGGACCTACATGCTGCGTTTCTTAAGGGATGGAGGGACACATAAGGTCAAGGTTTGGGGTGATCTAGGTGGGCAGTGGCTCTACCATGTCCATCCCAGCCCTGCCTGCCCAAGAAGCTACCAACACAAATGTGGAAAAGGAACTCACCTGAGGACATGTCATAGCGCAGGGTGACCGAACCAATGAACTGGCAACAGAAGCGAGGGCTTGCACTGAAGATCTGCTTCAAGGTATGGACAGAGCCTGGTACCAGACCACAGTAGTCATCCACCAAGGCCTGGCCCAACCTCACACAGTAGATGGCTGGCGTCCGCTGGAAGAGACATGTACATGACCACAGATGCACCCACAAGATGCAGCATCATGCTCAGATGAGGCTTGGCTGCAGCCTTTATGTGATGGGGTCCTGCCACTGTACAGACAACAGGTCCTCTGAGCCACCACTCAACTGGTGACATGCAACGCAGGAGCTCTGCTGAAGCAAAGTATCTGGCCACTGCCCAGTAGGAGATCCCCTGGGTATGCCACTCATGCTGTTCTGCACATGGCTCACCTGCAGCCACGAAGCTGCGCACTCCAGGACTGGCACTCTGCACACAGCAACTGCCATGGAGACAAGCTTCCCCAGCAGCAGCATCCGGCTGTCGTCGGCTTTGTTCCCTTGAGGACTGAAGAGGGAGGAGAAGATGATCTGCCGGACAGAGTCCTTGCTCTGCTCCTGGAAGTAGCTGCACATGATCTCCAGCAGCTGCAGCTCTTGGAGGGAGTTCAGTCTCTGAAAACACATGAAACAGTTTCCCAATCACATGTGGTCTGGTCTTTCTTGGCTAAGGCACCAACTCCTTCAATGTTCCCTAGCGCAGCAGACATGATTCTCTCACCTCTTATCCTCACAACAACCCTGCAGGCCAATCTATGCAATTTTTTTGTGGTGATGGCCACCAGTTTGGAAGGTGGGACTGGAAAAATTCAGGGATGGGGAGAGGGAAGATATTAGAGCAAATCATAAAACACACAATTTGTGCACACCTAGACAAGTACTCGGTGATCAAAACAACCCAGCATGGATTTACCAAGAATAAATCTTGCCAGACAAATCTGATCTCCTTTTTCGATCGGGTTACGAGCTTACTGGACAGTGGCAATGCTGTGGATGTCATTTATCTTGACTTCAGTAAAGCATTTGACAAGGTCCCACATGACATTTTAATTGGGAAGTTGGAAAAATATGGGCTAGACGGGGCAATCGTTAGGTGGATCTGCAACTGGCTCGATGGCTGCACTCAAAGGGTTTTTTAGTAAATGGTTCTGTGTCAACCTGGAGGTCAGTTTCGAGTGGGGTGCCCCAGGGCTCTTTCTTGGACCTGGTTCTTTTTAATATTTTTATCAACGACTTGGAGGAAGGGATACAGGGAAGCCTCATCAAATTTGCAGATGACACCAAGCTGGGAGGAATATCAAACACAACAGATGACAGGAAAAACCTTCAGGAGAATCTGACAAACTGGAATACTGGGCTGTAATAAACAGAATGAATTTCAACAGGGAGAAGTGCAAGGGTTTTGCACTTAGGCAATAAAAACCAAATACACAGGTATAAAATGGGGGATACTTGGCTTGGCAGCACAACATGTGAGCGGGATCTTGGAGTCGCCGTGGATCACAAGCTGAACATGAGTCAGCAGTGTGATGTGTCTGCAAAGAAGGCAAATGCCATTTTAGGCTGCATTAAGAGGTCTGTAGCTTCCAAGTCGTGAGAAGTTATAGTTCCTCTTTATTCAGCATTGGTCAGACCTCACCTTGAGTACTGTGTTCAGTTCTGGGCACCTCACTTTAAGAAAGATGCAGCCAAGCTGGAGCAAGTCCAGAGGAGAGCGACAAGAATGATCAGTGGGGATGGAAGGGAAACCCTACAAGGAAAGGTTGGGGGAACTTGGGATGTTCAGCCTGGAGAAGAGGAGGCTGAGAGGAGACATGATTGCCCTCTTCAGATACTTGAAGGGCTGTCTTAGGGAGGAAGGGGCTCATTTGTTCATAGCTGTTTCTGAAAGCAGAACTAGAACCAATGGGTTCAAACTGCAAGATAGGAGATTCCGGTTGGATATCTGAAAAAAATTCCTGACGGTAAGGGCAGTTCGGCAGTGGAACATATTGCCAAGGGAGGTGGTGGATTCTCCCTCACTAGGGATCTTCAAGCAGAGGCTCGACGAGCACCTGTCGGGGATGCTAGAGGGGGATTTCCTGCTGCACGCAGGGGGTTGGACTAGATGACCTACTAGGTCCCTTCCGATTCTATGATTCTATGAGGGCACGAGTATGCGCTATCAGTGGTAGGGTGTTTCTGAATCCCAGTAGGGAAGGAGAGACAGGAGAGAGAGAGAGGTGTGCCTATGTCTCCTGCCACATGTGGGTCCCAGTGGGATATGGGATGATGATGATGTATATCACAGTCACAATGACTGGAATTGGAATTGTTGTAATTTGGTTTCTATCAAAGGAACTAGGAATCACAAAGGCATTGTCTATTATTATTTTATTGAAAATCAAATATTATTATTATTATTATTATTATTATTATTATTATTATTATTATTATTATTATTATTAATTTCACTTGCCAGGTATTTGGAATTGGTTCTACTGTAATTTGGTTCCTATGCAAGGACCTGAATCACAAAGATATAACCTCATTATTATTATTATTATTATTTATTGATTAATATCCTGCCTTTCTCCCCTATCATACCCAAGGCGGCTGATCCACAGGCCCGATCCAGCTACCAGGCTCCTCCAATGTTCCCAGCCCCACCCCAGCGTGTGCCACATGTGCCCACCCAGCCTACTTTGGTCTGGGAGGTGCGCTCTTTGGGGACCTGGAAGATGAACTCCTCCACCAGCTCAACAGGACCCTTGTCCACAATGGGGAGGGGCACGTTCTGCAGCTGGCTGCTGAAGTAGATGTCCAGGTGGTAGAGGGCTTCCTTGGCCGCGCTCAGGGCATCCCGGCGGAGCAGCGAGTGGCGGATGTCGCTCATGGTTGTCCTGCAGGGGGAAAAGAGGTGTGAGAATCGGCAGAGAACACAGCCTCAGCACCTGTGAACTCTGACCACCTGCTGGGCGGTGTCACATCCACATGTGTCACTTGTGACCTCCCATTCACATGTGCCACTCCAAGTACACATGTCACGAATGACTCCACTATTCACATTTGTTACCTGTGACACTCCAGCTGAGACACGTCACCTGTGACTCCCTGGTCACATATGGCCCCAATGATCCCCCATTTACACATCATTAATAAACATGCATGTACATGTTTCATTAGTGAACCCTATTCACATATGGCCCTAGTGATCTGCCCATTCACATGTCATTTATAAACCTGCAAGTACAT
Source organism: Cryptoblepharus egeriae (assembly GCA_030015325.1). Taxonomy (NCBI): domain Eukaryota; kingdom Metazoa; phylum Chordata; class Lepidosauria; order Squamata; family Scincidae; genus Cryptoblepharus; species Cryptoblepharus egeriae. Next base: position 23,482,502 of record JAREYC010000012.1, read on the forward strand.
GTGTCACAAGTGAACCTCACTCACACATGACATCACATATCAAATACATATATCAAAAGTGACCCATGAACTCCGAACATTCATGTGTTCCCAATGATCAATGGTGATCAATGATCAATACATGTATCAATGGTGATTCCCTAACTCACATATGTCATCTCTGTCCTCCCTACTCACATGTGCTGTGACTCCCTGTTCACACATGTCCCCAATGATCCCCAGTCACACCTGCATACGTGTGTCACAAGTGACTCCATTCACATGCGTTCCATGATCTCACATGTGTCAATGACTCACACATGTCTTCAGTGACCCCCATTCACATGTGTCATCAGTGACCCTTCATGTACACGTATCACACGTGAACATGGGGAATCATATACACGTGTCATGTACAGGACATGGAGGAGTCAGTGGTGACACCCCATTCACCTGTGAGCCCTCCATTTACATGTACCACTGGTGACCCTCCAAGTTCACGTGTCTCCAGGGACCCCATTCACACGTGTCAGTGGTGAAACCCGTGTACACGTGTCTTTGAACACGCATGTGTGAACCTGCCCCCCCAGAGCCTGTCCCTTGAGTATCTCGTCGACCGGAGCCCAGGGGCGGCCACCACCCTCCGTGCGCTCACCTCCTCCTCCGCCCGCGCTCAGGCCGCCGTCCGCGGGCAGCTTCCTCGGAAACAGTGCCGGACGGCGGCCCGCGCGGCCAAAAAGCATCGCCGGGCGCAGCAGACGCCTTCGCGTGCAGCTTTGATTGCGCCACAGCGCCACCTGCACGCGGTTAGGGGAACTGCAGGCCAGCAGGGCAGGTCTTGCAAGTAACAGCAGTTAAAAGAATTAGTATCAAAATCACTCCCTTTCCACCACCTTCCCCCCCAAATGCCCCCCTCCTTGCCCCACCCCTCCCCAAAGGCTCTCCTCACTTGCCCCCAAAGCCTCTTCTCAGCCTGGCCTGTTAACAGTTGACAGTTCCAATGTTGACAGTTGCATCCCCTCACCCTGCATGATCAGGGTGAATATACTGTATGTTATAAGCAAGGAAAAAGGGCAAATGTAGACACCCTAAAATGTAGTTGCACGAAAAACAAGTAGGGCGCATGAGAAAAAGATAGAGCACACAAGAAAATAAATGAGAAAAATTCAGGACACAGAAGAAAAATGTAGGATGCACAAGAAAACACACCAGAGAAATGTAGGATGCACAAGAAACACCCCAGAGAAATTTAGGATGCACAAGAAAACACCCCAGAGAAGTGTAGGATGCACAAGAAAACACATCGGAGAAATGTAGGATGCACAAGAAAACACCCCAGAGAAATGTAGGATGCACAAGAAAACACACCAGAGACATGTAGGATGCACAAGAAAACACACCAGAGAAGTGTAGGATGCACAAGAAAACACACCAGAGAAATGTAGGATGCACAAGAAAACACACTAGAGAAACGTAGGATGCACGTGAAAACACACCAGAGAAGTGTAGGATGCACGAGAAAACACACCAGAGAAATGTAGGATGCACAAGAAAACACACCAGAGAAGTGTAAGATGCACGAGAAAACACACCAGAGAAATGTAGGATGCACAAGAAAAAACACCAGAGAAGTGTAAGATGCAGGAGAAAACACACCAGAGAAGTGTAAGATGCACGAGAAAACACACCAGAGAAATGTAGAATGCACAAGAAAAAACACCAGAGAAGTGTAAGATGCAGGAGAAAACACACCAGAGAAATGTAGGACAGAAAAAAAGAAAAATGTAGTGCTGCCTGTTCTGCCTGTTCACAAGAAAAAGGAGAACAAAGAAGTTTATCCTATGTGGCTGTGTTTATCCCATCAAGGCTATGGAGGCTCTCTTCCTGCATGTTTGTACCCTTTCAACGGTGGCCAACAAAAGAATTTTTAAAAAGGTAAATATGTGTACCCAATTGGAACATCCACAATACGACAGCAGAAAATCATAGAATTCTAAATTGGAAGAGACCCATTGGGTCATCTAGTCGAACCCCCTGCCTGTAGCAGGAAAATAATTAGACAGGATAATAATTAAACAGAGCCGGCAGGAAAATTACTGATTTAAAGCCTTGGTAAGCTCTAAAATCTTCCTTAAACGCAACAATTGCAGGGGCTTGGTGAGTTTTGTTCAGTGGTGAGATTCAAATAAATTAACAACAGGTTCTATGTCCCTTTAGTAACTGGTTCTCAGAACCAGGCGCTCATTAGCAAAGGGTTCCATAGAACCTTTAAGAACCCCCTGAAGCCCACCACTGCATTCCTAAGAATGTATGTATGGCCCAGGATGGGCATGTATGGCCTAGGATACCAGGACTTTGATATAATGTACTGATTTTTATGCAATTTTAATGTAGAGTCAGAACATATGGAAGGGATACCCTTCAATGGCACTGCTGGGCTGCCAGGGCTGGACATTCTTTGTGTCGCTTTCTGGGAGTAAGCTCCATTGACTCTAATAGGACTTTCTATTATATAGGAGTAGAAATTGGATTGGGTTCTAAGTCCAGCTGATGGTCCATGGGGTTCACATGAGAACATGTCAGCCATCAGCCCCCCTCCCCCACTGGAGGGGGAGTCTGGATAGATCCCATGCAACTTTTCACATTTGTTATTTTGTATACCCATTCCAAAAGGCAAATCAATTTGGGGTGGGGGGGGGGAGAGGTATGTTCTTGGTTAATATTTTCTGGGGTTAAACATGATGCCAAAAACACATCCTGTATTTTTCTTCAATTTTAAGTAGAAATTAAAGTAGATCACGATTTCAATTACTGGTCACTATTTCAATTACTAGATCACAATTTCAATTAGATTTACTTGAATCTAACGCTCACCTTTTTCAGCCAAATTTGCAAGGCTCCAAAATCTGGGTGCACATTAGATTTGATGGTTAATTAGATTGTAGTAAATGCGGTATTTTGATTATAAGTATAATAAGTGAATATAAGTATAATAAGTATAGGATGCACATGAGATTTGATGGTGCATTAGATTTGGGTAAATATGGGTAGATCCAATTCTCAAGAGGCTCTTGCAGCCTGAGAGGGTGTTTCCCAGTGCCCATAGGGGCTCACAATTTCAAAGTCAACATGTTTACTCCTTATCTGACATGAAGGGTTTAAAAATATACCATTCCCTCACCCATACCAAAGCCAAAATCTCCTATAGGGAACTCATACACCTGTACAAATAAAATGATAAGCCAACACTTGGCAAGGTCAGGCTTGATGTGGCACATTTTGAGAAACTTAGGTCAGATGGACTTTTCTTCTGAACGAGCAGGACCAACACAGGTAAAAGGGCTTAATTCAAAGCGTGGGCAAGGGTGGTAAATTTGGTCAATGGGTTGCCATTTAGGGCACAATCCAATCCATCTATTCAGAAGTAAGCTCCACTGTGATCAATGGGTCTAACTTCTAGGAATGTGTGCTTAGGATCAGTGGTGGGATCCAAATAAATTAACAACAGGTTCTGTGTCCTAATAACCTAAATTAACAACAGGTTCTATGTCCATAGAGCAACAGGTTCTATGTCCCATTACTAACTGGTTCTCAGAACCAGACACTCATTAGCAAAGGGTTCTATAGAACCTGTGAGAACTCCCTGAAGACCACCATTGCTTAGGATTGCAGTCCAACTCTGAGGTATGGGGTCAAGAATACATTGTGGTAGTTGTGGATAAGGGTTCCTTTTCAGATACTCATATTGATCAGATCTTCCTGGATCCTAGGAATTTGCCAGAGCAAACTAGTTTGCCAGGGTATCCTCCATCAGTTGGGAGGTTTCTGTAGCCCCTATCCTCACTAACCATGCATGGTCGGACCAGCTCTGGAAGAGGAATCAGCTCCTGTTTATTTCAGTGGAGTGAAGAAGACAACTGATCAGGAGCAGATTTCCCTACCCAAACACAGGACAGAGTCTGTGGCCCGTTGAAAACAAATCAAATTAACAGGGACTGCCTCTCCCTACCACGGCATGTCCCAGAAACAATCATGTCTTTCACTCAGGAGAAGGTGACCTTGCATGGAGGTGTGTCTGCCAGAAGAACCCAGGGGACGAAGTCATCTGCAGATACGTGACCTGCACCAGGTAAGGGCGGTCTGCGACACCTGGACCCCAGATGAGGGTCCTATCTGGCTTGGAAGAACAAGGATGTGCAAGCGAGGACATCAGGGGATGTTTGTGGGTGCTGTAAGATGGAAAGAGAGGTTTGAAGCCAGTTCCCAATTTTTCTTGACACTTCCAGTTCCAGATTTATTTAGCACATGGCATATAATGCCCTTAAATGTCCATATATTATATGCCATGCACATACATACAATGTAAATGTCCATTCTATACAGAATTTATGCTTGAAACACCCATCAGGTCTGACTTGCATCTGAACCTCATCACTCCATTCTTGTCAGTGTTTGTTGCATGTTTAGAGTAATAGATGCATGTTTAGAGTAATAGATGTGCCAAGTGAGATGGTGCAACAATTTTGCAACTCTTGACCTGAGCGAATATCCGTTCTGAGTGTATATTTTGAAGCAGATATTTCAAAAACACTTGGGAGGTATTTCAGTATATTTTGAAGCAAATATTAAAGAAACAGTTGGGAGGTATTAGAGTATATTTTGAAGCAAATATTAAAGAAACACTTGGGAGGTATGTGCCACAATGAGATCTGCTAGTTGTTTGGGGCAGGGTGGGATAAATTGGCCATGCTTTCCCTTCTCCATGCAGGATCAGGCCATGAAGCCAGTGGTGTTGGTGTTTTTTGGCATGGCTTACCTCCTTGGTGTGACCCTCTCCCTTCGGATCAGCGCTTTCAACATCCAGACCTTTGGGGATAGGAAGTTATCCAATGAGACCATAGCATACCTCATTGTTAGGGTGAGTTTTTCTTGGCACTCCCTGATGAGCCACCTTTAGGGCCAAGGAAAGCTTTCTGCCATGTTTTGCCTATTGAATCGGGGTAATTCCAAGTGGCCCTCGCTGTGGCCTCAAGACAGTCCCTTATCAGCATGGCTGGGGAGGAGACCAACAGTGAAGCCAAGGGGTGTAGTCACAGAATCATAGAATCATAGAGTTGGAAGTGACCTAGTAGGTCATCTAGTCCAACCCCCTGCCTGCAGCAGGAATTCCCCCTAGAGCATCTCCAACAGGTGCTCATCGAGCCTCTGCTTGAAGATTCCCAGTGAGGGAGAGTCCACCACCTCCCTTGGCAATCTGTTCCACTGCCGAACCGCCCTCACCGTCAGGAATTTTTTCCGGATTTCCAGCCGGAACCTCCTTTCTTTGCAGTTTGTACCCAGTTCTAGTTCTGCTTTCAGAAGCAGCTATGAACAAATTGGCCCCTTCCTCCATATGACAGCCCTTCAGGTATCTGAAGAGGGCAATCATGTCTCCCCTCAGCCTCCTCTTCTCCAGGCTGAACATCCCAAGTTCCCCCAGCCTTTCCTCATAGGGCTTCCCACTGATCATTCTTGTCGCTCTCATCTGGACTTGCTCCAGTTTGGCTGCATCTTTCTTAAAGTGAGGTGCCCAGAACTGAACACAGTACTCAAGGTGAGGTCTCACCAATGCAGAATAAAGAGGAACTATAACTTCTCGTGACTTGGAAGAAGTCCAGAAGAAGTGGACCTCTGGCCTTCACGTATGGCAGGTGCTTTCCTTGAAACTTTCCCCAGAGGATCATAAGTCCAAAAAGAAGCAACTGGCTCAGTAAAAGGCAAACTGAGAATTTTGTCTAGGAGCATGTTAGCACTTCAGAATCCCTGATTCTCATTCTTTATAAACTGCCATGTATATACAAGGTACAGATAACATTTTAAAAAGTAGTTTTCAGTGGCAATGCTATGGATGTCATTTATCTTGACTTTAGCAAAGCATTCAACAAGGTCCCACACAACATCTTAATTGGGAAGTTGGAAAAATATGGGCTAGACAACGCAATTGTTAGGTGGATCAGCAATTGGCTCGACAGCCGCACTCAAAGGGTTTTAGTAAATGGTTCTGTGTCAACCTGGAAGTCGGTTTCGAGTGGGGTGCCCCAGGGCTCTTTCTTGGACCTGGTTCTTTTTAATATTTTTATCAACGACTTGGAGGAAGGGATACAGGGAAGCCTCATCAAATTTGCAGATGACACCAAGCTGGGAGGAATATCAAACACAACAGATGACAGGAAAAACCTTCAGGAGAATCTGGACAAACTGGAATACTGGGCTGTAATAAACAGAATGAATTTCAACAGGGAGAAGTGCAAGGGTTTTGCACTTAGGCAATAAAAGCCAAATACACAGGTATAAAATGGGGGATACTTGGCTTGGCAGCACAACATTTGAACGGGACCTTGGAGTAGCTGTGGATCACAGGCTGAATATGAGTCAGCAGTGTGATGTGTCTGCAAAGAAGGCAAATGCCATTTTAGGCTGCATTAAGAGGACTGTAGCTTCCAAGTCCTGAAAAGTTCTAGTTTCTATTTATTCTGCATTGGTTAGACCTCACCTTGAGTACTGTGTTCAGTTCTGGGCACCTCACTTGAAGAAAGATGCAGCCAAACTGGAGCAAATCCAGAGGAGAGCAACAAGAATAAGCAGTGGGATGTAAGGAAAGCCCTATGAGGAAAGTTTGGGGGAACTTGGGATGTTCAGCCTAGAGAACAGAAGGCTGCAAGGAGACCTGATTGCACTCTTCAGATACCTGAAGGGCTGGCATATGGAGGAAGGGGCTCATTTGTTCATAGCTGCTTCTGAAAGCAGAACTAGAACCAATGGGTATATACCAGTGGTGGGATTCAAATAAATTAACAGCAGGTTCTATGTCCCAATAACCTAAATTAACAACAGGTTCTGTGTCCCATTAGTAACCAGTTCTCAGAACCAGGCGCTCATTAGCAAAGGGTTCTATAGAACCTGTTAGAACCCTCTGAAGCCCACCACTGGAAACTGCAAGAAAGGAGATTCCAGTTGGATATCAGAAAAAAATTCCTGACGGTGAGGGAGGTTCAGCAGTGGAACAGATTGCCAAGGGAGGTGGTGGACTCTCCAATTCTATGATTGTATCTCCCAAAGTCTATTAGCCTCTGGCATTGAAATGTTTGCTTCATTTGATCCCAAAGCTCATGGGGTTCCCTTTGCTTCCTACCTCTTCAGATTGTGTCCACCTATGACATCACTTTGGTCCAGGAAGTCAGAGATTCTGATCTCAGTGCAGTCAAGAAGCTGATGAACCAACTCAATGAGTGCGTTTCCTTCTGGACTCTGCTGTGGTGGCGTGATTTGTGGGTAGGGGTCAACCTGGTCAAGGTTGCAGCAGGAGGAGGTGCTGGGTGGCACAGACAGGTCCCCAATTTAGTCAACAGTTCTTAATATCAGGCAATGGGGAACACCCTTGCTTGAAACCTAGGAAAGATCTTTCTTGATAGGAATCAAGAGTCACTCATGACCCATTTCTTCCCAGGGCCTCACAAAATCCATTCGGCTATGTGGTTAGCAAACCTTTGGGACGCAGCACCTACAAGGAGCAGTACCTCTTCATTTATAGGTGAGGACATCAAGGAATGCAATACAGGTGGGAGCCAGCGAGACGAAGGGCACAGGGCCAGACCTCCCTGGATGTGGCCCTTGGTCTACCAGCACAGAAACCATAGCTTGGCACTATCCATGCAATTGATGTGCATACTTATTTTGTGGCCATTGGCTTTAAACTATCGTGCCAGATTTGGCAAAGCTGAAAAATATTGGTTTTAGTTGTACTATATTGTATGATTTTATTCATTCATTCAATTTTTATCCCACCTTTCTTTCTTGGATATGGAAATCCAAGGTGGCTAAAATTTTATTATTTTTAAATTATTTTAGTGTGTTTTATTTATTTTAATGTGTTTTAACTGATTGTTAATTGCTTTGGGTGCAAATTGGGGAGAAAAGTTGCGTATAAATATAACAATAAATAAAAAGTCCTTAGTTCACTGCAGAACTGTTTGGCCTCCTGGATCTTCTTTGCTAGACTTCAAAGCTCCCCACAGCTCTATGTGAGATTCCCCCAGACTGTCCTGGAGGGTCCCACTCTGCACCACTACCCTGCGTCTCCCCCTGGTCCTCTTCCTCATTCCCTCCAGCCATTCATTGCCCTTCCCTGTTTCCCCAAACACCCTGCCTGTTTCTCCCTATAAGAGAGCAGGTCCTGATGTGGGGCTGCCTTATCTTCTTGCACAGGGAGGACAAGGTGATGCTTCTGGACAGTTACTACTATGATGACGGCTGTGAGCCCTGTGGGGAGGACACCTTCAGCAGGGAACCATTCATTGTGAAATTCTATGTGCCAGAGAATGGTGAGGTGTTTCTCAATCTTCCGTGGGCACTCAGTTGGCCTGGGACTGTCAGGACACCCCAGAGAGGGCAACCGAGGCCACTGCTCTACTCATGGCTTCCAAGAGAGACAGGATTGCTGGCAGGGCCCACTGATGCTCCAGGTGGTACTGCAGAGATGCCCTTTCTGTGCAACTGGGCCAGACTCAAAAGGATGCATGATGTGTGAATATAAGTGTCTGTGCGCACATGCATGTGCACTGTTGTGACTGCAGCTTCTCTCACAGAGGTGCAGGAGCTGATTTTGGTGCCTCTGCACACCGCTCCCATGGACGCCGTGACTGAGATTGACGCTCTGTATGATGTATATCTGGATGTGAAGAAGACCTGGGGGACTGAAGTGAGCACCCCACAGCTGCCATTTGCTTGTCAACAGAATGAGCACCAGCTGGCTGAGGAAAATTAGGGTCTCAGATCTCCCAAACTTGCTTCTGTATGGGTTGGGTGTTTCCTCTCCACCTCCCACCAGGACCCATAGGAAGCGGTGCAGGGGGTACATGGTATACGAGATCACCCGTATGCATTCGTATGTACCCGGGATCAGATAGGGGACTCGGGGACTGATGGAAGGGTCTGGAAATTTCTTGGGATCTCAGAAAATGTTTACATGTGTGAAAACTGGCATTCATATTTGGTGTAAAATCTAATGCTCATCTTTTCCAACCAAATTTGGTCTCCAAAATCAAGGTGTGCATTAGATTTGATGGTTAATTAATTTTGAGTAAAAGTTGTATTTTGATTATAAATTTAGGGTGTGCATTATATTTGATGGTGCATTAGATTCAAGTAAATATGGTAGTTTTATATATCATAGTTCGTAGAGAAGATCCAATGATTGTATGAAATTATGGTCCAATGGAGAAGGAGCCCCACTGTAGCATGGTCCCCTCTGATAAAATTCTTCTCAGAGGTCCTTTGTCCCACCACTGAGAACGTGTTGCTTGTGACAGGATATGATCTTCCTGGGGGACTTCAATGCTGGTTGTTCATTTGTTCGTTCCAATGACTGGCCCTCCATCCGCCTGCGCAATAGTCCTGCTTTCCATTGGCTCATCCCAGACTCTGCAGACACCACTGTCGGCCCCACGGTCTGCGCCTACGACAGGTGAGTGGCCTGATCAACCATGACCTTAGAGATCCATATAAGCAAACCAACTCTTTCCAATGTGTTGTTCTCCCTCCCTGGACCCCACCTCTCTCATTCAGGATCGTGGTGACCAGCGCCAAACTGAATGATGCCATCTTGCCCGGAACAGCCCATGTGGACAACTTCCAGCAAGCCTTCAATCTCAGCTCCAAAGATGTGAGAAGCCCACCCCCCCTTCCAGCATTTGTGGGTCAGGAGGCCAACCATAGGCCACAGTACTGGCCACAGACTATCGGTGGATGGACACCTATAGTGCCCAATGATGCCCTACCAGTGGGCTCATTTACATCTCTTCTTCTTTCCCTTTCTCTTTTGCAGGCATTGGCCGTCAGTGACCATTTCCCCGTAGAGGTGACTCTGAAGTAGCACCCATCCTCTTCCCACACACTGCTTTGACTCACAGGGATCACCAAGAGTGCTGCATAGTTGGCTGCACACCACCAGCTGTGCTTTGCTTTCAGAATGGCATCCAATGATGTGCCCCCAATGCCTAGCTTGAGTGCTCCCTTGTGCCATAAGATCATGGCAGTTTTAAAGTCTTCAATCAATCACTCAATCAATCAATCAATCAATTCTGGGGTATTTCCTGTTCTCACAAATGCTGTTGATAAACTTGAATTGTGAAATGTGGTGGCTTTTGCAAGGACTGGAATTAATGTGTTGCTCTGAGAAGTGCCTTCAGTGGTACTTGTCGCTGAGCCAAGGTGGCTGTGCTGCATAAATCAGGATTATAGCCAATGAGGTAGGGGATAGGGTCCTGTTTTTCCAGGACATCTCCTTTTTCAGCCTTGGGTCCTGGAAAAAAAATAATCATTGTCCTCATTTTCCTTGTGAGCAGGCAACTTGTTCCCTGCTTAAAATTCATAAATTCTATGTAATACTTTTAAATTTAATAATAAGTAAAATAGTATTTAAAATTAAAACATGAAAGCAATATACATGCACTCTTATTTTGTGTCCTACATTTTGGGAGGGCTTGTTCTCTTAGGTGTTTATGACATAAGGTCACTCTGATACAGGGGTGGAGTGTATCCCTTGCTCAAGTACAGGACTGCAGAACTCTCTCCATGGGGATCTCAGGGTGTCCTCAGCCTGATCCATGCTCTTCAAATCTCATGCCCTGCCTTGTTCCACCACATGCTAACATGAACCTTTAAACCACAAACAATAGCACAGCATAGAATAACAACGGTAAAACTTGTTCAGTGAAACAACAGTGTGGAGCTACAATGAACACACAATCTTAGAATCATAGAGTTAAAGGGTACCTAAGAGGTCATCTAGTCCAACCCCCTGCCTGCAGCAGGAAATCCTCCTAGATCATCCCCGACAGGTGCTCATCAAGCCTCTGCTTGAAGACCCCCAGTGACGGAGAGTCCACCACCTCCCTTGGCAATGTGTTCCACTGCCGAATTGCCCAAACCATCAGGAATTTTTTCCAGATATCCAACCAGAATCTCCTTTCTTGCAGTTTGTACCCATTGGTTCTAGTTCTGCTTTCAGAAGCAGCTATGGACAAATGAGCCCCTTCCTCCATATGACAGCCCTTTCAGGTATCTGAAGAGGGCAATCATGTCTCCCCTCAGCTTTCTTTACTCCAGGCTGAACATCCCATGTTCCCCCAACCTTTCCTCATAAGACTTCCCTTCCATGCCACTGATCATTCTTGTCGCTCTCCTCTGGACTTGCTCCAGTTTGGCTGCATCTTTCTTCAAGTGAGGTGCCCAGAACTGAACACAGTACTCAAGGTGAGGTCTTACCAATGCAGAGTAAAGAGGAACTCGAACTTCTCAGGACTTGGAAGCTACAGTCCTCTTAATGCAACCTAAAATGGCATTTGCCTTCTTTGCAGACACATCACACTGCTGACTCATGTTCAGCCTGTGATCCACGGCGACTCCAAGGTCCCGCTCACATGTTGTGCTGCCAAGCCAAGTATCCCCCATTTTATACCTGTGTATTTGACTTTTATTGCCCAAGTGCAGAACCTTGCACTTCTCCCTGTTGAAATTCATTCTATTTGTTAAAGCCCAGTATTCCAATTTATCCAGATTCTCCTGGAGATGTCTCCTGTCTTCTGTTGTGTTTGCTTCTCCTCCCAGCTTGGTGTCATCCGCAAATTTGATCAGGCTCCCCTGTATCCAGGCATGGGCCCAACCCGGTTCGGCCGAACCGGTTGTTCCCATGACCCCGCCGCTACTGAACCGGTAGCGGTGGGGTCGCCTGAAAACCCAGCGTACTGGTTCGGACGCTGGGAGAGGAGATACACTGCGCGTGTGCTGACCTCAGCACACGTGCAGTGTGTCTCCTCCTGTGGGGAAGATGCACAGCGCACGCGCCAGGATCGGCGCATGCACTGTGCGTCTCCTCCAGTGGGAGGAGATGAGTGCGTCTCCTCCCACGGAAGGAGACACACTGCGCAAGTGCTGACTTTGGAGGAGATGCACTGCGCATGCGTCCGGGGTTGGCGCATGTGCAGTGCGCTGGGGTTGTTACTGAGGTGTTTTGGGCATGTTGCCTGTAACTACAAGTTGTGTACTTACCTGTAACCGCATGCTGAATACCTACCTGTAACCACCAAGCGTTGAGCATCCATAATGGAAGGAAGTAAAAGTATTATTTTGGAGATTCCTCCTGTGTCTCTGTGGGATTATTTTAGTGAAGATGCCATGGCAGGAGCATATGGACCTGGACGGGGGTCAGCCACGTCTACACACCTCACCCCCCCATACACCCGCATGACATGGGACCTTGTCAAATGTTTTGCTGAAGTAAAGATAAATGACATCCACAGCATTGCCACTGTCCAGTAAGCTTGTACCCAATCAAAAAAGGAGATCAGATTTGTCTGGCAAGATTTATTCTTGGTAAATCCATGCTGGGTTGTTTTGATCACCGAGTACTTGTCTAGATGTGCACAAATTGTGTGTTTTATGATTTGTTCTAATATCTTGCCTTGGATTGAGGTTAAACTGACTGGTCTATAATTTCCCAGGTCTTTTTTTTCCCCTTCTTAAAGACTGGGACTACATTCGCCCTCTTCCTGTCCAGTGGCACTTCTCCACTCCTCAAGGATTTCTCAAAGATGATCGACAGAGGCTCTGCAAGGACATTTGCGAGTTCCTTAAGAACTATAGGATGCAGCTCATCCGGTCCAAATGAATTCATTTAGGCCAGTTGAGTGGTTTCGAACCAGTTCTCTGTCAATCATAATCTGCTGTTCTGCACCATCTATGTTACCATTACCTCTTTGGGGATGAAAGCACATCCCTGCATCAGCCAGTGCAGCACATCCCTGCATCACCCTGCACCCCATCTGCACAGCCCTCCCTCCGAGAATAGACGGACGCAAAGTAGGAGTTGAGCAGCTCTGCCTTCTCCTGGTTTCCATCTTCGTCCATCTTTGTCCAGGAGCAGCCCCACCCCCTCGTCTCTCCTCCTGTTCCTTTGGGCATATCTAAAGAAGCTCTTTTTGTTATCCTTGACTCCCCTGGCCAGCCTCAGCTCATACTGACCCCCTCCCTACAGGACCGGACTATCTGCCTGTACTCCTCCTTGGTGATCTTTCCAGTCTTCCATTCCCTATACTTCATTTTCTTTAACTTCAGCTGATCCCCAAGTTGCTTGTGGATCCAACCTGTTTTTTTCAGGTTTTCCCCCCTTTCTTTTTCATAGGAATTGTTTCTGACTGAGCTTGCAGAAGCTGCCTCTTAAGGAGCTCCCACCCATCTTGGGCTCCTTTTCCTGTTAGTTCATCAACCTATGAGACCCCACCTATGACTCCTTTAAACCAGCTGAAATCAGCCTTTCTGAAATCCAATATAAGGGTTTCACTGTGCACTCTTTTTATTTCCCACAATTTTCTAAATTCCAGCAGCTCATGATCACTTTCCCCTAAAGTTCCCGCCATGCTGACCCAGTCAATCAGTTCTTCATGATTTGTTAAGATCAGGTCAAGGATGGCCCCTCCCCTTGTAGTTTCCTCCACCTTCTGGACCATGAAGTTATCTTCCAGGCCCATCAGGAATCTACTGGAGCTTCCATGTTTGGCTGAGTTTGTCTCCCAGCAAATGTCTGGATAGTTAAAGTCCCCCATTACTACCACCTCATATTTCTTTGCAACACCTTCCAGTTGCTTCATGAAGACATTGTTTACTCCTTCTCCTTGGCCTGGTGGGCTATAGTAGATGCCCACCACAATGTTTTGTTTCTTGTTTTCCCCCTCACCTTTACCCAAACGCACTCCACAGGGATATCCGGACCAGTTTCCTGAATTTCAGAGCAGGTATGTACGTTCTTGACATATAATGCTACTCTGCCTCCCCTTTTGCCACTTCTGTTCCTCCTGAACAGCTGATAGCCTTCCATTTGTGTGTTCCAGTCATGGGAGTCCCACCAAGTTTCAGTTATTCCTATCAAATCAAATTTCCCTTCACTTGTTAAAAGTTCCAACTCATCTTGTTTATTTCCCAGGCTCTGTGCATTTGTGTAAATGCAATGTAAGCCCTGGAGGTTGCAACTCAATGTATTACCATCCCCCCTTTTTAAGGCTGGGCCCCTCTAAAGATTTTTGATTTACAGCCATGCCCTGGCAATTTTCATCCAGAGCATTTTCCTTATTCCTAGGTTCCCTTTGGACGTAACCCACCCCCTTCTTATTTAGTTTAAAGCCCTCCTGATCAGATTGGCCATCTCCCCTCTGAAGACACTCTTCCCCCAACCTGTGAGATGTAGTCCATCCTTCGCTAGGAGTCCCTCCTCAAGGAAGCTCAGCCCATGATCCCAGAATCCAAATCCTTCTTGAAGACACCATTTTTGGAGCTAGCTATTGACCTGGAAAATTTTGCCATCTCTCTGAGGATCTTTGCTGATTACTGGGAGCATGGATGAGAAAACCACTTGGGTATTTCCCAGATCCTTAATCTTCCTCCCCAGAGGAAGTAGCATCCCACTGTCCAATGCAGCTAATTCAGTGGCCACAATTCAGTGGTAATTACAATTGTGTTACATCCATTTTAGAAATCACAAGTTTGGTTCTCATTAACTGTAAAAGGCTATTTCAGAACTGGGGAACCCTATTTTAGAACTGGGGACTGTGCCAAAGAAGGTTGTCAGTGACCAAGGGGGACGAGAGCACTATCCTTAGGAGGAAAGGCTATAGGGTTGGGTTTTTTAACTAAACAACAACAAGCAGTGGACATAAGAGCCTGTATACTCAAAAGTAAGTCCCATTATAATAATTGAGCTTACTCCCAGGAAAGTGTAGTGGGATGGCAGACTAACCCTACAATCCAGAGTAACTACGGGAGCACGTAAGAGACATTACGTGTACCCGTAGTCACTGAACTACCTAGTGAAAACCTATGGGAAATTCATATTGCAATCCAGAGCAAATTGTTCTTACACCGGAGCAAAGACTCCACGTAGTTACTCTGGATTGCTCCCTAAGACTGATCAAATAAAAGCACAGAATGAGAACCATTGCTGCTCCTACCACATTTAGAATGAGTTTCTGTTGTCCAGAGAAGTTAAGTGGCTGGAGATCTAGGGCAGACCAAGGGAAGGGGTTCCTTCACATAGTTCATTGCAAGGTTGTGGCAGGATCTGCTATAGATTTGGGGGAGCAGTGGTGGGCTTCAGGAGGTTCTCACAGGTTCTGTAGAATCCTTTGCTCATGAGTGTCTGGTTCTGAGAACCAGTTACTAATGGGACATAGTACCTTTTGTTAATTTAGGTTATTAGGACATAGAACCTGTTGTTAATTTATTTGAATCCCACCACGGGGGGGGGGGATGGTTTTAAAAATGGCTTGGAAAAATCAAGATCCACAGAGAGCACCACAGAGGTTGCTAGTAGGTGTGGGCTGTGTGTCTCACCAGGTGACATGTGCAAGGGGGTGACCAAAATTTTTAAAATCTTGGTATTTTCAAATAAAACCATCATGTTATGTGCCATTTGATGTGTAATTTCATGCAGAAGCAATGAGACAAAGTGTGTTGAAATATCATGACTTAAACAAAAGTCATAGCCCAAAAAAGCAGATGTGGGGCAACAGTGCATCCTGTGTCCGCTGCATGAGGCATTGAACCATCCACTACATGGGAGAGGTCTACTATTGAGGTGATGCAGTATATAGTATTATTATTAGTATCCGGAAGCAAAGAAACCAGGGGACTGGGCAGGGGACGGAATTTATTTGTCCTCAGTGTGGAAGGGATTGCCACTCTCGAATTGGCCTTTTTAGCCACACCAAATGCTGTTTCAGGACCTCCAACCAGAGCACAATACCATAGTCTTTTGAGACTGAAGGATGCCAATGAACATGAACATATTATTAGTATTATTTATTTTATTTTAGCACCTTGTCAGTGTGCTGTGAGATGCAAAGGTTGATAATCTCTGGTCTAGATTCTAAGCTGTGTGGGGCAGGGACTTTTGCTCTCATGCTCTAATGCATGCACATGATTCTTTATATGTAGTTATTGCCATATGTCCCCCCAAACACAGAGAGTCCTGTTTTCTGGGGATTGTGTTCATATACAGGCAAGTGTGACAGAGGGTCCTGTGCTGATTTTGTGGAGGAGAATTATGGCAAACCTAACAATGGATCCCTTTTGGGAATGGCTCACCTGTTGGATGACTAAGTTATTATGGAACTACAGAAAGTGGAAGCAGCAAAATGCCATGATCCTAAAATCTTGGCCTCTGGAATATTGGGACCAGGCAGCTGCCAGCCAAGTACCTCTTGCCACTCCAGTTGTGCAAGGTGGGAATGTCTTCTCAGCTGACATTCACAGTGCTTGTCACTGGCACACACTCAGAACCGGCTCATCAATGTACTCCGCCTACTTGAGGAGAGGCACCCGCTTCCTCTCCAGGGGAGAAGTTATTTAGGTGCTGGGTGATGTTCAGACAAGGTCCATGAGGAAGGTTGATCAGTCTATGCCGCAGACTCTGGAACTAGACCAAACCATCTTCTGACGGCCTGCAGAACATCTGGTAGGTACTGGCTCCTAACCTTTTACTGGGGTTTTCCTAAACTTTCCCTTAATTTCCAGATTGAGAGGCACTCCATGTATTTAATAAGTGCAAGGAATTTAGTATGTATTTAATTTGAAAGCATGTAAATGCAAGTAACCACTTCCTTTTACTTGCAACATCTCCGGGTATTTACAACGTAACAATAAATGCAAATGAATAACCACTTTGGTGTGAAGGTTACAGCATTCCATGCACCTCTGGTGTTTAATTATGTTAGCTACACCAGCCACATGATCATAGAGATGTCTTCGGACAACGCTGGCTCTTTGTCCTCATAAGGTGGTTCAGCACCACTACAGGGTCGGTCACAACTAGCAGGGCAAGCTGTGGGGGACACCTTTACCTTTTTATTTAATGTAAAAAAAGTGGTTGTTCTGTGCCCACGGCAACAGTTACCAGCTTGGATGCCTTGAAAAGAGGATTGGGCATGGATGGGGAGATGCTAGCCATGCTGGTTATGTGAGCATTCATGTGCAGGGGCAAGTTACCTTGAAATACTTGCTTGCAGGAACATGGGGAGGGATATTGCTTTCTTACTGTTTATCTGGTTAAAGCTGCAAAGCAGGACGTTAGAAGCAAGACTGTCCACTGGATTCAATACCCCAGCGGCAAGGTCACAAGTGGTGCATGAAGGCCATGATCTCTCACTGTTTGGCTGACAAAATCATGCAGTGGTAGACTGCCTCTGAACCTGGAGGCTCCATTTTGCTTCCGGACTCTCCTCCTCTTATGAGTTCATCGGAGCCACTGTCCCATGTTCAAGTTATCCATTATGTGCCTTTAAAGGAGCACAAGTCCTGCTGGAAAAAGTTCAAGGACCCCTATGGCACGGTAGAGCAAGGGGGGCCTGAACATTTGCCGAGATATGGGGCGAGGGCAGGCAAAGAGACCAAATTTACTTTCTCTGTAAACAGTTTTGTGAACTTTTGTTGAAAAGCAGTATATAAATACTGTTGATTGATTGACTGATTGATGAGAATGGGGAAGCTAATGGCAGGGGTGGTTCTGAAGCAACACAAACTGGAAGGACCAGAATGTGGTGCCCACCCTGAGAAGCTGTGCCTGCAGATGTAGAGAGCATTCAATTCCATCCCTCTAAAGACTGCCAGTCTGTACTGTCCTTGGACAGACAAGCCTTGGACAGACAAACCTTGGTCAGTTGGTAACATCAGCTGATGGTGTTAGCCATACCCTGAAGAGGCCACCAAAATTGCTGATCATGCTGGTTGGCCGGTTGGGGCTGACATGCAAGCAGGTTATGGCCCAGGGCCTGGGTAGGCATTCCTGTGTTGATCAGTCTAAGCCCTGGAGAGGGAAAGCCTTGCCAGCTTGGGAAGGTACCAGTGTGTATCTCTGTGTGTGGCCTTCGAGGACTGGAAGATTTTCCCAGACAGCATTGAGATGCTCAGGGAATCTCACTGCCTTTCACCTGTGCTGATGGGGCTGGGGATTGTAGAGTTGCACAACTCCACACCCAACATTTCTAGGCACGAAGGGCTCGGGGCTTAGTTTCCATCTGGAATTGTGGGGGTGTGTTAGAGCTCAGGTGCTGCCATGGCAAAGGTGGGTCTTGAGTACCTGCCTTCATTACTCATTGCCAACAGTGCCAAGGATGGTTGGTGATGAATCACAGACTGATATAAGACTGATGTACACATCCACACCTGAGTCAGATCCATATTCAACCTGGAGGAAATGGTGTTGGGAAGCGAGGGGAAGCTGCCTCACTTCAGGCTCCCATGTCACTCTTTGTGTACGGTTTTTTAAGTGAGATGAATGCTGTCCTTCTTCAGCTGTTAGAAGGCAGAGGAGCAGAGTCTATAAAAAGAGTTGGCAATTTGAGTTGCCAAATATTTTCATAGACTGCTCCTCTGCATTTAACCCCAGCATGACATGCAATATTTCAGCTGTAGAAGTATTTGCAGAGTCAGCACCAAATCAGACAACAAATGTGTTTGGTCAACAGAATGATAGATGCAGAGAAAGTTGAAAGAGCCACTAGAGAGGCACTGTATGGGGAAAATACAGTGGAAAATCCATATTTATGGGGAAAAACCATAGCCCACCACACCCTTTCCTGATCCAGGGTCTACCTCCAGGGAAGGACCATGACTCTCCGCATCTGTGCATTCAACATCCAAAACTTTGGAGATACCAAACTCTCTGATGAGGGCACCTCCGAAGTGATTGTGAAGGTAAGACCCGGGCAGGAGCATGATCTCAGAAACAGTTACTCAGAAGTTATCCCTGGTGTGCTCAGGGCGGCATCCTTCCAGCTATGAGTGCATAAGTTCCAACAGGATGTGGTCAGATGCTGGTCATTTGACACCCATGTCCATTTACACAGAGGGTCAAGTTGGCACAGAGGGTCCACTTGCTCATGCTGATGGTGTCTGAAACCTTTTATTCCAAGGATGTGGAGGTGTCCAACACACCATCAGGGTGTGGGAGTGTAGGTGCTAGTGGGTACCAAATATTGGCTTCAGCCTTAGAAGTGTCGCCACCACCTCTGATCTTCTTATACTTATAACTTATACTTATCTTATAACTGGCCCTAAATTCATTATATGGAGGGCAGGGAGCGCTGCATTTAGGTAATAATCAATTCAAAATTGGTGGTTGGTGGTATTGTTGGTTTCCTGTCCTGCTTGTGTGAATTTCCCACAACCACCTCATTTAAAGGAGGGTGGACAAGGTAGACTCTTTTGGACTAGATCCAGCTTATGAACCTGTGCTCTGTTACCAGATCCTGGACCGGTATGACATCACACTGGTGCAGGAAGTGCGGGACTCTGACCTAAGCGCTGTCAATGAATTGCTGGAGCGGTTGAACAGGTAACACCTTGATCTTTGCTGGGGAGGGGGGGGAGGACCGAGAAGGCAGCGGGTGGGAAAGGTGCACCAGAGTGCCCTATTTGTGGAATGCCTGAGGGATCAGAATGCAAGCTTGCAGGGCTGGTTTGTTCTTTGAACTTCCAACAGCCAAGCTGGTGATGCAGCCAATTTCTGCATCATCCCCATCAAACAAAGGAGCTGTTGACAAGATAATGAAAGTCTGTTCATAGTGGGCCAAATATATTTTTGGAAGCCAGATGGCTGCACCATTTGCCCATTTGGCCCACTTGGGTGGGTACCTGGGCGGGTAAACAGTTGCCAGGCTTACTCACACCATCAAATCTAACAGAACCATACTACAACTCACACCGACATTTTCCTCTTTGCCGCAAATCCAGGGCTACTGAGCCACAGGTTGCTGCTGAATGCTCCTGGAACCCCAACTCCCCATTTGTTTGATGGGCCCTGATAAAGCAGTGGCTCTATCCCCATTGACTTTCTCTATGAAAATGAGATCAAATCAAGGCGGTAACCTTTAATCGGATGATCAAATGAATCAATTCTAACAACTGTGATCAATTTAAAAAAGGCACCATCACTTACGGTGTGACCTCAAACGTGTCACTGAATTCAAGGGAACTTATTTCCAAGCAAGTGCATATGGGAGTGGCAGTTGTAATCAGCCAGCATTTATTTATTCGTTTGTTTGTGTGTTTGTTTGTTTAATTGTGAAATAGTAAATGTCGTAGAAATGGCAATTATGCAGGTCATGAATTTATTTATTCATATGGCAAAACACAGCAGCATAACATGGAATGGTTAAGTGACGTATAGTGCTGGCCTAAGCATGCCTACTCAGTAGTGGGTTCCATTGAGTTCAATAGTACTTACTCCCAGGAAAGTGTGGTTAGGATTGCAGGCTTAGATATTCAGCCATAGACCCAGACTTTGAGGCCAATCCTAAGGATGTCTAGTCAGAAGTAAGTCCCATTATAGTCACTGGGGCTTACTTTCAGATAAGCATGGTTAGGATTGCAGCCTTAATTGATTAAATATATCTTTAACTGAGCAACAGCCCTTGATGGAATAGCAGAAATGCCTTTGCATTTGATGGACACTGACCTCTGGTTTTGAGCGGATCTTAGCTGCAGTCTATGAGTTGGTCCTGGGCCCTCCAAGCAGCTGTCTCTGCCATGGTCCCTTGCACTGGTGTTCAAGTATGATCCTTCACACATGTGTACACCTCTGGCCCAGCTGTGGTCCTGAACAATCTTCTCCTTGCCTCCTAGTTCCTCCAAGCATACCTACAGCCATGTGATCAGTGAGTCGTTGGGTCGGGACAGCTACAAGGAGATGTACCTCTTCATCTACAGGTACTGAGGCACATCAGCCATGGCTTTCAGTTGTGTCTTTGCTTGCAGATATAATTCCAGAAAATCAAGGGGTCTGGCTCCAAAGCCAGCAACTCATGCTACAGTAAGGGCATGGTGGTGTGGGGTTACCATCCAGACCCTTTCACAGGCTCTCCAACAAATACACATCCTGATCACCCTTGCCCCTCCCCCTTGTCCAGGTGCACATCACCAGGTGGGGGACCACATTTGGCACAGGTGCCACCAGATCTTGGACCAAGCCTGGATTGAACCTTGGATTTTCTGTGTGTGCAACCATAACCTCAGCCCCACAATCATGCCTCCCCTGCCTCTTGACAAGCTCTTTCCTTTTGGTCCTCTCCAGGCCAAAGAAGGTTGCTGTCGTGGACCAGATTCAGTACCCAAACACCAAAAATACCTTTAGCAGACCGCCTTTCATCGTCAAGTTCTCCATTCTGGACTCAAGTTAGTAAATAAGGAGAAATTTCTGTTCCTTCTTGTCCCATTGCTTCTTCTTTGATTGCCTATTCAAGTCCTGGGCACTGCCAAGATCAGGCACCACTTCCCTGGGGAAAACTCAGCCCCCACCTCACTGGCCAGATTTGGAGGGCATAGGGGTAGAGTTACCATACTTCTCTTTCACAAAACTGGGACAGGACTCCTTGTCCAATTTGCCAGTATGTGAACACAGTCTCCGAAAACTGGGACTTCCCAGTTTTTGAAGACATATGACACTGCTTTTCAGTGGGAGTGAAGGAGCTTTCTCAGCTGCCCTTCGTGAGAACTGAAGGAGAATTTGGTCAGCCAGCATTTCAGACATCGGGGCCAGTGTTGTTAACCAGACTGTGAATGTAACATATTGAATGTGGTGTCTCTTGAAAGATAGAGACAATCTGTGTTTGTAAAAATCCCTTTGGGGATTTAGAATTCACCTGCCTATGTAAACCACTTTGATTAAAGACTGAGGAGCAATCCAAAATGTCCAGAAAAGCGGTATGTAAATGCCTAGTTATTATTATTATAATCCTACATAGAGGGCCAAAATATTGAGGATTCAGACCATGTGGATAGTCAATCTAAGTAGGGGACAGTGAAAAAATGGGGTATGGGGTACCTGCACAGAGAGGGAGCATTCTGGTGGACAAATATCAGGGTTTTGTGGGGACTATTGTATTGCCTGATTTAATTTTTTTTTTGCAGAGGAAGAGGAACTGGTCCTGGTGCCCCTTCATACCCCTCCGAACGAGGCTGTGGCCGAGATAGATGCCCTCTATGATGTCTACTTGTATATCTGCAAGAAATGGGAGACAGACGTAAGCAATGGGGACGGGTGGAGACGATAGTCTTGGATTCCCCTGACCACAGTTGGAGACTTCATTGTAACCCTTGACCGGTCCCTTCTTCCCTTGGCAGAATATGATGTTCCTTGGAGACTTCAATGCCTCTTGCAGCTATGTGGGAAAGAAAGATTGGGACTCTATCCGCCTGCGCACCAAAGAGGGTTTTGAGTGGCTCATCTCCGACTCCATGGACACCACCGTGGGCAAGTCCGATTGTGCCTACGACAGGTGAGAGGCATGGTTGTCTTCTGCCCAAGAGCCACCTAATGATGGATCCCAGGAGTGCCATGCTCCACATTAGGTGGATGGGAGGCCAGAGCAGAACACAGTAAGCAACTGTCAGTGTAATCATAACCCCTGGTTAGGCTGGCACAAATTCTGGCACAAGTCCCATGCCCACTTGGATGTATCACAAAAGTGCCATAAGGCACCTCTGTGCCACTCGTGGGGGGTTAGGACAGTACATAGACATGTGCCAGCCTCCCACATTACCATGGATGTACTCCAGCAATGCCTTTTTGCCTTTCAGGATTGTTGTGCATGGCTCAGAACTGAAGAAGTGGATCAAGGCCAACTCCGCCAAAGTGTTTGACTTCCTGGAGGCATTCAAGTTGAGCCAGGAACAGGTTAGTCCAAAGGAGGCCATGGCATAGATGCCCCCTACGATGTCCACCCGTGTTTCCAAAATGTCTGTCATGTGCTGAACTGTACATTTTCTCTTTCTTGCAGGCACAGATGGTCAGCGACCATTTCCCAGTGGAGGTGACGCTGAAGTTCCACTGATGTTCCAATGCTCCCTTCCAGCCTGTCTCATCCAGTGGTGTGCACCACTGGGCCTAGGAATGCTCTCATCCCACAGCTATGCAGCCGCCCTATTGTGTCACAAACCCTTCCTTCGAACCAGACTGCTGGTTCTGCATGCCCAGTAACTCTCCAGGGCTTGAGGCAGAGACTCTACCCATTACCTGATCTCTGATCCTTATGCTAAAGCTGCAGAGGACCGTGTGTGGGGCCCTCCACTGTCAGGCAAAACTCCATGCATAGTAACTGAGCTTTGGCCCCTTTGGGCAACATCTACGTTCCTGGTGTGCTTCTGGCCTGTCTCCGCATCTAGAACACATTGTTACTTGGTCACATGGGTTGTACCTTCCTCTCTAAGATGGAAGTAGTGAAAAAAGTTAATTAGAAAGGCAATGGGGTGTAGTGGTTAGGGTGTCAGATCAACCAGTGGTTAGGGTGTAGTGGTTAGGGCGTCAGGTTAGTGGTGGTGATAGGTTAGAGAGACCTATCACCACCACTTTCAGAAAAAGGATGATCATGGATCATTCAGCATCTCTAAGCCAGACTTGTCTCCGATTTAAAAGGGTGGGGGAAATATTTTGGCTACCCTGCAACATAGTTAAACCAGCCTCCTAAGAGCAGAATGACCTACATAGCAAATTTCAGGGAACACAAGAGCAAGGATAGTATAGTACTTTGGCAGTTCAACTTCCGAGCTGAAAGATCTGGGTTCAAATCCCAGCTCAGCTTCCGAGATTACCTTGGACCAGTCACTCACTCTCAGCCTTACCTACTGTAATAACCCTACCTCACAGGGTTGTTTTGAGGACAAAATGAATTATGTGCTGTATGCTCTGAGCTTCTTGAACAGAGCGGTATAAAATGCAAAAAAATAACTAAGGCTGCGATCCAAAAGATATTTTCTTGGGAGTAAAACCAATTGAACAAAATGGGGCTTACTTTTGAGTAGGCATGGTTAAGCTTGTGCTCTAAGTAGAATAATTAGCAATTACAATTTGATTTTATTTGATTTTTGCATGAGGTTCAGGGTGCCTGGTGGGGTACTCCCAGCATGAAAAAGGGACCTAAGGGCACTGAGTTCATATGTGACCATATGTTCCCCTTTTCCAGGACACGTCCTGGATTTTAACCTTGTGTTCTGGAAAAAAAAAAACTTCAATGTTGTCCTTTTCCTTGTAAGTGGTAGCCAGCATGTAGCCTTCTTGAAATTAATAAATTTTGTGTAATATATGCAATAGTTTGCAGTTTAATAAGTAATATGGTGTTTAAATTAAGCACATGAAAGTAATATGAGTATTTTTAACTTTTATTTTGTGATGTCTTATATTTTTCTTGAGTGTCCTATATTTTGGGGGTGTTGTTCTCTTTTTTTGGTTATGGTATATGGTTGCCCTGCACTGAGTGAAGCTGCCATCATTACCATCACCACAGAGGAACTGATCACAACCTCCATTTAAAATTATTTTATTGACAGGTCACAGTCTTCCAAGTCAACTCAGGCACATGAATAGGTACAGACCAGCCTTGTCTGCTACTCCCCCAACTGGGGAGAGGGTAGGGGTGACAGCTCTGGGGATCCATGCAAAGGCAGCAGGAAAGAAACCAAGGCACTCGTAGAATAGGGACCGAGGATGCAAGGCAACCTAGATCCTTTGCCCAGGACAAGTACTGTGCGCCTGTCACAAGGCTATGGATTTGATGGCAAAGGGGCTTCTGGTCAACCTTTCCTCCCCTTCAGCATTTCCATGTACATCTGGAGGGACTTCTGGATGGAGTCCCGGGAGATGAAGGAGACAAAGTTCTCAATGTCAGCTTCGCGGTGTGCCTGGAGGCGGTCCACTGTTGGTTTCCGCATGGTGGACTTGGAAATCTGACGTGCATGGTCTGGGGAGGAAGGAAAAGCAGCATATTGGATGTGGTGCCTTTGTCAGCATCTGCTTGGATGGCTGGGTGGGACCCCCATCTCTCCAAACCATACATGCAAGTCCCCCACATGCCTCCTTGGCTGGCAACTGCAGTCCCAAGCATTGTCCTACAGAGGACTGGACTTGGTCCAGGATGGAAGGGAGAAAGAAAGGGGGACTGAGCATGGAGGATCCGGGGGACCCTTGTCTCACCTGGAACCTCCAACCACTGGGTCATCACTTCCATAGCCACACTCAGGACCTTCTCCTCTGGCACTAACTGATCCACAATGCCAACTTTGAGAGCATCAGGTGCCGGATAAAGGAGCCCCAGCTGGAGTGATCGCTCTGTGGCCCGGTGGCCAATGGTGTTGAGCATAGTGTCTTTGAACCTGGTGGCACAGAAGATCTGGTGAAACAACAGGTGCCCAGTTGTGCCACGCTGTGCATGCACCATACATGGCAGGACGCTAAGAAGCAAAACATCAAAACTCAGCACAGTAGCACACCCACATCTTACCAGGAAGGAGCAACGATTCCCAGTTTTGTCTCATTCAGCCCAATGGCATATTTGGGGTTGTCAGCCATGATCCTGTAGTCACATGACGTGGCCATAAGGCAGCCGCCTGCGGGGCTAGAACCCTAAAAAAGAGGGTAGTAGGCAATGTCTCACTCACCCCCACATCACAACTCTGGATCCCCATGTCTCCTCCCCCTTCCCTTTTCTTCCTCCACCTTTGAACCCAGACCCAAGACTTTCCATATGAACGGGTATAAGGAGACAGCAAGACTGTCCTCCCTCTGTGGACAGTCCAGACAGCAAAGCCCCAACAGGTTCTTACATTGATTGCTGCAATGGTCACCATCTTGGAAACATAGAGCTTCAGCCACATCTCTTGCACAGCCCTCCAGAACGCCGCATAGTGCTCCTCGCCTTTGTCAAACATCTCGGTGATGTCCAGACCAGCTGAGAAGATTTTGGGGGAAGCCTGGGAAGGAAAAAAGTGCCCCACTGTCAGGAATGGACCATCTCCCATCCCAAGGAGGCCATTCAGTTCAGACCCCAAAAGGCAACAAGTTCCCAAGAACCTCTTATAGCATTTAGGCAGCTCAGGGTTTTAGGCCAACATAAGTCATACATCTCCCATTCCTGCAGTGAGATGGAGAGGCTGGTGCATGTCTGACTCCCTCAGGAGAGGCACAAAAGTGCCAGAAGTGGCGCAGAAATGCAGCAATGTAAAATCGTACATTCTGTGATACCCCCAGGCCAGCACAGGACTTGTCCCCTCCTCCAACCAGAGGTTAGGATTGCACTGTCATGGTGCAGTCCTAACCATCTCTCTAGCTCCTCTTTGTTCAAAAATGAATGACCTTTCGCCTGTGATCCAAAGTCCAAGGAAAAACATCCTCACACTTTGTACCAGAGCCAGCCAGTTTTGAAGACACAAAACATATACGTCTGCACATGTCACCCGTACCGAAGTCAGAATGAGCCCTCTGCAGGCTCGGTTATTCTCCAGTTTTTCCAGGCTGATAGAAAACTCCGTAAGAAACTCCAAGCTAAGGCTGTTCACGGGGGGGTTCTTCATCCTCATCACGGCCACCCCTAAAAGCAAATAGAAGGAATGACGGGCTCAGCTCTTACACAGTCCAATTTAACCCATCGCCCACAACATATATTCCTACAGCAGGAACATTTGGGAGGGTCTGATCCATTGAGGAAAATTAGCCAGGACAATCAATCAATCAACCTTATTTATATACGGCTTTTCAATGAAAAGTTCATAGAACGGTTTACAGTTCCAATGCCAATTTTCCAATGGGGTATTTTTTAATGAATTTTTTCATGTCTTATTTATTCCAAGCCGTAAAACAGCCTTAAATTAAAATACTTGTGCAAATGAGGGGATTTTACTCAGAAAGAGGACAGTTAAGGAGAATCTCCATGTTCAAAGGCAGTCAACCTACAGGTAAGGATGGTAGTCGCCAACGAACAGAAGAAGGATCCATGCACTGATAGGTGCATGCAAGGCCACACTAGACCCTGATCAGATGGTGCAAGGAGCTTTTGGACATTCTTCTTCATAGGTGATGGGGCTCAGCAAACCCATGTCTACCACAGGACTTTTGAGATTTTGGGCCAGATGGTTCTCCTAATGGCAGTTTATTGCCTGCCTGCTAGCTATTTTTTTATTTTTATCCCACCTTTCTTTCCACCCCAAAAGGGGAATCAAGGCAGCTAACATTAGAAAAAAAACTTTAAAAGAGTTCAAAATACACAGCAAATAAAAAAATGGTTAAAACATTCAAGCATTTAGAAAAAAATATTAAAACATTCTGGATCATTAAAACCAATTAACCATTAATTAACCAGTTATTGTTATTATTATTAATAGTATTTATATACTGCTTTTCAACAAAAAATTCACAGAGGTTTACAGAGAGAACTTAAATAATTAATTGAGCCCTGCTCCAAAAAGGATTCCAATCTAAAAGACCACCTGCCGTGGTCACCTAAAAGATACTGCTAGGTTGAGTAGGACCATCCCGCTCAGAAAAAGAGGATCACCCACTTGAAATAGTGCCTTTCTCCCAGTAAGCAGGGGTTAACAGTTAACAGGGTTTAACAGTTATTTGGTAATGTTGTATAAGGAAGGAAATTGCCTTGACGTATTGGGCTGGCTTCATGTAAAGGATCACAAGGGGTCTCTGAAAATGTTTCTCCCATGATCAGCTTGCTAACCTTTTAAGGTGCTACCCAATTATTTTCAGCAGGGCCTCCAAGGTGAATTTTATTAGCAGGTATAAAGTGTCTTTTTGGGCCCTTCCTGTCTCCATATGATCCTAATTTCTAAGAATTACAATACAAGTAATTACAAATTACAAGTAAAACCTTGGATTTGTAATAAGAATTACAAATTACAAGTAAAACCTTGGCTAGAAACTTGGATTGAGAGTATTTTGCAAGACAAGAAAACATTTGACTTGATATACAAGCAATGTCTTGATAAACAAGCAAAAAGTTTCAGCCCAGCAGAAAATTAAATACTACCGTATATTTCAGGGCTTTTTTCTGGGGGTACTCACCGGTATTCAGTACCAGCAGCTTTTTCCACCTCCCTGCGCCCCAGCAGCTAATTAATAATTAGAAATATGGGGATGACCTTTAATGAATTCTGGCACATTTATTCCCAGAAAAAATGTACTACTGTATTTATTCAAATCTAATATGCATCTTTTTCAGCTGAATTTAGTCTCCAAAATTGGGGGGCATTAGATTTGATGGCCTATTAGATTTGAGTAAATACAATATTTTGATCATACAGATCAGTGTTTAGTTTAACAGTTTACTATATTGTAATAAAAATGTAACACAAACCCACTGTTATATAAAGTAAGGCAATAAAGTAAAAATCATAAGATAAACCTATTGTCATATTATTATAGTCATTTACCTTGTTGTCATATGCAGTAAAATTAAATTTTGCACTTGCTTTGCAGCTGCATGTTACAAACACGGGTAAAACATCAAGCCTTTTAAAATTGGGGTGTGCATTAGATTCGACAGCACTTTAGATTGGAGTAAATGAGGGTATTTAACCAGATGCCCTCATCAACAAATAGGACATGGCAGTTCTGGCACAGCTGGCTAGTCAAAAACCAGTAGAGGACCTCTGGATGTTATAATTTTTAGCCTGCCAAGGTCTGGTGAGCTCTTGGGTACAAATGGGGTTGTGCATATGGTTT
The DNA here is from genome assembly GCA_030015325.1 of Cryptoblepharus egeriae. NCBI lineage: Eukaryota > Metazoa > Chordata > Lepidosauria > Squamata > Scincidae > Cryptoblepharus > Cryptoblepharus egeriae. The sequence goes on from JAREYC010000012.1 coordinate 23,511,066, forward strand.
CTCACTATGAAGGAGCCTTGATCAGAAGACTAACCACCAAGAAAGCGATGGTCATGATCGGGCTGAAAGCCCACCCAAGGCTACCTGTGTCTTCATCCATCTCCACAAGGACCATCTTGTTGCTGAACAGTCTTCTTTGGACAGGTGGGCACCATAATCTCTGGGCAGTGGGCAGAGAACCTGCAAGGAATCAAAGAGTTTACAGCTGCAATCTTAAAGACACTTTCCTGGGAGTAAGACCCATTGAACACAATGGGGCTTACTTTAGAGTGGACATAGTACTATCCTCTGTGACCTTTCCCCAACCTGCATGGTGGTGTGGACAGTGAAGTTGGGACCACCAAATAGGGACTCAGCTAGTTTGCTGTGACACCTCAAAGCCACATTCTGTAGGTGGTGTTGGAGACCCAAACTAGCTTGGGGATATCAGAGAAGAACCATGCCCTGAAGAGATCCCCTCCTCCCTTATATTCTGGCTCCTTTGCCCACCAAAGCAAGTGAGGATTTGGGGATTGCTCCTTCTCCTTCTGCCTAGGACTGAATGGCAAAAGAGGGCTTCAGGCTCAGCTGTGATGGTCTATGCTTGCTTCTAATGTGAACCTACAAGGTCAGGTCACTACCTGTCTGCCCAAATGAACCTGGGACCACATAGCAGGGGCTCATGGTCTCCCCTAACCACCAAAGCAAGGGTGCCCCTAAGGATGTGGAGAGTGCCCCTTCACCTTTCCGCCTAGCTTGGATAGGAAAAGTACATCGCAGACATGATCCAAGAAACATCATGTCCCAGGGAAGTCTGAAAGACCCCATCAAAAGAGAAGCCACCCGGCTTCTTTATTCTGCCCACCAAGGTGGGCCTCTGAGGACGTGCAGAGTGCCCCTTCACCTTTCCACCTAGGCTTGAAAAGCAAAGGTATATCATGATCCAAGCAACATCATGACCTGGGGAGTTCCACAGGACCCCTTATTGGAACTGAATCCTCCCTGCCTCCTCTGCATTCTGCCCACTAAGGTGAGGATGCCTCTGCAGAGATGCATAGTGCCCCTTCACCTTTCTGCCTATCTTGATCCAAGAAGCGTCATGTCCTGAGGACAGGACCCCATCAGAAGAGAAGCATCCCCTGCCCACAAAGGTGAGGGTGCACCTGAGGACATGCAGAGCGCCACTTCACCTTTCCGCCTAAGGTTGGAATGCACATTGCAGATACGATCCAAGAAGCATCATTCATGTCCCAGGGAGTTCTGCAGGACACATCGGAAGAGACGCCTCCCCACCACCTCTGCCTTCTGCCCTCAAGGTGAGGGTGCCTCTGAGGACATTCAGAGTGCTCCTTCCCCTTTCTGCCTATCATGATCCAAGAAGAATCATGTCCCAGGGAGTTCTGCAGAAACCCATCAGAAGCCTTCCCTGTTCAGCAAGGTGGTGATGCCCCTGAGGATGTGCAGAGTGTCTCCCAAGGGTTGTGGGTGAGGTGCTGTCAGGGGCTAGCATTCAGGAGGTGCTGTCAAGAGGGTGGAATGCAAGGGGGGCACCTCAAGGGCATCCCATGGGAATGGGGGAAAGGCAGCAGCCTCTTCCCCAGGCAGGGCTGCCTTGATCTACCACCCCCCTCCAGTAGCAGCAGCCCTGAGGCTGCACTGTCCAGTGCAGGACTGACTCCCACCTGAGCTGCAGAGCAGGCGCCAAGCCTGGGGAGCCCTGCCTGCTACTGCAGCGGCCATCTTCAGTTGGGAAAGGGGAGGGCTGGGGGGCAGAGCAAGGCTGAGCACCTCCCTCAGCACCTCCCTACATGCACAGGGACTGCAGGCTGCAGGAGGGCTGAAGTCCAGCAGGAAAGGCATGGAGGGGTCGTGCATGGATGTTTGCAGGGAGAGCATGCATGACCCCTTGCATGCAGGATCCTTTGGATCCCTGGAACTAATTTGACACATGAACATGATCAGACCCCACTGGGCTCAGCATTGCATTGCATGCCTCAGAAGGACTACAGTCATGGGAGAGAAATAGTGCAATCCTAAGCATGTCTACTCAGAAGTAAGTCCCATTGTGTTCAATAGAACTTACTCCCAGGAAAGTGTGTTTAGGATTACAGCCAAAGGGAATTTTTTTTAAATGGTGGAACTCCTTGCTACGGTATCAAGGCCAACATGTGTCCTCTTTTGCCAGGACATGTCCTCTTTTTTAACCTTGTATCGTGGAAAAGATCTTGATTGCCACCTTGTGAGCAGGCAGCATGTAGCCTTCTTGTAATTAATAAATTATACATAATACATTATGGCTACAATATTAACCACACTTTTCTGGGAGTAAGTACTATTAAAGTCAGTGGGACTTACTTCTGAATAGACATGCTTAAGATTGCACTGTTTATGTAATACAGGCCCTACCTCGTTATACATGGATTTTTTATATATGGATTTGACTCAACACAAATGGCCACAACAAATCACAGTTTAAAAAATTGCTTTTCTGCTGTTATAGAGAAGTATTATAGCTGGGTCTGCATGTGGAGAAAGGCAGGACATAAATCCCATAAATAATATGGAAGAAATAATTCCCTTCAATTCCCTGCCTGTACTGAATTCAGATAAGCTCATATTACATGCACCAAACTCAAGGAATTGCAAATGCAATTTTAGGCTGCATTAAGAGGACTGCACAATCCAAGTGGCGAGAAGTTATAGTTCCTCTTTGTTCTGCATTGGTTAGGCCTCATCTTGAGTACTGTGTTCAGTTCAGTGAGCGTTGCATGCAGTGAATTCAACGAAGGGATTCTCACTGCATGCATGGAACTCAACAAAGTGGTGTGCATTGCATGCACTGAATTCAACAAAGGGGCTTGCGTTACATGCAATGAACTTGCCAAAGGAGCTTACGCGGCATTCACTGAGCTCAATGAAGGGGCTTGCATTGCATGCATTGAATTCAATGAAGGGGTTTGTATGGCATGCCCTGAACTCAATGTCTCCTAACCATGTCTACCCAGAAGTAAGCCCCAATGTGTTCAATGGGGCTTACTCCCAGGGAAGTGTCTTTAGTACTGCAGCCTAAGTAGACTTCATAGGATCATGCACACTGAATGCATGTTTTGATTTCAATTCCAGTGTTTTGTCATCATTTTTACATCCAGTTAATATTTTTATATGAATATTTTGGAGGTTGTGGAATCAATTGTCTGAGTTTCCATTATTTCCTATGGAAAAATCTCCTTCACTTAAAGAGCGTTTCACTTAAAGAGCATGCCTCCAGAACAAATTACGCTCTTTATGTGAGGCACCACTGTATGTTAACAACCGGTTCTATAGAGTAGGTGTGAACCTGCTGGAGCCCACCGCTGGCGACACCATCACAAACGCTGAAGAAGTTGCCATTTTTTTAAACTGCATACTTGCAATAAATAAATAAATAAATAAACAAACACATAAATAAATAAATTTTTAAAGGAAAATAATTAAGACTTTTTTTCCAAGGACACAAGACTAAAAAAGGAGGACACGTCCTGAAAAAGAGGACAGAGGGTCAGCCTACTCTCTGCTGCCCTTCCTGGAGCTGTGCCACCCCATTTGCCCTTCTCTGGTTCCTCCTACTCTCACTTACTCCCTAGTAAACAGGGCCTGGGCTGGGACAGCCTGCAAACTTTGCTGCTCCAAGAAGCATCATCAAGTCTCTATGAGTTCCCCAGGACTCCATTTCTGCAAAGTAAGGGCAAAAAGTGCTGGCATAGCGGCTTCAGCGGGCGCTTCTGAGCATGCGCGGGATGGGAATTCCAGGAAAATGAGTGACGTCACCGTAAGGGGCGTGGCTTCCCAGTTTCTTGCCAATCGGCCACACCCCTCCGGCTGGGGGGGTGTCACGTGGGCTTCGACGCCAGCGTCGCTGGGGAGGGGGCGGTGGGGGGGTTGGTGTTTCCGGAAGTAGAGCTGGGCCTGCGTCTGCGCCCCCCCTCCCGGTACTGGGAGCCGCAGGGATGGAGGTGACCAGGAGCAGTGAGTGCGGAGGGAGTGGGCGGGCTGAGTGGCCAGGGTGTCTCTGAGCATGTGCAGAGGGCTCTCCTGGCAGACAGCCCTGTAGGGTAGGCCAGTGCCACAAGGGTGCTCCTGAGCATGTGCAGATGGCCCTAGAGGCCTTCCCCATGTATGACTGGCCCTCCTTCTAGCATCCCTGTGAGGTAATCTAGTGCCATAAAGGTGCTCTTGAGCATGTGCAGAGGGCTCTGTGTGTGACCCCTGGCAGACAGCGCTGTAGATGGGTCAGTACCACAAGAGTGCCCCTGAGCATGTGCAGAAGGCCCTGTATGTCCCCCTTGAGGTATGGCTCTTTCTCCTGGTAGACAGCCCTATAGGTTAGTTAAGTGCCACATGGTGCACCTGAGCATGTGCAGAGGGCCCTGTGCCCTCTGTATATCCCTTCGCTCTCCTGGCAGACAGCCCTGTATGCCACATGGTGCTCCTGAGCATGTGCAGAGGGCCCTCTGTATATCCCTTCGCTCTCCTGGCAGACAGCCCTGTAGGTTTGTTAAGTGCCACATGGTGTTCCTGAGCATGTGCAGAGGGCCCTCTGTATATCCCTTCGCTCTCCTGGCAGACAGCCACATAGTGCTCCTGAGCATGTGCACTCTGTGTATCTCTTGGCTCTCCTGGCTAACAGCCCTGTAGGATAGGTCAGGGTCATCAGGGTGCCGTAGAGCATGTACAGAGGGCCCTGTGTGTTCCCCCCCCCCCCGCAAGGCATGGCTGTCCCTCCTTGAAGTATCCTGGCCTTTAGCTTAGGTCAGTGCCATGGGGGTGCTCCTCTTGAGCATGTGTAGAGGGCCGTGTGTGTTCTCTTGAATGATGGCTTGGTAGAGGTGGAGGAGACTGCTGTGTGGGTCAGTTTTTGTCATGAGTGGGAGGGCCAGGCTAAGGGTTACTCTGATTTTTTGTCTCTCTCATGGCTTCCTATAGATTTTAAGGATAACCTGAACAAAGTTTATGAAGCTATTGAGGAAGCAGACTTCTTGGCTATCGATGGCGAGTTTTCAGGTACTCACAACACATTTTGTAGTATCGCCTTTGTGAAGAAAGGTGGAGAATGAATGAATGAATGAGTGAATGAATAAATGAGTGAATGTGATAGATAGCTAGATAGATAGATTGGTTGATTGATTGTCAGAATCTGGCTCTCTTTTTTGGAAAGTGGTCAGCTTCATTGCCTATAGTTAATGGTGGGTTCAGCTTGCGTAGGACATGCGTAGTTTCGTGGATGCACAAGGAAAACAACATTTTCCGGGGGGTGGGAAAGAACATGGTGAGATTTTTTTAAATGGAGTTGTGAATTGAAAGCATCTGTTATGTGTTGCAGCAATTGTAGCCAAAGCTGGGAGCCTCAGGCCAACTCCTGTGCTTCACTGGCTGACTTCGAGAGGCTTGTTAAAAACCTGTTTTAAAATTATTAGGCATCAGCGATGGGCCGTCTGTTAGTGCGCTAACCAATGGCTTCGACACACCTGAAGAAAGATATCAGAAGCTAAAAAAGGTAAGGGTTACAGCCAGGGTAGCTTCTGAAATGTGCTACTCATATGACAACCCATTTGTCATAATATTATTGTCATGCAACTCATTGTTGAATGCAATAGCAGGCCTCCTTCAGTCTTGAAAGACTATGGTATCGTGCTCGGCGCTGCATACGCTGCATGCGAAGCACAAAAGCCTGGGTTAGATTGTTATGGAGGATAGGCTGTTACCCAAGCAGCAAATCCCCCCTCTCCACGCCACTGAATTAGTCCAATGGAAAGGCAGAGCCGATATGATTGGATCCAGCTGGCGTCGCAGAGCTGGGCTAAGGACAGGAGCCCACCCTGTCTTATGGGGCCGACCTGGGTCTCGAACCCTGGCCTGCTGGTTAACAGGCACAGCATCTTAACCGCTTGCGCCACCCACAGCCCCCTATGCAGTAAAATTACCATATTTACACAAATCTAACACCCACCTTTTTCAACCACGATTTTTCAACAGTCTCCAAAATCGGGGTGCGCATTAGATTCTATGGTGCATTAGATTTGAGTAAATAAGATTTGAGTATGAGTATAGGTCAGTATTTAACAGTTTACTATTAAATAAAAAACTATTACTATAAAAAAACTGTTCACTAACAGTTTACTATAAAAAGTAACATAAACCAATTGTTGTATAAAGTAAGGCAGATAAAAAACAACATAAATCCATTGTCATATTATTTTTATCACATAACTAATTGTTGTATGCAGTAAAATTAAATTTGTACCTGCTTTGCAACTGTACATTACAATTGCCAGTAAGATTTTTAAATCTCAGCCTTTTAAAATCAAGGTGCACATTAGATTCAATTAAATACAGTAAATTTTGCACCTCCTTTGCAGCTACACATTACAATTACCAGTAAACTTTTTTTAATCTCCAGGTTTTTATAATGGGGATGTGCATTAAATTTGATGCCACATTAGATTCAAGTACATATGGGTATATCCCATAAGCCAGTTCTTATTCTTTCTCTGTAATTTTCAACAGCTTATACTGTGCCTACTGTACACAATACTATAATAGCTCCACTGTGTCTTCCTATAATGCCTATTGCAGGGACCTCTTTGCAACCGGAGCCTTGACACATTTTCAGGGTTTAGTGCTTGCTCTTGCAGACCCCACACATGAGCAGTGTTGTGCCAGAGTGTGCTACAAACTGGGAAGTGCATTTTGCGCAACCAAGTTCAACCAAGTCCTCACTCTCTGCAAAAATCTGCAGTGGTTCTGAAAAAAGCATAACTAGTTGTTTAAAGTTTTTGATGTATTTTTGCTTCCCCTACCCCCAGCATTCCATGGACTTCTTGCTGTTCCAGTTTGGCCTTTGCACTTTTAAATATGATCACACAGAAGCCAAGTACGTTGCTCTTCTGATTTTCTTTATGCTTTAAAAACCAGACACATTAACAGCAGGATCTTGCAAAAACTTGTAACGTTTCCCCTTTTTCTAGGTACATCATGAAATCATTTAATTTCTACATTTTCCCCAAACCTTTCAACAGAATGTCGCCAGACATCAAATTTGTTTGTCAGGTTAGTTGGAGAATTGGTTTCTCTGTTTCTCCCATTTTTATATTTCATTTTGGAGAGGGTGAAAGCTTGGTGGGTGGGTTGCAGCCATTAGAGATCCTGTGGAGTGAGTGGGTTGCAAACCGCTCCCACTACTACCACCATCACCACCCCCGGTTTAAAAAAGTGTAAGTTTTAATTCAGTTCAAGCCTCTGCAGGGGGGTGATCCGAAGGATCATGTCATTGTTCCATCTCCTCCCCTGCAAAGATCTAGGGAGAGAGGAATTATTTCCCTAAGTTCTCAGATCGCTTAAGATTTCTGGCAGGGCCTTAGTACAGCTTCAATCACCAATTGCCTACAAAAAATCTTTTCGCACAATTCCAACCATGTCTACTCAAAAGTAAGCCCCATTGTGTTCAATGGGTCTTACTCCCAGGAAAGTGTCTTTAGGATTGCAGCAGTTATCTTTAAAAGAGTTCATTAAAGTAAATAATCTTAAAATAATTTTTATTAAAGAACCTATCTTCTGTGTTGGTCCATTTCGCACAGCTGAAGGGGAAATAATTAAAAAAATCCACAGCAGAAATAAATATGAAATATTTGCCTAGCCAATTCCAAAATACCTGCAGAGACATAACACATCTAATGTGACTTCAACTTGGGCTCCCGCTAGTGTCCTAAGGAAGGGAGATAGTTCCATAAACATAGAGGGAACAGCATCCCTCTAGATCAGTGATTTTCAGTCTTTTTCAACTGTTGGCACACTGACAAAATGTTCGTGGCACACCTGCAGACCATTCATGGCACACCAGTATGCTATGGCACACTGGTTGAAAATCACTGCTCTGGATGCTGTTGATATGTGAACCTGCTGCATAGAGATTATTGTAATGATGGCATTTTCCAGGGATTGGTGGTTCTGCAGATATCTGGAGCCCAGGCTGCTTTAAACTCTGAGGTTAGGATGACTGCTGACAAGGCTGTGTGGTTTGTAGACTGCCTCTCTGGGGATCTTGGGTTTATGGATAAGTGCATCTGCCACATCTTTCCCTTTTTGGCAGCTTTGGCAGCTTGATAAATGCTCAATACATAATTTGCTTTTTTTCTTTCTCTCCCAGAGTTCAAGTATTGACTTTTTAGCAAATCAGGGATTTGATTTTAATAAAGTTTTTCGCAATGGTAAGCATCATTTTCCAAAAGTCTCTTAAAATGTGGTCTCGTAATTGCAAATTTCAAACTGCTATCATGTTAATTTTCACCATTCTGGTAACTCTTTTTATGATGATGCTTCTATGGCATCTTTAGGAGGTTTGCTTTCTCAAGCTTATGGAAGCACCTTTAGCAATGGCTGTAAATTAAAATCTTCTGTTGAAGCTTGTCTTGAAGCTTGCCTGATTTTTTTTTTCCTGTTCTGGGCCATAAAACCGTATTCTTTCTTGAAGGAATTCCTTATTTGAATCAAGAAGATGAAAGACTTCTACGAGAGCAATATGATGAGAAGTGTTCCCAAGTGAATGGGGTGGGGGCCCTGTCGTACGTGTCGCCCAACGCCACAAAGTGCCCCGTGTCTGTTCCGGAGGACCAGAAGAAGTTCATTGAAAAAGTGTTGTAAGTCCAGTAGTTCTGCCAGTTCTGTTGTGTGAAGGAGCAAGTGGAAAAATGCACCTTCCTTTGCTATAATCCTAAAGACACTTTCCTGGGAGTAACCCTACAATCCAGAGTAACTACGGGAGCACGTAAGTGACATTACGTGTACCCTTAGTTACTGCACTACCTAGTGAAAACCTATGGGAAATTCATATTGCAATCCAGAGCAAATTGTTCTTACACCGGAGCAAGGACTCCATGTAGTTACTCTGGATTGCGCCCTAAGACCCATTGAGCACAATGGGGCTTACTTTGGAGTGGATATGGTTAGGATTGTGCTTCTTGTCTCTTTTCCTCTTCCAGAGAGAGGATAGAAGAACTTTTGCAGAATGAGGAGAACACAAATCTAGAGCTAGAGCCATGCACAGGGTACGTTTTGCTGTTGTAAAAGCAGCCTTTGGGGGAAGGTGGAAGAGAGGCACCTTTCCTGAAAAGGATAGTTGACACTTTCTCTCATTTTAGATTTCAGAGGAAACTCATCTATCAGACGCTGAGCTGGAAGTAGGTGTTGTGTTGTGCTGCCGCTTATTGGAATAATTTTGTAGTTTAAAGCAGGGGTCTCCAAACTCCAACCCTGGGGCCAAATGCGGCCCTTGGCAAGCCTCAAGATCCCTCTATCCGGCACCTGGGCAAGCCCTGAAATCCACTCCAATACATTCTTATATGTAAATTTATGTAAATATATTCAAATGTAAAATGTAAAATAGGTTTTTTTTGCCCCTGACGCAAAGTCAGAGAGATGATGTGGCCCTTCTGCCAAAAGGTTCGGAGACCCTTGGTTTAAAGGGAGGAAGGCCTCTGGGAGGCTCTCTGGTGGGAAGGCTTGGCTACCAGCTACCTGTGCCATGTTGTTGAGCATGGCCCCTCTAATCACCCCCAGAGCATAGGTTCTGGGTTTGGATATTTGTGTTCAGGTTCAAGTTAAGGTGTTGACTCTGACCTCTAAATGACTTGGTCTTTCAATTATCCAGATTCCTGGATAACTTGAGCTTCCGAGCTAATGAAGAACTTTCTCATTTGATAGTTTCCATAAACTCAAATAAAAAAACTTATTTATCCTTCCTGAAGTGTGTCTCAAATGTCTCGTGTGTGTGGATCTGATTGGGAAACTGGTGGTTGACATAAAGCATATCTTGACCTGTTCCTATATGCAATATTTGTTTGTTTGTTGATTGATTAATTGAATTTGTGTCCTGCATTTCTCCCCTTAAGGGACCTAGGTGGCTGACAGTAGTCTTTCTCCTGTTATGTATTTATTCCTGGGTCTCCTAGCCATTGAAGTAAATTGATTTACAGTGCCTGACATCTCGCCACTTCCTTTTGCTGGCATTGTCTTCAATCTTATATAGTAGCCTGTCTGCTAGTCACTCTCTGTGTATGATATCAAAAATCTATTCTGGCCTATTATTGATTCAAATTGATCCCCAGAATATTGCTCAATCATTAATTCTTATTTTTCCTCTCTTGGTTGTAGGTATCCCAAAGGTATCCATGTTGAAACTCTGGAAACTGAGAGGGTAAGTAAATTTCTTTCTCAAACGTCATCTGTTTCATGCTCAGAAACAGGGCATGGCATGGGTCTTGGAGACTGTAAGCTGTTCCAGCACCTATGGCAGCAGCATTGGTGTGATATACAAGACCTTCACAGATGTTCAGTATGTCAGATGCCACTCCACAGTGTGCAATTAGTATGTGAAAATCTTTGCCACAGGATGTGATGTTGAAGGATGCAGTTGTTGTTCGGTAGCAGTCTCTCTCTCTCTCTCTATCTAATCTACCACTTTTCAACTCTCTCTCTCTTCCTCTCTTACTCCTAGAAAGAGAGATACATTATCATTAGTAAAGTCAATGAGGATGAACGCAAGCGAAGGGAGCAGCAGAAACAAGCAAAGGAGCAGGTGTGTGCCTTGGCTTCAGAACTTTAGCTCTGTGGGTTGTGGCATAAATGGATCAAAAGCTTGCAAGCAAGTGCATGCAATACTTGGCACACCCTTTATCGGGGCTCTTCTCCTGCAGGAAGAACTGAATGATGCTGTGGGCTTTTCCCGAGTTGTTCACGCCCTTGCAAATTCTGTGAGTTTTTTGTAGACTGAACTTATGTATCTGTGTTGTAAGAAGGTAAATTCTGCAGAGTTGAACTTACACCCCTTGGTGTAAGTGCCCCTTGGGCACTGTGCAAAGTTGGGGCACACAATATATGAAGTATTCAACTTGGCACTTGTGGTGGTCTATGTTTGTGTAGTGTGTCTTTAACTCCTTCTTCCTCCTTACCCCAGGGCAAGCTTGTGGTTGGCCACAACATGTTGCTGGATGTCATGCACACCATCCACCAGTTCTACTGCCCCCTGCCAGAGGTCAGTAGTCCCTACAGCCAACCCAGAGCTTCAAGCTCTGCTCTTTGAACATGTTCCCTAGTGAAATGTTCCCATGTTCCAAACGTTTCAGCCGCAGGCACAGGGTCGTGCCTGGCATGGTGTCAAGGACCAGAAAATAAATTTAAAGATAAAATTTAAATAAATAAATTAGAGATTAAACTTAGATGAATGAATAAATTGGATAATAAACAGGCTGAAATTTCCAGGATTTCTTGAAGTACCAACAAATATCATAGAAATAAACCACATACTCAAATGGAACCCCATTCCCTAACTTCCCAATCATCTTTTAAGGTCTTCAGAGGATACAAAATGTTACCTCTGGTTTGGGGGAAAACTAGGAAGAGATCCTTTTTTGGCCCTGAGAACACCCACCAGACATAACCAGAGCACATCTCTGGTTATGTTTGGTAAAGTGGGCCAGAAGTTTGCAGAGATCCAGAGGATGGCCGTGGGCCAGAGAAAGGCTTGCTGAGGATCACATTTGGCCTCTGGGCCAGGGTTTGGAGATTCCTGTCCTAGTGGGAGAGAATGGAGCTTGTGCTATCCTTGGTATTTCCCATATATCAGAGTGGAGCAAAGTGGTTGATAGAGTTGTAGCAGCTGGTGCAGGCAGTCCTGTCTCAAGCTGAGAAAAAGCTCGGGGCTTCCTCCCATGAGCATCCTGGAGAGACCCAAAGTGTATCTTTTCTGGCATGAACTCATCAATTCTCTCCAACAATGGCATTTGATGTTGCAGTGCCCTTAGCTGAGTCTCCACATGACCATTCCTCCTTCTCTATGGATTTTTCTGATCCCCCTTTGAAGCCGCTCTGGCTTGTGTCCATCCCTACAGCAAATAGTGGCAGCGGTTTCCACTAGTGAGTCATAGACTGAAGCATTCCTGAGTCCATCCCCATCACCCGAGTCAATACGTTGTGGCTCAAGTTTTCCCTAGTATGGTAATAATCAGAGCGCTTTGCATTTTAGGACCTCAATGACTTTAAAGAAGTAACAACATGTGTCTTTCCAAGGTAAGCTCCTATTCAGCTGAGCACTGAATACCCCAGCTGTAGCAGTGGGGGCCATTGTGGATGGAATATTCCCCTTTCCCTAACTAGTTCTCCTCTTGGGACTCATATTAACACCTCTCCACTAAAGTCTGCTGTGGAGGTCCTTCCCAGAGCCCTCACTGTTTATATGGTTGAGAGAAAGAGTGTGGGCTCTTCCATGTGGCTTCAGTGAGATAGAGCATTGTGCCAAAGTCTAGATCTGCTACAGATTGGCAGATTGCAGTGTTAAAACTGCTGTGGCTAGTGCAAGTGGTTAAGACGCTGTACCAGATAGTAAAAAGAAAAAAAGGGATTGTAATATATATTAAAATAGGGTTAAACCGCAGAAACTATGGGACTCGGGATGGAGGAATTCTGATCATGGAAACTGAATATCATGGAAAGAAAATGGTATTAGTAAATGTATATGCCCCAAATGCTGGTGGACATGTATTAAAACAAGAGTTTATTGGGAATTAGTGAATAAAGTGATGCAACAGATTTTGAAATGCAATATCCCACTTGACCCAAAAATATTTTTATTAAACTTACTGTCCGTAAATCTATGAAAGAAAGGAGATATGTAATTGTGCATATAACAACTACAGCAAGAATTGTATTTGCCCAAATGTGGAAAAATCAAGATATACCTACAATAGCAAGGTTGAGTGAAAAATTATTTGAAATAGTAGAAATGGATGTACTAATGAGACAGCTTAGAGAGGAAGAGATATCAAAAGCAAGGGAAATATGAAGTTATCTTTATGAATGGGTAGGTAAACTTTAAAAACAGGATCAGATTATAAATAGTGAGGAAGAGATAAGGAAGAAATAATGAGAATGATTGTCAAAGATGGATCTATTTTATGTTTTTGTTTTTTTCTTGTGCTTTTTCTTTTTGTATTTAAATGTTTTTTTTGTTTTTGTATTGTATTGTTTGAATATATTTTTTGTCTTTTTCTTTTAAATTAATAAAGAATTGATCAGATAATAAAAAAGACACTGTGCCTGTTAACCAGTAGGCCAGGGTTCGAGACCCGGGTTCCCACAAGACAGGGTGAGCTCCTGTCCTTAGCCTAACTCTGCGAGGCAGCTGGAACCAATCGTATCGGCTCTGCCATTCCATTGGACTATTTCAGTGGCGTGGAGGGTGGATTTGCTGCTTGGGTAATAGCCTATCCTCCATATCAATCTACCCAGGCCTTCATGCTTCGCATGCAGCATCGAGCATGATACCATAGTCTTTCAAGACTGATGGATGCCAAGTGTTAAAAAACTATTTTGCGATATCTTTCCTGGTTTGTTGAATGTATCAGGGTTTTGGAATGTAAAGTGGAGGATAATTTTGGTGCTGTTGTGTTCCTGTTGCAGTGTGAACTGCCTGTACTTGGTGTTTGAACTGGGCTGTAAAGAGGCAAAAAAAAGTATCTTTGAAAAATATTTTATTTGAAACCCATTGGGTCATACAAGCCTCCATCCCCTGGCTATTTGGGGTCCTTGGCTGGACTTCCAAATTCTGAGGGAGCACCTCCACACTTCCAGTTTTCCCTTTGTGGTCTTGAGGACTAGCAACTTGATGTTTTTCATTTAATCTAGCAACTTGAAGTTTTTCATTTAATCAAGCAACTGTTCTTATAAAATCACAGCTTAACTGGCCTGACAAATGTTGCTCAAGTCAGAAATACTTTATCCTTAACATGGAAATTTTTTTTTTTGTGTAGATTGCTGGACACTAAATTGATGGCAAGCACTCAGCCCTTCAAGGTAAACAATGTCAGCAATTGCTACTGCCAAACCCTTTTGGGATGTGGCTTTTAATTATATGGCTTACTGAACTGAACTCCTGTTTTTAAACCCTTATCTGAAATGGGTTTGACCAACCCCTTAAAGGGCGGGGGGGAAGACTCCTGATCCTGACCAGCTGTGTTTGCAGATCTTGCAAGCCCCTATGGAGAAGGTTGTGCTTTGCCACACAGTCCTTTGTTGCATGTGATAGGGGGTGGGTTGCACTCCCATGGGGGAAACTGCCCTTGATGGCTGACGGAGGCTTTTTGCTTGTAGGAAATTATTAACAACACATCCCTCGCAGAACTAGAAAAGCGTCTGAAGGAAACTCCCTTCACCTCTCCTAAAGTTGGTAAGAAAACACAGAGCATGTTGAACTGCCAGGCCTAAAGCTCCAGTTACAACAGAGCCATTTCAAATGGAGGTGTGCTAGGGTCCCTTTTCCCCCATCCCAGTTTTACACTGGTGTGAAAAAAGTTCAACAACTGTGCTCCAAACTCCAAGCACATGGCACAATAACTGAGAACCACATTGTTATTAACTTGAAAAGAGGTTCCTCCCTGCCCTGTCCTCTTGCAAATATTATTTCCTCTCTCTTAGAAAGTGCCGAAGGATTTCCAAGCTACAGCACAGCTTCTGAGCAGTTACATGAAGCAGGCTACGATGCATACATCACGGGCCTGTGTTTCATCGCTATGGCCAACTTCCTAGGTACTCTCCTGGCCTAGATGGGGTGGTCCGTTGCATGTTCCTTTTACCCTATTGCTGACATGATGTAATGGTGTCTCTTGTTCATTAGGTTCATTCCTCAGCCCTCCAAAAAATCATGTGTCTGCCAGATCGAAGCTCATCGAGCCCTTCTTCAACAAGTAAGTCTCCAGAGACAGCTGCAGAAGACCACCTTCTGCCTGTTGCTCTGTAATGCCCTGCTGTTTAAAACTGCGTTGGCACTTGCTGGGATGTGGCATGGAAAATACTGTATTTACTCAAATATAACACTCACCTTTTCCAGCTAGATTTAGTCTCCAAAATCAGGGTGTGTATTAGATTTGATGGTTAATTAGATTTGAGTAAATACAGTATTTTGATTAAATTATAGGGTGTGCATTTGATTCAGTGGCACATTAGATTTGAGTAAATGCGGTAAATCTATTTTCTAATATGTGGCTCTTTGCTCAGTACTGTGTGTGATAGTTTAGATGAGGGGTGGCCAAAACTTTGCTTTGCATCCATGGAAACATGGATGAGGGCTAATGTAGTTCCAATCTTTAAAAGAGAAAAAAAGACCCAGGAAATTATAGACCAGTCAGTTTGACTTCAGTCCTGGGGAAGATATTAGAACAAATAATATGACACGAGCTTACTGGACAGTGGCAATTCTGTGGATGCCATTAATCTTGACGTCAGCAAAACATTCAGCAAGATCCTGCACCACATCTTGTGGGGGAACTTGGGGTGTTCAACCTGGAGAAGAGAAGGCTGAGAAGAGGCCTGATCGCCCTCTTCAGATACTTGAAGGGCTGTCGTATGAAGGAAGGGGCTCATTTGTTCTTAGCTGCCTCTGAAAGCAGAACTAGAACCAATGGGTACAAACCACAAGAAAGGAGATTCCGGTTGGATATCCGAAAAAATTCCTGACAGTGAGGGCAGTTTGGCAGGGAGGTGGTGGACTCTCCCTCACTGGGGATCTTCAGGCAGAGGCTTGATGAGTACCTGTCGGAGATGCTCTAGGAGGATATCCTGCTACAGGCAGGGGGTTGGACTAGATGATCTTCTGGGTCCCTTCCAAATCTAGAATTCTATGACTAACTTTGGGACCTTTTACACCGACATAGTTATTGTGCCACCTTTAGAAATGCATAGAGCAATCCAGAGTAAGTGCCTTTTATGTCTTCCCATAGTTACTCTGGATTGTAGGGTAAGTTCCATTATAGCCAATGGAGCTTACTCCCAGGTAAATGTGAATAGGATTGCAGCCTAAGTATTGCAACTCTCAAACATCTGAAGTTCATCATGTGTGGCAAATTTGGCACATTAGGCAAATTTGGCACCTCTGGTTTACTTACAAAGTTTTTGATATGGATGGGGTGATATATCTGGATGCTAGCATTTTGCTGGATATTTGCCGCACCTTTCTGTTTCTTCTCTGGGCTTTCAGATTTGAAGTTGAGTTGGACCCTCAGCCTGTTGAGTTCAGTACTGTCTATTAAACTGGGTTTCAGACACTGGACTTACCTTCCCTGTCAGGGACAGAACCTGGGCCAATCTGCTTGCAAAGCTGTAACCCCAAACCCATTCAGCATCTTCTGGTTTGGCTTTTCGGAGTCTGATACTGTCGTGAGCAGTTGTGGATCTTGACCTTGAGGTCTTAACATTTCTGACTCATCTTTCCTCCTTTCACTGAGTTTCCCCCCATGTTTTTAACAATAAAAATAAGAGTTGACTGTTGCCAGTTTTAATTACATTCAGTTTATATTGAATTTTTATTGAATATTCAGTTTTTATTCAATTTTAATTTCTCTCCAAAGGGCATTCAAGCTGTAGTATTCATTTGGAAATTTCACAGTTTTAAAAAGGGGGAAGTGAGCACTGGTTGGCCCAAACATGCAAGTGATAATTTCCTTTCATTACAGATTATTTCTGATGAGGGTGAGGGACATTCCTTATCTTAATTTGGAAGGGCCAGATTGTAAGTATTTTTATGCCTTTTAACTTTCTTCAGAGCTTTGGGGGGATGCAAACTCCAGTTTGAGTAGATTTCTTCTTTTGGCAGCAGCTGGACCACCTAGAAATTATTTTAGGTGCATATGAACCAAACAGTCATTCATAGGAAGGATAGACAGTAGAACAGGGTGACCATATGACCAGAAAAACCTAGATTTGTCCAGATATTTAGCCTCCTGTCCGGGTGTCCTACATTTTGGCTTCATTGTCCTACATTTTGGCTTCATTTTGAAACTTCGCAGTAGTGCACAGTACCCCATCATGCCATATGTCATTGGATTCGTACTGAAGAGCATAATCCAATGCAAGATTCAGTTTGGAGATATCTCCTTCCTATCAAAAGTTATGGTCAAAAAAACAAAAACAAAAAATACACTTTTTGGCAATTTTTTAAAGTGGGTAGGAATTTTGGCCTGGGATTAGGAATTTTGGCCCTGGGGTTCAGGAATAATCTGGTCACCCTGCAGTAGAAGCACACATGTGCTATGCTTTGGATTGGCCAGGTGGGCTACTAGTCACACAGATGTGTGGTCAGTCTAGAAAAAAGGCACCTGAGATTCATGATTGAGGTGTATAAAATTATTCATGGGATGGACAGAGTGGATAGCAGACAGAAAGAATAATTTTTTCCCTCTTGCATAATGTCAGAACCAGGTGACATCCTCTGAGTGTTGGGAGAATTATAAATTTTTTTTTACCAATGCTTAATCTTTGAAACTGTTTGCCACTGGATATTGTGGTGGCACATGACATGGATCCTTTTAAAGCAGAGATTTTAAACTTTTTTTCATCTTATGGCACACTGACAAGTGGCTAAAATTGCCAAGGAACACCATGTTGCTGATGGGGGCTCAAATTACCCAATTCCCCTGTTAATTCCCAAAGTTTTGTGGCACACTTGCAGACTGTCCCTCGCAGTTGAAAATCACTGCTTTAAAGGGATACTAGACAGACTTCTGGAATAAATGATCATCACAGGTTATAAGCCAATATAGGTAACTATAACTTCCTGATTTTAGGAGGTGGCCACCTCAGAATACCAGAGGAAGGAGGGCAATTGGATGCAGGTTTTTTTTTGCGGTCTTGATAACTCAAGAGCTGGTCTTGATAACTCAAGAGCTGGTCTTGATTACTCAAGAGCTGGTGATGGGGTCATTTGTGAGATCCAGAAAGCTGGACTAGATGGGTTTCTGGCCTGATCCAGCTGGGATATTTGTATGGTGAAAACTTGCTGTCGTCTTCAGTGCATGCGACAGGCAACCAAAAAGTCTCTGCTTGGTTATCCAATTCAGAACTTGGCTGAAAAAAGATCCAAAAGTCCAAAACCTGTTCACCTTTTCCTTTACCTTGCAGTGCAACCAAAACGCGACCATGTCCTTTATGTTACATTTCCCAAAGAGTGGAAGACAAGCGACCTTTACCAGCTTTTCAGCGCTTTTGGTGAGTAGCCCTAGACAAGTAACTACTGAGAAGATGGTAGAACCTTGGTGGATGACTGTGTCAGGGCGCAAGCTCTCTGGAGCACAAGTTTCCCACTCTCAAGTCTCAGTTTAATGAGCAGTTGCTCTCCTCCATGGGCTAAGCAACTGATCTCTCCTTGGTGGGCTGTTTTCCATCAGTCTCACTAATGTGATGATGGCCAAACTCGAGTTGTCCATGCTTTTTGTTCACCCCCCATCCAGGCAACATTCAGGTCTCCTGGATTGATGATACATCAGCATTTGTGTCGCTGAGCCAGGCTGATCAAGTTCAGATCGGTAAGTAACTTGAAACTTTCTTCTGGCCAGTTGGTGCGCAGGGATTGCCCTGACAATAAACAAACTGGTGGAGGCCTTTGTCATGGTGGCAGAATTGTGACCAACTCTCTCTAAATCAGATTTATGATTTTTTTTTTTTGCCAGCTACTTGGTTACCATGTGAGGAGATGGTATGATTTTGTTTCATGAATCTGGTGAATGTGAATTGTGGCTTAGTTTCCTGAAGACAGGACTGGTTTATGAGTTTGAGGAATACCAGAAAGGGTGGCTTTGATCCAGCAGTCGCTTATGTTCTTGGCCTGGAGGGGGACATTCAGTAGGAGGGGGCTGTATTTCACATGCAAGCATGGGGTGTCCTCAGGGACAGTACTTCGCCCGGCAGCATTTTCAGGGGGCCCTTTCCTGGTTGGCAGTCCATCCTTAGACTGGTGTCATCACTTGCTTCCTTTAAGAAGCTGTTTCCCATGGCAGACAACTGTTCCATTGCACAATTTCATGGCATAAATATTGCACCCTCAACTACACTACAGATTGTGAATAGCTGTGTTCTTTGCTGGGCTGGCACACCCTTTTATTCATGGCAGTTGTATAAACTCAAACTGAGGTGTTTTAGACACATGTATGGCTTAACTGGCCTGCATGCCATGGTTGGGGGGGAGGCCAGGGATTGCTGTGCACAGAGAATGAGGATGCTCTGGACCAGGCCTCCTTGCTTGTGGACCTGGATTTTGGAAGCTTCTGCCCCAGGAGCTTGCAGGTCTCCCTTATTGTGAGTGTTGAGACAGCAGCTCAACACAACCTTGTGCGGGTGAGCTTTGTAGGGAGTGGTTCGAGTCTTCTTGGCTATGGTTATTACAGGATGATTAAAATATCAGACCCCATAGAAGGCCAGTGCAACATTCAGGTGTTCTGTGGTTGTGATTGTGAACAAGATTTTGGTGCTCCATTGTGAGCAGGAAAGTGAGAAAAAAATTTCATTTTAATTGTTTGCACAACAATGTGATGTAAAAGTTGTTTTGACAGAAATACAGCCCATGGACTTTATTTTGCCTGCTACTTTCCTCTGTGAGGTCTTAATCTGGGCCAGGTTTTTCATTGAGCCGCCGTATCAGATCTAGTCTGCGTCATCAACCTATGAATGCAAGCGCATAGATAGGGGTGTGTATGTGGACAGTGCATAGATAGATGTAAAGAACCTCAGAATGCCAGGTGGCATTGGATAGGTCAGTGGTGGCAAATCTCTCTGCTCACATAAGTGTTATAAGCCAAGTGCGCATGCCCAGAGTCCTGGGCATGTGCGCTGGGCACCTGCACACTCAGTCAGGTCTGCTGCGAAGAGGAGCATACCCGACAGTGCTAGTGCCCAGTGCACATGCCCAGTGAGCCAGGAGCGCCTTGAGCACCCTGCTCCTCTTCTGGAGTGGATCATGCTGGTGTCCTGTGTGCATGCCTGGAACTCTGGGCATGCACAATAGGCTCAGGGTGCTACTGGCTCACTATGGTGCTATGTGCCCATGCCTGGAGTTCTGGGCACACAGGCTGGGCAGGAAGCTGGACTTGATGGGCCTTTGGTCTGATCCAGGATAGGCTCTTTCCTTCTTAAGTTCAGTCTCATTTGGTTTCCATCCTGCCTGTTCTGCACATGCCTTAGCTCTGGGTGCACCCCCTTGGGCCATGGGGTTCTGATCTTGATCAGGCTCTAGAATGGTGTCCTGCTGAATTCCTGTGTCTGAATTGGAGCAAAGAAATTTGAATTTGGCTCCATCTTCCACTCTCATAGCAGCTGTTGAGGCTTTGTGACAGTTAATGGCTCTCTTATCTCTTGACAGTCACATGGCCGAGAATCAATATTGTAGTGTGGCTTTGAGCCACCAGGAGGTGTGTTTCTCTGCTCTTTCTCCATGGGACTTGATGAAGGCTTGTTCCCACATGACGTCCTCAGCTGGGATCTGGGGCTTTGTCTTGGACCTCAGAGGCATCCCAAAGGAGGTTTCCCAAAGGATGAAGTGTTTATCTCGTCCCCTGAATAGATTTGAGGAACTGGGTGACATGTTCACTCAAAAATGAGGCTGGTATTGAGCATCCAGTTTCTCCAAGGCGTAGGCAGGACTTTCACACATGACCATGTCCTGCATGTTACTTGAAAGGCTTTTTGTCCAGATACAGGGGCTCCAACAGCTGGCATTTCCATAAGGACTTGAGGCTCTGAAGGTCTGTTGGCGCCCTGTAGGAATAGATAAAATTTTTCAATTATGAAAATTTTTCATACCTGCCTGGCACTCCCTCTGGGATAGTAATCTGCATCAGGGCATCCCCTAAATGACAGGATGATCTGTGTCTAGCCTTATTAACATCTGCTGCATCATTGTCCTGGTCCAAATCCCTCTGCATCCTTATTTGGCCTTCAGTGGTCCATGGTCACCCTGTGTGCTTCTCAGTGTAGCCTACCTCACAGGGTTGTATTTGAGGATTGAAATGTGAGGGATCCACAGATCTCTGCAGTATTTGAAGGGGATAAGACTTGAAAAAAGCTGCAATTCAGCATAATGAAAAGGCAGGGCTCAGAGTGACCGAAGAAAGGGTCTAATTGCTCTAGGTATTATTAAGCAGAATTTAATGTGTGGAGGCAGCTCTCCAGTCACAGCAGTTGCACAGAGTGGAGTTTTGCCGTGCTTTTTTCCAGGCAGCTGGACTGGAAACAGCAGAGGACATCAGCTGACTATCAGCTCTTTTTGCTGACTCACTGGTAAGCACATTGTTTGGCCTTGTGCCAGAGCTTGGCTGGAAGATGAAAGGTTATGAGTTGCAAAGCTGCCGTTACTTGATGGGAATGTTGCGCAAGAGAGCAGGCTGCCTCTGTGTGTGTGCAAGACAGACATATGACAGAACATACGTATACATATCTTCTGGATGCTCAGAGAATCTCCAACAAAGCTGAGCAAACAGCTATTCCGAACAAGGGAGATTCCTGGCTGGGTATAACCTGATTTGGGGGATCAGAGCAACCCGTCACCGATGTAGTCTTGGTGGAGCTATAGACGACAGAGTGATAGACTATAGTATTTGTTATTATTTTTCCTTTATCTGCTTGTACAACTTAATGACCATATCACCTCTCCTAATTTGGATTGTATTGGCCACCTTGTGAATGTAAAGTGTCGTGTTCTCAGCAAGACCATGGTTGCCCAGCATTCACGTGGAGGCAGAAAATACATACAGTTGCACTACAGTGCTCATTAGCCTTCAAATATAAAGGCTATTTATTCATCAGTTAGGTGAATTTATCTAGATTATTACCACAATTTTTTGAATATTATGCTTTTAGAACAAGATGTTCTGGAGTCAGTAAATAAATACTGTACCTGTTGGGTAGTACATATCTGCACATAGATACAATAGTGAGAGTGACACTGTGCATACATTGTCTAGTCAGTATAAGAAAGGGTCACCTTGATCATATTACAGATTGCTTCAAGACCTGAAACTATTCAGAAATCAGATATAGGCTGGACCTCACCATCCATGATATTTGATTCCAGGAAACAGCTTAGTTTCAAACTCAGAAGCTCCAGCTTCACCTTGCAAAGGAGATTATCATTTTGTATTGATAATCACATGGGGGAATGGAGGCATCTCCCTCCCAACCAAAACAGAAACCAACAAGAACCCTTTATGAACCTTTTTTATGGCAAGCTTAATGTCTGCCACATTACTATGGTAAGCAGGCTGCTTTTTAGCCATTAAAAGCAGCCTGCTAAGCATAGTAATGTGGCAGGTAGGTGATGCAGCCACAATATGATTTCTAATTGGGAAAGTAATCTGTTTTAATTTCTGGAAAATATTTTAAACACCAAAATGTGTTCTGTATTTGTCTTTTGTGTTTTTATTGTCTTATGAAATGTCTTCTGTACTTCTATGTGAGTTTTATTGCACTGTTTGTGTTTAGTGCATTCCTAAGCATGTCAGAAGCCCCACAGTGTTCAATAGGATTTACTCCCTGGAAAGTGTGATTAGGATTGCACCTAAAATAAGGTGTTTTATGTTTTTAATCCCCATAACCTGAAAATAAGCCCCAGTGGGACTTACCTTTTGAATTGACTTGCCTAGGATTGGACAGTTGGTGGCTCTTCAAGTTAATTTTGTAAAACCCTTAGAGCACTTTCAATGCTTTTAGGTGGTATGTTTTAAGTGCTGACAAGAATAATTTTTATTCTCAAGGACTTGACCAAAATCCAACAGGCTGATGATTCTGAATACAAACCACACAATCTGGACTGACTTTACAATATCCTAGGTTGAACGTCATTATTTATAATGGGTTTTTAAAAATTATAATGTCCAGCTTTGGTCCTACAAAGCTGGTTTGGCTTTATTACATGAAAGTTGCAGTATTGTCATAAGTATTTAAACAGTAATTAAGGTTCAAAGGTGCTAACAACAATCTGATTTTGCTGGAGTAGAAAACTTCACATCCCAAGTTGGAAGTACCATATTTACTTGAATCTAATGTACAGTCGAATCTAATGTGCACCCCAATTTTAAAAATCTTGAGATAAAAAAAGTTTACAGGTGATTGTAGTGCGCAGCTGCAAAGGAGGTGCAAAATTTAATTTTACAGCATATAATAGCTCTATGACAATAATAATATGATAATGGGTTTATGTCAGTGGTCTTCAAAGTGGGGTTGTGCCCTCTGGTCAGAAGGGGTTGCGAGAGGTAGGATCCACCATCTTGGAATCTGGCACTGGGCTTTCCTGGCAGTAAGTTTCATTAAACACAATGGGACTTACTTCCAAGTTGACATGGAGGAGCATCCCAGTAAGTGATTTTTAAATTTTAAAGGGGTCCTGTGCAGAAATGCCTGAATAGCACTGGTTTATGTTATTATTTTTACCTAATTGCATGAGGCAATAAAACCCATACAACAATGAGTTTGTTACATTTTTATTAAAATATAGTAAACTGTTAAACTTAATACTGACCTATACTTATAATAAAAAAGCTGTATTTACTTGAATCTAATGCACCATCAAATCTAATGGGCACCCCAATTTTGGAGACTAAATTTGACTGAAAAAGTGAGTGTTAGTAAAAAGCAGGCCTCCGTCAGTCTTGAAAGACTGGTATTGTGCTCAGCGCTGTATACGCTGCATGCGAAGCACGAAAGCCTGGGTTGGATTGTTATAGAGGATAGGCTGTTACCCAAGCAGCAAATCCCCCATCTCCACGCCACTTAATTAGTCCAATGGAAAGTCAGAGCCGATACAATTGGATCCAGCTGGCGTCGCAGAGCTGGGCTAAGGACAGGAGCTCACCCTGTCTTGTGGGGCCGACCTGGGTCTCGAACTCTGGCCTGCTGATTAACAAGCACAGCATCTTAACCGCTTGCGTGGTATTTAATTGGGAAGTTAAATGGATAAGCAGCATGCTCTTATTGCAATTAGATTTAAAAATTGAGGTGTAACGGTTGTGACTTATAGAAGGGATGACCTGGATCTTCCCAATGTTCACCTCTCACAGTTGCACTCAGAGCTGATACTGATGTTGAAGCAGGAGGAATAGGAAGTGTCCAAGGAAGTGGTGGTGTTGTTGGACTGCGTGAGACTTTCAGTTAACTTTGGGGCAGCTGTTTGACCCTTTTTGCAGCACTTAGGCAGACATGCCCCACTTTGGTGTGCAAGATGAATTAAAGGCGAATTGGTGTTGTTTCCAGGGCAGAGATGGGCTGACTTTTTCAACACTCTGGGCCTCTTTCTCTGTAGCTGTGAACACCAGCAAGTACGCAGAAAGCTACAGAATCCAGACCTATGCAGAATATGTCGAGAAGAAGCATGAGGAGAAGAGGGAGGCCAAAAGGAAGTGGACCGAGGATAGCTGGAAAGACACAGAAGGGAAGAGGCTGAAGACACAGGTGGCTCCGTACATGCTCCAGAACCGCTACTACAACATCAGCGGGTGAGGAGAGGTGTCTGTTCCCCAGGGTTCCTATTTCAGAGTGCGCATTTTGTGCCTGATAAACAGAAACGTTCACCTTTTGAGCTCTGAATTTTGAAGGTTCCTGCAAATCCCCTTTCAGCCGCAGCACGTGTGTCTGTGTGGTAGGTCAGGATGCTGGGTAGAACTTCTGTGCAGGGGGTGTTCTGGATGCATTTGCAGGTAGATATTTGCTATCATCCCGCATTTGAGACTGAAAGAACCTGCAGCGACTGTTAATTGGTAGTTCAGTCCACATCCAGGCTCCTTGAATCTTTGAAAATCTCCTCTTTTTCCCACCCCCTGTTCTGAAAAGGTTCTTCTCCCTGTCTGTGGTCAGCCTCCAATATGTCACCCTTTTCCTCTTCTCTCCACTCTAGTTTTACAGCAACCAGCACGGTGGGAAAGAGGAGCATGAGCCCAATCCAAGAGGAGACAGGCTGTGACGATGGGGAGGACAGCGACATGCAGGAAGAGGAGCCAGATCCCTCAGACTCTATTGCTGAGTGTGTCGAGGAAGGGAAGAAAAAGACCAAGAAGTTCAAAAAAGCCAAAAGAGAACAAGCCTCAACAGGTTGGTGGAACACAGACGTTTTCTTGGTGTCTGCTGATTAGGGTGCTGGAGCCATGCTGTGGGTGCAGGTTGGTTGGAGCCAGGGGTGGCTCCGTCAGCTCTGTAAAAAAAAATCTATCTGTCTGCCCTGCAAAAAGTGGGAGACTTTGTGGGCTGAGAACACAATTTCTGTGTTTGCTTGAAGCCAAACAAACTTAATGACGATGGCATTGGGCTCCCCCAGTTTTCACCGTAATGCAGCCTCTAGCATGGCATGACCAGGCACTCAACAATGATTTGCCATTATAGCTAAATGGAATATTCATCTGCACATTTGGTCTACCATTGAAGGCAAGTTCCTTGGGGAGAAAGTGTGGGGAGGGCAGCTGCGTTCACCTCCCACCTGTGGGCTTTCATTTGGGGAAGGCTGGTCGGCCCTATAAAAAATAGGATGCTGGACAAGATAGGCCCACCATGGTCAGATCTGGTAAGGCTCTTCTTTTGAGGGGCAGGGGTCTCCTAAGTGTGGAAAACTGTCCAGGAAAGATTTCATTGTCTCCCTCAGCAGTTGGAGAGCTACGTGAGAAAGCATAGACTTCAGTCCTATCTTTCAGCATAGTATAAGGCTCAGATCCTTGTTCTCCCTCAGTGACCCACATATCTCCTATCTGCCCCAGGATGCCCCCTGCTTTGAGTCTGTTGTGGCCACAGGATGGCAAATTGCAGTTCCCCCAGGTCTGTCCCATGTACTGGCATTCATCCAAGCCACTATGTTTTGTTCAATTTTTATTGTCACACCAGCAAATTCAAATATATCGTATTTACTCAAATCTAATGCGCCAAGTGGTTAATACACTGTGCCTGTTAACTAGCAGGCCAGGATTTGAGATACGGGTCCTACAAGACAGGGTAAGCGCCCGTCCATAGATCAGCTCCTGCCAACCTAGCAGTTTGAAAGCATGTAAATGCAAGTAGATAAATAGGTACCACCTTGGTGGGAAGATAAAACAGCATTTTACGCCTTCAGCAGTCATGCCTGCCCCATGTATCTTTGAACAATGCCTGGGTCTAAAGCAGGGGTCTCCAAGCTTTTTGGCAGGAGGGCCACATCATCTCTCTGACCCTGTGTCGGGGGCCAGAAAAATTATTTACATGTCAAATTTGAATAAATATACATTAATCTATCCAAAACTGAAAATTCACTGACTGACTGACTCATCAACACCCAGCCAAAACCGCTGGGCCTAGAAGTGTAAAATTGGAGGTGGGAGTTCTTTCCGTGATGGAGGCACCCATTAAGAACTGGTTTTCAGAAATTCCAACTGGAAGGGGGTAAAAAGGGGCACAACGCATTTTCCTCCCTATACTTTACATTGAAGAATCCCTGACTGATCAAGGCCCCGCCCTAACCCCTGGACTTAGAAGCATGAAATTTGGGGAGGGTGTTTCTTCTGTGGCATGAGCATCCACCAAGAACCGAAGTTCAGAAATTTAACCCTTAAGGGGCTGAAAAGGGGTGCAACATGTTTTTGTCCTATAATTAACATGGAAGACTGACTGATCAACATCCAGCCAATTTGGTGTCTGGTGCCTGATTCACTGGAAGGGAGGGTGCACTAGGGATGAATGTTGCACATAGGGGGATGTTGTTCATAGGACTGTTGCGCATGGGGGTGTTGCACTTCAGGGGCTTGATGTGCATGAGGGGTGTTGTGCAATGAGGGGATAGTGTACAGGGGTATTTTACTCCCGCAACGCAGATACATTTAGCTAGTTTACATATAAGTTAGTATTAGCAACATTACAAGGTTTGCCCACGGGCCAGATTCAGGGGTCTTGCTGAAGGCCACATTTGGCCCCAGGGGCAGGGTTTGGAGACCCCCAGCTCTAAAGGCTTAGTAACAGGGATGAGCACGATACCCTAAAGTTGTTCACAACTAGCAGTTTAACCTTTACCTTTTTACCCCATACAACATGATAATAATGACAATGGCTTTATGTTATGATCTTTATCTAATTTCACTACATTATACAACAGTGTGTTTAATAGTTTACTATTGTGCAATAAAAAACAACATAAACTAAATACAAACCTATACAGACCTATTTAAAATACCATATTTACTAGAATCTAATGTGCACCCTGGTTTTGGAGACTCAGCAAAAAAAAGTGATCATTAGATTTGAGTAATTATTTATGTCTATACAAATTACAATATCATTTATTATTAAGAGCTTTGGTTTATCTGAGCAACGTGGTCCCCTCTCTTCTTACTTCCTCCAGAAGGTCTCAAGAGCACGGCCAGCAGGCTCTTTGAAGTCCCTGACACGTGGTAGTCAACATCTCTGCTCTTGATCCAAGCAATCGGATTCTCCCCAGCTGTGCTTTATAAAGTGGAACTGCAACCAGAACGCCAGCCATTTCTGGATGTCAGTTTAATTTTTTTAAACTGTCCCTTCCAAACAATCATCATCACTGCTCTTGTGTGTGTGCGTGTACACATCGGTTTTTTGTGGATCATGTGAACACTTTGCTGTCTATAAATGTTAGATCTGAAAGCGAGACTTGACCACCTTTGTTTGGCATGTAGCCTATGAAATATACAGAAACCACCCTGTTACCTGTCAGAGTTTGTTCTGCTGTTCCCTCTCGAAGAGGGAAATTCACCCCATATCCAGAATCACCCCACATACAGATTTTCTGACCACATTCAGTAACCTCTCACCATCCTCATTAGCCCCAATATCATTGCTCCTACCCTTAAATTAACCTTAACACTGATGCCATCCCATCTACTAGTGTAATACATGGCCAACATTTTGGGGTGGGGTGGGCAGATGGGTTCTCCTCCCCCCCAGCACCTTTTCCCCTCTTGCTTTCTGTGGGTTGTGTTGTGTATTTAATAAACTAATAGAGCCCTGCAACACTTACCAGCTTTCCTTAGTTTAAAGAAAAAACCAATAGGCTCGGGTAGATTTCATAAACTTCCTTTGATATTTAACATTTTTGTATCATGGAAATGAGAATGAAAAAATGTATTTCCATAAAGTGAAAATTAAAGAATTTTTTTCTTAGGAGTCGGGCTCTGACTTTGTGTGAGTGTCTCAAATTGTAGTGCTTTTAAAATTCCAAGTATTTTCCAGCTAGTAAACATTGCAGTATGATTTAGGAGTAGGGTGAAACTTTATCAGCCTAGATGCAGAACTGCAAGACAGCAACTGCAAGACAGCAATGCTCATTTATTGCTTGTTGTAAAGAAAACCCCTCCGATCAGCATTTGCAGAGGTTTGGAGTATTGAATACTCAGTAAACCCGGAGTATTCTTCCTTCTGGTGAGGTAGGTTTGTCTATCAGACCCATGCACACATCACTCTAATACTCAGGCAGAGTGTGTAATCTGGAAAATTTTAAAATAAAATCAGTTGCAGCAACAGGAGCCAAAGCAAAGTTTCCCTTGATTCTGCTGCTTCAAGAAAGGGGTCCCCACACTGAGCCCACAAATCTACTTTGTTTCATTTATAAGGACATCAAACAAGTGGAGAACTGCCTCATCAAAACCATTGGGACACTCGTTGCTCTGATGCAGCTCTATCTGGCTCCGGGGCTCATACGGGACATTGCAGTGCTCCTTTAGAGCCAGCTGGTTCAGCACAGGAGCTGCCACACCAGTGAAATTGGAGGCAACCCAGTGCCTGTCGGAGCATGCTCAAGCCAGGGCCTCGCATCCAGCATAGCCATGTCTCGACAAGGGCAAAGGCTGTCCGAGCTAGGCGGCTTTCCCAGGAGAGGGATCGGACATGCTTCAGATGACTGGAAGAAACACACCCTTGCGCCTCCCTTGTTTATCGTCTGCCACAGAGGGGTGTGTCCCGCTTGCCTTCCGCCTCTGGCTTTGAGGCTTTGGGCCACAGCCGAGCCTGCCTGATCTTTCCCCCGTTTGCTGATGCTGTGCAAGCCTCAAATGAGATTCATTCCAGATTAGGGTGGCCATAATTTTCTTCCACAAAATTGGGACAGGACCCTCTGCCCCATTTGTATGTGATTACAATCCCACAAAATCTGGATTGTTGGTTTTTTGGGACATATGGCAACCCTAACATGGGAGCAAAACCTGCACCAGTCTGTCCCCCAAGACCAAGAAGGCTCCTAGCAGCTGGTGACCCTTATGGTGCTTTCCATGGGCTGTGGGTGGCGCAAGTGGTTAAGACACTGTGCCTGTTAACCAGCAGGCTAGGGTTTGAGACCCAGGTCGGCCCCACAAGACAGGGTGAGCTCCTGTCCTTAGCCCAGCTCTGCGATGCAGCTGGATCCAATCATATTGGCTTTGCCTTTCCATTGGACTAATTCAGTGGTGTGGAGAGGGGGGATTTGCTGCTTGGGTAATAGCCTATCCTCCATAACAATCTATCCCAGGCTTTTGTGCTTCGCATGCAGCGTATGCATGCAGCATATGAGCACGATACCATAGTCTCTCAAGACTGACGGAGGCCTGCTGTGCATCTAGAGCACATAGTGCAGTGCTTTTATTGCACAGTGCACTGCACTGTGCAACATTTTTAGTGCAGCAAAAGGGAGAGAGATCTTGGCCAGAGCCCACTGGTGTCTAACATAGCTCTTGACACTGGCAATTAGGTTTCCATGGGTAATCAACTATCTAGATTTTGTGGTGATGGACAGACGTATTTGTATTTCCCTATGTAAAAGCACAGGCCTCTTCCAGCACCCTACAGAGTCACACTAGCTCAAGACCTACTATACGAATGGTCTCTGACCAGGCCCCATTGATTTCTAAGAGGATGCACTAGGGGATTGCTACCACCTTTATTCAGAATCTGAACTATTAACAATCTGAATAAATCTGTCACTTAGGAGAACATCTGCTGTGAGACCCTTGGAGACTTTTTTATTTTTTCCAACAACAACAGTGTCACTTGCAGCAGGTGACAGGTTCAGGAGAGCTGTCCAAAGCAAAGTCTGAAGTCTGCCTGGGTTACGAAACTGCAGCCACTGCAAACCGTTGGCTCCGTCAGGAAGCATTGAAGATCAGGACAAATGTCTCCGTATAAGTGCCCGACCAAATGTTTCCATCCAAATGCCCGACCAGTGCAGGCCTTCTGGAGTAATCTCTTCTTGGGGGATTGAGGGTGTCAGTACCCACTGCCATGGACAGAAAAATGGGTGCTACAGCTGGCACACGTGTGGCTCAGTTTCACTTTACTCCTCCTAGTGCCTGAGTTAGAAAAGAAAGCAGAGGATAGAAAGCATCACAGGGTGCTGCAGACGGCATAGCATCCAGTTGTAGAGGGGCAGCAAGTGATGCACATCCTTGGGACACCATGAGCTCTCTGATCTCCTGTAGGCCCTTCTTCTCCCATCAATACTGGAAGCCATGTCCTGCCCCAGCCTTTGATGTTTTTCATCTGCCCCATTTTGCCCATGGGAGACCTTTTCGAAGTCTGTTGCTGCCACTGAACATCCCCCCATCGAACATCAAAGGCTTCCACTGACGCCAGCCAAAGCACATCCCCAGTTGGTGGCTCCAACCCAAAAACAAGCCATCACACTGACTTTCCCTTCCTGGCAGCCAGCCTAAACCCTTGTTTGAAAGCACCCCATATTGGTTAATCATTACAAGCATTCGATTAAAAGTCTCCTTTCCAACCATCAAACTGTCCCATTCATCTGAACACCATTACCCTGGGCGGCTGTGATCCCAGCTTAGGCAAACAGGCCATAAAAGATTAACCTTTGGTGGCAGGCCATGGAGAGGCCCGTGGCTCTGATGGATCTTATTATGTCCACTTTCTAGTCAGAAGTAAGTCCCATTATATTCAATGGAGCTTACACCAAGGAAAGTGTGTTCAGGACTGCAGCCTTTATCTATTACTTCATCAGCCAATATTTTTGTGCCATTGTCCAAAGCAATGGTAAAGCCACATCTGGAGTAGTGTGTCCATTTCTGGTTGCCACAACTCAAAGAGGACATAGTGGAATGGAATAAGGTGCAGAGGAGAGCAACCAAAATGATTACCAGGTGTCCCTTGTTATTCATTAGGTTCAGTTCCAGAACATCCAGTGGTTAAAAAAAATCAGCGGATTTTTAAAAAAATCAGTGTCAAAATAATCACCTTATGAGACTTTATTAGTAAGGTTTCTTATTCCTTCACTATTCCTAATGGAATATGCAAAGCTGCAGGAGTTTGATTCAGGACTCCCCGCTGATACCAGAAAATGTGTTAAATAAAAGCAGTTTGAAAAAACAGATAAAAAGTGCGCTCCTTTACAATTGTTTAAAAACAGCTTTTCTTACTATTGTCGAGAGGCAATCAGCAATTGGAAATGCAAAAGACTCTCTTGTCTTTGCTTGGCTCAGCTGAAGAATTGAATGATTGCTTCATGACTGCCTCTACAACAGTAGAAAAGCTGTTTTAAAACTGATTTGTAGTGGCCATTTGTGTTGAGTCAAATCAATGAACACAACAAATATCAGTGCATAACAACGTTGCTCTTATAGAATAATAGAATCCTAGAGTTGGAAGCGACCTAGTAGGTCATCTAGTCCAACCCCCTACTTGTAGCAGGAAATCTTCCTAGAGCAGTGGTTCTCAATCTTCCTAATGCCATGACCCCTTTATAAGTTCCTCATGTTGTGGGGAACCCCAACCATAAAATTATTTTCGTTGCGACTTTATAACTGTAATTTTGCTACTGTTATGAATTGTAATGTAAGTATCCAATATGCAGGATGTATTTTCATTATTACGAATGAAATGTGTGTTCTATGCACACACTGAACACAATGGGATTTATTTCAGAGTAGGCATGCATAGGATTGGGCCCTGAGGCTCCAATCCTATCCACATTTGCATGGGAGTAAAGGCCCTCCTGACTATAATGGGATTTATTTCAGAGTAGGCATGCATAGGATTGGGCCCTGAGGCTGTCAATCAGCCCCAGTGTGCATGCAGCTACCGCCGGAGGTCTGGCAAGCCTGACCTGGCCCCTTGCACCAGGGGTCTTTAGGCGACCCCCAGGAAAGCTCTAGGCAACCCCCAATGGGGTCCCGACCCCCACTTTGAGAAACACTGTCCTAGAGCATTTCTGACAGGTGCTCATCAAGCCTCTGCTTGAAGATCTCCAGTGAGGGAGAGTCCACCACCTCCCTTGGCAATCTGTTCCACTGCCAAACCGCTCTCACTGTCAGGAATTTTTTCTGATATCCAACCAGAATCTCCCTTATGAAGAAAGCCTATAGCATTTGGGGATCTTCAGTCATGAAAGAAGGTGCCTGGGAGGAATACAATTGAATTTTATATCCCACATACCCATACCCACCCACACACACACAGGTGTACGCGTGCGTGCATACATACATTTTATACAAATGTATGAAATTATGCATGTGGTGGATCGAGTCGTGAAAAGCAAGATGTCCTGTTCCCTCTAACAAGACACCAGATCCAGGGGATGTCCACTCAAATTGAGCATTTGGGAGAGCCAAAACAGAGAAAAAGAAATATCTGTGGAACTCCTCGACACAGGAAATGGGAAATTTCCCAGGAAATCAGCTCTAGATGCCTTTTAAAAAAAGGGGGGGGGGGTTTCAGACCTTAATTTCAAGATGCCTTGAAAAGGGGGATCAGACCTGATGGAGGAAAAGTCAATCACAGATGACAAGCTAGGATGGATAACTGGTTTTAGAATTAGGTGATCTCTGAATGCCTGATGAACTGGTGTACCCACAGTATGGCAATAGCGTGGCAACAGGATGCAGGGATCTTGTCTTGTGTGGCTCCCTGAGACATCTGGTGGGCCACTAGATGGGTGTTTGGCTTGACCTATTTGGGGCTTTTTTAATGTTCTTATTTTCCTCACTTTATAACCTTGGTGGTGGTTTACAAGAATTAACAAAGAATTCAGAGTATTTTTATGGGTAATACTTAATGCTCAGAGTTCCATTTTTCACACCCAACACAGCCTCTGACTTTAAGCACCAATTTCTTACCAAAATTAGGGTTGGCCAAGCAAGCTCTGCCTGAAATCTTATGCACACATTCCTGGGAGTAAACTCCATTGAATTCAGTGGGGCTTACTTCTGAATAAACATGCATAAGATTGGCATTTCCCTCCTCATTTGCTTCCATGAGGCTTGCTTGGGAACAATGTTCCAAAATTTGCTGCCCCATGGGTCAGAGATATCTTCTTTATCTGACTGCCCCCTTATAGTTTTCCTCCAAATTTCCTCCAAAGGACTGGGGACTGACTCCCCTCATGGTAATGAATAATTTCTCAGTTAATCACAATTAATCACAATTAATTAATTCTTAATTACAGTTGTACAGTGCACCTCGTATCACCGTGGCACTAGCTCCATAAATAACTTCAGCATTATCCAAACATTTGGATAATGAGCAGTCCTCAGGATTAATGTACTCTTGCCTTTAAATGACAACATGGTTTAAAATAATACAGCAGGC
Organism: Cryptoblepharus egeriae; assembly: GCA_030015325.1. Classification (NCBI taxonomy): domain Eukaryota; kingdom Metazoa; phylum Chordata; class Lepidosauria; order Squamata; family Scincidae; genus Cryptoblepharus; species Cryptoblepharus egeriae. The sequence goes on from JAREYC010000012.1 coordinate 23,544,432, forward strand.
TGGAAAACATGTGGCTGACTTCAGCCAAGTCAAATACTGTTTGACTTGAAAATTCTTAAATATTTGAAGTCACACCCCCGACTATGGGGAGGGGGGAAATCATGGTAGGGAAGCAAGAGTTAGTTTCCTGCCATCATAGCTTCAGGTTAACCCATCCGAGTCACAGACGCATCCCATCCTACCCCAAATGAAGACTAAGCTGGGCTCCCCAACTCTAGCAGCCCACCAGATGCTAATTAAATTAATTAACTTTAATTAAACCAGTGGCCTCTAATTAAATCCTGAGATCCAGGCTGGTGTAGTTGCTTCAGGGTTGGACTGAGATCTGGAAGATCAAGGTTCAAATCCTTACTTGGCCATAACGCTTCCTTGGTGACATTGGGCCATTTGCTCACTCTCAGCCTCGCCTTCCTCACAGGGGTGTTGTGAGGGAAGTTAGTATAGCTTGGGCACTTGGATAGGGGAACCCCTTCACTCCGGCATGCAGATCCCAATCGGCCTTTGTGCCTATTTTGCTCCAAAGTCACGAGCCCCAGAATGACACACACAGGAGAAGGCTTATCATGCACGGCCGTGTTTGCTAACTGAGCACATGAAAGTGTTTATCAGTGTGTTGCAAGGAGGTGGCTGCGGCGGCAACAAACAATCCTGCAATGAGGGTCTGGCGCCTTGCCTGCACAACACTCTTCTTTACGGTTTCTCTTCCTAGGTAGGAAATGGTGCCAAAGTGGTCAAGAACCTTCTGGGCTCAGGAGACAGCATCAGGCTGTCACTCCAGCATGACAGACAGTGCACTTGGTTGCCAATGTTCAGTGGTTCATAGTAACTGTCTGTAGGGGTCAGTATGACCCAAACCAAAGCTCACCTGGGTCTGAGTGAAATAACATTGGCCAGGGTGGAATCCTTTGATGGTGGTGAAAGCATCCCATACTTTTAGGTTAGGCAAGTGAGCTCTGTTGTGTTATCTGCAACCTCTGGAAATGGGGATGTGCAATCCCTGAACATGGAGGTTCAGTTTCTCCATGTTTTCCAGTTTTCAGTTTTCCATGGAGGTCCAATTCTCCCAGAATTGGTCTCATCCTTACTGAACATATTACTGAATTTGTCACAGTGGCCATCTTAGCAGGTTTGAGTCACCTGTGATGAGTTCCTCTGATGAGTCAACCTGGAGGTTCTCCGCACCTTGCGTCCCATCACCTGATCTGCATCCCCCATACCTTCTGTGTGAACACTGGCAAGGCTGGCCCATTTAATTCAAGTTCAGAAGTAGGCTGGTGAGATTCTCTGGTCAGCAATCATATCTTTCACATGGTTCCAATAACTGGAAAATTCCCCAAGGAATGCTCCTATTTCTGACCAATACACTGTCTCTGTCCGCCATGTACCACCAAGCGGAAGCTGAAGGGCTCTAGGCAGGATGCGGCAGGCCTATGGCAATGTGAGATGGCTTGGATGGTGGTAGTGATGATGTTCTGCAGTGATGTTCCAATTTTCTGGACAACGCTGGTCTCTATGTTCCAATGGCACATTGACAAGAGGCCCTAGATACATACCAGAGGGGACCTTTAAACCTTGCTACAATCCATGCACACCCAGAAAAACTCAAATTCAAAATAGCCCCATTTCTTGTTATATTAAATCAGACCATGATAGGTTTCTCCAGCCCATCATGCACTCTCAGGCAGAGTCACATCTGGGGCCACACATGAGATTTCTGGCCCCAAGCTTCAGCTTTTTCAGATCTGTTCTACATCAATGATCAGGGCCATGCTCAGCCCTTCTGGGGTGACGTAAAAGGTGGTAGCAGATTCTGAATACCCACAAGGAGGCAGAGCTCTTAAGAGACCTGTTGAACCAGAAATGTGTGTTGCCAAGCCTTGCACATGTCTCTGGTGTGCACCATCCCTCCCCAGATTGAAGAATACTGCAAGAGTAATAAGGATTTTCAGGGGCATTATGGTGGTGCAAAGGAAACACATCTGCCCCCAAAAGTCCCTCATTTCCCCTGCGGAGAAGAGAGGTGGTCACATTATCTTTCTGGTCTGAGGTTGTGCAGAATCCCCCCCCCCCCAGCCCAGCAAGCAAAGGACCACATCAGGTTGGCAGGTACCAGCAACAGGGAGGTACTGGATTCTCCAGGTTCCCCATCTCCAAGAGGTCCACCCACATGCCTGCAGACTCCCTGCCGCTTGGCTTTGCAAGCTGCTTGCCGGATCATGCCCCAACCCAACAATCTGGAACAACCACAAATTCCACACCCTTCCCTGGAGAGCCTGAGAACTGGAAAGCTGGAATCCCGGATCACAGGAAGAATTGCCCATCGGAGTCTCCAAGGCCGCAGTTGGCACCATATAGTTGGCATTGCAGTTCAATGCTGCCGCCAGGTTGCCGGATTCTTGCACTTAAAGACGCATTATTTGGGAGGGTAGCTTTGAGATTTCATCATGCTAAGAACACATGGGGAAAAAAAACCTGTCATTTGTTAATGACTTAAATCTAATGACTGCATTGTTTATGCATCAAAGTCTTGCGTCTTTCTGAATTCCAATAGTTGGGGTGGGGAACTTACAGAGTGGCCGGATATTTTTTCCAATTGATTTTTTATTTTTCTAGACTGAGGATCTGTTCAATACATATGGATCTGTTCAAAATATATGATGAATTCTTTACCCATATCCCAAGAGGGTGCAAGAGCACCTTCGCCACACCATGGAGCATAGTGGTGCCCAAGTGACTGTTGGCGCAATCCTAACCAATTTTTCAGCACTGGGGTAAGGACAATGTGACTTTGGGGTAAGGAAGCAAACCATCTCATACCTTGTCGTGCCTTCCTGAGTGCCTCCCAACCACAGAATATGCCCCATTGGCACAGATATGCCACTGCTCCAAAGTTGGTTAGTTTTGCGTCCTGAGATGCTCTCGTTCAGTGCTTCCCAAACTTTTTAGCAGTAGGACCCACTTATTAAAATGTCCGGACTTGCAATGTTGGACCTACTTAGCTTTACTCTTTTTAAAGAGGAGATCTAGAAATAATTTTATTTGTTTATAAGTAATAACATGAGAGATCCACAAATATTTATGAGCCTATATTTGTACATGCTCACAATGCACAATTTCCTATATTTACATATGCACCTTATAGGGCTGGTAAAAACTATAATAGCTGATTTTTGAATAGATACAGGGCTTGAGGGAATTGGATACTGATCTTTCCATCACCCATTCTGAATCAGGTCATGACCCACAGTTCCGACCCACAGTTTGGGAACCACTGCTATACTGGTGGGACACAACCTACAGTTTGGGAACTACTCACTGTTATACCAGTGGGTTCTGATCCACAGTTTGAGAACCACTGCTATGCCGGTGGGTCTTGACCCTCAGGTTGGGAACCACTGTGACAGTATGTGAAAGACTCACCACTCCTGCAGTGAGTGCCCTGACCCAGCCACTTCCAAATGCTCCTTATTGTTTGACCCAGGATTAAACCGGTTTCCTCCGCAGACCAGGGCAAACCCCAGAAGAGGGACTTTGTGGGCCAGTTGGGTCAAAGATCAGCTCATCTTGCCCCCAAAACCCCGGCTCTGGAATCACAGCCTTCATAAGGCAATTTGTAAGCAGACAGGAATTTCTCCAAAGAGTCAGGCGGACGCTCCTTATCAGGGTGGGACTATGTGGGTGGGAATGGATGGCTTTGGAAGACACACTCCGACGACGTCCCCTCCCCAACCTAACCACTGTGGCCCCACTGGAGACATCCCACCACCTAGACTGTCTGTTCACAATATTTGGTGCATGCAGGTACACTGCCTTCAAACATGGAGGTTCTACTTTTGGCCTGTTCTGCAGCCACCGTAATTTGCACCATGGGTGGAATGACACCTGTGCACTAACATGTGGCAGGTGTGATGGCAGGTGTAGCAGAAGGCCGGGGGAGGGGGCTGTTTAATACACCAAGGAACTATAGAGATGGTGACCTTTCTCCCAAAAGCTGCAAGTGGAAACAACTTGCAGAAAAGTGGGCACACCCCCAGAGTAATCATATACCATAAAAAAGAGGACCCCCAAAATATAGGACACCCAAGAAATATGTAGGACATGAAAAATAAAAGCTAAACATACACATATAACTTTCGTGTGCTTAATTTAAACATATTATAATTATATATATTATTACTTATATAAACATTATATTACTGATACTGCTCATAATTTAAAATGATTCCATATAATTTATTACATATAATTTGCTGATTAAAATAAGGCTACATACTGCCCTCTTTTAAAAATAAGGAGGACATCAAGTTGCTTTTTTCCAGGACACATGCCTAAAATCCAGAACATGTCCTGGAAAAAAGAGGACATATTTTGCACATCTCCAATGCATAGGTGTCCACTCCTTGAACCAATGATGGCCACAGGTGACCACTGCTTGAAACTATGATGGCCACAGGTGTCTACTCCTTGAACCTATGAAGGTCACAGGTGTCAGGGTACCATATCCAGGGGCACTATACCCAAGAACGCCCACCCTCCCAGCCACTGTGGATCCTGGACTAGCATAAAACATGTTCCTAGTGCTGCTGCTTATATTAGGTTTTCATATATAGGTTCATTCAATTAATTTAAATAGAGTGACATATGTCTTAACCAAAAAAAAAGGACAAGCCCCTTCTTAAACTAAGGACACCCAAGTAAAATGTAGGACAATAAAAGCTTATAACACTCATATATATTATTTTAAAGTGGTTAATTTAAACACAATGTTATTTATAAACTTTATTACATATAATCGATTGAATATAATTTATTAATTACAAGAAGGCTACCAGCTGCCTGATCACAAGTAAAAGGAGGACAATGAAGATTTATTTCCCCAGGACTCAAGTCTAAAAAAGAGAACACGTCCTGGAATGAGAGCACATGGTTACTGAGAAATTGAGCCTCCATGCAAAGAGGCAGTCTACCCTGCCACACAGGGGCAATGGTGGGATGTGTTCCTATTGGGGGGGACCCATGTGTCTATTGTGAGGATGAGGAGGCTGGATCAGAATTCTTAGTACATGTCTGGGGGACAGGCTTGCAAGGGGAAGGGGGCTGCACAGAAATGCAGTCATGTGGATCCTGGTTGGGGGGGAGGGCTGTATAATAAGGGGGGCAATGATGGTGACACATGGGAGGACAATTCTTCAGCCCTTTTAAAAACCATTGCAAAAACTTGGGGTGGGGAATCCTATGCAAGTCCCATTCTAGACAATGGGGCTGACTCTCAGGTGTGGCTAGGATCTGAGCCTAAGCACCTGATTTTTTTTATGATGATGATGGGTCTGAGCCAGGATATGGGGGGAATCCTGCAGGGGGGGGGACCAGCAAAGCCCCCCTTCCACCTAGCAAGTAGACACTGTCTACCTACTGTCTGCCATGCTCTCCCAGGAGAATCCAGGTGTTCTCTACTCCCTCCGCCTGTCTGGCTCCCCCTAAAGCAGGGAAAGGCCCCCATTAAGTGGGGGTAGGTGGGTGTCCCCCCCTCAAACCCCTCTGGTAGCAAGAGGGGTTGCAATCCAGGCTAACCCATCCCATAGAGAGGTGTGCAAATCATGCAACCCCCTTAATAAATACCTGTGGCTGACACGTGTTTGGTGTCATGTGTGAATGAACTGCCCCCTTTGGGGGGGAGACACCCACTTTTGTGTGTCTAGTAGGAATCCATTCTGCACCACCCCATAGAAGGATGTGCAACCCATGCAAACCCCCCATATATACCTGTGGCTGATGCCCAGAGGCTTGACACGTGTCTGAGCGTCTCCTGAGAATGCTGTACCTACTTGGGGAACCACCAAATCGATTCACCTGAGAGTTGCCACTTCTTGATGATGTCCAGAGAGGGAGCAGGGACTCTTGGTGGGGAGGGTGGCACCCCTCCATTCTTTCCTCCATTCATCCATTCCTCCATCCATCCCTTCCTCCATCCCTCCTTCCAGGGCATGACTCAGGACCTCCAGCCCATGGCCAGCGCAAGGAATGGGAAGCTGTTCCAACCTCCAGCCCAGCAAGGAGGGAGGTGTGGCTCGGTAGGGAGGCTGGTCTGTGCTGGAGGGTGGCAGGGAAGACCTGATCAGCCTCCCTTCCTCTAGGTTCCCACGCTGATCCCCTGGGAAACTCCCTCCAAGGAGCCTAACTTAAGCGGTGGCATAGCTAGAGGGGGGCGGAGGAGTCAGATGTAGAGGGAGTCAGGCAAGGGATCCCTTCCCTTTTGCTCCCCCAGCATGGCGTGGCTCAGAAGGGAAGACCTGCTCAGGAGGAGGAGGACAAGGAAAAATTTTTTCCAGGACTAAAAAGGAGGACATCTCCTGGAAAAAAGGACATATGATCACCCTGGAGCTATATGCTGCCTGATAAGGAAAAGGAAGACGAGGAAGAATTTTTTTCCCAGGACTAAAAAGGAGGACAAGCCCTGGAAAAAGAGGACATCTTTTCACCCTGACTATATGCTGCCTGATAATAAGGAAAAGGAGGACAAGGAAGAGTTTTTTTCAGGATGCAGGCTAAAAAAGAGGACATGTCTTGGGGTTTAAAGGAGGAATGGGGTCCATTTGAACAAATAATAGAAATAATCAAATATTTAATAATTTAATAATTAATAATACTTAATACTTAATAATTAAATAAAAATATTAAATACTTGGGAGCCAGGGAGGAAGATTAATTGAGATTTGCCTTAGTACTTACTCCTCAATTGCATACTGACCCACTGCAAATACTCAATTCCACTATTAAATACTCTGATTGATGAGGACACAAACATCAATCAAACAAACAATCAATTGTATTTATATACCACTTTTCTACAAAATATTCAAAGCAGTTTACAGAGGAAATGAAATAACTTCTTTCTTTCTTTAAGCTAGCATTTAATAATATTTTAGTCATAAATAGCCTCTTCAGCAGAGAGCCAAAAAATGCATATGTTAGGTTTATTTTTTTAAGCTGAACGCAGTTCATCCTCTTCCCCACAAGCAGATCCAGGGAATTGGAAAGGGTTAAACTATTGCTAAGTTATTAGCACTAATGATCTTATTTAGTGGTGGCTGCAGTTTAAGGCCACACTTTGAGAGGATTCTGTCCACCTTAACAACACACATACTGACACACAAACAGAATCAGCTGATGCTCAACTTAATTCCTCTCTGGTTTATGAATGAATTTACTGTCCTCTGGTGGTCAGACTGGTCACCACAGGCACAGGTTGACTTGCCAACTACAATTCTGTGCCAGGAGGGGAGCACATTTTACTAACTTGGCATCCATCAGTCTTGAAAGACTATGGTATCGTGCTCGACACTGCAAAGCATGAAGGCCTGGGTAGATTGATATGGAGGATAGGCTGTTACCCAAGCAGTAAATCCCCCCTCTCCACGCCACTGAAATAGTCCAACGGTAAGGCAGAGCAGATACCATTGGTTCCAGCTGCGTTACAGAGCTGGGCTTAGGACATGAGCTCACCCTGTCTTGTGGGGACCCGGTTCTTGAACCTTGGCCTGTTGGTTAACAGGCACAGCGTCTTAACCACTTGCGCCACCCACAGCCCTTACATTTTACTAAGTACAGTGGCGCCTCTCATAACAGAATTAATTCGTTCCGGAGGCAGTTTCTTTACGTGAAACTTTCTTTACGTGAAGCAGATTTTCCCATAGGAAATAATGGAAACGCAGATGATTGGTTCCACAACCCCAAAAATATTCATATAAAAATATTAACTGGATGTAAAAATGATGACAGAACACTGGGATTGAATTCAAAACATGCATTCAATGTGCATGATCTTATCAAGAGAAATACCCATTTAACACAATGGGGCTTACTTCCGGGTAGATATGGTTAGGAGGCTGCAATCCAAGACACTTTCAAAGTGTCTCCCCACTTTCTCCTTCTCTCCATCCTGAGCCTCTCTCTCCCCTGCTCCCTTCTGGCTAGCCCTGAGCTGCTTCCCACTGCTCTTCTCTCCCTCTGCCCAGTGCACACCCGTCCACAGGAGGAACAGCATGGAAGTGTTGCTTTCATTATGGGCAGGTGCGCTAGGCAGCCCTGACACTTTTTAAACAGGTTGCTGGCCAGCGTGTCTGCCCTAACTGCCAACGAAAGTTTTCTTTACGTGAAGCACGTTCTTTACGTGAAGCAGAATCCTAGAGAAATTTTTGTTTGTTACGTGAAACATACTTTACGTGAGGTGCCACCGTACTGGCAAAATTTACCTGCCATTGCAGGTAGCAACCCCCCCACCCCCACCCGTAAACCCCATGTGCAAAAAAACTCCCATTGCAAACCTGTGTGCAAACTCCCCAGAACAAAACCTCCCCTTTGTGCAAACACACCCCCCATGAAAAAGCTTTCCCCTCCCCCTGTGCAAAATCTCCTCTGGTGCAAACCCCCTCATGCAAACTGCCCATTGTGTAAACCCCCCTGTGCACAAACCTAGGGTTGCCATAATTCTCTTCCACAGAATCAGGACTGGACTCTGTCACACTTGCCAGTGTGGCACTGTCCCATTTTTCAGGACATATGGCAACCCTAGCAAACACCCCCCCTTGCGCAAAACCTCCCATGCAAAACCTCGCCTTGTGCAAACCCGTGTGGAAAACCTTCTCCTGTGCACAAAATCTCATCCCGTGCAAAAAATCCCCCATGCAAACCCCCTGTGAAATGTTCTCACGCAGAACTCCCCCCGTGCAAAACCTACCTGTGCAAAAAAACCCACTGCACCACTCCCCCTGCAACATTCCACCCTGTGCAACACTTCCCTGTGCACCATCCATCCTGTGACCATCCCCCCTGGACTGTGCGCACCCATACAGGGAGTGTTTAGGGCTGGTTTTTATCAGTCTTCAATGTTAAGTATAGGATGAAAATGTGTTGCACCCCTTTTCACCCCCTTAGAGGTAAAATTTCTAAAGATCAGTTCTTGGTGGGTGCTCACATCACATAAAGCACAAGTGTCAAACACAAGGCTTGCTAGCCGAAAGCGGCCCGCCTCGACATTTCAAGTGGCCCCAAAGAACTTCTCCTTCACACTTTCCTGGCAGTAAGCCCCATTGACTATAATGGGACATTCTTCTGAGTAGACATGTATAAGATTGGACTCTGGCCCTCAGGAAACACCATTAATGATAACTTCTGCCCTCTGTTTGACATGAGTTTGAAACTCCTGATGTAAAGAATACCCTCCCCAAATTTCATGCTTCTAGATCCAGGGCTTTGGGCTGGGTGTTGATAAGTCCAGGATTCTTCAATGTAAAGTATAGGGAGGAAAATGAGTTGTGCCCCTTTTCAGCCCCTTCCAGTTGGAATTTCTGAAAACTGGTTCTTAGTGTTCTTCTGGTTCTTCTGTGCCTCCAGCACAGAAGGAAAACCCTCCCCAAATTTCATGTTTCTAAGCCTGGCGGTTTTGCCTGGGCCTTGATGAGTCAGTGGGTGAATCAGTCAGTCAGTGTCTTATCAGTTTTATATACTACTAATTAATGAAAATGTACCTGCGATGCAGGAGTAAAATTCCCCCTGTATGCCATCCTCCCACTGTGATTGTCCCCGCATGCGCATCAACCACCCATGCACAATACCCCCATACAACATCCCCACACGCGGGTCATCCCCCATGCTCATTAAACCCTCATGTACATGGTGCAAGTGGCTAAGACGCTGTGCCTGTTAACCATCAGGCCAGGGTTCGTGACCCGGGTCGGCCCCACAAAGGGTGAGCTCCTGTCCTTAGCCCAGCTCTGCAATGCCAGCTGGATCCAATCGTATTGGCTCTGTCTTTCCATTGGACTCATTCAGTGGCGTGGAGAGAGGGATTTGCTGCTTGGGTAACAGCCTATCCTCCATAACAATCTAACCCAGGCTTTCGTGCTTCACGTGCAGCGTATGCAGCACTGAGCACGATACCATAGTCTCTCAAGACTGACAGAGGCCTACTTAGTTACACCATCCCCCCATGTGCATCAATCCCCCATGTGCAACTTACCCCATGCGCATCAAACTCCCATGTGCACCATCCCCCATGTGCAACTTACACCCATGTGCAACTTACACCTATGCACATCAATTCCCATGTGCAACTTATCTCATGTACATCATCCCCCCATGCGCATCAACCCCCAAACTTACCCCCATGCGCATCAACACTGCATGTGCACCATTCAGCCAATGTATGACATCCCACTACTCCACATCCCCCACGCAACTTCCCCTCATGCGCACTGTCTCCCCTTGCGCCTCATCCCAAGTGCACCCTCCCTCCCTATGCACCAAACACCAAATTGGCTGGATGTTATTCAGTCTCCCATGCTAAGTATAGGACAAAAACATGTTGCCCCCTTTTCAGCTCCTGAAGGGTTAAATTTCTCCACATCAGTGCTTGGTGGGTGTTGATTTCCCCAAATTTCAGCTTCTAGGTCCAGGGGTTTTGGTTGGGTGTCAATGAGTCAGTCAGTGAGTGACTTTTCAATTATTTAAATATAGGCATAAAATTTGGAGAAACTTCCAAACATTTGTATTATAAACCTTTCTCATATTCTAATAAGCCATTCTCGTTAGTTTTAATTTGTAAAGGAAGATTTATAAATCCTCTGACCTGGGTAGGGTCTGAATCAGACTTTGCACGTGTGAATGCTTCAACACGTGTCCAGAGATAGACCAGCACCCTCTTGCAGCTTTCCTAGCATTCCCCTAAAAATGAGCCCCTTCCCATTGGCCCCTATTGGAAAGGCTCAGTTCCTCCGCCAACAGGCACGGACGGGGTTCGAACCCGTGATCTTCGGTTTACGAGACCGACGCCTTACCACTTGGCCACCGCGCCTGCGTTGAAAAAGCCGCCTCGCTCCCATCTAGGCTGGCGCCGCTCCCGCGATGCGGGCGCGCGTTCCCGCGAACTGCTCCTCCCCTCTCTTGAGTCCCCTTCGGCCCAACGTGGCGCGACTGCGCACGCGCGAGAAAGGATGGTCAGGCTGCGGTTAGGCATGCAGGCTGGCAGATTTCTGTGGAGCCACAAACGCGCATGCGCAGAGACTTGTCATTACTGCAAGAGTTCTGCATGGCCAGTGGATGGAGAGGCTGCAGTTAATGAGTTAATGCAAAGACAGGTTGACGATATGCCATAGGACGAACCCAAGAAAAATGTAGGTCATGATAAAATAAAAGCTAAAAATACTCGTGTGTGTGTGTATGGGTGTCTGTATACAGTGGTGCCTCACATAACAAGTTTAATTCATTCCAGAAGCATGCTAGTTATGTGAAATGCTCTTTATGTGAAGCGGATTTTCCCATAGGAAATAATAGAAACACAGATGATTGGTTCCACAACCCCAAAAATATTCATATAAAAATATTAACTGCATGTAAAAATGATGACAAAACACTGGAATTACATTCAAAACATGCATTCAATGTGCATGATCCTATGAAGTCTGCTTAGTGTTCCTGGGAGTAAGCCCCATTTAACACAATGGGGCTTACTTCTGAGTAGACATAGTTAAGAGACTGCAATCAAAGACACCTGGGCTGCTGCTGGAAGTTCAAGGTGGTCGGTGGGGGCACTTGGGGGCAGTTAGGGGCAGCTGCCTCTGGCACCTCCAGGCAACTGCCCTCAAGTTGGGGGCAATTAGAGGCAGCAGCGCTGGCCGGCAGCCCTTTTAAAGAACTTCCATGCAGAGCGTCAGGGCTGCATAGTACGCTTGCCCATAGAGCGCTTGCTTGTTAAGTGAAGCAGAACTTGTTATGTGAAGCAAGACTTCTTAGAAATTTTTGCTTTTTATGTGAAATGCTTGTTAAGCAAGGCGCTTGTTAAGCGAGGTACCACTGTATGCACATACATATAGTATGTGTGTGTGTATAGCTATAAAATGGCTTTATTTAATTTACTATATTTATTATAATAATTATTTGTTGCTATTGCATATAATAATAATGGCTATTTATTTATTTATTTATTTATATAAAATAAGGTGATTTTATCGCTATCTGTTTGTTTTTAATCTGGGTTTTCATCTGCCTGTTTTTAAGCTCTGTATAGTTTAATTGCGTAGTTTAGTTGTAATTTAATTGTAATTGTATTTTAATCATATTTATTTTTTTCTATCTGGTTTTAATGGTATTTTATTGTTCTACATTCTGTTAGCTGCTTTGGGTTTCCTTTTAAAGGAAGAAAAGTGGGATATAAATAAAATAAATATATATAAAGAGAGAAAGAGACAGTGAGGGAGCACTTTCATGTGGTGAAACACTATATAGTATTATGATTAAAGCTACTACATATACTGTAATTTATTACATATATTTAATTTATTTAATTTATTAATTGCAGGATGGCTACATGCTGCCTGCTTATAAGGAAAGTGACATTTAACATTAATGTCTGGACAGTAACATCTGATTTACCATAAGTCCATGTACATACATGCCATACATACGTTTGGCAATGTACATTGCCATACACTAAATAAGGAAAAGAGGGACAAAGATTTTCTTTCCAGGACACAAGTCTAAAAAACAGGACATATCCTGGAAAAAGAGAATATCATGTTCCCACTGGTCATCAGAGCACCAGCTCAGCCAAACCAGTAATAGATCCCAGGGCTTGCAGCAAAAGGAAGAACATCTCCTACAGCCCCTCCCCCAATCCCAAGACTAGCTCTTGATTTGTGTTGTGTTGGTAGCAGAACCTGATGCACCATTTGGGGAGTAGGAAGAGACCCTCAGCAACTCTTGCACTACTGAAGAGCAGTGTGTGTTTTGTGTCTGTACACAAATAGGCACACTATTGCCACTGTCAAGGCCGTCATTCATGACCACTCCCCAGTGCATCTTCAAAAATGTTCAGTGTGGGACATGGTGATCATGGGAATGCCCCCTCCTGCCTTGGCATGTTTGGTGGGAGACACACCCAGGGATAGTGTCCGGGTGCTGCATCTGGGCAGGTGGTAGCTCAGAGTTGTTGGCAAGCAGGCACTGAGCGCGGGGTAACTTTCATCATACTGCAGCAAGCACAACTTTTCAGCCTTGTGGCTAAGGTGGCCCTAGCAATACACTGATGGATACCTGCAAAAGCAGGAAATTCACGCAGCAAAGGTAATTGGGAGGGGGATACACAAGAGTTCCCCTGCCTTTGAAGTATGGTGCAGCTCACTGCTGAAGAACAGATCAGAAGGACCCGTCATTCTCTGGCAAATAGTTTCAATAGGTTCCCTCTTCCCCCCTTACCCCTTTAAGTTTTACTTTTCAAGAAATCCCTTTGGCTCCTTGGAAAATCATAGCAGATGCTGAGAACTCTTTTCTTTCCTTTCCAGGCTCATTAGACAGCCGGCTTTGAGCCTTTGGACCTCTTTTCAAACCTGGCCACTTGAGGGACACGGTTCCCGTTCATTTCCAAGATCCATTTGGGAAGTGTCCAGCAGACAGTCTTGACGGCAGAGCCGGTGTCATCGGTGGGCATGCAGACATAGAGGAAGGGCCTGCGCTGCCTTCCTCGTGCCTCGGCATCCAAAGGCCGATGCACCTTCTCTTTCTTACCAGTTGATGCCTTGTCAACTTCAATGTTGACCTCCATGGCTGCATGTTGTGGAGGCTGTAAATTGGCGCTGAGCCTTTTTTTCAGATGCAGGTTCAGATTTTCCTTTTTCAGCTCCAGTTCCAGAAAGATGCTTGTTCGTTTAATGGGGCCATCTTCCTCTTCCTGGCAACTGTTGGGTACCACCTCTTCCCTACCAATCCTAGTTTTGATTCCCTTACCACATGGCCCCGATCCTTCCTTGGCACCTGTGTCAAGAGGCTTCTTGGGAAGAAGGGTTAGGAGGGGTTCCTCTCTTACTGAGCGAACACTGCGAGGTGAAGCCATGTATTTCAGATACATTTCCGATACCTTGTTAGTCAGGCAATTGGGTGGCATTTGTGAATCTGGCTGTTTGGACTGAGATCCCTCTGTGGGATCTTTTTCAGGTCCTCTAGGTCTTTCTCCGAATTTAAGACATGATGCTTTTTCCGTGGTACGTGACTCCGGATAGGTGGCTTTAACCAATGGGCAAGGATGGGAAGAATTTAGTCTGTCTGACTCTTCCATTGGTAGAAGTCCATTTAAACCTGGATCTGGTTCTAGAATGGCTAGTTCTTGGAAGCGCACTGTCTTTGGATCATATAACTTCTTGGATCCCCTCTTTGTAATCTCATCTTCAGGTCCTCCTGGCCTGGAAGAACTGGGTATCATCATGGTCATGGGAGAAGATCTGCTGGTCGTTGCAGTGACCGTTGGGGAAGGAAATGGATGGGTAAAGCCTTGCAACTCTGGGACAGTAGCCAGACCTCCGAAATCACAGACCTCGGGGCACATCTCTGGAATGACTGTGGCACCACAGAGCTCCTCGGAGAACCTGGGGTCTCCTTCAAGGTCTTTTGGCTTTTCAAAGGTCATCCTTCTTGCTTCTTTCATATCCAAAGTGGAAAGTTTCCGTGTGATGACAAGGCATTTATGGGTGATGTTCAGTTCAAGAATGCAAAGAGCCTCATTGGTTAGGAAATGGAGGGATGAATGCACTAACCTTTGGATTTTATTCCCAAAACGTAGCACTTTGGGCAGAGGCTGTCGAGAAAGAATCTCAAAAATAAGAAAAGACTTTGCAACCATATCCGGAAAAGCCCCCATTTTGATTTCCAGCATCTTCACACCGGCATGGAAAGCCAATCTCTTAATCTCTTCCGGTTCTATTGAGAGGAAGATGGAATATCCTTTTCTTTGTGGAACGTATCTTATCTGGTTCGTAGCCATAGCCACAAATTTTGGGCATGGAGATACCGGCCTGGTATCCATCAGCGCACGCACCTGCTTTGGCTTTGCCGGTTGCTTAGAGCTTGCGACCTGATCCTTGGGACAAGAACTTGCCATGGCGTGACACAGTTTCAATGATGCAGTGACAATGGTGGGCATTCCGCACCGCCCCTGAATCATTTTTTTTTTAATGTGATACTCAAGCAATTGCCTGGCTTCCTCACTGATGTCTTCTTGGGTGGGAGGAAGTGACTCTGATTCAGTTTCTGAGGTTGTGGAAGAAGAACTTGATTCTGATTCGGTGTATAGTTTGGATTCCGAAGGGGTCTTTAAGATGGCTGTATCAACGGCTATTAAAAATCCCCGGACAGAAGGATCTTGTGTGTGCTTGTGCCTGATATTCTTGTTGACACGCTTGGATTTTTGACCTATGGTGAACAGCTCAGTGGGTTCCTCATCCTCCATTTCTTTCTCCGTCTTAGTATCTGGGAGTGTTTGGGCTTGCCCCATACAGAATGCAAGTGCTTTCCTTACAAAAACGATATTGTCTTCCTCGTGGTAGCTCTGAAGAAAATTTATTTGTGCAATTGAAGCCTGAGGTTGGGGCTCATTTTCTTCTGGCGTTTCTGTTTGTTTAACAAGCACTGGAATGCTCCTTGATATGCCCTTTGAGTTATCTTGGGTCTTTGAGGAATCGTCCACATCATGGGAAACATCTGGGCCACCACTTGGCGCCGCTTCAATGGCCAGAAGGCCACCAGTTGGCACCGCTTTAATGGCCGGAGGGCCATCCGAGATGTTTTCTAGAGACGTGCTTGTGGTTGACAGGCTTTCTGGTGTATAATCTGGATTTAGATCTTTAATTTGAGCAAGACAGAGGGATGAGTTCATGGAGGAGGAAGAGGAGGAGAAGAAAGTATTCTTCCAATAGGGCCCTTCATTTGGTATATATGGCTGCCTTCTCCAACTGTTGACATATAAATTCATCTCATGTGGACACCTGTGTCTGAAGTCATGGGTTGTCTTGTAAAAGGGTCCATATCTCCCACGAGGTTGTTCATAACTGCAGCAAACAAGAGAATGCAAAGTTATCTGCACAATATATTCAGAAACACAAATATGAAGCAGTTGATGGTGAGACAAGGCCTTTTGGGACAACTCAGGGTCTCAGTCACCCTCCCTTGCTATTTGTTCCCCATTCAGAGAGGTAAGACTGCTTTTGAATATGGTGGTTTCGTCTAACCATCTCAACTGATCGCACCGCTAGGCTATGAATCTAATAAAGCATTTTCAGAGATGTCTTGTCGTTAATTGGCAGTCGCAGAGGGAACATTTACAGGTTCAGGTACCTCTAGGTTTTCTGGATTTGGATCACTGAAAGCTTCCCCACCCTAATCTGAGCCATCCCCTGCCTCACTGCTACTTTTTAAGACAAAAAAAATTCCTGGGAGTTCTTGTTGTGGAATTCCTGTGTCAACTATATATGACCTTCTGGTCATGTGGAGTACTAACTAGTCCCTTTGGGCTTTATGGCTTGCATGAGTTATTAAGTTATGTGCCCTAGGATATACCCAGAATGTCCCTTGCAATTGCACTCCACACATGGTTCCTTTCTGAAAAGCATTTTGGTTATCGCTGGTCTTCTTCATGAAGAAGGACCTTTAGAAGGGTCTTAAAGTTTCCCTCTAACCCCAGTCTTGCAGGGACTGAACATTCCTCTACCCAGGGTGACCATTTGACTGGAAATTTCTGGATTTGTCCTCTTTTTTGCCTCTTGTCCACGTGTCCTCAAACAAGGGCTTCATTTTGGAACTTTGCAATGGTGTGTAGTACTCCATCATGTCATATGTTGTTGGATTAATACTGAAGAGAAGAATCCAATGCAAAAATCAGTTTTGAAATAACTCCTTCCTATCAAAAGTTATGGCAAAAAAATTAAAAATTAAAAAATGCATTGAGCTCTATGGGAAAGTGAAAGTGTCCAATACTGTGGCTTTACTCATGGGTAGGCAAACGTGCCATTGTCTGCCTGAAAGGCCAAGCTGAGAGGAATCCATTACCATGTCCTTCTATTGAGGTTTGGGCCCTCAAAAGAGGTCACCCTGCCTCTACCTACCTTTCAAAATCTGTCGTTTGTGTCGCAAAATCACGAAGATCCCCTAGAAGTGAACAAAAATCAACACTGACGCTTAGACAACATCTTCCTTGCTTCAGGAATAGAAAGATCTTACATGGTAGGGGTTGGGACTTAAGAATCACAACATGGGAAGACCTACGAGGCAAGAGATGAACCATCCCACAGCAGCTCATTCAGAGATCACCCCAAAGAAAGCTCACCCTCAAGTACTCTACGCTCAAAACTAGGAAGAGGTACAAACTGGGATCTGGACACAGAGAAATAAAATCCTGTTATGCCAAACTTGTTCCTTATGATTTGGAAACTGGGGTTCCCCAAAGTAGGATTGGGGGATCTCCTTACAAGTAGGATCTCTTCTTGTACTTCACAATTACAAGTAGGATCTTTTTGTGCTTCAAAATTCAGAGGGACAAATTAATTGATCTCCCTCCCCAAACAACAACAACACACACGCACACATCATTGATTGCCTTTACCAGGCAAGAACAAGTTCCCGGAAAACAAGAAAGACACAACCTACTTGTCTGTTCCGGATGTTCCAAGTCTGTTTCTTGCTCTGTATCTGTTTCCTGTATGTTATGGGAGAAAAACATAAAAGAGCGACTTTTACCACTTATGGGGAGAAAAGGCGCAGCGTGGGGACAAGCTCCATACTTCCAATGGGGCATACTTCCATACTTCCTATGCACAACCTCCATATTTCCAATGTGTACCCCTTTATGAGATGTTCCTGATTCATGTGTGGGACAATTGACTGTAGGCTGCCCCAGTGTTGTCACCTTACAACAACTTGATGCACACTGATGCGCGACGGTAGTGGTTCCCAAATTTTTTACACCAGGACCTGAACCTACCTAGATTTTCCAGACTTTTAAAAAGGAGATCTAGAATGAAAGAGCAGTTTATTTAAAATAATACCCAGAAAAAGATCCTTGAACATTTATCTCTCTTTATCTACACATGTTTACAAACTACAGAAGCTGAGCTCGTTGCAGGTTAATTAGCAGCTGCAATGTCTGATTTTTTTAAATACTTTCAGAGCTTGAGGCAATTAGTGATCTGATCTTTCCATCACTCTTTGGTGACCCACCAGTTCAGGAACCTGTGCAGTCACGAACATTATTTGCAAATTTGTATTCGCACTGCACTTGCCGGGGATCTTCTCCCTCTAAAATCTCTAGAACCTTCTGAAGTGTGGGAAGAGATGGCAAAACTCCCTGTTACGTTTTGCCCGGGGTGTGTGAGTGCATAGTGCTGCCTATAGCAGTGTGACAGCAAAAGCTATGGGTATGCAATTATGGCTGCAATCCTAGTTTCTTTCCTGGGAGTAAGACCCGTTGAACACAATGAGGCTTACATTTGAGTAGTTCTGGTTAGGATTGAGTGCTATGTCTCATTGCACGGAACCACCTTCCCCTATAACAGCGTTTCTCCAAGTGGGGGTCAGGACACCTTTGGGGGTTGCCTAGAGCTTTCCTGGGGGTCACCTAAAGACCTCTGGTGCAGGAGGCCAGGTCAGGCTTGCCAGACCTCCGGCTGTAGCTGTGCGCGCACTGGGGCTGACTGACAGCCTCAGGGCCCAATCCTATGCATGCCTACTCTCAGTGATGGGCTTCAAAGAAATTAAGAACCGGTTCTCTGCCCATCAGGCAGCCACTTTTAAATGGCTATTTTTAAACTTTATATGTCCTATCTCTTGTTAACAACCGGTTCTATAGAGTAGGTGCGAACCTGCTGGAGCCCACCACTGCCTACTCTGAAATAAATCCCATTATAGTCAGGGGGCCTTTACTCCCATGAAAATGTGGATAGGATTGCAGCCTCAGAGCCCAATCCTATGCATACCTACTCTGAAATAAATCCAATTGTGTTCAGTGTGTGCATAGAACACACATTTCATTTGTAACAATGAAAATATATTCTGCATATTGGATATTTACATTACAATTCATAACAGTAGCAAAGTTACAGTTATAAAGTAGCAACGAAAATAATTTTATGGTTGGGTTTCCCCACAACAGGAGGAACTTATAAAGGGGTCATGGTGTTAGGAAGATTGAGAACCATTGCCCTATAACATTGTGGTGGGTTTCCCACTTGGAGGAACCACTGAGACATCTGTGCTAAATGTGTACATATTCCTAACTGGCACAGAAGACAGATTAAGCCCATGATATGGAAATGGAAAGTCCAGCTTCAATCCTTGGCTGGAGATCCAGGTGCGCAAAGACATCACCTTGATACACTGGAGATCAGTTGTCTGCCTGGGTTGACAGCACTGAGCTAGACAGACCAGGATCAGTCTCTGATTGACAGCATTTCCAGCTCCCCTTACTGAACCAACTAAACAGTATCTTTTTACCAAAGGAGTCACTGTTCCCCTGTGTTTCCATTTTTCTTGCAGAGTGGCCAAGTGCAACTTTGTCCGTTCATTCACTACCAGGTACAGCAACAACCCCACAAGCCCTGCCAGGTACCCCCAGCGGGTCTCAGCAAACCAGAGAAAGGCACGCGGCCAACAACAGATATTCTTGTGCAACTGCTCCAGCTTCTCCTCCTCTGGGCAGGGCAGACACATCTTCCACTTCTTGGTGATGTTGGCCTTTTCACTGTCGTCGTTCCCACGCATAAACATTGAGCTGATCAGCATCATCACGTACGTCAGCTTCATGGTCTGCACCAAGGATGAGGGCCAAGAGGTGTTACAGCTGTTCCATGACCCCAATGGCACCAACTTGCTTGAGTAGCTGGAGGTGGGGCTGGCATCAGCTATGCAATTCCTTAATTGTGACAAAGCTGCCCAGTTGCTAGGAGAGCCCTGTCTGCCTGCAGTTGGAGGCTGATACACTTTTTTGGGAGGGGGCGGGGAAGATTCAGCTCTTGGGTGAGAATTACAATCACGTTAAATAAAATAGACTGAGCATCCTTTGCACAGGCCCTGCTGGATTAACTCATACCAGAAACTCCCTAGTGATATTCAAACTGTGGGCCAGGTCCCAATTTCTAGTGGGTCCCACAGAGCTTTTACACATCATCTGATCAGGATATCTTGGGACCACTTACGTAAGGAGGGACCACCTATACCACATAGGGTAAGATACCTTTCATACTTAGGGGATACCTTTCTACTGGTATCAGAGCAACCGAGGGCAATGCATCCCCCCAAAAATCACCAATATACTGCAACACTAAAAAAAAGTAGCACAGAAACAGGGAAAAAAGTATAAATAGGATTTTATTTCAGCACAAAAAGAGTTCTCCCTCTGCCCTGTGGCACAGCAAACTAAGGAGAGGGGGTACCCTACGGTCAGGGGCAGCAGGGAATTGGGGTCCCAGAATTAATCAGGACCAGCAGTCAGGGAAACACAGCCCTTCAGTGTAAACCTATGCTCATGCCAGGATTCATGTGCACCCCCTGCTCCCCCAGCTCTACTCAAACTTGCCTGCATTTTATTCCTTGCTCCTACCTAGGGATCTGGCCAACAGCTCTATTTAGGCAGCTTATAGCCAGAGTGGAAAGAGGAGCAGAAAGTGCATCTACTTGGATCCAGCTCCCTGTTAGAGAAGCATCATTTTTTCCGAGGAGGGGCTTACTGGACTCCAAACTGCCTCCCCTAAACCATCAAAGAGCTCTCACAAGCTGCCAGACCTCACTCTTCCTCCTATGGGGCAGTTAAAGAGGAATCTCCACAAGGTTGGGATGTAGGGCAATATGGGAAGGCCGAGCCAAGCTCTACTACTTGCAAGGAGAAGGTGTTTCAGCAACCTGGAAGGAGTACAACAAATATGTGTGTGTGTGGGGGGGGGGGGGGGTTGATGAGGTGTCCACACAATGCATGGGGTTGGAGGTTGCTAGGTCCTGTAGCAGCCAGTGCTGCCAACCCAATGACGTCTTAGATACTGTTCTGGTCCCATTCAGAGTGATGCATGACAAAGTGGGGAAGGCAAGCTGGGGGGGCAACTGGGGTCCCACCTTTCCTCAATTCACCTGTCGCAACAGTGGAGGGAGTGGCCACCACTCCCTGACCATGTGCAGCACACGAAGGGGTCAAATAGGGTAACAACTGAATGGGAGGAGGGGGTTTGAAGGCACGGCTGGTGAGGAACTGGAGCAGGGGAGGCCTGTTAGAAATGGGGGGCCCTTCCCTGCTCCAGGTCTGTAACATTGAGATGGAGGGAGACCTTTTATGTCTCCCTCCTAAACCC
This sequence comes from Cryptoblepharus egeriae, assembly GCA_030015325.1. Classification (NCBI taxonomy): domain Eukaryota; kingdom Metazoa; phylum Chordata; class Lepidosauria; order Squamata; family Scincidae; genus Cryptoblepharus; species Cryptoblepharus egeriae. Next base: position 23,565,584 of record JAREYC010000012.1, read on the forward strand.
CTCCTACTTCCAATGCAACTCTTATCAAAACGGGATGATGTGGGTTTGTCCCTAAAGAAAGATAGCACAGAAACCAATTTTGGGGAGAAGTGAGGACTGGGGTTTGCATGTCAAGACCCCATAGGCTGGGTGCTGTCAGGTCAGCCTCCTCACTACAGCCTCCGTGAGGGCAATGGTGCTGGGAAGCTGGTGAGATCCAGATGGGGTGCAAGTCCTCAGTGGTGCCGGCAGCTATGTCACGTCTGGGCCAGGGACAGCTCTTCCAAACCCTCCTTACCCAGCCGGTAGCGGGCTAGATCCTTCCGGGTAACCAGACCAACCACCTGTGGCGAGACAGGGAAAGAGACTGAGAAGAGGTTCATGTAAGGAGTGGAGCCACGGTGCTCCAGGCTTCTGGAGACACCCACGGGGCCATTCTGGGGCATTCTACATCCTTATCTACATAAGAATGCCCCTTATCTGGGGCATTCTACATCCTACAATTCCAACATCCTTATCCTAATTCCCATTGAGCTGCAGCCCTCTTTATGGAGGGCTGTGGGCTCTGCGACATTCAAATAGGTAGCCCTTCTTGGGTTAGTACTCACCTCATTATGATTGTCCACCACTACGAGGTGGCGCAAGCCCAAGGCCCGGAACAGTTTGAATGCCCGAGGAAGGGAGGCTTCCTAAAAATCAGAGCATAAGCCATGTCGGGTGAGGGGGTGGGTGGGATGGGGAAGGACACCCAACCCCACTCACATAGGATGCTATTCCTTAAAGGAGCCAGCCCTGCCGCGCCACCTCCTGGGTGGTTCCCCACCTGTGGCACAGTGTAGGGCGAGGGGTTCATGAACTCCGTCAGGTCCATCATGCACTCCCGTTCATCCTGAGAGACGTGGATGGACTGGATGGGGGGAAAACGGGGGTAAGCATCTCGGAAGTCCTTCAGCTTCAGTCGACGCTGCACAGGGGAGAGGTCAGCCCGTTCCACGAAGACCTGCAGAGAGAAGGCACAGCACTGGGAAGAAGTCCTGAGATCCAACTGAAGTATCTTCTCTGCTGCACAATTCTTTGGTTATCCAGAGCCTTGAAGGGCCAGCACGGGTTTGAACCTGGGGTCTCCAACACTCAAAGCTGGTATGCTCAACTACCAAGCTGCGTCTTCCGCAAGGGGTCCTTCCAACTGTTGGGAAACTGCCTCCAACACTCCTAACCAGAGCTAGACACTGCAGAGCCAGGTGCCCAAATTATGGGATTCCATTTGGACTTCCTACTCGGGGTCGGGGAAATCCCCAGGTAACCCCCCACCCTCCCAGGACCACCAAAGCAATCTCACCTTGTGCTTTAGGAGGACAATCAGCTGGGAACGAAGAATCAAGCCTCGCAGCCCCACCACCTGTGGGAGAGATTTTCAATGGGTTTGCTAATCTGCCACCTTCCTGACCCAACAATTACTTCCCCCATTCTGCTCTCTTGGAATCCTGACAAGCTTCATAAAGTTTACAGGCAAAGCCTGAAAACCAAGGAGATATTTGTGCTTATTTGATACAAGCACAAATAATTGGGGGGCATAGGATTCTGAGAATCTTCACTAAGTTTCTAATCCTCATGGGCAAGGAGATGGGGTTAAAGAGAGCAGATGGTGAGATCTTAAAAGCAGGAAGAGGTTTGCTAAATGCAAAGCCTTTAATGGCCAGATAAAGCTTTCTGTATCCCCCCAATAAGCCAAAGAGCCCATCTCACTTCCCTGTAATGGGCACAGGTTCCACCCACTACTCCTTTCAGGAGGACGCTGGAGGATCCTGGACGTCACAGCTATGAAGCCTACACTGCCCACCTTATCGTTGCCTGGGATGTTCTCCACCACTGGGAAGCCATTGTGGTTGGAGGACGTGTCGCTGAGGATGTCCACAATGGTGCCCACTTTCTCAATCCTTCGCAGGCAGGTGACAGGGGTGCTCATGACTTCCCTGCAGAGGGTATCATGGAAAGATTCCAGGTCAGAATTGGGACCCATAAAGGCAAAGCCACTCCTCAGCTCCACCAGCTTTTTGTACTGCATGAACCCAAATTCCTCCTGGTATCTGCTGGGGGTGCCAGGACCTTTGTGGCATCCTCACAACAGTACCAACCAAAGAGCTTTCAATAGATAGGTAGAGGTAACCAGATCCAGATCTTCCCCTCTTTCCAGTTTCCAGTAGCTCACCTGGCAGTGAGTGAGTGGGAGGTGACAGGAGCTTCCCAGTGGAGGAAGGGGACACTTTGAAGCTGGATGTGCATGTCGTACAGACCCTATGGAGGAAAAAGACGGACAGACATTAACTTGTGCACAGCAAGGGCAGAGGATAGCACTGCGGTGTGGGAAGCGTCCCTGCAAGGGCAGCCCAGTGTCTCTGCAAGCTTGCAGGCTGCATTCAAGTGTGGCCCCCATACAGTACTTGTTGCTTTTGAACCAGTACACTACAGCTTGTCTGATGCTCAGGGGTCTAGAGATACACCCTCTGGGGTCTGGAGATACACCCAGAAGCAGAAATAATTAGGGGCTTCAGGATTCTGAGAATCTCTATTAAAATCTTAGATCTTATAATCTCCACTCAGCCTACAATCCTAAAGATAGTTTCCTGGGAGTAAGACACACTGAGCACAATGGGGCTTACTTCTGAGTAGACAAGGTTAGGATTGCACCCTAAGTTTCTATTCCTCATGAGCACGGAGATGGGATTTGAAAGAGAGCAGCTGGTGAGATTTTAAGAGTAGGGGGGCAGTTTGCTCAATGCAAAGTCTTTAATGGCCACATAAAGGCCTCCTGGTTCTCAAGGGGTTGCCCAGCCTCCCCAGCAGGAAGAGCCCCACTTTCAACCACAGCTACTGAGAACCTCTCCCCCACTCACTCACCTCCACAAAATAGTCGCCCACAATCTTGGCCGTCATCAACACCAGCATGATGGGAAATCCATAAGTGACATTGCCAGTGGCCTCCATCATGATGACCGTCAGGCTCAGAGTCATCCTCACAATCCCCCCTAAAAAGACAACAGCTATTGGTGTCTTGACCACACTCGCAAGACTCAATCCGGCGCAATGGCGCATTCAGAAAGCCAATCGCTGCCACCCTCCACTACAGGAACCAGCCAGGTTTGGGTAGTAGATGTCATAGCCTCCACCAATGGGACAGGATGACAAGAGGGTGGAGGAACTAAGACAGGGCACAACTCCCAATGTTCTGGGCCCTAGGCTGGTGCCACATGGTGGTGGTGATGGACAATCACAACCAGGTGAGACCCTTGACTCCCAGTAACTGGAGATGTGCCAAAGCTGAAAACTCTCCTTTCTCTCCCCATCCCTCAGCACTTACCCAGCTGTGCAGCAGCTCCCATTAGGGCGTACTTCCCTGGATCAGCCCAGATCTGAAAGCCCAGGACACAAGAGGGAATATGAGAGGAGGATTTCAGCTTGGCATCTTAAGCACCAAAAGTATTGGGGCCACCTCTGTGTGTTGGAGAAGAAGGTTCCACATCTAAGGAATCACTATAAGGGGCACTATTTGCTGAACCACTATAAGGGGCACCGCTTGATGGGCTACCCCCAGAGGAGGACAGAATCGGCAGGGGATGGACTTACCCAGCTGTTTGGTGATTCAACAGTCACATAGGAAAGCAGGATGCCAAAGAGGCGGCCCCAGGCGGCCCCGATCAGAAGAGATGGGATGAAGACGCCTGCAGACACTGTCAGCCCATAGGTCCAGCAAGCCAGGAAGAAGTAGACCAGGGTGAACGTTCCCAGGGTCAGGGGATCATACGAACCTGGGTGGGGAGGGGATCAGGAGTGAGAAATTGAGTGCTAAGCCCGACAACCCTACCTGGCAACAAAGCTGGGCTTAAGTTAGTATTTATTTTTTTAAAAACATGTGCTCTTTGCACATGAAACCTACAGTGATGCATTCAGTGTGTGGCCTCCCACACTTGTTTGCCTTACCATAGCTTTGAAACAGTAGACTACCACTTGCCAGACTCCCTGGGATCTGGATATACACTCCTCACATAAAAAAAACCTGATGCCAATTTTTTGCCACCAGGGTTGCCACGTACCCTACAAGCCAAGGATCCTATGCTTTTAATTGCTCAGATAGGCAATTAATGGGCTGTGGGTGGCGCAAGCGGTTAAGATGCTGTACCTGTTAACCAGCAGGCCAGGGTTCGAGACCCAGGTCGGCCCCACAAGACAGGGTGAGCTCCTGTCCTTAGCCCAGCCCTGCAACGCCAGCTGGATCCAATCGTATTGGCTCTGCCTTTCCACTGGACTAATTCAGTGGCATGGAGAGGGGGGGATTTGCTGCTTGGTTAACAGCATATCCTCCATAACAATCCAACCCAGGCTTTCGTGCTTCGCATGCAGCGTATGCAGCGCAGAGCATGATACCATAGTCTTTCAAGACTGACGGAGGCCTGCTTAGGCAGAAGATTCAAAATCCCTCCATCATTGAAGTACTCTTTAAGTCTTGTCCTCTGGTGTCCCCTTCAATGGGCAGAGACCTTTGTGACTCCACAAATATCCCAAGAAGTCAGCAGGACTTGAATCCGGCAGATCCCAAGGCCTTCCACCGCCTCCTGCATACTCCGAACTGCCCTCCCAACAGTTCTACTGAGCTCCCACACCTTTCCTAATTCAAACATCATGCATGTTACATCATCCCAAACCAGAGCCTCCAGGGGGTTATAAAGAAAATCTGATTCCTAGCCTTGCCCTGTTTGCTGCAGGTTCATCAGGTAAAGCCATTAAAGGATCAAGGAAGCCAGAAACCTCCCCAAGGCTCAGGACAGCAGGAGGTGGAAATTTTGGGGACAGCAGGAACAAGAGACTCTGGGAGAACAGATCTTGGGCAAGCTCCTAGCACAAGAAACACTTCTGTAATAAAAAAAACCCCGCACTTGGCAAATGGGGAAGATGGGAATGCTGGCTATTCAGGGTGAGTGAGTCAACAAGATGTGAGCCAGTAATATAAATGATCTAACCTATGTTCTTGAAAGAGCAGGACTTTGGGGTTTGGAGGGTGATAGCCAGGATGGTGTGTAGTGTTCAGGAGTTGAGACTGAGTCCTGAAAGATCCAGGTTTGAATCCCTTCTCGGCCATGAAGCTTCCTGGTTGACCTCGGACCAGTCACTCTCAGCCTCACCTACCTTGCAGGGTTGTTGTAAGGACAAAAGGATCAAAAGCTTTGAAAGTCTCTTTAGGCATTTGTGTTGGCATGGGAAAGGCAGGTTTAAATCCCATAGGGTGCAATCCTAACCAATTTAGGCTAACATAAGTCAGCTGGCATATCTTCCCATGATGGTGTGGGAAGGTTGGCTTATGCCTGTTCACTGACTACCTAAACCCCCTCCCCCCAGAGTGGGGCAGAAGTGCCTTATGGCACTTTGTGTCATTCCCATATCCGCAAAGGGTCTGGGTCTGGGTCCCCTAGGTCTAATGCTGGGTCTAATGCTGGCCTAACTGCAGGTTAGCTTTGCAGCATAAAGAAAGGAAGGAAGGAAGGAAGGAAGGAAGGAAGGAAGGAAGGAAGGAAGGAAGGAAGGAAGGAAGGAAGGAAGGAATGTTTGGTTGGGATATGCCACTGACCTGGAGGGTCGTGGAACAGACTGACCACACTCTTCTCTGGTGTGTTGAGCAATGCTGCAGCCATTGAGTTGTACTCTCCATCAGGACAGAAGAGCTGGGGGAAAGAAGCCATATTAGAATAGTTAGTGATGGGGACAAAGGGGGTGGCATAGATGGCCTCGGAGGAGCCTTCCAACCCTCTAGGTCCCAGTGGATGATCACTTCTATCAGCCACTTTGCTATGCCCACAAATCTTTCTAACCTTCCACTTCCCCCACCGCCTGTGGGTAGTTTTTCTTGTGGGTTTATTACCTGGAGTGGGTGCGCCACATTGTTGTCCGGAAGGGGCTTGCAGTCATTGGAACTGTAGATCATCACGAAGCCAACGGCGGCTGTTACAGCCCCCACCAGCATGGCCTCTATCACCTGCAGGCACGGGCGATGGATATACCTGGGGGGGGGGAGGGTTCCAAGCATATGTGTAGCAGGTGGTTAGGAGCCAGTTTGAATTGGAACTTGAAGAGGCAGGAGGAAGACACAAAAGTGGAGAACCAAAGTTAAAAGTCCTGGCACCAGTTGTTACCATCTCATGGCCACCTTTGCTCTCCAAGGCTAGGAGGCACCTTGTCTCACTAGCACATTCCTCCTCATTATTCAGTTACCCTAGAAGCTTCAAGGTCAAGCAAGAATTTAAACATCCACTTCAGTGACATAGCTAGAGGGGAGTAGAACATCCCCTCATTGGAGAACATTGGAAGCATGCAATGGGTCCGTCTCCTTCGAAAACATTCCAGACTGTACAGCTACGTTCCCACCCACCCCTGGCCTGGAGTAGTCTTACATAAGCTCCCTCCAGGCCTGACTGCTCTGCCCCCTCTAGCTATGCTACTGCTCTATCTTCCAATTTTCAAGAAGTACCCCTATTTCTTTCAACTGGAATCATCCTGCCAACGTGAGCACTGAAAAGGGCTTCTCCTATCACTGCCTTGAACCAAGTGGAGCCTTTGGTGGCCCTCCAGACCTGGTTGATTCCAGGCAAGGTGGGCGGCTGTAAAAAGGAGTCATCTAAGAGCCACAAGGGAGGATCAGGGGGCCGGAAGAATCCCAGACTATTAAACGGACACAATGATTTTTGCAGGTTTCTGGCTCATACTGAATTAACAGGCAAGGCTGCAAGAAAGTCGATCCGCCACAGCTCTGAAGTTCCCTTCCAACACTACCCAGTGTGGTCTGGCTCCAGCTGCCTGGGAAATTAGCTTGCCTCCTAAGCTACATCTGTGCCAGAATCACAATCTGGAGCACCTTTGCAGGCAAAAGGAAAGGGCACTTCTAGCACTGCTTTTGGGAAACCACTGAGGCTTTTATTTTATCAAGATTCCTAAACTGGAGAAATCAGCGCTCCCTGCATGCAGAGAACTAGTGTGGCAGGGACCCCGCCTATTCCCAACAGCCTAGCTTTCTAAATACAGAGGACCGTTTGGTCCAGGGAAGCTTGGGGAACTCCACCAGGCTCTCACCGGATGCGGAACATGGTCAGCCAGTAGTTCAAGGCATTAAAGAGTGCCCCGAGGGTCCCACCTGCAAGCAACAGAAAGGGGGTAGGTCAGCAGAAAAGTACCTGCTGGAGCAGATGCAGAGCAGCCCAAAAGCTCCCGTTGAAGGTCAAGTATGGGGGGAAGAGAAGGGCTCCCTCCCAGAAAATCTGGGAGATCCTGCTTTTTCCATGGAATCAGATAGCCAGGATACCTCCCTCCTGATTCCACAGATCTTCAGTGTCCTTATCTCTGATGACACCCCATGTCCTCAAAAAGGGTCCTTACCCACTACTCCCATGAAAATGAAGATGGGAATCTCATAGATGGTATAGCCCATTTTCTGCAAAGGAAAGGCAGGCATGAACACTCAAGGGATAGGCAAGCTTCTGCAAAGCCCTAGCAATAGGGAGTTCCACCAACCAGGATACTAACCCCAAGTGCTCTATGCTCCAGACTCCAAATCAGCCTTTGGATGCTTCCATACCACGGCATTTAAGAGTCAACGTGTGTCCATGGGACATACGGCTGGGTAAATGTAGATGGGTTTTGAGGCCTTTGGGGCTTTCAAAAACAGATAAGCAACTGGGAGGGTTAGTTCTTCGTTTGAAATAATTTAACTTATTTAACTAATTACCATATTATCTCGAATCGAACATGCACCTTTTTCAGCCAAATTTTATCTCTAAAATCAGGGTGCACATTAGTCGATGGTGCATTTAGATTTGAGTAGATACACTATTGATTATAAGTCAAGATCCTTCCACAGTATCTACTCAGAAATTAGGCCTGTATAGTCAAGATCTTGTGCAATGCTACTTAAAAGCGTCCTGCTTGTAGCATTACCTCTATCACAACTGCCATAAACTGGCACCACCGACCATACAAAAAAGATGGGCAGGCAGAATGTTGCCTGGATCTTCTGTCAATAGCAATCCCTGGGGTTCTGGAATAAGTAGCCAAGGTTGAGTAACCTTGGAGAATGCCGACGTTACCTCGGAGTCAAACCTGCCAAAATTGATGAGCCCCGGGTTGGAGAGCTCTGAAGGCTTGCCATGGTAGATGCTCAAGACAAAGTTCAGGGTGAAGGTGCTGATCATGGAGGCAAAGAACTGTGGACAGAAAAGATGGTGAGGTGTAGGTGGGGTGGAGGCTACTTAACCTCTGCTTCACATCCCCTCTCTGGTGACATTGGATCATAACACACTCACAATTCTCCATGTTAGAAACTGGTTCCAGAAGGATGCCCCCTCCTCCAAGCTGAAAAGAACACCACCTAGAGGAGGAAATGGGGACAAGTGAGCCAGGTGTCTGGGTTAAGGAATCCACCACGCCTGGCATTGTCACATGGTGATGGTGATGCTTGGAACAGTGGGAGGAAGAATATGCCAGGAAGTGCCAGGAAGATGCCAGCATTCCTGGCATCAGGGTGGGGACATAAAAATTGATCGCAACCAGCCAAAGTGGGGGGAGATCTAAGGAGGACACTTTACCAACAGGGGCTCCGAAGGCAGCCGAGACACCAGCAGCGGCTCCTGCAGAGACGAAATCCCGCTTTTCTGTATCCCTCCGAAAGTATTCAAAAATCTGAAGGCAGGCAACATTGGAACAGACTGGGTTAGACTGCACATCTATTGCCTCAACCCTTCCAAGTGACTCTGGACAGGACACTGGCTCACAGTACTATGGACTAGCTATAGTATTTATATACCGCTACAGGCTTGTGACCCAATATCTGCACAGGTCACTAACACATGGTGAAGCCCTGGTGTGGCTCATGGGGCTTAATCGAACAACCAACCTTGAAGTCTCTTTTTAAAGATGTGGATCTTCCCTGAGAAATCCCAGCAGCGATTACGGCCCCAGAATGAATCATTGGCCCTTCCTAGAAAGGAGAAGAGGGTTTAAAGAAGAGAAGGGAGCCCCAGATACACAATGCGCTTTTGGAGTGGGAGCCACAGGTGTGGGATCAGAATGGCTGTACTGGGAACTCCAGTCCCAAACCATCTTAACTGGCAATGCCAGGACCAGAACCACCATATCTAGTGGATCGAGCAGGTGTTTTACTGCTCAGGCTTACAGCACAAGCCTAACCATGTCTACGCAAAAGTAAACCTGGTGTTACTCAATGGGTCTTACTCCCAGGAAAGTGTCTCTCTGGTCACATTCTGAGGGTGCAGGGGTCCCCTGGAAGAGTGTTGCCCAGGATTCTGTGACATTACTGAAGCCCAACAATGGAAAGCCACAGGAGGTGTTCAGTGAGTGGCCAGGTAGGATGAAAGAGTTTCTCACAATGTGCAGTGACACTGTGGATTACTGAGCAAAGTGTGGGAGGAGATGCCTGCTAGCTCCGCTTTCCCCTCCTCTCTCTCTTTCTCTTCTTGTTACCTTCCCGACTGCCAGGCCTCCAACCACGGAGAAAATCACACCACACACTTTAACCACCAGCGTCTGCAAGAGAAGGAAATGTGAGTACCCCAAGTACGCAATCAGGAGGTTGTCCACCATGCCCCCCATCTATCATCCCATACCCCTACCTTCAGCCGGACCACGTGGGGGATCTTGACACCATTGAGGTAACACTTGATCTGGGGGATTCCACTGCCAGCAGCCACGGGCTTCGAAAGAGTAGAGAACAGATTTAATTGGGTGCAGGGAATGGGTTTAATTGGGGACCTCGTAAGGATCCCCCCAAAAGAGCACAGAAGGATTCCCATGCCCAAATCCAGGACACAACAGAAATGGCAAGGAAGAGTAGGAATCCATACCTCGACGAATGCGACAATCAACGAGCCGATCATCACAAACACAGCATTCAGCGTTGCCCAGAGAAGCAGGCAGAATGACAAGCCGCTGGTCACTGTGAATTTGTCAATGTCTGGGAGAAGGTGGTTAAAATAATAATAAATTCAGCTTTGGCTGACGGGCAGAGAGCATGGTTGCCATCTTGGAAGGTCAGCATTGTGCCAACAAAACGGGCATGGAAGCAGCAGAATTCAGAACCCAGTGGCAGACTTTGCCTCCACAAACAGTTCCCTGTGGAAGCCATCTAAGGATGCAGGCATCTAGTGGCAGTGAGTTCCACAGATCCTCCCCTTTGTCTCAAAGGATACTCTCCTTCACCACTCGGTATTTCAGCCTAGCCAGGTTTTCCACCACTATGTCGATGAAACAGGCCACGAGGCCAGTGAGGATCCCGATCATGGCACAGATGACCCAGCGTCGAATTTCCACCGTCCGGAATGCCTGGAGTAGGAATGTTGGAGGCCAAAGTCAGACCTACAGAGGATGCTGCCCTCCCTGCACTGGGGCAGCAACCCAGTGCACCCTTAGGCTGCCAGAAGCCCAGCCAGGATGCCTTCAGCACATGCAGTCACACTGTCTGGGTGCGGCACCAAGTGGCTGAGCGCACATCAAGCTCACGAATATTCATCAAAAAGACACACACACAAGACTTTTGGGATCTCCCCACAGTACCACACCTACCACAAAGGGCGACTCACCGTGTGGTGGATCCTTCTCTCTTCCTCCAGGAAGAGCTGGTTCTCACAATTGTCATAGTCTAAGCTCTGCAAACAGGAAGAACACATGGAAATCTCAACTTCTGTGGTTCTACACAGCCCAGCACACAGGTGCTCCAGGCCCTCTGACCAGGAAGATGCCACTGAGCCGCCTCAGCTCATGGCCACCATAAAATCTCCTCAACATCTAGGAAGGCACCTTAGCTAGCCATAAGTGCCACATCATGGGCAGTGGGCACCCAACATTAGTGTGTTTTGTAAACAGAATTCCCTTGCCTGCTCTGAATCTGCTGTCAATCGTGTTCCTGAATGATAGCATGGCATTTGGGTACCATGATGGGGGAAGAAGATCCTCCCTTTCACCACCACACCACAATCACATTTGATATAAAACATGATTTATATATACGTATATATTTATACACACACACAGTATATAATATGTGTGTGTGAAACTATATACATGACAAATATATATGTGATTTTATATATACTGTGTGTGTATGTACTCTTGTGTGTGTGTATGTATTATATATATACCGTGGGTGGCACAAGTGGCTAAGACACTCTGCCTGTTAACCAGCAGGCCAGGGTTCGAGACCCGGTCGGCCCCACAAGACAGGGTGAGCGCCTGTCCTTAGCCCAGCTCTGTGACGCCAGCTGGATCCAATCGTATCGGCTCTGCCTTTCCATTGGACTAATTAAGTGGCGTGGAGAGAGGGGATTTGCTGCTTGGGTAACAGCCTCTCCTCCATAACAATCCAAACCAGGCTTTTGTGCTTCGCATGCAGCGTATGCAACGCCGAGCACAATACCATAGTCTTCCAAGACTGATGGAGGCCTGCTTTGTGTGTGTGTGTATAAATAAATAAAGAAATAACTCATTTAATATAGAGGTCCAAAGTCATTCATATTGCCTGCTGAGGTTCACAAGCAACATCATTAAGCAGGAAGTACTGTTGGTAAGCAGAATGACGGCCAGAAATAATCCCACTGTTTTCACATAGAAACTCATGAGCTGCCTGGTTGAAAATAAAATGTGCAAATTTTGATCACACCGTATTTACTCAAATTTAATGCACACCTTTTCCAGCCAAATTTAGCCTCCAAAATCAGGGGGTTTGTTAACCAGCATGTTAGGTTCAATGGCACATTAGATTCAAGTAAATATGGTTTTTTGATTGTAAGTATAGGTCACTATAAACCTCATGCATGCCATCCCCAAATATTTTAGTTGCTCCTTGTAGGTGAAGAGGGAGGGAGGATCTCTCCTGAAAAGAGGAACTGCGAGAGGAAAGTCCAGATTGCATCACAACCCTCCAGATGCACCAGGATGTTTTCCAGGATTGCGCCACCCCAGGGAAGCTTTGCAGACCACAAGTCACTACAGGGCTTCCCCCTTTAGCCAGCATCCCTTGCTACATCCCATCCACACATGCAACACATCCCCATAGAAACACCAAACTGATGCTTACCTCATACTTGAGTGAGAGGAGCTTTTCGTTGTGGGGTATCAAGTTGGGAAGGGATTGAGGCTCTTCAAGTTCCTGGGGGATTCAACCATCAGAGCATTAATGCGACTTATCTGGCCACATCCAGGATGGGACACCCTCTTGACTTTCCCCCCAATTTCCGCTGCTCACTTACCGACTCACAGTCATCAAGATCCACATTGCTGAGGCCTCCAAGGCGGGAGTAAGATGAAGACGGGGTGAGCTATGAGGAAATAAAAAGTTAGTCTAGTGCAATGCTTCTCATACTTTGTGATTCCTGGGGTGGTATCAGTACATGTGCAGATTCTTGGGAAGCCCAGGCATGCTGTTGTATGTACACACTGGGGCAGCGCTGGATGGATGTGGCCATTTGGCGTGTAATTGTGGCACCCCTATTGTGGTCCTGCAGATCCTTAGAGGTCTGCAAAGAACAGCAGAGAAACATCATCATCCCTTGCAAGCAGTGGGGCTGGGGGCGGGGGAAGATGACAGCCCCAGTGGCCTCAAATCAAGCTCCATTCGGTACAATAGGGTGTTTCTGTCAGTGCCAATCCAAATAACCTCTGGGAAGTCCCCAAAACTTAACAAAATCTTCTCTTGTTATATCGAAGACCTATTATTTGGAGTCACACTGTCTACTACATGTTAGATACTATAGCTCATAACATGGGATACACCATGAGTTTTTTCTGCTTACTATTCAGAGTCATACTACCTACACCCAGGATACTACAGCTCATAACATAGGAGAAATCAAGAGATTTTTTTGGTTACTATTCAGAGGCATACTGTCTACTACACCCAGTATACTACAGTTCATAACATATGAAAAATCAAGAGTTTTTTTGTTACTATTCATTGTTTATTATAATCTACTACATGCAGGATACTAAGGTTCATTTTCTAAGGAGAAAATACATTTTTTGTTACTATTCAGAGTCATACTGTCTACTACATGCAGGATACTACGGCTTATAACATAGGAAAAATCATTTTCGTTACTATTCAGAGATACTGTCTACTCCCAGGATACTACAACTCATAAGAGAAATCAAAAGATTTACTTGGTTATTATTCAGAATCATACCATCTACAAGCAGAACACTATGGATCATATTTTGGTTACTATTAAGCACACACACACACACCCCTTTAGAAGTTCATAAAATGGGTTACAAACACAGGGTGCAATCCTAACCAATTTAGGAAAGCACTCCCCCATCTCCAGTTCCACAGTTCTCCCCAATTTCCGCTGCTCACTCACCAACTCATTGTGAGTGACACCGACACCGAAAATTGGCCTTAAACCTCCCCCCCCCCCCAAAGGAGTGGTACAAAAGTGCCTTGTGCTGGGTCTTGTGCCAACCTAACCAGGATTGCGCTGTCAATCAGTTGGATGCCTCCCGGTCCCAAAAGGGATCACAATCTCATAGGGGCAGAAGAAGAGCTTCAAGCTATGCACACCGCCCTAAAGGTTGCTGAATGCCAGGCATGGGACCATGCTCCTTCCAGGAAGGTGCTTCCTCATTTTGGTAACCAATGACCTGGGGCCAACTTACTTCCTCTTGGTATCTCCACCACCGGCCAACACTTGGTTGGGGTTACAAAGGTCCCAGAAAATAACCTAAGGAGCATGTGATCTCAATGGTTCCCCAGAAGTGTGCTCCCCACTGTGCCCCACTTTGTGCCCTATTCAAAGATAGCCCATAGCCTTACCACATGCACGCCACAAGCCATGGGGTAGCAACTCACAGCCCTCCACAATCAAACCCAGCACTGGGAGGAATCCAAGTATTCTTGATCTCGGTCAGTGTCTTTCTCACACACATACATGGAAACTCACGCCATGACCTACATGTGCATTGCACAACAGTCCCAATGGCTACAACCTGTGACAAGCAAACTGGTCACTCTTGGCCGACGGGACCAGAGTCACCAGTTTCCAAGCAGGGACAGTCAGTTTCTCACTGGCTGCCAAGTCTCTGAAAGTCTAGCCCCAATGTGGGACCCAAGCCAGAGAAGGAAGGATGCCCGGACTCACTGCCAGTCCCGGATTTTGGCAAAGAAATCTCACTACCACTGTGGTCTCAACTTATCGAGGCAAGTCCAGGCAGAGCAGAAGCATTTTCTTAATGCTTGGCTTTAGGCAATGAACTGTCTGAAGGAGGACTTATGTTGTATCTCAAAAGGGATGTGTATGACTTGGTGGGAAGGAGAGGGCAAAGTGTCTGCATAGTTCCAGAATGCAAGTCCCTGCCCTCTAATGAGCACAAAAGGATTCCCATGTCCAAATCCATAAGGATTCCCAGCTCAAACCCAAATCCATTCCCATGCCCAAATCCAATGGCCAAATCCATGCCCTGATCCATCCAAGAGTAAATGAGATCTTGCAAAAAGGGGTCTTTGGGGAGTTATTACCCTAGTAAGTGGTTCTCAAACCTTTTTGCACCGGGAACTGCTTTTTAGAATGACCTTGTTAGGAACCAAAAGTGGTGATGTCATAAGAATGGAAATGATACCATGGCTGGAAGTGATACCATCAATTTATGACACACAGCATACTCATGGTGTTATTTTGAAAAGCTTGGAATCCAAACATTCTTACTCTGTAGGCAGGCTACATATACACAGCCAGCTCTCTTTGGAAACAGCCAGCGCCTCCAGCACAGTGCATATGCGCAGCCAACCACCCCTCAAGTACGGCACACACACGCAGTCAGGCACCCCTGGGCACGACGCACACATGCAGCCAGCTGCCCCTAGGCATGGCGCACACACGCAGCCAGCCATCCCTGGGCATGGCACACACAAGCAGTGAGTTGCCCCCGGGCATTGTGCACACTCACAGCTAGCCGCCCCAGGGCATGGCACATCCACGCAGCCAGCTGCCTTGGACATGGTGTATACACACAGCCAGCCGCCTCGGGCATAGTGCACGAGAGCCCAATTTTTGCATGGTACATATACAGCCTGCTTCTTAAGCATGGCGCATAGGAGCCCAATTTAGGCATGGTGCATATACAGTCAACTCTTTAGGCACAGCGCATAGATCCATAGAGCCAGCTTGTTACATTCCAGAAAACAACGGTACACCCCATTCTGCCTGGAATCCATCTGACCCAGATAAAAAAGATCACAGAGGTACGCTGTGATCTTCTGCCACACCACAGGCTCAGCCTGCATGAAACTCCAGCTGGCCACAGAGTCAAATGCTTTGGGTTTAGAGTAAGACTGAAGAACGATCAAAGAGATTGTTGAAAACATAGCCGCAGTGTTTGTAGTTGCAACACCATGGGAAGGATGCCCAGACGGCTCCTTCATAATTGCACATGGGTTTAGTGAGTTTAGACGCCGACTGGTTGCTGGACATCAGAGAACAGGAATTGAGGAGGTGCAAAAAACAGGCTCCCCTCTTTGATAAGATTCTCTCACACACACCTCAGATACACGAGTATACAGGAGGTGCCAAAAGACCCATCAATGTGACTTGGGCCTTTCCACATAGACCCAATGCGCCCAGAGTTTTTTCCACTTTGAGTGATAACACACTGGAGCTGCTGAACCTATGGTCTTAAAATTATGTACTGCTCATAAAACCACACAACCTACATTCTTTAAATTATGCGCCAGGGCCTTCTCAGATTTTTTGCTGGAGCCTTATCCACTTTGAATGAGATCACACTGGAGATGCTGAACCTACGGTTTTAAAATTATGTGCCATTATTAAAATTACGCAACCTATGCTCTTAAAATAATTATTTGCCAGAGACTTTCCATGCTTTTATTCTGGGGCCTTTTCTGCTTTGAATGAGATCCCACTGGAGATGCTGAACCTATAGTCTTAAAATTATGCACTACTCTTAAAATTAAATGCAACCTATGCTCTTAAAATCGTGTGCCAGGGTTTTTCCATGCACTTTCTCAACTTTTATGCTGGGATTTTATCTGCTTTGAATAAGACCTCACTGGAGATGCTGTTCCTATAGCCTTACTATAAACCACTCTTAAAATTATGCAACCTATGCTGTTAAAAGTATGCACTGCTTAGTCTAAAGAGCAACTTTTAAATAAAATCAAATATAGTGGCTTGGAACTTTATGAGTATACCATGAAGAAGTGGGAAGGCCCTCTGAGCACATGCAGAGTGCAAGGCCAGGCACACTTTAAACTGGAAGGATCTGAACCAAGTTCACAATCCTCATGCACCACAACGTAGTTCTGGCTGTTCATCTTATCCAACACTATAAGAAATATTTTTTTTTGTAGCTGATACAGTCAGTTATAAAAAGCAGGGCTATACCACTTAGTGGCAGCCCCCCACCCCAACCTCACCACGCACTTTTCTAAGCCCTCTCCTCAAGCTTGCGCTGCTGAGCATCAGACCATCTGGACCCCCTCAAGAGGGGCATTAAAGGAAGAAAATGACATGCACCGGTAGGACTATACCATGTAGAAGTGGGAAAGTGCATGTGCAGAGTGCAATTCCCTTGCTGACACTGCAGAAAGAGTGTCTGCACTCTGCACATGGTCAGAGATTCTTCTTACTTCTGCAAAGTATAGCCCTACTAGTGCATGTCAGGGCAGGACTATACCATATAGAATTGGGAAGGACCCCTGAGCATGTGCAGAGTGCAATTCCCTTGCCAACACTGCAGAAAGGGTGTCTACATTCTGTACATGCTCAGGAATCCTTCTTACTTCCGCATTGTATAGCCCTATTTGTGCACGTCAGAGCAGGACTATACCGTGCACGTGGGAAAGTCCCTGACATGCGCAGAGTGCAATTTCCCCCACCCCTACTGTAGGAAGGGGGACTGCACTCTGCACATGGGCCCCTCCCTCTTCTGCATGGTACAGTCCTAGCAGTGCAGTGCATGTCAGAGTAGGACAACACCACGCACATGGGGGGGAGGACCCCTGAACATGTGAAGAGTGCAGACACCCTTTTCTGCAGTGGGGCTTGGGAATTGCACTCTGCACATGTTCAGGGGCCTTTTCCAATTCTGCATGGTATAGCCCTACTCGTGCATGTCAGGACAGGACTATACCATATAGAAGTGGGAAGGACCCCTGAGCATGTGCAGAGTGCAGTTCCCCTGTCCCCACTGCATAAAGGAGTCTGCACTCTGCACATGCTCTCCCTCCCTCCCTCCCCTGGAGGCTCACCTGCCTGGGGGTTGCGGCTCCGCCGGTGCCGTTGAGGAGCGGCGTTGCCTCTCCCGGCCCCTCCGAATCCCGCTCCCGTTCCCGGCCAGACCAGGAGACCTTCTTGGCTACATTCGCCATCGCCGGCCCCGCAGCAGACACCGAAGGTCATGTGACCCGCCCGCTGCTGCCGTGCTACGGCTGCCTAGGCGCCACGTGACCTCCCCCGCCCCGCGGCATCATGGGAGTTGTAGTCCTGGAGGGGCAGGTGAGCCAGATGTGCCTCTCAGGGATGGACTGAGCTGCACATCTAGATCCTTTGCGTTGAAGCTCAGCCATGACCTGCCACTGAACTCAGAGATGATGTTATATTTAATATATTATGCACCATATAGATCACATTACACACACACACACACATGTATATGTTTATATACATATATATGTATATATATATATGTGTGTGTGTGTATATATATATATGCATCATCTATATATACATGTAAAAATACACATACATATATATATACATATATTATGTTTTATATATTGTGATATTACATTATATCTTCTTCTATATATATATAAAAGAGAAAAGTCACTGACTGACTGACTCACTCACTCACTCATCACCGCCCTGCCAAAACCGCCTGGCCTAGAAGCATGAAATTTGGGGTGGGTGTTCCTTCCGTGAGGGAGGGGTGCACTAAGAACCGGTTTTTGGAAATTCCAACGGGAAGGGGGTGAAAAGGGGGGCAATGCGTTTTCCTCCCTATACTTTGCATTGAGAATTGCTGACTCATGAACATTCTGCCCCAACTGCTGGGCCTGAAGCATGGAATTCTGGGAGTTCCTTCTGTCACCTGAACTCCCACCAAGAACCATCTGGAGAAATTAACCCTTCAGGGGCTGAAAAGGGGGCAACGTGTTTCTGTCCTATACTTAACATGGGAGACTGAACAACATCCAGCCAATTTGGTGCTCAGACCCTGGTGCACTGGGGGATGTTGTTAGGAGGAAGAGGTTGCACTGGCGAGGATGCTGCGCATGGCGGGAAGTTGCACATTGGGTGTTGATGTGCCGTGGGGGGATGTTGTATGGGGAAATGATACTCCCACAATGCGGGTACGCTTTTTGCTAGTATTATAATAACTATAATACATTGTGTACATTATGTATTTATTAACTACAGGGCGGTGATGAGTCTGTGAGTGAGTGAGTCAGTCAGTGAGTCAGTCAGTGAGTGACTTTTCTCTTTTATATATATAGATATGTACATTATGTATTATTATATTATATATACATCTATATAATGATAAATATAATCTTTGTCTTTAGCCAACCTCCCCCCCCCCCATGCGCAATATCCCATCATGGGCATCATCCCCCCATGTGCATCAACGCTGAATGTGTGACATCCCCCCATGACATGAATAGGATTGTACTGCATATGTATTAATAAAGATAATGAAATTGCAACCTGCAGGGAACACCTTTACCTTTATATGTGTATATTTATACATATATTCCCTGCTAGTAGTGATGAAGTCTAGGAAGCGGAGCTCATCCCTGTTTGTAAGCCAAAGAGCTAGTGTTATCCAAAGACACTACTGTGGTCATGTGTCCAGCATGCTTATATGCCAAGGCTAATGTTGTTAGCGTTATCCAGAGAGACTTCGGGCGCAATCCAGAGTAACTACAGGGAGTCCTTGCTCCGGTGTAAGAACAATTTGCTCTGGATTGCAATATGAATTTCCCATAGGTTTTCACTAGGTGGTGCAGTAAATACGGGTGCACGTATAGTCTCTTACGTGCTCCCGTAGTTACTCAGGATTGTAGGGTTCCAGGGACATGTGGCCCTTATGTGCATGGGATGCTGTCGCTTCCTGCTGAGATGGTAGTACCTATTTATCTTGTACATTCTTTCAAACAGCTAGGTAGAAATTGCTAGGTTGACTGCTGGAGATGGACGGACTTAGGATGGGAGCTCACACCGTCTTTCAGTACTAGGCTCTCGAACCACTGACCTGCTGATCTTCAGATTGTCAGGCACAGTGTCTTTAAACACTGAACCACTGCAGCCCTGTGTACATACATACACAGGATATATACTCGTACATATGGCTGCAATCCAAAAAAACACTTTTTCCTGGGAGTATGCCCCATTCAATATAATGGGACTTCTGACTAGATAAGCATAGGATTGGACCCTATATGTTTTACTATATGCAGTGGTGGGCTCCAGCACATTTACACCTACTCTATAGAACCGGTTGTTAACGAGAGATAGAACATATAAAGTTTAAAAGCAGCCATTTAAAAGTGGCTGCCAGATGGGCATAGAACCGGTTGTTAATTTCTTTGAATCCCATCACTGACTATATGTATTATATGCACAATCTTATCCATGTTTACTCAGAAGTATGTTCCATTGTAGTCAGTGAGTTTTACTCCCAGGAAAATATGTTTAGGATTGCAGCCTGATTTTCTTTGTAAACAGCTTTGTGAACTTCGCTGAAAAGCAGTTCAGTACTGTATATAAATACTGTTGTGGTGGTTTTTATTATTTTCACACAATCAGGTAGATGTTATTGACTGGTTTGTTTTATCCAGACATGGAGTCCATTCCAAGGACCTGGGATGCCTGCTTTTATATCTTATTTTAATGTTATCATCACAAGATGTAAGCTGTTCCCAGTAAAACTGCTTTTTGCAGTTGGTGAGTGATGATTTCTGTGGCCCTCGATGCCTCCTCAATATAAAGCAATATTCCCTTACCTTGGAGCTGGTAAGTTGGATAGGACTGGACCCTAGATTTCCAAATATTGGCTGCCTTTAAGTTAAATTAAATTATTATTAAGTTAAATTAATTAAATTATTAATAATCCCAAATAATTAAATAGTAATTGGGGCTCCTCTGCAGGTTTGGATTGTTGAAGTGATGGGAACGCAGGGAATGTACAGGAGGAGGACATTGCTTTCCTCTGTTGCTCAACATGGTAGTGCTAGGAAGTGCTAGGTAGTGCATCAGTGGCTGACTCAGGGTCAGGTTCTGCTTCCTCATCCTCATCCTCATCACCAGCTTTTCCATTCTGAGTAGGTTCTTCCAAGACACGCATTGCCCAGGACAGAAGCCACTGAGATCTCCTGATCAGGAAAGATCCATGATTGTCTCTTTCCTGGCATAGTTGGTGACAGCATCAGGGCAAGAAAGCAACACGCACTTCATGGCCACATCTTGTGCCATACATAGTGCATTGCCATGTATTTAGAGAGCCAGGAGTTCTACAGTGATGTCTGGTTGCCAACTGCCAATTCTTCAATGTAGTTTGGCTGCTAATTGTTGCTTTCACACTTTCGATTCTTGCATCTACCTCTCAGTGTGACTGTGGTGCTCCTTGACAAAATATTCATCATATTGTGTCCATAAGAGAGAGTCCATAAGAGACTTTATACCAGCCCAGTATCTGATTTATTCAACATAGAACACCCTGTCCTTGAATGGCTGGGTGGATTATACATTAACATTTGATTTACCATGTATTTGCCGTACGCTAAATAAAATAAATGTATGTAGTGCTAAGGATCTGCTTTTGTCACATGGCAAATCCACGGCTGGCTGCACCGATTTCATGATGATCCACCTCATCAGACAGAAAATTTGGAGTGTTTTTTACAGGGGTGTCAAACCCATTTTATATAGGGAGCTAAGAGGACAATCCTAACCATATCTACTCAAATGTAAGCCCCATTGTAAAGTAAAAGTAAGCCCATTACTCCCAGGAAAGTGTCTTTAGGATTGCAGCCTATATGGCATTAATGGAGCCTACTCTCTGCCAAACCTAGCTTAGAAGGTTGTTGTGAAGATAATAGGATAAGCTGCATAGGGTATTTGCATTGGCATGAGAAAGGCAGGGAAGAAATCCCTTAAATAAACCAAAAATAAATAAATAAACAGCTTCGGGAGGGAGGGCACATCCTTATATTTGACATCAGGCTTCCCTTCTTTAGTATATAAGCTAAGATATATATAAAATAAGATATAAAACCAAGGGATATAAGCTAAAAATCAAACTGTTGAGTCTTTCCTAGACAGGAAAGTGCTATAATACCACCACATGAACATTGTGCAGCCCTTGGTTATAGGTCTAAATGAGCCCCAAGGGTGGGAGATGTGCAATCTCCACACACACACACACACACACAAAAGACAGGGTCTGCCTGAAACTGCATCATTTTTTAAAAGGAGACGCTGAGAATGTGGTGACTCTCCAAAATATATTTGATTTCATGCCATACAGTAGGGGGTTAAATGCAATGGGGGGAGGGAGGCTGGAGGCCAGCAGTAAAGCAGGTAGGTTTTGAGCAATATAAAGTGGGAAGACATCCACCACCACCACCACACACCCCCCATAAAAAAGGGGAAGAAGGGGAATGTACAGAAACAGTCAAGCCAGAAAAGAAATTTATTGGCATATATCTCTAGGGATCGTTCTTGGGGTAGTCAACGATACTCGTTAAAAAAGGACCTTGTTACAAAGCTGGCAAATGAAGTTTGCAGCTGTTTTGCTCAGATTTTGGGTGGGTGGGATGAAAAACAGGAATGGGAAGAATGGTGTTGGGGCTGAGAGCCAAAATTGCACAAGACTGCCACATACCTGGTTTGTTTTCAAGGCAGCTGTGGGTGGCTCTGATAAGATCGGACATCTCTGAGAGGTGAAGAGCATGGTATAATTCGGCTGAGCCAAATGTGTGGCACCTTGCCTACTCTCTCATACGCGTATGGGACACCCACAACCCCCTTTGGAACACCTGAAGCAATGCATCACCCCGCCGATTCAGATAGTGGCAGGAAGGAATCAGATAGGTGGGCAGAGGTGACAGCCCCGGTTGAATTGCTTATCTTAGGCAAAAGACTCTGTTGGTCTCATTGATGGATCGGCCCAGTTAAATTAGAGCCCAGTCTGGCAGAAACCCTCCTTCTTCAGACCTACAGGTATTGGCAGTCCACATTGCCCCCAACACCAGAAGCACCTTTGCTGTTTGGGCAAATTAGCATATTTACTTGAATATAATGCACCAATGAATCTAATGCAATAGGATTGCACTATAATAAAACAATCTTAACTGTGTTTACTCAAAAGTAAGCCCCCTTGTGTTCAATGGGTCTTACTCCTAGGAAAGTGTCTTTAGGATTGCAGTCGCACATTATATTTACCGGTAAGTAGCAGTGCATTATATTCGAGTAAATACGGTAACTACTATATTTACTCGAATATAATGTGCTATTGAATCTAATGTGCACCATGATTTTGGAGACTGAGGGCAAAATCCCGAGTAACTACGGATTTTTACTGATCAACAGTAACTACTGGAGTCCTTGCTCCAGTGTAAGAACAACTTATTCTGGATTCCAGTATGAATTTCCCATAGGTTTTCACTAGGTTGTGCAGTAACTACGGGTTCACGTAAAGTCTCTTACGTGCTCCAATGGTTACTCTGGATTTGGGGGTAAATTCGGCTAAAAAGGTGCACATTATATCTGAGTAAATATATTTGAGTAAATATACAAATTTACCATATTTACTTGAATACAGTGCACCATTGAATCTAATGTGCACTAATTTTGGAGACTAAGGGCAAAATCCAGAGCAGTTAGGGTCCATGCAGTTATGTCACCCTCTAGTGTTATCTTATGGAAAGTCACCTTAACTGCTCCATTGCAAAGAGCTTAACTTGACTTTAGGACATGGGCCTAAATTTGGCTGCAAAAGGTACACATGATATTTGAGTAAATTCAGTAGCAATGTATTATTTTATATTAAGTATGGTGGCAGCTACCATATTTACTCAAATATAATGGATCACTGAATCTAATATCCAACCTGATTTTGAAGACTAAATTCGGCTGAAAAAAGTGTGCAAGATATTCAATTAAATACAGTATGTATGAATGTGCTGGAGCCCAGACAGTGCGTAACCTGGTTCGGTTGCATGATCTGGTGTGTGGTTGAATCAACCCAAATCAGGCCAAGCTTCAGAGGTTGGAGGAACCCCATAGAGGATGACCCCAAAAAGGAGGAAGAAAGAAGGTAGGTGAAGAGGGGAGGTGGAAAGCGGGCAAGAGTGGGGAGCAGTGATTGGTGTTTCCGTCCATCCATCCTGCTATCTTGGATTTTTTTTGCTGCTGATTAGAACCTCATCTGTCTGTTTTCCCCTAAGTGAGGTGGTTGCTGCATCCTTTACTGCACTGCATTCCAAGAGAAGAGACTGCTGAAGCTTATCCTGGCTGTCTGGATGACAAATCCACAGCACTGGGCAGAATTACAAGCAATGCTGGAGGCAAGCGCAGTCCACCTTCCGCACGGATCCACTGAGAGTGGTGACGTTGGCCAGCGTGAGGATGGTGCCTCTAGGCAGGCCTTGTCCAGTGGCAATGGCAGAGACCTCACCGGGCGTCAGTGCACGGTCCCACATAGCAAAGCCTGCCAGGAGCCCCACATATGCTTCAGAGGGCTCAAATCCCCCACCAACAGTGTCCTGCTCCTGACCCAGGACAAGAGACCCTCCAGGTGGGATCTCATAGCCCTTCTGGAATCGGGAGCCCATGGACGCAAGCCTGCGATCCACATAAAACCAGTAGCGCCCCTGAATGGAAGACCAGATGACACAGACATGGTGCCACCTGTCATCCAGGAGACGTCCCACGGGCAGCTCCCGGAAAGCAGGGTCGCCAATGACAAAGTGGACGGAGTTCCTGGGAACGGCATCCCTGCCATGCAGCACCAGCTTGTTATCATTCTCCTCGGTCGCATAGGACAGGATGGTGCCCATGTAGCCGGCACCGGTCCTCACCCAGCTGCAGAAGCTCAGCTCCAGCAGGCCAGCTTGGAAGCCTGTCGCAAAGGCTGCAAAGTTCTCCGTGGAGGCGTTGGGGAAAACCAGCATGGCATCCACATTGCAGACTGCAAAGGAGAGAGTGAAGGAGGGAGAGAGACGTGGATCACAAGCTGCAGAAATATGAGATCATTAGGGGGCTGTATACAAATCATGTAGTTCCTTGTCTCCTTTGGTTCTCACACAACAACCTTGCAAGGGGGTGAGGCTGAGAGAGAGAGAGAGAGACATTGACTGGTCCAAGGTGACCCAGGAAGCTTTCTGGCTTGTACTCCATGATGAATTTTTCTTCCAGAAATCTCTCCAATCCCCTTTTAAAAGTAGAGTTGCCATATGTCCCCGAAAACAGGGACAGTCCCAATTTTTTGGGATTGTACTCACATACTGGCAAATGGGGCAGAGGATCCTGTCCCGATTTTGTGGAAGAGAATCATGGTAACCCTAATAAAAGGCATCTAGGCCAGATGCCATTACCACATTAATCTGTGCCAGCTGCCATCTCATCACACCATTAATCTGTGGCAGGGAGTTCCACAGATTAATGACACTATTAAAGGACATTGGTTGAGGTTTTCTTTGGCATAAAAGCCCCTGAGCTATGGCTACCTCATTGCTTTCTTGCATTGGACAGGGAATGGGACACAGGAGAAAGTGTTCCCAAAAACCAAGATACTGTCTCCTTGCCTGGTAGGGAGGGGGCTGCATACACCATACATATATATGCACTATACATACAGTAACAAAGGGAGTTGAATCAGTTCCTGGCCATAGAGAGCCCAAAGTTATATGCCCCTACTTTGGAATGCTGTCTGGTCCATACTTACCTGTCCCTGGTTTACGAGGTTTTTTTGGCAGCCCCACTTCTTCAGAGGCTTTGTCAGAGACTGGCTGCTGTTGCCTGAGGGCCTGTGGCTCTGGCAGTGGTGGTGGTGGCCCCGATTCTGTGTCCTGCTGGGGCACTGCTAGGACTGGAGGGGGGCTGCTCTGCAATACCTTGCTCTTAGAAAGGGCCAGAAAGTGGCTGGTCTCCTGCTGAAGTTTCTTCCTCTGCCGATGCTTGGCACGCAGCTTTTTCAGGGTAGGGCTCTGTCCCCCGGCTGCTTCCGGCTCCTTCTCTTGGGAAGCCTGGTTCAGCAGGTGGTCTGTGACCAGGGGACTGGGCAAAAGGACCTC
Source organism: Cryptoblepharus egeriae (assembly GCA_030015325.1). Lineage (NCBI taxonomy): Eukaryota > Metazoa > Chordata > Lepidosauria > Squamata > Scincidae > Cryptoblepharus > Cryptoblepharus egeriae. Next base: position 23,590,923 of record JAREYC010000012.1, read on the forward strand.
ACTGGGCATGGGATTTTTCAATTGTTGCTCCATCTCATCCAATTTGGTGCCCTGGATTTTTAATGCATCCTGGAGGTTCTCCAAAGCCTTCTGCAGGGATCTCTGGCCAGCAAGCAGAACTTGGGCATCCTCTTTCTGCTGTGCCACTTCCTGGGTTAAATTGGCCAGGGCTGCTAGCTGGTCCTGCTTCTCTGCTGTGCTCTCTTTGTCATTCTGGCGCAAAGATTCTTCCAGAGCCCCAACCTTTAAGTCCAGCTTCTTCGTTCGGTTCTGTAGCTTCTTCATCCAGGTCTTCATGTGGCTCAGCTCCCCATACAAAGCAGAATGGGTCTCATTGGCGGAGGACTCCAGGGTGCCATGCTGGTTCAGCAGGTGATCAAACCGGGCATCGATATTGTAGGAAATGTTGTAGTTTCCCGCGATCTCCTGCAGGCGTGTCAGAGTGACCTCCTGGAACCGGCGGAACTGGGCAGTAATAGTTGGAAAAATAAAGGTTATGCATCTAAGAACTCAATTCTAACCATGTTTACTCAAAAGTAAACCCCGTTGTTTTCAATGGGTCTTACTCCCAGGATAGTGTTTTGGATTGCAGCTTTTCAGCCTTTGAGAATGGACAGGAAGCTGCCTTGCAACCTGGCCCATCTAACTCAGCATATATGCTGTACTGCACTGGATGGGACTGGATGTAATGGAACTGACTGAATGAATAAAATTGACTACTTGTAATGCAGAATTAGACGTCATATATGTGGTCAGTCCTTAAGTGGAAAGTCACTAAGTAATGCGTTCACACTGACGGGCAGCAGCTGTCCAGGGTTCAAGCACAGAGGCTTTCCTGGCCTTGAAGCACCTCTTGTTGCAAGCATCCAGTGTCTTTGGGGATTCATGAGTCCCAAAACCCAATCCCATGCTTACCTAATCAGAAGTTAGACCCATTATTTTCAGTGGGGCTTATTCCCAGGAATGTATGCTTGGGACTGCAGCCCTAAGCCCTTATGGACAAGCCCCAACGTATTTATGCATGGGCTCCCTACATGCAATGGCTGTTCCATTCATATCAATAGAGAGGAACCCCTTTTGTACAAGAACATCAACTGGTCGCTTGTGAATGTGCGCAGACCTGGGGGTTGGTTTACAGCAGGGGTTCTCAAACTATGGCCCGTGGGCCGGATCAGGCCTGCCAGAGGCCTCAATCCGGCCCGCCAGCCTTTTGGAGGTTTTGGGAGGAGCTTTGTGGGCACTGGGGGCAGTTCAAGGCTGCCACGGTGAAGATCCGCCAGTTGCGGCAGCCCTGTGTAAAGGGAGAGAGCCCCTTGAGGCTCCAGAATTTGTGCAGCTTCAAGCTGGCCCTTTAAATTTTTTTTAAAATGTTGCACGCGCAGCTGGAGCAGCACGTGCACTTTGTCTACCCCAGGGGTTCTGGCTGGTGCGTGCGCCTACCGCCGCTTTCTTGCGGCCACCCCAGCTTCCAGGTGCTTACTTCTGAGGAGACAAGCAGAGAGCTGGGCTATAAAGGACATCCTCCCATCCACACTTTCCTGGGAGTAAGCCCCATGGTCTCTAATGGGCCTTACTTCTGAGTAGATATGCAGAGGGCTGGGCTTACTTTCCTGGGAGTAAGCCCCACTGACTCTAATGGGCCTTACTCCTGAGTAGACATGCATAGGCTTGGGCAAAATTCCTGAACAGCAAGCCTAAAATTGAGGTGAACTTGTGTTTGTGTGTGTGTAAGAATACATGGGTGGGTGTGTGTGAGAGAGCGAGTGCATGGTGTGTGTCAGTGCATGTCACTGACATGCCTTGTGTTGCTGCAGATTGCTTTGAGGGTGTCTTACAATTACATGTCTTAAGTCTGACCTATAAAATATGTTGTAGAAAAATATGTTAAGTAAAATATGTTGAAGTAACGTGTTGCTGGAAACTGCTTTGAGGGCATCTTGCATGTCTGGGTGAGAATCAGGCATGTTAAAAGGTTTTCAATTTCAAAAGTGTTGAAATTAAGTACAGGAAAGCAATACAAGCATTTTTGCTTCATTTTATCATGTCTTACATTTTAAAATGTAGGATAAAATGTAGGATGTCCTACATAAGTCCTCTCACTCTCCAGCCCCCGACAGTGTCTGAGGGACAGTGGACTGGCCCCCTGTTTAAAAAGTTTGAGGACCCCTGGTTTACAGGGTCAGGTTTTTCCATCAACCTCTTTGGAGCTGATGAGTAACCCCAACTATATTTAGGAAGTGATCTCTAATTATAAGGAAGTCTAGCTATTTGTATCATGAATTGGAAACTGTTCATCTGTGCGATTGTGAACGATACTTCTTAGAGCCTGGTCCTGCCCAATTTTCCAGTGCCAAAGGAAACATATATACCCTGTACAATGTGGAGTCCTTCATCCCCCATAATAAGATGAAGCCTGTTTCTCATTGGCAAGGCTGCATCAGCATTGGAAAGTTGGACAGGATCGAGCCCTTAGTGTGCTTAATTATTTCTGACAGTAAATGTTTGAATCATTCTTTTCTTGGGTATGAGCTATATACCAGCCTCGCTGAGAAAGGTAGGGTAAAAATCCTTCTTATATTCTTACATTGAGTGCTTACTCCCAAGAAAGTGCTCTTAAGATTGCAGCCCAAAAGAAATTTAGAAGGTAAAGACAATGTATAGCTATCACTACTCCCTTGACTCCCACCAACGCTCTTTTCAAGGGGAAAGCTGACTTCTTTGGGTCCAATCATCACACATCATCGCCTAGCATCACTGACCCCAGGGTGACAAGTAGGTGTCACCTTTCAGAAAACAAGCTTCTGTAGGATCCTACATCATGGACCCATCAGGACCCAGCCACACACCAGGACCCAGCACAATCCCCCCCACAACCTGGATGAAGATGCAGGACAGATGGACGGACACACACACACAGTAGTCTGTCCCATGTTGCCACAAATTGGGAAACTCAAGCTGCCCTTGCACATAACAACAACTCTTTCTTGAGAGGTCCCATGGCTTTATTTATCATTGCCTGTTATAGCCGGTTGCTGGGCAGACAACCCCACATGGCGCATGTGGCTCATTTAGGCCACATGTAGTGAGAGGAAAGAGAGACCTTTCCCAGTCCTGAGGATCTTTCAGGTGCCACCTTCAATGGGCAAAGTGAGTGCTAAGCCGTATACAGTATTTTCCCCTAATTTCAACTAGGAGTCATTTAACTTTTTACAGGGTTCCCAAGTCAAGAACCGCCACACCTTCCTATCAGGATACGTGCAGTAGGAAAGAAGATGTGTAAAGTGGGCTCCAATGATTCCATTGGGCCCGTTAGATTTAGGGTGACCACAACCGGTTCTATACCCAGCTGGCAGCCACTTTTAAATGGCTATTTTTAAACTTTATACATGTATGTTCTATCTCTCATTAACTACTGGTTCTATAGAGTAGGTGCAAACCTGCTGGAGCCCACCACTCGTCACAAGCAAAAAAGGAGGACAAGAGCCCTTCAAAATGTAGGACCCCCAAAGAAAATGTAGGACAACCATGAAAAATGTAGGACACAACAATACAAAAGTTAAAAACACTCATATTTATTGCCTTCATGTGGTTATTTAAACCCTGTTGTGCTTATTACTAAATTTAAGTATATGTAATTTATTTATTTTATGTAATTTAATATGTGTAACTCATATGTAACTCATATGTAACCACATAATTACAAGAAGGCTACATGTTGCCTGCTTACAAGGAAATGGTGGACAAGGGAGTTTTTTTCCAGCCTAAAATCCAGGACATGTCCTGCAAAAAGAGGATATATGGTCACCCTGGTTAGATGTGACGGCTTTTCAATTCAGTACTCCATTTGCCGACTGTCACAAAATATAATAGAATCAGATTATGTCCATAAAGATTATCTGATTTGAACTAATAGGAGCAGAAAATAAAATTGGGATTGCAGGACTCGGCAGTGACCCCTGGTGTTAGTAGCTGGAACTGCACAAGCAGAAAAGATGTTTTAGAAATGTCCAGATTTGAATTTTAGCATATTTTTCAGTCCTGTTGAAAATTTCACAGTTTCTTCCTTGTTAACCCTGATGGTACCTTACCAACAAATTTTCATGCATAGAACTCTATAGGGATCCGCAATCTGGCCACAACTTGGTGAAACATTCCAGATCATGGCTATGCTCAACGGGAATAAGATTGCCATATGTCCTGGAAAACTGGGACAGTCTTCGTTTTTGGGGATTGCATTCACATACTTGCAAGTTTGACAGAAGGTCCTGCCCTTTTTTCTGGAAGAGAATTATGGCAACCTTAAATGGGAACATGGACCATGCTCAATGGGAACATGGGCCATGCTCAACAGATCATGGGCCATAGGCTCACCTGCTCTTCCAGTCTCCGAAACCTTTCGAAGAAGGGCTTCCTTTGATCCGCTGTCCCAGGTGGCTGCTGCAGGAGGGTGCCCTGAAGACAGACTGTACCCAGAATGAGCAGGATAGGCACTGTTCCTTTGCACCATACCATCCTGGAGTGGTGCAGCTGCTGCATGGGTCGCTCTCGGATTTGTAGGGAGGCAATTTAGTCCAGTCCTCTCGGTTGCTGGTGTTTGTGAGCAACAGTGAAGATTCTTCCCTTTACTCCGAAAGGCTCTAGTTCCTCCCACACCAGGCTAAAAAGTGGCCTGGGTTTGTTCTCAGAATAGATGAGATCTACAGACTTCTCTGGCATTCCCAAGAAGCCAAGTTTAGTTCAGGAACTCAACAGCCAAGTCAATGTGGGGGAAGGGATGGGAAGGGTGGGACTGTCTTGCTCTTGGGTCTCTATTGCGCCCGGACACAGATTTGAGTCCTGCAACACGTTGCACATAAGTCTTGTCAATAAAGGCTTGACTTGGGACTTGGAGCTATGCGGTGGGAGGAAGTGGATCTCCAAATTCAACTCAGGAGAGGCAATCTATGGTTACGATTGCAGCATAAATGATTTTAACTTTTAAATTAATTGTGATTTTAAAAAAATTTTATCTTTTCTTCTTCTTCTATATATATATAAAAGAGAAAAGTCACTAACTGACTCATTCACTGACTCATCAACACCCTGCCAAAACCGCTGGGCCTAGAAGTGTGAAATTTGGGGTGGGTGTTCCTTCTGTGACCGAGGGGTGCACTAAGAACCGGTTTTCGGAAATTCCAACGGGAAGGGGGTGAAAAGGGCGGCAACACGTTTTCCTCCCTATTGTTTGCATTGAAAAATCAGTGACTGAGGGATTCTCTGCCGCAACCCCTGGACCTAGAATGAAATTTGGGGAGGGAGTTCCTTAAGTCATGTGAACACACACAAAGAACCAATGTGGAGAAATTTAACCCTTAAGAGGCTGAAAAGGGGTGCAATGTGTTTTTGTCCTATATGTAACATGGAAGATTGATCAACATCCAACCAATTTGGTGCTTGGTGTCCGGTGCAGTGTGGGGGATGTTCTGAGGGAGGGGTGGCACTGGGGAGGATGCTGTGCATAGAAGGGGTTGTGCATGGGGAGGGTAGCGCAAGATGGTGATGCACATGGGGAGATGATGCACATGGGGGTTGATGCACATTGGGAGGGTTGATGCTCAGGGGGGAGATTATGCGCATAGGAAGATGATGTGTATGGGGGTGGTTGCGCATGGGGGTTGATATGCATGGGGGGGTTAATGCACATGGCGGGTTGAAGCACATGGGTGGTTGATGCGCATGGGGGATTTATGTGCATGGGGGATTTATGTGCATAGAGGGTTGATGCACATGGGAGGTTGATGAACATGGGGGGTTGTTGCGCATGGGGGATAATGTGCATGGGGGGATGATGCGCATGGATGATGTTGCACATGGGGGATGTTGCACTGGGAGGGAATGATGCACTGTGGGGGGATTGCATACAAGGGAATTTTACTCCTGCAATGTGGGTACACTTTTCGCTAGTTGTACTAGTATGTTGTTGGCTGCCTTGATTCCTGCTTGTGGGAGAAAGGTGAGGTATAAATTTGATTGATCAATTGATTGATTGATAGGTCAATCAATCAATCAATTGGATCTGAGACACTGATCCTAAGTATCAAATCAAGGCTTGGAATGTTTCTGAATATGCAAATTAGTTCCTAGGATACTCCAATCAAGATTTGGGACACCTCTTAATCCAAACTGAATATGTAAATTAGGTCCTAGGCATCCTCCAATCAACACTTGGAATGCCTCTGAATATGCAAATTAGGTCCTACGTGTCCTCCAAAAAAAGCTTGGAATGCCTCTGAATATGCAAATCAGGTCCTACGTGTCCTCCAATCAATGCTTGGAATGGCTCTGAATATGCAAATTAGATCCTCGGTGTCCTCCAATCAACGCTTGGAATGCCTCTGAATATGCAAATGAGGCCTTCGCTGTCGTCCAATCAAAGTCTTGTCAGCTCTGCATACGTAAATTAGGTTCTTGGTGATCGTCCAATCAACGCTCAGTAAACGGTGCGCATGCGCAGAACCTTAGTGCACCCAGGAATGCTCCAAAAATGCTCCGGATGTACGTGTTGCGCTGCTCACTCTTTCCTCTAGAGGGCGAGTGTGAACAGTGCGCATGCGCGACCGGAAGTGTGGCTCTGTGGGCCCAGGTGTGGGCTGTGGGGGGACATGGCTTCCGCCTCCCCCTGAGGTGAGGGTAGCTTGGGGGAGGCGGTAGCTCCGCCCCCAGAGGCGCCTGTGGTGCGGGGTCGTCCCTGGGCGGTGATAGGAGCAGGCCTTCATCATAATAGTGGGAGGGGGTAAGGGGGCAGGCAGGTAGGTCTGTGCCCCACAGCAGCTCCAGTCCAAGGAGGGGAGGGAGTCAGGGGAGCCCCCAGGCTGAGTGGGTGTGGGGCTGAGGCACTGAGACCCCCCCATGCAACCCCCATGCACAAGGCCCAGGTGAGCCCCCCAAGTCACCCTCAGCAACCCCCAACCCTCACTCTTGGGGGGTTATAGGTTGTATCCCATACATGGCTCTGGGGTCCACAAGGGGGGCCTGGGACCCACAGAAGGGACCCCCAGAAAACTCTAGGGGGTCTCTCAATAGAGACCCATATAAAGGGGGTGCAGGGGTACATAGCGCCTGGGTCTGGGGTCAACAAGGGGGAACTGGGACCCACATAAGAGACCCCCAGAAACATCCAAGAGGTCTTGCACTTCCTTAACTCAATAGTGCTTCCTATAAAGGGTGGGGAGATACAGGGGGTACATAGTATCTGGTTCTTGGATCCACAAGGGGGTGCCCAGAAATGTCCAGGGGTCTTTCCTATCTCAATTAGCCCCCCATATCAGGAAGATCGAAGGGAGACATTGTCACCTGGGTCTGGGGTCCTCCAGGGGTCCCAGGAATGAAAGGAGAGGGCCCCATGTCCAGAGATCTTACACTTTCCTATCTCATTATGCCCCCCTATAAAGGGGGAATAAAGGGGGACATTGTCATTTGAGTCTGGGGTTCATCCATGTCCCCAAGAGACAAATTAGGGGCCCAGGAATGCCTTGGAGTCTTACACTGTCCTATCTCAATGCCCCCCTAAAGTGGGGGTCAAGGGGGACAATCACCTGGGTATGGGGTCAACTGGGGTGGGAGCCCAGAAATGTTCAGCAGTCTTAATACTTTTTTACACTGTCTTACACTGATGTAAGACATCAGTGTATCTTGTTGATACCCCTGATATCAACAATGCCCTAACGTCTTGTATCAACAGCCCCCCCATGAGTGGTGGATAAAGTGGTGGACATTGCACTGTGGTCTGAGGTCCATAAGAGGGTCTCAGGAGCCAAGAAGGGGAACTAGAGATGTCCTGGGATCTTACACATATCTCACCAGCCCCCCCTCCCAATAAGAAGGAGGTACATCGTACCTGGGCCACAGTCAGCAAGGAGGCCTAGGAGCCAAAGGAGGCCCCCCCCCAAGAAATGTCATGGGGTTTCCATTTTCACCAAGCACTTTCCTTTCTCACCAGGACACATGAAAGGGGGGGGCGTTAAGGGTAATTTCAGTTTCCAGGATTAAACTATGATGACTCTGGATGTCTGAAGAGCACAGACCAAGCATGGATCGGGCCCTACTTCCATCCCTGATCAGGAGCCAGATAATTTCTAGCAAATAGTTTCCAGCCTCTGCCAAGGCATGCAGGTTTAGGGTACAAAGGAGGAGGCTCTGTTGGCTGTTGTTAAGATTGTTATCCTCTCAGTGCATGTTTGATGAAACGGGCTCAACGCCTGTGGCAGTTTTCCCGCCATCCAAATTGTGCCATGTGTGAGATTTTTTTCACTGTCCTCAGGTTACCAAGGGACTCACAGTATGTTGTGCAGGTTTCACATTTTAAACATCACTAATTTGTGTTAAGAGGCCCAAGTTAAAACCCAAGCCACAAGATGGTGTCTTCATGGGGAGGGGATGAACGGATGCGGAAATATTGTGATGCTGTGTTCTCTATCATTTTATCATAAAAAATATTTTTAAAATAGTCTGGTTTAGTCCTAACCATGTCTACTCAAAAGTAAGCCCTATTGTGTTCAATTGCTTTTACTCCCAGGAAGGTGTCTTTAGGATTGTTTCCTTAATTAGTTTTAATTTAATTTTTAATTAGTTTTAATTTATTGTTTAGTTTTTTAATGGTTTTTAATCTTTTAACTGTATCATATTCTGTTATTTTAATCTTATTATTAAAATTCTGTTATTTTAATTGTTGTCAGCTGCCTTGGGTCAGTAAATAAGTAAAAGTGAGTGCGTTAGTTACAGTGCAATCCTAAGCCTGTCTACTCAGAAATAAGTCCTATTGTATTAAATATGGCCTACTCCCAGGAAAGTGTGTTTAGAATTGCAGTCTTGCTAACCATGTCTACTTAAAAGTAAGCCTCATTGTGTTCAATGGATCTTACTCACAGGAAAGTGTCCTTAGGATTGTACCCTTTGTTAGTTAATGTAAGTGTAAATAAATGTATGTAATAAATTTATGTAGGTGTAAGACCCCAGGGCATCTCTTCAGAGCTGACCTGACTGACAGCACCAGTACCCAGCATGCATGCCCAGAATGCAAGGCATGCGCACTGGGCCCAAGAGCGCTCTGCAACAAAAAGGAGCACCTTCAGAGCAGAGCACAAAGTGCTAAGGCACATGCCTGGAACTCTGGGCATGCGCGTTAGGGTTAGGGCACTCCTGGCCCAATGTGCATACCCAAAGTTCTAGGCACGTACGCTGGGCACTGATGCTGGTACTCGGTACCAAAAAGATTAGCCATCACTGATCTAGCTCATTTAATTTAAGGGATAGATGTACCCATTCTTTCAAATGCCAAAGCAAATGCCCAATGTGTCTTAGATAGGCTTTTTTTCCTCCTGTTGTCCTCACAACAACCCTGTGAGGTATCAGTTTTTCTGTTTCCCATCCAAAACAATCCAGTCCATTCGTGCTTAGCAACTTTCCCCTTCTTTCACCCGATTGCACTAATGATACAATTGCACTAATTGTCCATAATTTTAATTTTGCACTAATTTTATCCATCTGGCATGGTCCAACGGGGAAATGTTAATGTACCTTTTGCTGCTTTTCAGAAAGAATCATATGCTGCAAGAATCTAAGGGCGTGAGAGGCCTCCCTGTGGCTACTTCAGGCACTTTGAGAAGATGGAGGGGTGCATGATGGTGGAGGCAGAGCAGCTGGACTCCAAAGACGCTTCTGCTTCTGGGATCAGCCAGCAGATATCAGTCAACGTCTTCTCCTGCCATTGCTGCTATGACATCCTGATTGATCCCACCACCCTGAACTGCGGGCACAGCTTCTGCAGGCATTGCCTGGCGCTGTGGTGGATGTCCTCCAAGAAGACTGAGTGTCCTGAATGTAGGGAGAAGTGGGAAGGCTTCCCCAAGGTCAACATCCTCCTCAGGTGACTGCAGCAAAATCTCATGGGTGACAGACAGTGGCACATAACCTGCATTTTGGCGTTTCAGGATGTAACTGCCCCAAGCACAGTTCCCCTCCACACATTATTCTGGTGTACAAATGGTTGAAATGTCATTTATGGTGGCATTTAAGTGTTGCAGAGCATCAGTTTTTCCTTGGATAGGAAGAGCAGCCAGGCAGGTTGCTTCTATTGACTTTGGGTGCAGTCCTAACCTAGGCCTGCACAACTCCCAAGGGGCGTTCTGTTGTGCCAAGGGGCACAACATATCTGTGCATTGACCTAACCCCTCCAGGAGTGGTGCAGAGTCATACGTCAACCCCCTAGGAGTGGCTCAGATGTGTCTTATGGCTCTTTTGAGACACCCCCAGGTCAGTACAGGATTTATGCCAGGTCTTAGGCCGGCTTAACTGGAGTTAGGATTGCAGCCTTCAACTGAGACAAGTAGCCTTCATAGACCTAGCAGTACAAATTGTTTTACAACATTTTTCTATCCTACTTTTCCTCAGGCACAAGTGGTTTTCTCACCATTTTATCCTCATAACAACCTTGCAAGGTAGATAAGATCGAGAGGTAGCAATTGTTTCATGGTCACCTAGCCATATTTTAACGCTGTAATTTGTTGGCCGCCTTGGCTGAGAAAGACAGGATAGAAATTCATTAAAAATTTAATAGCAGTCATAATAGTGGGTATATGTATCACACCCCTAACTAATACTTTTGCCATTACACCACACTGTCTCTCCTTGTTTTAATCATGCATTTATTGAAAAAAAGATGTTTTGGGGGGGAGGGTTAATGGGAGAGCAGGTAAGTGTAGTGCAGGGGGCCAGATGTGGCGAGCCTCCGTGTGGCCTGCCACACGGCCCCTCCGTATGGCCCATGATCAAGCCCTGTAATCCTCTGAGGGCAAGCGGATCTAATCTTTTCCTTCCTTTTAGGGACGCCATTGAAAAACTGTTTCCAGATGCCATCGAGCAGCGGAAGAGCGACATTCAACAGAACAGCGATGTCTCCGTCAGCCTGGCAGCTTTTCAGAAGTACGGAAGCGATCAGTCATCTGCCACTCCAAGTGTGACAAGGATTAACCCTCGCAGAGGAGGATTTTTTTCCGGAGTTTTGACAGCTCTAACTTGTGTGGCGGTATGGTTTCTTTCCCCCTGTCCATAGCATACTGCATAACAGGCTGCAGTCCTGTCTGGGAGTAAGCCCCATGGATTTACTGTTGAGCGAATATTAAAGGGATTGGGCTCAGTGTGGCTTTAGGGAAGAGTCCATTGTAAATATTAAGCACCTTGCATCCTTGTGGCCTACCTCCTGTGCCCAACTTGCTTTCACACCTGGCCTTCTGGTGTGGCCTTCAGGAGGCAAGGAATGTCCTTGGGACCCAACTTACTCTCAGGTATCCTGCCTAGTGCAAGGAAATAACAGGAAACAAGGATCTTCTGTGGCTGACCCCCTCTCATCTCCTGTGGCTGACCCATTTCCACCAGATGTGGCCTTCAGGAGGCAGGGAATGCCCTTGGGACCCACCTTACACTCAGGTATCCTGCCTAGTGCAAGGGAGAAATGGACCACAAGGATCTTCTGTGGCCGACCCTCTCTAATCTCTCATGGCCAACCTGCTTCCACCAGGCATGGTCTTCAGGAGGCAGGGAATGTCCTTGACACCCACCTTACTCTCAGGTATCCTGCCTAGTGCAAGAAAGTGAGAGCCAAATGTGCCATAGGGCAGACTGTAGACCCCTGCTAACTGAGCAAGAGGCACCCTTTCAAGTGGGTGCTCCTCTTTTATTTAGCAGGGGGAGAGTAACTGGCCCTACACACCCCAGCAGTGTCTGTTCAAGTGGCTTCTGCTGGTGTTCTTTTTTTTGCATTTTAGATTGTGAGCCCTTTTGGGACAGGGACCATTAGCTTTTAATTAGCTATTATTATTTTTCCATTTTCTTTGTAAACCACTTTGTGAACTTGTTAGTTGAAAAGCAGTATATAAATACTGTAGATAGATAGATAGATCTGCTAGACCAAGCCCAGAGCATGACATGGCTAGGGTGTTCCTGCTTCCAGCATTCCCGCTTCACAGGCCTTTTCAATTGCTCTCCAGGTGGTCTTGCTCGGCTATCATTGGAGCAGCCGGGAATCAGAAGACGATCTCCTTGTCCACAAGCCGGTAGCCAAATGGACAGCCGAGGAGGTGATTTACTGGCTGGGACAACTGGGACCTTGGACGGCCCTCTACAAGGAGCACTTTTTATTGGAGAGAGTGAATGGAAGGTGAGGAAGGCCCATTTGGTGACATGTAGGCTGGTGGGTTGGCTGGTTGAGGTCAGAGCCTGACTTATCAAATATTTTGTGTCCTTGTTCACAGGTGATGTGAACTTTGGGCAAAAGAGGGTGTTTCCAAAGTAAGTGTCAGCTGTTAGTTTGCCTGCTAGTCATAGACTCCCTGTTAGTTGTCTTGCTAGTAACCTGTTCAGTTCTAAAGTAGGCAGATGGACACACTTGCTTTTGATGCAGACACACACCATCCCTGATGCCTAGTTTCACTTCCTCCATGTGGTCCGCAGTCTTGGTAGCTCAAAGCAGTTTGGAGTGGGGGCAGGAAGGACATTTTCTGTAATGGTTTACTGGCTCTTTCAGGCTCCTCCTAACACTAACAGAGGAAGATTTAGCAAAGACTCCATACTACATTGAGAATGGGAGCCACAGAAAGGCCATTTTGATGGAGCTGGAACGGGTAAAGGCCCTGGGGATGAAACCACCACAGAACCTTTGGGAGTACAAGGTAAGCTGATGCGTGCATAGAAGGACTGCTTGCCTGGAGCTCTCTATCTTGTCATGTCCCCGACCTCTCAGGACCTCTGGGCCATGCACGTGACTCACACTGCTCTTGATTGTGCCTTGTGTTGCATTTCATCCACTGATTGCTTTTTCCTTGCTTGGTTTCCCATGGCATCTCAGGCGGTGCACCCTGGAAAGTCTCTGCTCTTGCTATATGCGCTGAAGAGCTCCCCAAGGCTCACCATGCTGTACCTGTACCTGTTTGACTACAATGATGTGTTCCTTCCTTTCATTCACACCATCTGCCCTGTGCAGGACGAAGAGGTGGAGGACCTCCTTGCAAGATTGCTGGTAGGTGCCAATTTGCACATCAGGCTGAGAAGCTTGCCTTGAGATATGACAGAGCATCCATGGCAGCGACACTGTGCTCATTGGTGGTTGTTACAGGAACCACACAGTAAGCCAGAAACGAGGTGGCCATCTGAGTGGCATTGAATGCAGGGCTTCTGGTTATAATAGAAGGGAGGAGAGGTATGGGGATGGCACCAACTCAAGGGGCTTTCCCTTGCAATGTTTTCTGTGTCTCTTCAGGACCTGAAGACACCAGCCTGGATGCAGTGGCGGGAGTTCCTCCTGAAGTACTTCATTCTGCCCTACCAGCTCATTGCTGAGTTTGCATGGGATTGGCTGGAAGTCCACTACTGGACATCTCGCTTCATCATCGTCAATGCTATGCTGCTGTCCGTACTGGAGATCTGCTCCTTGTGGTCACTCTGGACGAGGAGGGAGCTGAAGTACGTTCTGCAGGGTGCTCTTGCCAGGGTGGGGATGTGACAATGGGGTTCCAATCCAGGCAAAGCAGAAGTAGCCACAGGTGGGGATCTTTGTCTGTGGCAAGGCTGTTTTGAGTCCAGTATCTATAGGAGGTCTAATGGATTAAGTAGGGAGAAATTGGTGCTTCTTGGAGAAAATGTAATAGGTGGTCCTGTTTTCTCTCTTCCTCTTTCCCACCCCTCCAGGACCATCCCGCGCCGGATGTGGAGCCATTTCTGGAAGGTGTCAACACAGGGACTCTTGGTAGCCATTTTTTGGCCACTCATCCCCCAGTTTATCTGCAACTGCCTCTTCTACTGGGCCTTGTACTTCAATCCCATAATAAACATAGACCTGGTGGTGAAGGAAGTCCGTCGCCTGGAGACCCAGGTGCTGTGAGGGGGCCTCCTGGCCCGTCTTCTGGCGCGAACTCCCAGCCGTCCAGCAGCAGGGAGTCAACGAGGCAGCAGCTGATTGTCTTGGTTTACTGGCAATCAGCTAGTGCGGATTTGGGGCTGGTTTAATGAACAGGGTGGCCTGCTTTGCAGCCATCTTCCTGAAGTGGCAAGGGGGGAAGCACTGCAGGGGCTGGGGGTGGTGGGGAGAGGGGAATCCCCCCTTTGCTCTTCTCATTGGGATGTTTGAGGTGGGGCATTGTAAGGCCCTGGCCTAGCCAGCCATTTTTGGTCCCTGGGAGTGCGGTTTGGGAGGTTCGGTGTTACCAGCACTGCCCAGCTCTTTGCTGAGGGCTATACTGGGAATGAGTTGTGTATGCAACCCTTTCAGATTCTGCCTACTGAATGATTATTCTGAAAGGCTTTCATGCCTAAAATGCACTTCTTCTTTTCCTTCTCTCCCCTGGCATTTTTATGAATTTGAGGGTGTTTCTGTAACAGAGTTGATTTTTCTAGGGCTATTTGCCAGAAGCAGCTTTGATTTTTAAAGGCAAAAGGGCACCCCGTATGTCCCTATGGACGGTGCTCTTATTGGGGACAGCATTCTTAGTTCAGTGTGTGCCAGACCCGGACTAGTTGTGTATGTTTAAAGTGCTTTTGTTCACCCAACCCACAAATGAAACCTCTGTGTTTGTACGAATATGATCCTGAGATTTGCATATGAAAATTTATAAGAATTGAACAGAGATTTTTTTCTAATATTTATTATTGCTGGTTACTTAGCATCTCATGCCTGCACACACTTACTATCCCTCTTGCCCCGCAACAACGCTGTGAGGGAGGTTGGGCTGAGAGAAAATCTTTGAGCCGAGGTCATTTAGAACACAATCCTGACCATGTATACCCAAAAGTAAGTCCCATTGTATTCAATGGGTCTTACTTCCAAGAAAGTGTCTTTAGGACTGCAACTTTAGTGAGCTTTGTGGGCTGAAGGTGGATTAGAACCCCAGTCCAAGCTCAAACCTTTATGGACAGCCTGTGGTGACTTTCAGGAGTTCTTTGACTTGTGCAGAGTTGTCTTGTAGAGTCTGTTTTTTTTTAAACTCGCAACTCTGTGCTGCTGCCATTTTGCCCCACATTTCAGCAGCTGAGGTCCAGTCCAGGCCATGGCTCTCCAACATCTGCTCCCCAGAAAACCACTGCAAACCTAGTCTGGATCGAGCCCTTTCTGGGGCACACTCAGGCTTCCAACCTTGAAAGGGAGGCCTGTTTTCCACATTGAAATAAGATGCACCACAGTGGGGAAAAGAGGCAGAGTCGACCTCTGGCCGCCCACCATTCTGCCTTCAGAAGATTGCATTGTCCAGGTCTCCCTTGAAATCCATCCAGGAAAAGTCCTTAATGCTCCCTGTTGGCTAAAGAATGGCTGGGTCTTCTGGAAAAGGTTGGAGTGCCTACTGACCTGGGGGAAATGGACAGATGGTTTTGTTTTGAAGTGAGATTCTGGTGTCACAACTGAATGCCCCATAGTCATAATGGTTGGCACAGCATGCCATGGTGGGATCTTAGTCATCATCGCATTGGGGGCTGTGTGTGCCACACAAGGTATCTGGCCAAAATATTAATTTAGCATCGTAGGGGGCTTTTGACAGACACTTGGCTGCTGTGCGGTCACATTCACAGGCCAATTTTTGGCACTTGTCTTCAATGTCTTCTGTAAAAGAAATGTGAGACGGAGAATCAGTTAGGTAGAGCCTTTTGTTTCAACAAGTGTGTAATCACATGGGTCCTGATTGCCGTTCTCCCAGGTAGACTGGAGAGAAAGCAGGGAATATTAAGCATTGTGATGTCTGGGTGTTTAGAGTCAGTGGACCACAGTCCTCATAATGCGTCATAAAACCTAACAAATGTACACCACCATTCTGGTCTTCGCAGGTAAACTCCAAAGTAAGTCTTCACAATGTGCCTTAGTTCTGTGGTTGCTTGGGCTTTGGAGGGCTACAGAACTCCCCTTGGTCTGATGAGCTGACACAATTTTCATCCGCAATGTAACATTCCCCCCTATAATTTGCTACTTAAGACCATGAGGGGAGGGGTCTGTCTGATTTGCATTGCAATTTAGGAAAATGATGTTTGTGTCATCGTCCCCCAGCCCACAATCTGGAAGGCTTAGCCTTGACACACATGAACCTGGGTTCCCTTATAGTAGTGGTTATAATTGGGATCTCCAGCCAGTGGCCTATTAGGTCAACAAGTAGCCATTTACGATCAGCAGGGCAGATGAAAAGGGCTTACCGCATTTGGCCCGCTTGTCCTTGCATTCCCATGTATAGGTTTGCATCTTGGGTGCGCAACCAGCTTTCTCTGCCCTTCCATAGCAGCAGTCATGCTCGAAGCAACACCTGGCAAGGTCCAAACAAGCCATTCAGCAATCTCAAAATAACAGGGTGCTCCTTTGTACAGGAGACTTGCTTTAATTTTAACTGATGTTTGCATCAATCATATTTTGAATTTATGCTTCCAGCCCTAGGCAGGGGACCAAGCCAACAGCTGGCACAGTTGTCCCTGGTGCCAGTGTTTGTTCTTTGGTTAATAATTTTGCAAGTGTTTGGATGTACTACATAATCTAAATGCATGTTACTAACGTGCCACAGACTCTGGTAGCTTTGGCATTTCCAGGTTTGAGCCAACCCACCTCCAGTTTTGCCTATAGAATCCTAGGGTTGGAAGGGACCCAGTAGGTCATCTAGCCGAACTCCCTGCTTGTAGCAGGAAATAAAGTCCTTCTATAGCATCTCCAACAGGTGCTCATCGAGCTTCTGCTTGAAGATCCCCAGTGAGGGAGAGTCCACCACCATTAATACTCAGGTGTGCCAAACTGGATGCCAGTTGTCACCAGGCAGTAGAGTTGGAATGTCTCTTGGAGAGTAGCTGGCTTCATTATAGAGCCATTTCCTAAACTATCATAGAATCATAGAGTTGGAAGGGACCTAGTAAGTCATCTAGTCCAACCCCCTGCCTGCAGCAGGAAATCCTCTTAGAGCATCCCCAACGGGTGCTCGTGGAGCCTCTGCTTGAAGATCCCCAGTGAGGGAGAGTCCACCACCTCCCTTGGCAATCTGTTCCTGTTCCAGCAATCTTTTTATGACCCCAGTTTCTCATAATGCCCCAGGGCATCTTTTAAAGACTCCTACATCTTTTAAAGGACTTTTAAGTGTCTCCTACGAAAGACATGCTTGGATGCCCTTGTCCCTGCACCCTTCCTTCCTTTCTTAGGTGGGTGGTGACTAGCAATGCAGCCTTTGCCACCGTGACCGCACCCTGTATCAGGAATGTCCTTCCTAAAGTGTTTTCCTTGCTGCCCAATCTCTGGTTTATTTGCTCAAACCTTTTAGCACGTCAGTGAGCCATGATCAGAATTGTTTGTTGTTCTTTGCCTGAGCAGAATGGACATCCTCGGCTTGAATGCTTGCCTGCCTTGCCACCCATGTTCCTCAGCACCTGCCTGGTGGGTAATAAGACTGGTACACTTTGCGGCCATAGTTGCGTGGCCACCTTGTGGACTTTGAATGTACTCTGGGCAAGCATACAAACCACTTTGCTTTTCAACCATAATGTGTTTAGACTCAATCCTATTCAGTTTTCCAACACCAATGCAGCCCCCAAGAGAACGGGGGTGCAATCCTAACCAATTTAGGCTGGCACAACTCACCTGCTTCCCATTCTCAAGGTGGTGTGTGGAGCCAGCGCATATCTGCTCTGGCCTAACCTCTCCAGAAGTAGTGCAATACTACTTACGGCTCTTTTGCAATACCCCGTGGCCAGCATGGGTCTTGTGCCGGTAGTTATGCCTGATGGCAACTTGGAGTTAGGATTTCAGCCTGAATGTTCCTTTCATGAGGCATCCTTGCCTGCCTTCTCATAACACATGTGCCATTGGCACAGCTGCATCAGTCAGTTGCCCCACAAAATCTTCATTATATTATTCCCAGTCGTGCACTGAAATTAGCAGTTAGGAGCCTGACATTTAGCGGTGCTTGTTTTTTGCAAACTTAAAAACGTAAAACATTTTGTTGTCTAAAATATTTTTCTAGAAATTCATAGTCTTTGTGTTGTTCCTGCTCCATGGCGATGTCCACTTAAATTGACATGGGAAAGCCGGGATGTTGCTTCCCCCGCCCCACCACCAAAATTGTACCTGTTTATCTACTTGCATTTGTATGCTTTTGAACTGCTAGGTTGGCAGGAACTGGGACAAGAGCTCACTCCGTCATGCAGCACCCAGGTCTCAAACCGCTGACCTGCTAATTTTCAAATCAATAGGTACTGCGCCTTTAAAGACTCCATTGACATTATTGAAGAGTTCTTCAATGAGATTATTTTTTGTTAGGAATAACACTGAAGCTACATCTGCTGACACTGCATTTGTGTTGTACATGTCTGGTACATTTTAAAAGTGTTTAACGTTAATAAAAATATAATCTTAGAATGAAAACAAACACAACCCTATTTTTTCTTTTGGCAAAAATCTGAAAAAATAAATTCAAGCAATTCTAAAGAGTTTTAAAAGTGATCCAATTAATGAGCTTTAAAAGTTATCCACTTTTTAACTCGAAAAGGAGCATCATGCACCATGACACTGGTGTGGCTGAATGAGGGAGAACCAATTTGGTGTGATCTAAAGAGAGTGAGAAGAGCCAATTTGGGCTCAAGCAATCCTAACCAATTAGGATCCTGACCAATGCAAGTGTGTGCAGATATCAGGCTCTTCCTCATCCAGAAAAACACAGGCTGGGTGTCCTTAAATCTGCCAATGCCACGTCTTAAAAACCAGAATGCTGTCCAGCTAGGCTGCCTTTGGAGCAAAACACCATCTGGGGAAGAGCCTTGATTACTTTTTTTTAAAAAACACAGCAGCTGGATGATAATTTGATAGATACTATATGATTATATGTATTTTTAGTGTGTCCCAACAGCAACTGCAGGATGTGGTTTCTTTATGTGCGGTGTACCCCGGCACACTGTCAGAGCTGTGTCTTCTACAGTTCAATCCTGATTCCAGGAGGCACTTGACCTACCCTGCTGCGTTAGGTCTGGGTTGGGTTTTATTAAAGCAGAATCCCTGCTCTTAGCTAATGAGGCCAGTTTGCCTCATTCCCATTGCTGATGGGCTGGCAAAGGTCCTCTAGTCCTGGTTATTGAGATGGGATTGACCTGGTTGACAAGAAGGGGAAGCTAGATTGCCACTGGTGGGGTTTCAAAATGCTAAGAGCAAGCACAAAGTTCCTGTTAAGTTATATATGTAAAAAGCCTATAATGTCTCATAGTAACCCTCTGTTTACACACAAGTAGATTTTCTTACCAGTCCGCCGGATCCCGGGGCCAGCCACTTCCTCCCAAACCGCAATAGCACCCATAGCGCATGTAGGCAAACGGTGTGCGCCCGGTGGAGCACAGGATGGCTCCGTACAGCTGGAGAAGTCCTCTCCGGGTTCGTGAAGGAGCATTTTTTAAGCTTCCACTTGCAGCTGGAGGGTGGGGTGGGAGAAGCAACACAAAATTTGAGTCAGTGTCTATGCAGTTTTTTGGAGACTGTGTTGGCCATGATCCTAAACTCTGGGTCACTGGAAACTTCCAAAGCCAGGAGATTCGGTCTCCAGTAACCCAAACCTTCCAAGTGTGGAGGAGAAGGTAGGTAATAATCTATGAATGTGGTTGATCTCATCTAGTTTCTGGGTTAGGTGATCTTGACCTATATCTGGGAGGGGAACAAGTTACATTTACCAGTGACCTTTTAACTATTCCCTATTCTATTCAGCCGTGGTTTATGATCCTTATTATTGACCAGCACACAACAGCAGTCCTTAACCACTGTTTGTTATGAACCACAAGCAACACACCGTATGCACCTTATCTCCCATCACCAGCAAAGCATTCACCATGCACCTGTGATGGCTGCATCACCAAATTGATGCCTTACTCTTGTTTAATGTGCCATCCAGAGGTAAAACCACAGGCAGACCCTCAAAGGCTTGGACAGTGTCATGTAGGATAGTATCCAATAGGAGTTGGACTTATTGTAGACCTGGAAGATCCAGGTTCAAATCCCTGCTCATCTATGATGTTTCCAGGGTGATCTTGGCCCAGTCTCTCTCAGCCTTGCCTACCTCACAGGGTTGTTGTAAGGGCAGAAGGATGGGAGGAATTAGCTACACCACCCTGTGGTCTGGAGAAAGGGCTGTATAAAAATGTGATTGGTAAATAAATTTAGCCTATGGAATGGCCTCCTGTTGACCCTTTGGCCTGCATGCTGGTGGCCTGCCATCGAGCTTGCCACATACTCTTCATGCACATGCGCTTGCCATGCACTCTTCACATTTGTGACTGAGCCACCCCAGAGCTGAGGCCACAGCCAGATGTTTCCATGTGATGCACATGAATGGGTGAACCCAGGTCCATGGCAGAGGCATAGATTCTCAGAAGCCACAACCTGATGGAAGGAAGCATTGTAGACTCCATCATGCACCACTGGAGAAACTGCGTAATCCTTATTTGCACTCCCTGAGTAATGTTTACCTCCCAACTACAGGCATAAGAGGAAATGCAAAGCCTTGTGTGATGAGCAGCTTTGGGTGCACCAAGTGAGCTATCACCTCAGGTCATGTGCCTCAACATGTCCCTGCAGCGTAACCAGGAATGGGCAGAGAGCAGAGAAAGCAGTGGGACTTCCCAGTGAACCTTCCTTAACACTATCAGTGCAGCAGAAGAACCCACTTAAGCCAGTACTTGTGGCATGTGGTGCTCTGTCTCGGATGACGTGAATCAATGTGAAAATGATTGTGAGAAGGGAATGATGTGGTGAAAAGGGGGGGGGCAGCGAGACCCTCCAAGAGTGAGAACACCACACCCATTTGGGGGAGTAGGACCTCCTATGTGCACTCACAGCGGCTCCCTGACACTCATGCATGAGATCTACCACAACCAGTTTGTGGATCACATCAGCATCTGGTTAAAACCCCCTTGTGTCAAGGGGTCAGTGGGCCACCCCTCTCATACACCTTTCCTTTCCAGGCTGGTTGCACTACATTTCTAAATGCTTCTACTGTACATCAAGCCATTGTTTAGTCATGGGTGGCCTTTGTGAGCTAAAAAGGTGTGGTGTCAGTGCATTAACAAGCCCTGTCAAAGGCAGAGGTGCCACAGCAGTGGCATTGCCAAGTGATGCCCTTGACTGCCCTAGTCCTTTTAACTGCTCTGCCCCTGTTTGCCATTTGCCTGTTCATTAACCGGGTAAACTCAACACAAATGTAGCCTGCCCTGTTTCTGCCGCTGTGAGAATAATAGTGACATCTCTGGGAAAAGAGCAACATCTTTCCAAAACTGTGACACCAGTGGCATCACTAAGGTTTGCATCACCCAGTACAGGAGGCCAGGATGCTAATCCCATGACAGACCTCCTCCCATGCAGTGGGCAGTGCAATATCCTGGGCAGTGAGCTCCTGTCCTTAGCCCAGCTCTACGACGCCAGCTGGATCCAATCGTATCGGCTCTGCCTTTCCACTGGACTAATTCAGTGGCATGGAGAGGGGGGATTTGCTGCTTGGGTAATAGCCTATCCTCCATAAAAATCCAAACCAGGCTTTCGTGCTTCTCATGCAGTGTATGCAGCACCGAGCACGATACCATAGTCTTTCAAGACTGACGGAGGCCTGCTTTTTGGGTGTGATGATGTACCATTGCTTGCCACTATTGGTTTTTTTGGATATAACTTTTGAGGAATAGAGATATTTCAGTACTGTTTGTTCCCTTGTGTTCTGCATGAAATTATGCACCAACTAACATGATGGTATTGTTTGAAAAATACCAAGATTCTGGCCATTTGCATCTTCCAATGTAGCACACACTTCCTGCAACCCCTAGTAATGCCACTGTCTGGCATACTAGGCTTGTCCAAAGCCCCATGGTAGCAGGAGCTTCTGAAATTTTGAACCCTTACTCTAAAGACTACAATCCTATCTATGCTTACCTGGGAGTAAGCTCCTTTGACTATACCGGGACTTCTGAGTAGACATGCATTGGATTGGGCTATGAATGGACTGCTCTAAACAAGGACCAAAACCACATCCTTTCTCCTGCCACGTCTACTGTTAAGTGGTGGTTTGATTTAAGCAACCCCTGTCGATCTCTGGTAGACAGCATAGTTACTGTGTGTGGTTAAGAGTATTTATTATGAGCTGGAAAGGAGCAGGGTGAAAATGTCACCCTTGCCACAAATATGCCAAGTGGTTGAATTGCAACTTAGCCACAGCTCACTCATATCTGTATTCATATCTCTCAATTACATATACTCTTGAGATCTTGTATGGGGAGCACCAGAGGGGGTAAAAACCCTTTTCTAGAGACACTCTAGACTTAAGCAGTGATTGTCAACCTTTTCCATCTCACAGCACACTTAACAAGTCACTGAAATTGTCAATGCACACTATCAATTGTTTTGACTATTGACAAGGCACACCAGACTGTTCAAATCCCCCAATTTTCCTATTAATGAATCAATCCCCAAATTCCCATGGCACACCTGAGGACTATCCGCAGCACACCAGTGTGCCATAGCACACTGGTTGAAAATCACTGCCCTAGAGAATCAGAATCAGACCTTTGGAATAGCCCCAAACATTCAACTTTGGGGCTCCTGAACCTTTAACAATTGTATAGAGGAGGGAGCTGCACATGTGAAATTCCCTTCCCTGTCCAATTGTCAAAGGTCCAGGAGCCCTAAAGATGAAAAGTTTGGACATCCCTGAAATAGCCCCTGGCTGGCACCCTGCGAAGGGTGTTACCTGTGGCACTTGGGTGCATGATTAAGCCCTACATCGTAGGTCAAGGGTGGCTCTGGAGAACCCTATTGGCAGTGATGGGAATGGGATTCAAAGAAATTAACAACCGTTTCTATGCCCAACTGGCAACCACTTTTACATGGCTATTTTTAAACTTTATATGCCCTATCTCTTGTTAACAACCGGTTCTATAGACTAGGTGCGAACCTGCTGGAGCCCACCACTGCATTGGTCCTGCCTTGCCATCAGTGGTGTACCTAGGGGGCTTGGGGGCCGTGGGTCCTGGGTACCACCTTCGGGGGTGACACACTGGGCATGACCAAAATAGCTAAAATAGTTCATAATACCCCATCAACTCATATACCATTAGATGCATATTTTTCAGCAGAATCCAATGATTCAGCTGAAAACAATGCTGAAAACCTTCCTATCAAAAGTTATGGCAAAAAAACTAAAAAATGCATGAAGCCATATGGAGAGTGAAACAGTCCTATTACGCCTTGACTTGAGTAGGCAAAACCCGTGAGTAGGCAAATGTGCCTTAGGTTGCAATCCTAAACTCACTTTCCTGGGAGTAAACACTATTGAACTCAATGGAATTTACTTCTGAGTAGACATGCTTAGGATTGCACTAAAAGTCAAAAGGGCAAACTGAGAGGAATCCAATGCCCAGAGAATGGTCCTGATCCAGTGAATGCAGCACCCAAAAATCAACCCCGAAGTCCCTCAAGTCCTTTGAGCCTTATGGAGAGTGGAGCTGAGCTACACAGCTGCATTTACTCAAGGGTAAGCAAAGGTGCCTTGGCTCTTGCTCAGCTAAGGCAAGGAGGAATGCAAAGCCACCAAAATGGTCCCAATCCCATGAAAGTGGAGCTCAACAAGTACTCCCTCAGCCCTCCCAAAAAGAATAAAACAGAAGCTTAATTGGTAAGGTGATTTTTAAAATATGAAAATATTAATTAGTATACAATTAATTGTATTAATTAATACTGATAATAATTAATTATATAAATTTGATGTATGGGAGTGTCAAAAAATTATCCCCCTGTCCAGGCAACCCCTTGGATGCCCAGCTGGGCTGTTGGCACATTGGGCAGCCTGGGCTTGCCAGGATCCCCCTCTTATCTCAGTGATGCTCTGAATGATGTTTTGAGTGATGAACTGAGTGAGCAGGCTGGGGTTGGCCAAGGAATACCTCCCACTGCCCAAGTTCTGGAGAGCTTCTGTGAACCACTCTGAGCAGCAGCAGCATCTGCAGGTGCCTCCCCCCCCCCTCGGCAAACATCAGCACCCCCATAAGCCTTTCCCCCAAAGGATCAGCCCCCCAGCTAAGCCCAGATCAGTACCTCTCCCATCAGTCCCACCTAGGTCAGTCCCCTAGCCAAATTCAGCACCCCACAGGATAAGCCCCAGAAGATCATCCCTCTCCTGGACAAGCTCAAAACCCACAGGATCAGCACTCCTGGATTTGATCAGCACCCCTGGATTTGATCAGCACCCACAGGATCAGCACCTCTGGATTAGATCAGCACCCACAGGATCAGTCCTCCAGGATAAGCACCCCTGGATTAGATCAGCATCCACAGGACCAGCCCCCCAGAATCAGCACCCAGAGGATCAGCACTACTGGATTAGATCAGCACCCACAGTATCAGTCCCCCCAGGATCATCAGCACCTACAGGATCAGTACCCACAGGACCAGCCCCCCAGGATCAGCACCCACAGGATCAGCACCACTGGATTAGATCAGCACCCAAAGGATCAGTCCCCCAGGATCAGCACCTACAGGATCAGCACCCACAGGATCAGCACCCAGAGGATCAGCACCCCGGATTAGATCAGTACCCACAGGACCAGTCCCCCAGGATCAGCACCCACAGGATCAGCACCCACAGGATCAGCACCCCTGGATTAGATCAGTACCCACAGGACCAGCCCCCCAGGATCAGCACCTACAGGATCAGTCCCCCAGGATCAGCACCTACAGAATCAGCACCCACAGGATCAGCACCCGTGGATTAGATCAGCGCCAAGTGGATCCGGCCCCAGGATAAAATCAGCACCCAAAGGATCAGTCCTTCAGGTTCAGTCCCTCTTGACCACTCTCAGCACACACAGGCTCAGCACCCCTGGCCAAACCCAGTACCGCAGGATCAGTCCCCAGGATCAGCCCCCCAGCCAAGGTGAGCCCCTCAAGTGGGTCCTCCCTCACCCTGGGATGGCAAGAGGAGCAGCAGGAGCAGCAGCGCCGTCGAGTCCATGGGATGCTGGAGGCTCCTCAGGGCAGAGCTGTGTCCGTCCCGTCCAGGCAGCTGCGGAGCTGAGACTACCGGGCGGCCGCCTCTGCTCGGCCAGCTGGACCTCTGTCCTCTCCGGCGCCGCCCGCGGGCTTCCTCCTCCTACACGTGCCAGGCAGGCAGCCAGCCCTGGGAGGAGCAGCCTGGAAGGAGGGCAGCAGCAACAGGCTGGGGCATCCCTCCAACTCCCCTGGGGAGGGCACCCCGGAGGGTCCTGGATCAGCCCCCTGGATAAGATCAGCACCCAAGGATTAGTCCCCCAGGATCAGGATCAGCCCCCCTGGATAAGATCATCACCCACAGGAGCAGTCCCCCAGGATCAGGAAATCAGTGGTGGGCACCAGCAGGTTCGCACCTACTCTATAGAACCGGTTCTTAACAAGAGATACGACATATAAAGTTTAAAAATAGCCATTTAAAACTGGCTGCCATTTGGGCAGAGAACCGGTTCTTAATTTCTTTGAAGCCCATCACTGATCAGGATCAGTACCCTGGCCCCAGGATCAGCCCCCTTGGATAAGATCAGTAGCACCCATAGGATCAGTCCCCCAGGATCAGGATCAGCCCCCCTGGATAAGATCAGCACCCCTGGATTAGATCAGCATCCACAGGATCAGTCCCCCCAGGGTCAGGATCAGCCCTCCCATAAGAACAGCACCCACAGGATCAGTCCCCTGAAATCTTGTTCCAGATGCTGCTGCCTTTGGACTGACTTCTGAACTCCCAACCCTGGACCGACTCCCCCAAGAACTCAATGGATAAGCACTGGGCCCCCCTTATATAGCTGAGTGGGGGGCTAAGGTATCCAATAGACCACCCCCAAGTTTAACCCACCCCAAAACTGAAAACCCCCCTTTCAGGGGCTGTTTCTCTGGATGATCTCTATTTTTTGCATGGTGGTGACAGGGGCAGGGTCTGTTTGGTGGTGGCTCCCATCAGAGGCATAACTAGAAACCTGGACCCTGCTGGGCAGTGATGCCACAATGGGACATTGTGATGTCACAATAGAACATTCTGCTTCACCCTAGAGGAGGAGGTGGATTTGTGTCCATCCATTCCTGTGCAGGCTCCCCTTTGAAGCATGTGCCCCCTTCTCTGGGATTACTGAAAGTGGCGCAAAGTGGCCACTTCCAAGGGGTGCTGTGGCCCCATAGCGTCTAGGGCAGCCTACATCTTGGTGCCCACCTCTGAACCCCCGCCCCCAACAACAACATCTTGGCACATGGAATATCTGAGATGAATGGGAGAAGGTGGACTGTTAGCCAGGACTCTTCTTACCCATAACCATATGGGTAACCATAACCAAGAGGGTAACCATATGTCCTCTTTTTTCCAGGACATGTCCTGGATTTTAGCCTTATGTCAGGCAAAAAAAGAATCTCATAGTCCCCCATTTCCTTGTGAGCAGGCAGCATGTACCCTTCTTTTAAAGGGATAAAGGGGAACCTGATCAAATTTGTGGATGACACCAAGCTGGGAGTAGTAGCAAACACAAGACAGGAGAAACCTCCAGGAGGATCTGGATAAACTAGAATACTGGGCTGTAACAAATAGAATGAATTTCAACAGGGAGAAGTGCAAGGTTCTACACTTAGGAAATAAAAACCAAAAACACAGGTATAAAATGGGGGATACTTGGCTTGGCAGCACAACATGTGAGCAGGATCTTGGAGTCGCCGTGGATCACAAGCTGAACATGAGTCAGCAGAGTGATGTGTCTGCAGAGAAGGCAAATGCCATTTTAGGTTGCATTAAGACAGTGTTTCTCAAAATGGGGGTCGGGACCCCTTTGGGGGTCGCCTAGAGGTTTCCTGGGGTCACCTAAAGACTCCTGGTGCAGGGGGCCTGGTCAGGCTTGCCAGACCTCCAGCTGTAGCTGCGCGCACACTGGGGCTGACTGACAGCCTCAGGGCCCAATCCTATGCATGCCTACTCTGAAATAAATCCCATTATAGTCAGAGGGCCTTTACTCCCATGTAAATGTGGATAGGATTGCAGCTTCAGGGCCCAATCCTATGCATGCCTACTCTGAAATAAATCCCATCGTGTTAAATGTGTGCATAGAACACACATTTCATTTGTAACAATGAAAATACATCCTGCATATCGGATATTTACATAACAATAGCAAAATTACAGTTAATTACAGTTATAAAGTAGCAACGAAAATAATTTTATGATTGGGGGTCCCCACAACATGAGGAACTTATAAAGGGGTCACGGTGTTAGGAAGACTGAGGTGCAAAGGTAGCACCACTGCATTAAGAGGACTGTAGCTTCCAAGTCACAAGAAGTTCTAGTTCCTCTTTATTCTGCATTGGTCAGACCTCACCTTGAGTACTGTGTTCAGTTCTGGGCACCTCACTTTAAGAAAGATGCAGCCAAACTGGAGCAAGTCCAGAGGAGAGTGACAAGAATGATGAGTGGGATGGAAGGGAAGCCCTATGAGGAAATGTTGGGGGAACTTGGGATGTTCAGCCTGGAGAAGAGGAGGCTGAGAGGAGACATGATTGCCCTCTTCAGATACCTGAAGGGCTGTCATAGGGAGGAAGGGGCTCATTTGTTCATAGCTGCTTCTGAAAGCAGAACTAGAACCAATGGGTACAAACTGCAAGAGAGGAGATTCCGGTTGGATATCCGGAAAAAATTCCTGACGGTGGTTCGGCAGTGGAACAGATTGCCAAGGGAAGTGGTGGACTCTCCCTCACTGAGGATCAAGCAGAGGCTCGACGAGCACCTGTCGGGGATGCTCTAGGGCAGGGGTGTCCAACCTTTTAGCTTCCCTGGGCCGCATTGGAAGAAGATGAGTTGGTTTGGGCTGCACATAAACACTAACAACTTTTTTAAAATGTAGGACAAAATGTAGGATGTCCTATATTTTGTCCTACATTTTTAAACCTTGGAGTAAGTCTCATTGATTTTAATGGGGCTTACTTCTGAGTAGGCATGATGCATAGGATGGGCAGCGATCCTCTCCAAGCTAAACCTTGGAGTTAGTCTCATTGATTATAATGGGGGTTTTCTGCTGAGTAGCCATGCATAGGATTGGGCTTTCAGACTGCAACTTGGGAATAAGCCTCATTGACTTTAGTGGGGCTTACTTCTGAGGAGGCATATTGCATAGGATGGGCTGTGATCCTCTCCAAGGTTAACCTTGGAGATATGCTGCAATCCTGAACACATTTTCCTGGGAGTAAGATCCATTGGGTACAATGGGCCTTATTTCTAAGTAGACATGGTTAGGGTTGCAGCATGTCTCCAAGGTTAAGCTTGGAGAGTATCACAGCTCATCCTATGCATCATTGGGTTCTCAGACTGCAACTTGGGAGTAAGCCTCATTGACTTTAACGGGGCTTACTTCTGAGAAGGTCTCAAGGGCAGCAGGCAACAGCTGGGATAGAGGCTGAGGCTGCTTTTGGGGGTTGCGGGTGGGCGAGTGCTGCAAGGTCATCAGGGGCCTGAAGTGCTCTGAGTGCCAGGAGGCAGGTAGGGGGAGGAGCCAGGAAGCCCAGACCAGCTTTGTGGCGGCTGCCCAGGGCAGTGCACAGAGAAGCACGTGAAATTTGAAAATGGCTGCTGCCAGAAAGCCAGTTTTTCCAATGGTGGTGGCCAGCTTTGCAGGAGGGCCACATCCACCCTTGTCCCGGGCCACATGCAGCCCCCAGGCCTCATGTTGGACACCCCTGCTCCAGTGATGGGCTCCAAAGAAATTAACAACCAGTTCTTTACCCATCTGGCAGCCACTTTTAAATGGCTTTTTAAAAACTTTATATGTACTGTATCTCATTAACAACCGGTTCTGTAGAGTAGGTGCGAACCTGCTGGAGCCCACCACTGCCCTGCTCTACGGGGATTTCCTGCTGCAGGCAGGGGGTTGGACTAGATGACCTACTAGGTCCCTTCCAACTCTATGATTCTATGATTCTATGTAATAGTTTTAAATTTAATAATAATGGTGTTTAAATTAAGCACATAAAGCAATATCCCAAGTTTACTCAAATCTAACATGCACCCAAATTTAGGGTGCAATCCTAAGCATGTCTACTCAGATGTAAGTCCCGTTGTATTCTATGGGAGTTACTCTCAGGAAAGGATTGCATAGGATTGTATAGGATTGCAGCCTTACAGTGCAAATTCAATCCTAAGTGTTCTATGTGTTCTATGGGACTTACTCCCAGGAAAGTGTGGTTAGATCAGACACTTTCCTGGCTGAAACATCAGACACTTTCCTGGGTGTAAAACCCATTGAACACAATGTAGTTTACTTTTGAGTAGACATGGCTAGGATTGTGCTCCAAGTCTCTAAAATCAGGGTATGCGTTAGATTTTATTGCGCATTAGATTTGAGTAAATGCTGTATTTTGATTAGTATAGGTCAATATTTAGTTTAACAGTTTACTATATTATAATAAAAATGTAACATAAACACATTGTTCTATAGAGTAGCGTAATTAGATAAAAAATCATAAAATAAACAATTGTCATATTATTACTGTCATACAACTCGTTGTTTTATGAAGTAAAATTAAATTAGATTCAATGGTGCATTCGATTTGAGTAAATACAGTATTTTGATTAGTATAGGTCAGTATTTAGTAGTGCAATTAGGTAAAAATCATCACATAAACCAATTGTCATATTATTATTGTCATATATAATCAGTGGTGGGCGTCAGGGGGTTCTCACAGTTTCTATAGAACCCTAAACTAATGGCTGCCTCTCAGCCATGAAGCTTCATGGGTGACCTTGGGCCAGACACTTACTCTCAGCCTCACCTACCTCACAGGGTTGTTGTGAGGACATTGAGGACTTTGCTAAACTTTGCTAATGAGTGCCTAGTTTAAATATTTTTTAAATCTCAAGTCTTTTAAAATCATGGTGCACATTAGATTTGATGGCACATTAGATTTGAATAAATGTGGATATATTTATAGGGGTGTTTCGTTATTTTGTCATGTCCTACATATTTCTTGGATGTCCTACGTTTTGGGGGATGTCCTCTTTTTCTGGTTTTAACCTTTATAACCCCAATCTCATTGAGCCAGACCTGTACACAGAATGGTTAAGTTACCAGGGAACGCCATGAATTTTATGGCTTTCAAGGTTATTAAGACCACTGGGATGGGATCCCTATGAAATTTTTAAGTACAGATATAAACACACCACTCCAGCAAAACTGGTTCTGTGTTTACATAACATGGATGAAACTGTTGCAGAGGCTTCAGAGTTTTAGAAACTGTTGCTTAAGTAAAACCCAAGATACTAGGAGTTTCCTCCTTCCCAGTGAGTATCTGTGTTTGAGACTAGTGGGTAAGACTTCCAGTTTGCAGGATGGGGTTCGTGAAGCCTCTGTGGGTGTGGTGTGGTGTGTGTTGTGTCCACATTTCTTGAGATGCCGTATATAAAGTGGGGTGCAAGAGCAGCAATTGCACCAGGCTGGGGACAAATCTGGCCACCTACCTGTGCAGTTGCCCCCGATTGCTGTCTGACCATGCTCCTTGCAAAAACACTTTTTGCAACAGGGTTATCATAGTCTATGGCTTTGGACTCACAGTGGTGGGCTCCAGCAGGTTCACACCTACTCTATAGAACCGATTGTTAACGAGAGATAGGACATACAAAATTTAAAAGTAGCCATTTAAAAGTGGCTGCCAGATGGGCACAGAACTGGTTGTTAATTTCTTTGAATCCCTTCACTGCTTTGGAGGCTTGGGGGGCAATTGTGGGACTTGGGACAAACAGGAGGGGGCTGGGGTGGGGAAAGTGGCCAATTTCAAAAAATCTGCCATGAAGCTGCCTCTCAGCCATGAAGCTTCATGGGTGACCTTGGGCCAGACACTTACTCTCAGCCTCACCTACCTCACAGGGTTGTTGTGAGGACATTGAGGACAAAAGGATTTTAAAAAACTTAGTAAGCTGCTTTGGGCATTTGTTTAGTGTGCCTTAATAATACACTCCTTGAATGAATGACTGACTGACCGACTGACTGACTGAATGAATAAAAAAATAAATAAATTTTCATTTTAAAAACTGATGGGAAGTGGCATCACTTATGGGTGTGATTGGGGGCATCATTTTTTAACTTTGCCCCAGGGCGCCAGGATGGTTAACAATGCCACTGCTGTGATCCTAAACACAGATTTTTAACCAATTGATTTCATAAAACTTTGGATCGTTTCAACCAATGATTTTCAACCAATGGCACACTGATGTGCCATTGATGGTCTGCAGGTGTGTGTAGGACTTTGCGGGAGGTCTTTAGGAGGGCAACTGGGGGATTTGAACCCCATAGCGGAAGCATAGTATGCCTCTTCAATGGTCAAAAAACTGATGGTGCACCTTGACAATTTTAACACCTTTTCAGTGTGCCATGAGATGCCCCATTCCACAAACAACTAGCACCTTCGTGTTGTTCTCACCATCCCTGAGCATGGGGTCACTCCAGTAGTCTCTGTGTTTTAATTAAGCAGACAATGCACCATCCATGTTCCTCCCTTGACCACAGGTCATTTGGGGATCATATCAACCTGAACAGCTTCAAATGAAAATTGGAGGCTGTACCAGTCATCTTGCCCACATACCAATTTACCTCCAATGCTAAACTGTGGACCAGTGTTTCTCAAACTGTGGGCTGTGAGCTAATTTCAGGCCCCTATTCTTTTAATTGATTTTTCTCAGTTAAAAATTGTTTATTTCATTTGATTTTTTTCTCTGTAAGTCTTTTTGTAAACTTTTGGTTGAAAAGTGGCATATAAACAATTATTTAATTGATTGATTGATTGATTGATTGGTTGGTTGGTTGGTTGGTTGGTTGATTAGGCTGCAATCCTAAAGAAACTTTCCTGGTGAGGACGAAGCAGCCACAAGATTGAAACGCAGATTTGGCTGTGTGGTTCAACACGAGTTTATTGCGCAGCAAAGCTAAACACTAGATCTGATGGGAAAATCTCCCTGATCAGAGGAGAAATTCAGTTTGTTACACAAAAAATGCAAGGTTTTTTTTGCATTTTGACATTTTGAGTTTCCAAACAAAGCTGTCATGATGCAGATGTGTAGGACTGAAGTCTAACCACAAAATCCTGTTTTGTTCAGCTAGTGAAGTTAAATGCCTTTTGAAGCTTATCCACAGCTCCCAGGCACACGTGTGTAGGATCCACTTGTACCTGCAAGGTCTCCTACACATCTGGCCCTGTGTATGTCTTAAAATACTTTTATCTATTTACCTAAGGTCCTAGGTCATAAATGCATTGTCTAATTTTCCTAAGGTCAAGCATAGTTTAGATATTGAAGCCTCTCATTTGATGTATTGATCACCACTACTAAGGCATTATTAGAGACCTTGTGTTTAAAAAAGTAATTACTGTATTATTCTGCAACATAATACATTATGTTCAATGAGTGTAAGATCCATTTAACATAATGGGGCTTATTTTTGAGTAGACATGAGTATGACTGTGCTCTTAATTATTTTAATTTATTTATAGTTTAATTAATAATTTTATTGATTTAATTTATTAATTTATTTAAATTAATATAATTTAAATTATATATTAAGTTATATAATTTAAATTTTATAATTTATTTATGTAATTATTATTAAATGGTTAATGATAATGTGTTAAGAATAATTGGTTTCCCATATTTATTTATTTATTTGATGATTTGTATCCCACCTTTCTTCATAACAAAAGAAAACCCAAGGTGGCCCTATGACACTACACCTGGTGCACTTCTTTCCCAATCCTAGTAGTTTGTTTTGCATAGCTTATTAGGGAATTTAATGGCTTATTGCAGGCATAGACACATATTGCCTGCAAGGAAAAGATGAACATTGATTTGTTAAAGGAAGTAGCAAAGGAGGCAAGATCCAATCCGTTCCTGTACAACCACATTTTAATGTTTTATGAATGAATCATGTAAACTCCTGAAGAGGGCTTAACCAAGAGATTTGATCCTATTTGTCTGAGCTTGAATTGTCACTGTATAGAAGTCTAAAAATTGAACAGGGCTGCTGATGCTGTGACCTGTCTCTGGGCCTGTCTCCAGGGCTTGCCCAAGTTCTCCTGAGTGTGGACTAAGGAGGCATGCCAGATGTTGTCCCCCTTTTTTCAGGGTGACCATATAGAATGGAGGACAGAGCGCTTCTATCTTTAAGCATTGTATAGAAGAGGGAATTTTGGCAGGTGCTGCTTTTTAAACCCTTCTGTGTTGAGTTAAACCTGCCTAACTTCCCTCTTCTATGAAGCAGGTTAAAGGTCCATCCATCCATCCATCCATTCATTCATTCAATCAGTCAATCAATTTAGAGCAGACTCCTAACCATATCTATCCGTCTGTCTCCTGGGGACCTAGGGCTGCTTGCTAGCATGCTTGTTCATTCATTCATTCATTCTAACCAGAAATAAGAGGCCCCCAAACATATCTCTCCCGAAATTTGCACATGCTTGTCAACTTCCAGAAATCAGCTCCATGCTGAGCAGATAGCAGCTAACCTTGCAAAAAGTGGGAGCTGAGCTCTTTCCACAGTCGTTTCTGGCTATGGCATCTTATCTTTGAATAAACTTGATATCAAGGCTGATCTGATCCTCCCACAACACTTTAGGAGGCCCATCCAAAATCAGCAAAATGGGCATTGATCCATGATTTGGGAACAATTGCCTTAGTACCCTTCTAAGTCAGTGAATGCAGAAATCAAGTTTCCCTGGAGCGTATATTTCATGCACTGGGTGGTTGGAAGGCAGCAGCAGAAGTGCCTGTCTCTGCTCTCCATGTTCAGCTTTCCCTGTCAGGTGGAGAATGTTTAAGTCCATGCCAGGCACTATTTGTGTTGTGATGTCAGCTCCCAATGATTGTAAAGAGCAATATTGCATGCCATGTGGCACAGTGAATGGGGCTGGGCAGTGTTCGGGACAACCAGAAAATACACAAGAGGCTGCCCAAGAATTCCTTATCTATACATTCACAAAGTGTTCTAATCTTGGCACCATTTTTCATTCATCAACAGGGAGGACTCAACAGAATCAACTGGCTGCTTTCAAAAACCACAAAGACCCCAAACTCTGCTGCCTTATAAAAACATTTTATTTCTGTGTATAAGTTGGATTGATTTGGCCCATGGAATCCTGACCACCTGATACAGAGAGAGGGGTGAACGTGAGGCTGACCAAAGGTGGACACTTCAGGACAACCCACTTGCGTAGGGTTAGGCAGGGAACAAGAGGTTTTCTCCAGCTGACTGAGCAACATGCTGGACTGAACAGCTGTTGTTCTCTGGGAGAGCCACTTGCCTGCCAGGCATTATTTCCTGTCTCTTTGAAGGTGCCTCCTCCGCAGGGCCAAGAGTTGAGTTCCAGGTGTCCTCCTTGATCAGTCACAGTGCAGGTCAGGGTTTCTGGCAGCGAAGGGTGCAGGTGTGCCAGCCAAGGAAAGGGCCCTGCCTTATCTGCCGCGGCCTCACCCGGACAGCTCTGCACCTGTTATCGTTGGGGAAAGGCATTCACTTTGCCTCCCTCAGGGAATGTTTACCGAAGTACCCTTTGCTGCTTGGACGCTATCTGGTGGTTCCAGGGGAAACCGCAGCCTCTCTCAGTATTTCCAATCCTGCCCATGTTCCTTTGGTGATTTTGGTATCTTCTAACCTGAAACCAGGCACTCTCCTGAAGATCTCTTCCTGGAGGCCCTGTAAATACTCCCCTGTATGCCCAAACGTGATCTCCATGTCTTTATTATACTGAGCGCTACTGTCTATTTCCAGAGTTCCCAGTTTTTCCCTTTATCATCTCCCCAGTGTAGAGGAAGGGTCAGTCAGCACAGGGGCCGGATGAGGAAGAGCACGGTGCTCATCGAAGCCAATTTGGCCCTGATAGGGGTATCAGGTACAAAGATCCCCATGTATCTCCGGTCCAGGACGTTGTAGATCCGGTAGCCCGTCTTGCAGTCTGAGATGCCAAGCTGTTCCAGGGAGGTAACAAAGGCCTGAGGAAAGCCCTTGGTAGCAGAGTTCATGATAGCAATTGCATATTGCTGGTGGACCAGGGGCCGCTTCCACACGTCCAGCTGGTGGGTCTATTAAAACAGATAAGCATAGGAAGGGGTTAATGTTGCCTGCTTTCCAGCCCAGGATGTTCTGTGATCCATATTGCCAATCACATATTGCCTCTCTCCTATTAGTCAAACTCAGGGCTATTTCTTTAAATAAAATGCCATATTTACTAAAATCTAAGGCTCACCTTTTCCCATCAAATTTAGTGTCCAAAATTGGGGTGCGCATTAGATTCCATGACACGTTAGATTCAAGTAAATGTGGTTTGAGTATAAGTATAGGTCAGTATTTATCAGTTTATTGTAATAAAAAGGTAACATAAACCCATTATTATATAAAGTAGGGTATTTAGGTAAAAATCATAACATAAACCTACTGTTATATTATTATCATATAACTACCATATTTACTTGAATATAATGCACCATCAAATCTAATGCACACCCTATACTTATAATCAAAATACCGGTGAGCATTAGATTTGAGTAAATACAGCAATTATATGCAGTAAAATTGAATTTTGCAACTGCTCATTATAATTGCCTGTAAACATTTTTTTTCAATCTGAAGCCTTTTAAAATTCAGGTGGATTTTTAATGGATTTTGGTCTCAATGGCGTGTTAGATTTGAGTAAATACTGTACTCGTGGATAAAGGCAGAATATAAATCTATTAAATAAATTAAATAAATACTCCTGATATTGCTATGTGCCTGATCTTCATAGCAAAAGCAACCAAGCCCCAGGAAGGTTGATGGCTATCACAGTCAAAGCACAGATCTCAAACCCAAATCCATGGCAAGAAGGTTATGTACCACTAAGCAATGCCCATTGGTTAGGGCATCCAGTTGATGACTGTGCCTATCTGGTTGGGGGCATCACCCTGTCCCAGAGATAGGACATCAATCACCCAATGAAAGCCACCCAAAGCTGCCCAGACCTCTACCATGTGTCTGGATGTAGATCAGAGCTGTCCAACTTTTTATCTTCCCTGGGCCGCATTGGAAGAAGACAAGTTGGTTTCGGCCACACATACGTTACATGATGGGCTGCACATAAAGATAGCTGATCATCCAAAAAACCATAGAAAACATAGGCATGCATAGGATTTGCCTCTCAGATTGCAACCATAGCCACCTTTACTTGGGAGTTAGCCCCTTTGACTTTAATGGGGCTTACTTCTGAGAAGGCATGCTGCATAGGATGGGCTCCAATCCACTCCAAGCTTAACCTTGGAGTAAGTCTCATTGATTGTAATGGGGCTTTCTTCTGAGTAGCCATGCATAGGATTGGGCTCAGACTACTTTCCTTAGTTTTACTTCTCCTCCTGCTCCTCTTTACCTGGACGTCAGTGGAGGAGAAGTTCAAAGCTGTGGGTGGGTGGCTTGCGGATGATGGGCAGTTTGCGGGACCTACAGCAGGCAGGCAGCTAGTGCTGCGAAGTCCACGGGCAACAGCAAAGGCGGCCTGTGAGAAGTGCGCTCCTGAAGGCTGTTGCTTCTAGGCTGCCTGGGAGTGCTCTGAGTGGCTGCGAAGCGGGGACGGGGAGGAGCTTCCTTCTCGCCTGCCTCACGCTTGTTCCGCCCAGGCCCAGACCCAGGAAAAAAGCAGCGTGCGAAATTTGAATTTGGAAGCTGCCACAAAGCTGGTTTTTCCAGTGGCGGCCAGCATTTGCAGGAGGGCCACATTACTTTGCATCCTAGGCCGCATGCGTCCCCTGGGCCACGTGTTGGACAAGCCAGATGTAGATGGTAAAATCAGGTGCAGAAACATCACTATGCACAAGGAGCACCCCTACTGTTGTGGGACACAGGAAGCAGGTAATGTTTGGCTTGACTCAGGAAGGCCATTGCGATGTGCTTAGAAGCCTCAACTGATCCTCCCTCCAGCCCTGGTGACTCTTGCCTTACTAAGTTCCTGTTGGAAGTTTGGTGTGCGCATCATAAGTGTGTTGGGTCTGACACCCAGATATTGAAGCCCTGGATAAACACTGGTCTCATCACTATGTATAAGCTGCAGCCAGGAAATGGTGGCCCTTTCTCACCAGGCAGTCTCTGACCTGTGTAACAGGGATCTGCTGTGGCAGGTGACTGACATTCCTCCATCAGGCTCCACTGCTTGAATCTGTGGCCTGATGCAAAGTGCCCAAAGCCTTCTGCTTGCTCCTGGTATCTTGTTGCCTTTCCTCCAATGTGTCTCCTGGGCACTGCTGTTGGCTACTTTGGCCAAGACAGAGCTGTTGGATCTTGGTCTGGTGGACACAGGCAGTGGCATAGCTAGAGGGGTCAGAGCAGTCAGTCTTGGAAGGAACCTCACTCTTTCTGACACTTAGATTGCCATAATTCTCTTCCACAAAATTGGGACAGGACCCCATGTCAAACTTGCCAGTATGTGAACACAATCCCTAAAAATCGGGACTGAT
The DNA here is from genome assembly GCA_030015325.1 of Cryptoblepharus egeriae. NCBI lineage: Eukaryota > Metazoa > Chordata > Lepidosauria > Squamata > Scincidae > Cryptoblepharus > Cryptoblepharus egeriae. Next base: position 23,628,428 of record JAREYC010000012.1, read on the forward strand.
ATGGCAACCCTTCGTATAGACATTCCCGTTTTGGGGGAACAAAACAGAGCTGTATAAGGTGGAACTCCCTCCAAGACTTATTGCACCATCCCTCTAGCTATGCCACAGATCACAGGCCACTCTCAGACATCTCTCTGAACTGGGATCATCAGGGAACATCAGGGAGACTCTCTGAACTGGGAACATCAGGGAGGTTCTAACAGTTGCAGGTGCCTGCAGGGAGGTGGGTGGAAGAGAGGCTAGCTTGTCCCATGAATAAGAAGTGGGCAGCCTTGTGCCAAAGTGTGCTAGTTTTCCCAACCCATTTCCACACTTTTGGTTCCAACTCTATGATTCACACAGGTGCTCCAATTGGGATTGCCATATATCCCCCAAAACAGGGAAAATCCCGATTTTCGGGGTTTGTGTTCACATACTGGCAAATGGGACAGAGGATCCTGTCCCAATTTTGTGAAAGAGAATTATGACAATACTAGCTCCAATCCTCAACTGTGAGCAACCCCCAAGCACTGGGCTCATTTGGGTCAGAGGTTGTAGTCTCCCATCATCTCCCAAGCCCCATCACCCGAAAGAATCCCTAGTAAATTTCATATTAATGGGACAGGCAGTTGGCAACACTCCTTGGCACCCAGCTGGCTCTTCCGTCACTTCCATGGAGTCCGGACAAGTGTGGGATTGGAAGGGTGCTTGGATAGGAGCTCCTGACCAATCCATGCAGTTCTTGCCATTGCCACAAATTTTGATAGTTTGTGACACCCAAGCTAGGGTGTGACACCGAGAGAGAGGGTTCCCACAAACAAAACTATTAAGTGTGATATCCATCCTAACAAGCACCCTTGTTGTGATAATCACCCAGCAATTAGGTTCGCCTAGGCTCAAGAGAGCAAGCAGAGGTCAGGCATTGCCAGCAGGCACTTGGCACCCATGTGCTGATGCAACTGTTCTGAACAGATGAGGAAATGGGGTGTGATGTCCCATTGATCCGTGTACCAATTCAGGGTTAACCTGTGAATAAAGTGTGTGGGTGCGGGGGGGAGGGAAGCCTAAGGGATGGAGAGGGGAAAGGTTATGTGCAATAGGGCTTGTTGTTTCCAGTAATATGGGACAAATGCGACTGTGAACAGTTATGCAAGGAGAGGATAGGAATGAGAGAATCAGGTGCTTTCTGATGGGGCAAGAGAAGATGATTGAGAAGAGTCTGATGGGATGATTGGTAGGTCCTCAAGTCTACATACAATGAGGCATTGGTTCTGGTTGAGATGTGGATGCAGAACAGGGTGGTGGGTGAATGACAAGAGGCATTTCTTTCTCGGGGTTGAAATGAAAGATCAGGACAAGCATTTATTAAGGAGGAAGCTTCTCACTATGGGAAGGTATCTGGATGGACCCAATAACACAAGTGGGTGCCTCCAGTATTGGATAGAACTAGAGGTGGCAGAGAAAGCGCAGAAGGGTCTAGCCTCCGTTCCTGGCACCTTCCACTTCAAGGGTTTGCAGTAAAAGCAGAGTACCACATTCCTTGAAGATGAGATGAGCTTTGGAGAGATCATGGTGATGCCAGGGTGGTGGTGGTCCTCCAATCAACTACAACATTGCTGGGGAAGGATCATGTGTTTTAAGTTGCTATCAGTGTTGCCTGAGGACCCAGTTTTTGCAAATGGTTGGTAGAAAAGTCCCATGGAGGGTTAGTCCAATATGGGCATCCACCTTGTCCTGCAGGGCTCAAGTAGGACATCAGTGCCACTTCTCCCTACCTGGATGACCCGCTTGCCCTGGATGCCCAAAGGGTCCTGGTTGATGTAGATCATGAGTGGGTTCTGTAAGAGGTTCTTCTCCGCATCCGAGATAGTCCGGAGGTTGCAGGACACAAAGAGGGGGGCTGCCAATATGGTCCATAGGGCCACTTGCACTTTTGCCTGCTTGTAGTTCAGGCCAAAGTCACCAATCAGCAGCTGTGGGTAGACAAGCAGATCTGCAGGTCAGGAAGGGGAACATCTCTGGACCTTGGATCTCTGTCCCAAGTCAGACCCTTGCTTGTGCCTTACTGGCAGGGCCTTGTAGTGGTTCAAGCAGACCCCACACAGCAAGACCCATTGACGTGGAAAGGTTGGCAATTCAACCTGGGACTATGTGCATGGCACCACCACTGAGCGACAGTCTCCCTTTCCCTTCCCCCAGATGACTGTACCATATCAGGATCGTTCCACCTTCCCGGGCCAGCAATAGGTTGCAGGATATCTTGGTGTTTTCCGTACCACCCGATGATTTGTGAGAGACTCTTCCATGAGTCTTGAATGTCAATATAGTTCCTCCACATATTGCAGATTTGGCCAATAATGGTATAGTTCACCTGGACAGAAACGGGAATAACTCAGGACCGGAGGTTCCTCCCCAATAATTCCAGGTCAGGGTTGGAGGCTCGGACACAAGCGCCCCATTACCTTTGGCGGGAGACCACCTTCATAGGCAGGCCAACTGCATGACACAGCAATGGGTCGGCCGGTTTTGTTCAAGGCTTTGATCATCCTTGGGAAGTCTGAGAGAGGGACAAAGAAGAGATGGCAGTAACTATCAGACTAATCTTTGCACTCCAGGTATCTTTCCACCTCTCCAACTGACTCACCATAATTCTGATGGGGCTGAATAATCCCTTGGGGAGGGGCAAGAGGGTGGTCAGACTGTTGCCTACAGGCAACCTGTATCCCAGTACAACTGCTACCTCTGCACCCCTCTAGCTATCAGTCAGTCAGGCAGTCCAGCCCTCTGAAGTCAGGTTAGGCAGGCTACAAACCTGCAAGGAAGGGTCTCGTTTGGATTAATTTATGAGTCTACAAACTGAAGATTAGAAAATTTTTACTGGTGAAAATATCACCAATACTAAGTGAACATTAAAAAACTGGTGACAGAGCCAATGATTGACAGTTCCCCACTAACAGGCTCAAGCACAGATTTGTAGCCGAGTTAGTACAGGCATCCCTTGCTTTCTGATGGTTATGTTTTTGGTTGATCCACTCTTTCAACACCTTTAAATGGAACTTATTCATTCAACTTATTCTGTTCTTTCAACCTCTCTCTGCTGTTCTAAAGGCTAAAATTGTCCTTCCCTATGTTTTAGCGCCTGGTCCGATCCTGTTCTGGAAGGAGTTAATGAGAATCCATTTGCAGAAATCTTTGTGTGGCATTTGCAAAATAAAAAGAGGCATTGAAAACAACATTTATAAACTAAAAAAGATGGGGTTCCACTCTTGGACGGTGCGTCTCTCCCTAACCCGTCCAGTAAGTGGCAGATGCCTGTATAGATGCTGAATTTCAAGACAAATCCTAGCACTGCCACCTACTGGCACCTCGTAGCCCAAGTGATGCCTTTCCCCCCATGCAGAGGTCACTGAACTATATATTTAATTATGGTAGGGTTGCTTGGGTTGCCATAATTCCCTTCTATAAAACTGGGACAGGACCCTCTGTTCCATTTGCCAGTATGTGAACACAATCCCCCCAAATTGGAATTGTCTCTGCTTTTCAGGACATACGGCAACCCTCAATTATGGGAAATATTTATAGGTGCTGGAAAACCAGTTGGAATATAAAACTACTTGATGCCTCTATCACCGCTGCAGTTGGTGTCTCTAAAAGGAATAGTTCAGGTTTCAACAGGTGGAATAGATTGCCAAGGGAGGTAGTGGGGATCTTCAATGGGGATCTTCCAGCAGAGGCTCGACAAGCACCTGTCAGAGATACTCTAGTGGGATTTCCTGATACAGCCCGGAGGTTAGACTAGATGACTTCATGGGTCTCTTCCAACTCTACGATTCTAGTGAATGGCAATAATCCTACCAAAAGTCCTTTTCACCAACCATTTGCCCTGCTGGCGGAGTTGGAAAAGCAGCTGTCCAGTTTCACCATGTCCACCCCCCACTCCGCAAAGGTCTTGGCGTCAATCTCGATGTAGGCTGAGGTCGTCCCAGGGTAGCCTTCGCAGGTGGTGGACCCCAAGTCGGTGTAGATGCCAAACTTTAGACCTTTTGAATGAATCTGGGAGACAGAAGTGAAGTGTTGTGCTAATCTGTTGTGCTAAAATATTATTTTTTGTTAATTTGTTGCTGATTTGTTGTACTAACAAAAATAATTTGTTATGCTTACAAATAGTGCTCTTAATGTCTGAGATGTATCTGGATTTGCATCACCGCATGATGCAAGCCTATAGTGATGCCACTAAATGGACTGGACTTCAGTCAGAAAGTTTTCTTGTAGGACACAGTGAAGGATCAAAGTATCTCCAATGGTGGTGTAGCAACTAATTTGCAAGCGCCCAGTTGGGTGGAGACATGGGATGGATATGGGAAGGTTGAAGGCAGGGTGTGCAGGAGTCAAAAATGCCATATCCAAAACCTAGTCACAGGTTTGTAAAATGAATCTACCCTGTGGGATGCCAGGCATGTTTCCTGAGCCTCAGGGCTGGAACGTCTTGTTTCATTAAAATAACAGATGCTGGTTCTTATGCGAGGGATCATTTAAACACCTCCTTCCCTCCAGGGTGTTTTGTTTACAAATGACCTCCTATGAAATTGACGTGTGATGTGTTGTCTGATGAGCAGAACACAAATATATACATATACATACATACATACATACATACATACATACATACATACATACATACATACATACATATGGTAGCGTGCAACCCAACACATACATATATATATATGGCATATATATATGTAGCGTGCAACCCAACACATGTCAACTCAAAAGTAAACACCAGTGTATTAATTGACTGGGGAGATGGTACATATTGGGAAGATGGTACAAGGTATTGACTTGTCCAACCTTCCCAGTGAGTTTGTGGCAGTGGCAAGATTTGAACTTGGATGCTCCCAAGTTGCAACTCATTCTCTTGGCCAGACTAACGGCATTTACTTGAATCTAATGTGCCACTGAATCTAATGTGCACCCTATAAGGCTTGAGATGTTAAAAAAGTTTACTGGCAATTGTAATGCGCAGCTGCAAAGCAGGTACAAAACTTAATTTTATTTAATTTAACTGCATATAATAATGAGTTATATGATAATAAAATTTCATTGACATTATGTCATTTTTTTACCTAATTGCGCTACTTTATACAGCAACTAGTGAAACGCGTACCCACGTTGCGTGAGTAACATTTCCCCATATGCAACCCCCTCAGGGCGCATTAACAACCCATGCGCAACTTCTCCCCATGCGCAACTTCCCCCCGTGCGCATCATCCCCCCATGTGCATCATCCCCCCATGTGCATCAGTCCCCCATGTGCCTGAACTCCTCATATGCAACATCACCCATCTGCATCAGTCCCCCATGTGCATCAACCCACATGTGCATCAACCCTCATGCGCAACGTTCCCCATTCGCAACTTTCCCCATGAGCAACATTCCTCATGCGCAACTTTCCCCATGCACAACTTTCCTCCCATGCGCAACTTTTCCCCATGCGCAACTTCCCCACATGCGCATCATCCCCCCATGCGCATCATCCCCCATGCGCAACTTCCCCATGTGCATCATAACCCCATGCGCATCATCCTTCATGCACATCATCCCCACATGCGCAACTTTCCCCCATGCACAACTTTCCCCTTGCACATCATCCCCATGCGCATCATCCCCCATGTGCATCATCCCCCATGCGCATCATCCCCACATGCGCAACTTTCCCCATGGGCAAATTCCCCCCATGCGCAACACCCCCATGCGCATCATCCCTATGCGCGACTTTCCCCATGCGCAACTTTCCCCCTTGCACAACTTCCCCCATGCGCATCATCCCCATGCGCATCATCCCCCATGTGCAACTCCCCATGCGGAACACCCCCATGCGCATCATCCCTATGTGCAACTTTCCCCCATGCGCAACTCTCCCCATGCGCAACATTCCTCCATGCGCAACATTCCTCCATGTGCAACTTCCCCATATGCAACTTTTTCCCCATGTGCAACTTCCCCCATGCGCATCGTCCCCCATGCGCAATTCCTCCCATGCGCAACTTTCCCCCATGCGCAACTTTCCCCATGTGCATCATCCCACATGCGCATCATCCCCCCATGCACATCATCCCTCCATGCGCAACTCCCCCATGCACAACTTTCCCCCATGCGCATCTTCCCCATGTGCATCACCCCCATGCGCATCATCCCCCCATGCACAACTTTTCCCATGCGCAACTTTCCCCATGTGCAGAATCTTCGCCAGTGCAACCTCTTCCTCTGAACAACACCCCTCCCCCACCCCTCACCGGGCACCGACGACCAAAGTGGCTGGATGTTGGTCAATCTCCCATGTTAAGTATAGGACAGAAACACGTTGCCCCCTTTTCAGCCCCTGAAGGGTTAATTTCTCCAGATGGTTCTTGGTGGGTGTTCAGGTGACAGAAGGAACTCCCAGAATTCCATGCTTCAGGCCCAGCAGTTGGGGTGGAATGTTGCTGAGTCAGCAATTCTCCAATGCAAAGTTTAGGGAGGAAAATGTGTTGCGCCCCTTTTCACCCCCTTCCGGTTGGAATTTCCAAAAACCGGTTCTTAGTGCACCCCTCCGTCACGGAAGGAACACCCACCCCAAATTTCACAATTCTAGGCCCAGCGATTTTGGCAGGGCGCTGATGAGTAAGTCAGTGAGTCAGTCAGTCAGTGACTTTTCTCTTTTATATATATAGTTTGTTACAGAATAGTAAACTGTTAAACTAAATACTGACCTATACTTACCATCAAAATACTGTATTTACTTGAATCTAATGCACCATCGAATCTAATGTGCACCTCAATTTTGGAGAGTAAATTTGGCTGAAAAAATAGAGCGTTAGATTCGAGTAAAAAGGGTATTTGCCAGTCTCTTTCTCTCGCTCTCTCTCTCTTTCTACATTTCTGTAGTTCCTGGGACCAATACTGCCACTGTGAGGTGATGGTGCAGGCCGCACTGGTGATGTGCACAGGGGTGTGATACCAAAATTGGCCAAACTTTTAAAAATCTTGGTATTTTCAAATCATAGCACTGCGTAATTTAGTGCAGACAGAAACTTTATTGAAATATCACAATTCTACCAATAGGTATAGCCAGAAAAATTGGTTGGGGCAAACGTGTCCATATACCCATTGCAAAGGATGTTGCCCCACTCAGATCATGGGAGCTGGTCATCATGGGGGTGACATGCTGGCATCCCACACCAGCTGACACCAACCCTACCTATGCCACTGGTTAGGGCAGAAACTATGACCCAGGCATGGTGTGCCGCCATAATCGTTTCAGGCTACAATCCTTTCCATATGTTCCTGGAAGGAAGAATAACTGAACTCTATGGGACTTACTTCTGAGGAGACAGGCACAGGACAGGCACAACACACAATCATAGTGTGTTGGTAACAAAGCCTTGAATTACTGTTCTGCCCCGCAGCCAACATTTGGCACAAAGCGTTGCACCCAGCAGCTGCTTCTACTGCATGATGCGCACTGATTTCCCTGGGGAAGTGGCTACCCAGAGCAAAGCCCTGCAACAACTGGGCACGGTGAATGGTGGCTGTGGGGCAGAATGGTTAGGCTTCACCTCCCCTGCCTATGCAATGCTGTTTAATTTTCAGCCACAGAATCTAGACTCAAAGTGTTGCAGGGAACTTACGTAATCTGCAAGGGCTTTGATGCCACTGGGGAACCTGTCGGCAGCTGGCTGAAGCCTGCCCTGAGCATCCCTTTTACGTGCCTCCCAGCAGTCATCCAGGTTGATGTATTTGTAGCCCATAGCCCTCCATCCATCATCCACCATCCGATCTGCCATGGTCTTGAACAAGTATTCACTGTTAATAAAACAAAGTGTGAGATAGGAAACTAGCTATTAGGATGTACCTATTCTCTGTGCAGTGCCTTTCATTCTAACCATATCCTACTTTGTTGCGCTTTCATATACCATATTTACTCGAATCTAATACACCATCAAATCTAATGTGCAACCTATACTTATTATCAAAATACCACATCTACCCGAATCGAATTAATCATCAAATCTAATGCACACCCTGATTTTGGAGACTAAATTCAGCTAAAAGGTGAGCATTAGATTTGAGTAAATACAGTATTTTGTTGTGCTGTTGTATATATGATCCATTATTAAGTGGTATGTTGTTAAGTTCTGCTCTCCTTGGCTCCAGAGAAGGTTAATGGGGATGTGCTCTTTGGACTAAAACCATGCATAACTGAATCTACGGATTCTGGATCCGCAGATATATCCCCCCCAAAAGATACTTGCAATAGGTGTGTTGACCTGCCCCCCACCTGATGCAGTTCTCCGCATCTTCTTTGCAGTCTGTGTTGCATTTGAAGCGTTGCCAAGGCACCCACCCCATTGGTGGCGTCCTCATCAGGCCGTTATCCAGGGAAGATGTGTGCACCACCAGGCCAAGCATGATGCCTAGGGCCAAGAGCAGCATGATTCCAAGGCCCTGTGAAAACCAGAAGGTGCAGCGATTCAGTCACCAACTCATAAAAAAGCCTAAAAAGTCATCAACTCATTAAAAAGGCCTTTGTGTTTGAGGCCATATAATGTTTTTAATCTGTCTTCATCCATACCTTGTCTGGTTTTACTGTTGTTTGGTTGGTTTTTATATTGTTTTTAATTGTATTTTATTGTTTTAGCCATATTTTATTATTGTTTTATTGATCATTAGCCACCTTGGGTGACCTTCAGGGAGAAAGGTGGAATACAAATCTAATAATAGATAATCTATATATTAAAAAATTGAAAAGTCACTCACTGATTCACTCAATGACAGACGCACTGATTCATCAACGCCCCGCCAAAACTGCCAGTAGACCTAGAAGCATGACATTTGGGGAGGGTTTTCCTTCCGTGATGAAGGCACCCACTAAGAACTGGTTTTCAGAAATTCCAACAGGAAGAGGGTTAAGAGGGGTACAACCCTTTTTCCTCCCTATATTTTACATTGAGGAATCCCTGACTGATCAAGGCCCTGCCCCAACCCCTGGACCCAGAAGCACGAAATTTGGGGAGGATTGTGACATCAACACCCACCAAGAATTGATGTTAAGAAATTTAGTTCTTATGGGGCTGAAAAGGGATCCAACGTGTTTTTGTCCTTTACATAACATTGAAGACTGACTGATCAAAATCTAGCCAATTTGGAGCCTGATGCACTGGGAGGGAGGGTGCACTGGGGGGGGATGGTGTGCAAGGGGGGATGGTATGCATGGGGGTTGTTGCACTAGGGGGATGGTGCACATGCGGAGACAGTGCACATGGGGACAGTGAGCATGAAGGGTTGTTGCACGGGAAATGTGCAGGGGATTAATGCACATGGGGAAGTTGCGCATGGGGGTTAATTTGCATGGGAAATATGTGCATGGGGAGATGTTGCGGATGTGGGAATAATGTGCATGGGAGAATAATGCACATGGGGATAATGCATAGGGGATAATGTGCATTGGGGATGTTGCGCATGAGGGTTGGTGGCGATGCGCATGGCAGGGTTGATGTGCATGTGGGTTTGAAGCAGATCGGGGGTTGATGTGCATGGGGGGGGTTGATGCACAGGGGGGTTGGTGTGTATGGGGAATGTTGCACATGGGGGATGTTGCGCATGGGGGTTGATGCGCATGTGGGGTTGATGCTTATAGGCAGATGATATGCATGGGGGTTGACGCACATGGGGTTGTTGCGCATGGGGGTGATGTGCATGCAGTGTCATATACAATGGGGGGTGGCATGAAGGGCGTATTTTGCTCCCGCAATGCGGGCACTTTTCCTGGTAGTTTGAGGCACCTATGATGAGCTCTGATGACCTTTGCAGGTCATCAGCAGCTAGCATGACAAAGGGTTGTGGCCATGGTTCAGTGGTGGAGCCTCTGTTGAGCATGGCTGAGACACTATGTGCTGCCTTTCTGGGTGCCAGCTTGTTTGCTACTATCCACTAGTGACTCAGCAAGATCTGCCTGCACCTCTTTCAGGTCAACTCCACCAGGATCATCAGCACTGCCTTCAAGCACTGCCCCATTGAGGAGATGCCATCAAAGAGCATGGGTTCCATATGAAGCCTTCCATATGCCAAGCAGTGCTCCGGCCACCAAACCACAGCCCTTCTTGCCCATCAGTTCATCATGGCAAAGTTAATTTTGGACTAGCGGCCTACCTGATCAGAAGGATTTCGGGAAAGTCTTGCCAGTGGACAAACCCCCAGCAGGTAGGTCCCAGCCCTAAGAACACGGACTTAGAGCAGGCCCACTGGCAACGGCTGTTCCGATTACATCACACTGTGCCATTGTCAGTGTGACATCACCTGTTGTCTAGCCAGAGGCCGCAAAAGTGAGTGCATCCCAAAACTCAAATGGAGGCATGATTTGGTAGATGACAACAATTTATATACTGTACATGTTACATACATACATACATGTGTGTGTTGACTTGAAAGGGGATTGGGATGTATTGCGTGCATGGAAGATTTCCTGGGCAGTTTTGCCTTAAGTGATTTTTTTCCATTTACCAGCCTGGGGACAGAAGGTGTGCATGACCCACAGTGCCATGGTAGGGCCCAATCCTAGTGCCAGTGTAGCCACAATGCAGCCTCAAGAAAAGGGAGCAAATGTTCCATGGTTCTCCTCCAACCCCAGGAAGTAGCACATGCCTCATCATCATCACTGGAAAGACACAACCCTATATATGTCTACTCAAAAGTAAGGCCCATTGTGTTCAGTGGGGTTTATTCCCAGGAAAGTGTGTTTAGGATTGCAGCCACAGCACAACCGACAGGCCGTCTTCCCTGAACAAATGGGGGTTCTCAGGGGAAGGAATGGCTTGAAGGGCATTGGCAATCAATGGGGAACCTTTTCTTCCTGAAGGCACAGTCACAATCGACACATATAATGTCATCTTGGGACCCTTTGCTGCTGACATCACATTTGACAAAGGAGATGAATAGGATATTTTTATAAAATATATAGAATACATACATAGAAAAGTATAATAAACTATAAAGCATTTATTATATAAATATACATATAAAATATATTCATAAATATCTATGAGCACAATCCTAACCATGTCTACGCAAAAGTAAGCCCCAGTTTGTTCAATGGGTCTTATTTCCAGGAAAGTATCTTTAGGAGTGCAGCTTATGGCTGCAATCCTAAAAGCACTTTCCTGGGAGTAAGCCCAATTGAACTCAGTGGTACTTACTTGTGAGTAGACATGAATAGGATTGCACTGTATATAATATTATATAGGCTGCAATCCTAACCACACATTCCTGGGAATAAGAATTATTGAACCCAATGGGACTTCTGAGTAGACATGTGTAGGATTGCAATGATAATTATTTTATAAATTATTTTATATTTATACAAATAAAATATATTCATACTTATAAATATAAATGTTATAAACTTCTAAAACATAAATATTTATAAGTTTTATAAATTTATAAGTTTTGAAAATTAGTGATCTTAGTGAAAATTAGTGATAATAAATTTATCAAAATATATAAAAAATTATAGTATTTATAATATTTATAATGTTTATAATATAAATATAATATTTATAATTTTAATTAAAATTTATAATATATTATACAGTATATGAATATATTATAAATATAAAGATAAAACATGTATAAATGTGACGTCAGCAGCCTTGACTTCCACCTTTGTCTTGGCTACTTTGGTCAAGGTGACGTCACAGACATCGATTGTGACGCAACCTGGAGGAAGAAAAGGCTCGTCCAGCGAAGCTCCTTCAGGCCACGCCTCCTCCTGACAACCCCGCCCACTCCTGGAAGCGAGGGTCACACCCCTCCATTGCAAACACCGCGCGCATGCGCATTCCGTCATCCCGGCAGGTGGGAAAAGTCACGTGAGGCAAGGCACTAGGGATCGTCCGCATGCGCAGTAGTCTCCCAATCAGGCAATCCCTTTGCTTGTGCCGCCTGTCATCGCGTGGAGGCGGGACTTAAGCTGCGAATCCACCAATCAGAAACGTTGGAGCGTTTCTGAGGCGCGGACCAATGCGGCTGAGGTTGGAGCGCGCGCAGTACTCTGGGAAGCGAAGCCGCAGATCGTGACGTCATCAGACGCTGTCCAATCAGCGCACCCCGGAGCTTGAGGCGCCGGGGGACCCTTTTGTAGCGTGGCGGCCTCCGAACAGAGAGGGCGCTGTGCGCTGAACCGGAAGTGGAGGCCGCCAGACCGGAAGGAAGGGAGGCAGAGTGGCCGAGAGGGGGATAGAGGCAGAGAGAGGGGGAGGAGGAGGGAGAGAGAGGCCTGGCTCGTTTCCGCTCGCTTCCGCCGCGCGCCCCGTTCCTCTTTCTCTCCTCCTCCGCCGACGCCGCCTCCTCAGGGCCGAGGGAGCAGGTGAGGGGCCGGCCTGGGCCTCCCCCCAGCGGGGTCTGTGCTTGGTGGGCGGGCGAGGGGGCTGGGCTTGGCCTCGGCTTCCCAAGGGGGGGCTTGGAGACCCTGGGGGGTGAGGGGCCTGGGAGGGCTGGGGTCCTCCACAGGGGGTCCTCACTGTGGCCCCCCAAGTTGGGGTGGGTCTCTTCTCTGGCCCCACTGAGGTTCTCCACTATGATCCCCCTGGTGGGGGGTGGGTCTCCTCTGTGCTCCCAGGGGGGTTGGTCCCCGTTGCGGCCCCACTGAGCGGTCCTCCTCCTGAGAGGTCTCCAGTATGGTCCCCCAAGTGGGGGTGGATCCCCCTGGTAGGGGGTGGGTCCCCTCTTGTGGCCCCACTGAGGGGTCCTCTTCCTGAGGAGGTCTTAACTATGGCCCCCAAAGTGGGGGTGGATCCCCCTGGTAGGGGGTGGGTCCCCTCTTGTGGCCCCACTGAGGGGTCCTCTTCCTGAGGAGGTCTTAACTATGGCCCCCAAAGTGGGGGTGGATCCCCCTGGTAGGGGGTTGGTCCCCTTTGCGGCTCCCCTGAGAGGTCCGCCTCCTGAGAGGTCTCCTCTATGGCCCCCCAAGTGGGGGTCGATCCCCTTTTGTGGCCCCACTGAGGGGTCCTCTTCCTGAGGAGGTCTTAACTATGGCCCCCAAAGTGGGGGTGGGTCTCCCCTCTGGCCCCACTGAGGGATCCTCCTCCTGAGGGGACCTCCACTATGGCTCCGCAAGTGGAGTGGTTGGGTCTCCCATGTATCTCCTCAAGGGGGTGGTTCTTTCTTATGACTCTACTGAGGGGTACTCCTGAGAAGGTCTTCAGTGTGGACCTCTCAAGGGGAATGGGTGGCCCCACTAAGGGGATCCTCCTCCTGAGGTGGTCTTCAGTATGGCCCCAGGTGGAAGCTGGGTCTCCCTCATGGGCGGGGTTATCTTCTGAGGGGGTTATCTTCCTGAGATTGTCTCCACTATAATCCCAATTGAGGGAAGTGGGTCTGTCTGATTTTCTATCTGGTGGTGAGGTACATCCTCCTGTATACTCCCCATGGGGTCTCCCTTGTTTCCCCATTGAGGCCACTCCCTTCAGGTCTTCATCCTTCAGGTCTTCATCCTGATGGGGGTGGGTCTCCCATGTGGCCCCACTGAGGGTGTTGCTCCTGTGGCCCACCCGAATAGGGGGTCCTTCTCCAGAGAGGTCTCAACTATGGTCTCCATGTGGACTCCTGTTTGGGTGGTGGGTCATTCCTGTGGTCCCCAGTGGTGGTGGGTCTTCATTGTAACCACACTAAGGGGTTTCTCCTGAGTGCGTCTCCATTATGGCCTCCTGTGGGGAGGGTGGGACTCCTGTGTCTCCCCTGAGGGGGCCCTCCTGTTGTAGTCCACCATTGCTCCCCAAATGGTGATCCTTCTCCTGGTGGTGTATCACTGAGTGGAGAGAGGATATCCCCCCCAAACTGCTGTTGGTGCCTTTGGTGTTCTTTAACCTCTGTGGCTGGGCAGTTCAGATCTGTCAAATATGCTAGCCTAAAGTGATGTTTGGTTGTTGAAGTCAGGTTGTTGGAAGAATATGCAGTGGGGTGATGGAAGGTGGAAGACTGGGTAAGGTGTGGGTAAAGTGTGAATTTTGCATTTGAGGAATGAAAATATATTGTTTTGTTCATATAATTTTTTCCGTTCACTCATACAATCCCAGCTAAAGAGGGGGACATGATTGAACCAAATCATTCAGGGGATGGACAGAGTAGACAGAAGGATTTTTCTTTTTCCTCCTACACATACCAAAACTAGAGGACATTCTCTAAAATTGATTGTCTGAACAGACAAAAGAGAACATTTCTTTACCCAGATGGTGGTTGATCTGTGGCACTCCTTGCTGCAGGATGTAGAAATGCCTTTTGATGGTTTTTGTCTCCTTGTTTTTTTTTATTTTCAGAAAATTTGTTTTTTTTTTGTAATTGGTTTGTGGAACTCTTTGCCACAGGATGTGGTGATGACATCTGGTTCAGATGCCTTTAAAAGGGGATTGGACAAATACAGTAATCTCATCATAGATTACAAGCCAAGCTGGGTATGTGCAGTCTCTTGATTTTAGAAGTAGCTTGTCTCTGAATGCTTGGTCTGAGGGAGGATGCAGGTGCCTTGTGGCCTCACTGCAGCATCGGGTGGGCCACTGTAAGATGCAGGAAGCTGGCCTTGATGGCCCTTTGGTCTGATCCAGCTGGGCTCTTCTTAAATTCTTATCTATCCTCTTAAATCATCAGAAAGAACCCTTCCAAGTGAGTACAGGTGAAGCTACAAATGGGGCTTCTCAGTGGTGGCTCCCTGCTTGTGAAATTCCTTCCCCTACCCAGAGGTTAAAACATCTCTCTTTCTTTCTGGAAACCTTTCAGACCTTCAAGACCTTCTTATTGAGGATAGGGTTGCTGTATGTCCCGAAAAACAGGGACTCAGTTTTTGGGGATTGTGTTCACATACTGACAAGTGTGACAGAGGATTGTGTCCTGATTTTATGGAAGAGAATTATGGCAACCCTAAATGAGGAAGACGTTGAACTGATACAGTGGGCTGGCACTTTTTGTAAGATATATTTTAATACTTATCCTGGGTATTTGGTTTTAATGTTCTTTTTAATACTGTATTGTTTTGAGGTTTTTTGTTTTTCCATTGATGGGTAATCAAGGCTGCTTACAGTATCCTTTAAGTGGAAAAAGCATACCATGTGCATACTTAACAGTTGAGCCATGGTGAGGGTAAAGTTGGTAAACGAATGCATTTGTACATGCACCTTACCTGTTGTTGTTGTGTCACTGTTTTGTGCCTCCTGGCAAATAGTGTGCAACACTCCTTAAATTAAATAAATAAATAAATTCATGCATACGCACGCATCTCAGATATACAGGTTCAGTAACCCTTAACTGTACTGCTTGGGAGGAAGGTGAATTTACCTGGATTTTCAAATAATTGCATATATAATTACATATACATCAAATAATTGCATATATGTATAATGGAGAATTTTTTTTTTTTGCACTCTTTGCTTTTACATATACGGATGTCACATTTTTCAACAATGTCTACACAGCACAGAGCAGGGATTACAGCCTGTACCTGCACTGTACATGGGAATGAGCCAAGTCCTTCCAGTGTTTACATAAATAAAAAGTTATTTAAAATGTCTTTGACAAAAATGTCAGGATTTTGGAATAGTCCAGATTTTGCATGCCTGGTTAAGGGATAAACTACTTATATATTTTATGTGCTATTAAGAGATATAAATGTCAGTACTTTGCAGCTTTAAGAGCAGTGGACTGATCAGAACATAGGTTGAACATAGGTTGAGAGGGTACTGTGTACAGGTACAGGTGTAGTGTAGTACAGGTACAGGTGTAGTGTCAAGGTAGATTTCACATGTGCAATGGAATGCTTTTTGTGTCCGCCTCTCACAGTTGGTTTCACAGGTGTGAAAGACAAAATGTATTTTTATATGCAAGTTTCTAGGTTTTGTGCAGAATTCAGCAGTACTTTGTCTCATCTTTTGGGTATTTGGATCCGAAAGCTAGCAAATAACACAAAAAATCAACTATTTTTGTTGTTAGCTGCAGAAACAGGTGTTTGTTTGCATTTGCGTTTTGAATGTTGCTTATCCATGCTGAGAGGGGGCTGTTTAGGTTGCTGGCTTCTGACAGGGTTGCAACACATCTTAGAAAAAAATATGTATAGCTTTCCTGATTAATTTGAGGATCTATTGATTGATTCATCTTGATAAGGGATGTCCAAACCCTGGCCTAGGGGCCAGATGCAGGTCGCAGCGAGCCTCGATAGAGCCCATGGCACGACTCTATCTGGTCCTCAAGTTGGCCTCCTAATCTTCTTAATAAATTCATATATATATATATACTAGCGAAATGTGCATGCCATAGTCTTCCAAGACTGACGGAGGCCTGCTTTTGTGCATGTGTTGTGGGAGTAAAATACCCCATGTGCACCATCCATCCTATGACCCACCCCACCATTGCACATCATCCTCCCATGCGAAACGTCCCCCATGCACATCAACCCCAAATGTGCATCGATCCTAAATGTGCAACATCCCCCCATGTGCATCAAGCCCAAATGCGCAAGATCCCTCTATGCACAACATCTTCCTCACTGCGCATCATCCGTCTCCTATGCACACAACCCTCCATGTGCATCACCTCCCCATGCGCGCCAGTGCACCCCTCCCTCCCAGTGCACCAAATTGGCTGGATGTTGATCAGTCAGTCTTCAATGTTAAGTATTTGCTGTTGCAGAATGCCTATCTAGTTTGCATAGAGAGATCTCACACAAAGGGAGAGGTTCCTTGTTAAAGACGCTCCAAAAGAAACCAGTGACTCTTCTAGTGAAAATTAGTCATCCTTGGTCATAAAGGCTTTTTTTTCTTTTTTACTATACAGAATATTAGTTTATTACAGTAATTGTGGTCTGTATTATATTATAGTGTTTTGAATTCTATTGCTGTGTTTTATCATCATTTTTACATCCAGTTAATATTTTTATATGACTATTTTTGGGGTTGTGGAACCAATTGTCTGAGTTTCCATTGTTTCCTATGGGAAAATTGCTTCACTTAAAGAGCATTTCACTTAAAGAGCATGCCTCTGGAATGAATTAAGCTCTTTATGTGAGGCACACTGTATATAGATTTACAGTGGTACCTTGTAAAATGAGTGCTTTGTAAGGCGAACTAAAATTTCTATGGGATTCTGCCTTGTAAGATAAAATGCTTTGTAAGATGAATGCCGATTGGCTGGGCTCCCCCTCCTTCTGCATGCAGTACCTACACCGGTCCAGCAGGGGGACCAGGCAGCAGCGTCCTCTGAGTCTGCTCAGCAAGTATGTCTGAGCCTTCTGCAGCAGCCACCATCAGGTAGGAGGGAAACCACCTCCTGGAGCCCCCTTAGTAGAAACATCTTCCCCCAAGGACCCCCCTCAATAGAAATCCCTTTCCCTTCAATAGAAACCCCCTCCCTGCCTGGACCCCACTACAGCTACCCCTCTTCCCCCACCACCTCACTTTTGCATCCAGGCAGAAGCCTTTGCTGCTGCTCCTGTTCCTGCTGCAAACTTGAAAAGAGTCAGGCTGGCATCCTACACATTTTCTTGTGAGTAAGCTCTAGTGGATATAATGGGACTTGATTCTGAGCAGACAAGCATAGAATCTTGTCCTGTTTGCATCGAGGCAGAAGCTTTTGCTTCTGCTCGTGCTACAAACAGCCTATCTGGTTTGCATGGATAGATCTCGCAAGGAACAGAGAGGTTCCTTGTTAAAGTTGCTCAAAGAGACACCAGTGACTCGTTAGTAAAAATTAGTCGTCCTTGGCTATAAAGTTTTTTCAGTTTTACTGTACAGTATACTGGGCTGTGGGTGGCGCAAGTGGTAAAGATGCTGTGCCTGTTAACCAGCAGGCCAGGGTTCGATTCCCGGGTCGGCCCCACAAGACAGGGTGAGCTCCTGTCCTTAGACCAGCACTGCAACACCAGCTGGATCCAGTCGTATTGGCTCTGCCTTTCCATTGGACTAATTCAGTGGCGTGGAGAGGGGGGATTTGCTGCTTGGGTAACAGCCTTTCCTCCATAACAATCCAACCCAGGCTTTCGTGCTTCGCGTGCAGCGTATGCAGCGCCAAGCACGATACCATAGTCTTTCAAGACTGACGGAGGCCTGCTTTTATACTACAAAGTTTTATTACAGTAATTGTGTTCTGTATTACGTTACAATGTTTTGAATTTGATTACAGTGTTTTGTCATCATTTTTACATACAGTTAATATTTTTATTTGAATATTTTTGGGTTGTGGAACCAATAGTCTGAGTTTCCATTATTTTCTATGGGGAAAATCCACTTTGTAAGAAGAATGTTTTGTAAGACAAACATGCTTCTCGAACGAATAATGTTTGTCCTACAAGGCACCACTGTATTTAAAACTGAAAAGCAGTTTTCTGCCCTCCAGCACAGGGTCAGAGAGATCTACCCTACAATCCAGAGTAACTACAGGAGCACGTAAGAGATATTATGTGCATCCGTAGTTACTGCACCACTTAGTGAAAACCTATGGGAAATTCATATTGCAATCCAGAGTAAACTGTTCTTACACTGGAGCAAGGACTCCCCATAGTTACTCTGGATTGTGCCCTTTGTGGCCTTCCTTCCTGATCTAGACTGAAGCTTGTATGGCTTCTTCACAGATTTCAATGTGGAGATTCTAACATTAGAGTTGTGAGTTTTGGTTTCTATGTTACTGGTGAGTTTGACTAAGAGAGAAAGACTTCCCTTATGGCTTCAGTTATAAAATTTTTACAACTGAAACCCAGTTTATCATGCATCTCGTATCTCAGTGTGTGGTTTGGGTGGTGGTGGTGTAGGTTAAATAAATCTGAAACTTTAAGAAGTGGCATCTGGTCAATAAAACAGGCCTACATTTTTCTTTCTGTTGCTTTATTGTCTACAACATGGGTCTTCAAACGTAGGCCCAGGGGCCAGATGTGGCCCTTGGCAAGCCCATGGACCCCCTCTGGCCCACTTGATTGAATGCAACCAGAGCTGTGCTCTGGTTACGTTTGGAGGATGTTGTGAAGGCAAAAACAATATAGCTTTCTAGTTTTCCCCATAAGCAGAAGTAACTCCTGGTGTACACTGAAGGCCTTAGAAAGTGCTTCATATCTTGGGGAATGGGGGTCCATGTTTTATTTCTGTGAAGTGTGTTGGTGCTTGGAGAAATCCTGGAAATTGAATGGAAATCCCATTTGTTATCCAATTTATTCATTAATCTGCATTTCATCTCTGATGTATTTAAATTTTATATTTGAATTTTATATTTAAATTTATTTTCTGGCCCTTCATGAAGGGCCAGGTACTTGATGCTGGCTGAAAGGTTTAGGAACCCTTGATCTAGAAAGTGAATTTTTTCATTTCACCTTAGAAATAGATAAGCAACAGCCTGACCTTAATAGCCTGGCCACTCACTGTTGTTTGTTTCAGAAGCTGCATACTGAAGAAGCAGGTGTTCATGATAACATGTCCAATGTTTCCGTGGATAGAAGCCTCAGACTGCAGGAGATCAAGAAAGGGCTGCAGTTTATCCAGTAAGGACTCTTGGAAGCTGAACGCCTTGCTCTGTGTTGTGTTGACTGAAGACATGATGAAACCTCTCTCTTTTCCATATATTGGATTGAAACAGTTAGCTGGCTTTGGCCTTTCAAAATAAACATGTGGGCTCAGCAGTGTTTCTCACTGTCTTCCACTTGTGTGCCCTTGAGTGTCCCGTTGCTCTTCAGTGCTGCTTGGATGGGCGCAGCAATGCCCCAAGGGCAGCTGTGCTTCAGTCTCTTTGTGGAGGGTGATGGAATGCATGCAGAAGAACTTCCTCTAGGGCAGTTGGGGCCTGTTTCTGCTGCAAGGCCTGCCTCAAATGACACTGTGAGCAACAGACGTGTTAGAAATGCATGCTCCACCTGAGCAAATGTTCTCTGAGCCACTGCAGGGTACATTTTTTGCTCGAAAAAGATGATAGCTGCAGCCTTCATGCTGTCTCAACCAGCTTTTGAACAATCTGTGGATTTACCTTGTTTGCAAAGCTGCTGGTTGGATCAGCGCAGGTGTAAAAGGGATTGGGCCACCTTTTGGACCAGCATCTGTCAAAGGGGGTGTCACTCTAGCAAAATCCTTGTAGGCCTCTCCTGTGTGCATTGTTGGCTCTTCAAAATGGATACTTCAAGTCTGTCTTTCTTGCTGCACCACATTGAGTAACTAACTGCTATGAGGGCTTTGAATGATTTAGGACTCTCTTGACTTGCATGCTCTGCATTTAAAGGAAAGCAACGTACCTAACAAGGCATCTGCTTTTTAAAGGCTGGGTGGAGATTACTGCTGGATTCTGATATCAGGGTGCTCCTAAGGGGCAAAAATCTGTGTAATTGAGCACATAAACTTGTGATGTACTAAAGGCTCGCATTAGGTTGGGAGTTCAGAGTTGAGATTGCAGATGCAAAGCTGTTAGTAGGAGCAACATGGTTTGTGACAATATGGGCAAAATCCAGAGCATTTACAGGTCCACGCAGTTAGGTCACTCTTTAGTGTTATCTTATGGAAAGTCATCTTAACTGCTCTGGAGCTAAGGGCTTAATTTGACTTTAGGATATGGGCCTATATCTGCTTGTTTTTCTTGTCTGTCTCTGGCTTTGCAATGCTGTGGGATGCATGGCTTCTTGGAACAGGATCTGTACAAAGTTTGGCTTTTTTGTATTAAACATTCTTTATTTTTTTCCCCAGATCCACTTTACCCTACCCAGGGACACAAGAACAGTATGAGGTAATCATTCTGAATTCTAATCAGTATGAGGTTCCATTCTGAAATCTTCTGCCGGGGTTTGGGGGAGCTATTTTTTTTTGCTTTGTGACAGGTTCCAAATTTGTTTAGATTCTTTATGGTATGGTTGTGTCAGTATTTGGCATTGCAACTTCCCAGAGTTTTAATGAGGCAAAAAGAGCGTTGGAGGCACACACCGGTCAGGGCTTGATTAGAAGGAGCACTGATCCAGCATTTATCTAAGGAAGCTCCTCGCCACTGAAAGCTATGATCCACAACAGGGTGTTGCGTTCAGCAAAGTGCATCTTGCCACTTGCCAATCCATTAATATGATTGGCCATTAATTTTAGTGCCTCTGGTGTATAGTGTTTGCTTTTCTCCATAACCACAAATTGTTTCTGTTAAATTGTGACAGAGATGATGAGTTTGAGTGCATTTTGCTGCTTTATTTTTCCATTTCTGCCCCATGTCCATTTCTAGGGTCTTAAGAACCAAATGTATCATAAAGGGCTAGATCAGGGGTGGCCAAACCCCGGGCCAGGGGCCAAATGCAGCCCTTGGAGAACCTCAGTACGGCCCTCAGCAAGACAACGCCATCTGGCCCTCAGGATCTGTCCTCCAGATCTATCTCTAATACACTCATATGTGTAAACATATGTATATGTGAGCCCTACTGGTGGTGCTCCTACTTACAGAGAGACTGGAGGTTCTCTTGAAGTCCACCTGTAAGTGTTTAATTATGTGTTTATATTTTCAGGTATTTATACGAGTTCTTGTTAAAAACCTGTTTCATGAAGGAAACGATGAGTACCAAGAAGGCGATTGGGATGGGTCTCTGAACCACTATTCAGAAGCTTTAAATATAGCAGATTATGCCAATTCTGAAGGAATCCGCATTTCTGATGAAGTATTAGAAAAGCTGCATGTTAACCGTATAGCGTGCTATTCTAAAAAGGTAAGCTGTTCTATCAGAATTGGGAGTTGGGGGGTTCAGCCTTGCCCACATACTAGTTTTGCTATTGGAGACAATGGATAGCTCCTCCCCCCACCAGTCCACCCAGGAAGCCTTTTGCCATGCAATCGTGTCTTTAGAGCCATTGTCTGTAACTGAAAACACAACTGCACACACATGGGGAAATTGGCACTCTTGTGACCCTTTCTGTAATGCATACTTGAAAACTGTGTTGTAGGTAGGAGATAGAGTAATTTGAAATGTAAACCTCAAGTTACTATTCTCAAGTAAACCTTGAGTGTTATTTCACATGTGCAAAGTGCACAAATGTTTGCTTTCAGATGAGGCCCCTGAGAAAGCCAGTTTCCTTAGTAACTCTTCTAGACTGCAATCCTAATCTCCAGTTAGGCTGGCATAAGTCCCAGCACAAGTCCCATGCTGGCCTGGAAGTGTCCCAAAAGTGCTCTAAGGCACTTCTGTGCTACATCTGGGGGAGGGGTTTAGGCCAATGCAGACTTGTGTTTGAGCAGGAAGCAGGTGAGTTGTGTCTGCATGAATTGGTAAAGATTGTACCATCCAGTATCAGAATGCAACCCTGATCTCAAGCAAAATCAGTCAGGTTCTTGATTTGTGCTTAGCTGTTGAGTGTAGAATCTCTTGGAAATGGAAGGCTTTGCCGATGTTTCACAGTGAGAAATATCAGTCTTGGAATTATCTGGTTCCCACACTTAGAAAGCTCCAAAAGGCCCTCACTGTTTGGTTCATTCCCCCCCCCCCAATTGATTTTCACACACACATTCTCTAGCTTGTATAAACATGCAATACACCATCCCTTCCTTTGGCCCTAGAGTCTGGTGGTACAAATGTTTCAGCTCTTTTCTTTTGTTTGTCGGTACAGGGGTTGCATGATAGAGTTCTAGAAGATTGTGGGATAGTTTTAAAACTGAATGAAAACAATTTCAGAGCTCTCTACCGGAAATCCAAAGCCTTAAAAGAACTGGGAAGATACAGAGAGGCTTATGATGCTGTCGCTAAATGTTCTCTTGCAGTGCCACAAGTAAGTCAATCCCATTGACATGTTTCTAAAATTCTGTATTTTTCTCACCCCATTGGACTGGATGCTGTCCATCTCAGTTAAGAAAAGTGTGCCTAGGGGTTGGAATAGGTGTCCCCATCCACTTTATACCTAGAGCAGTCATTCCTTCTGCCTTTGCAGTGAACAGTTGTAGGTTCATAATTGGGTGTGAAGAGCCAGTATTATAATTATTATTATTACCACCTTTATTTATATCCCACTTCTTTCATAAAAGACTCAAGACAGCCCGCAACGATAAAAAAGAGTCCATTGTAAATGTGAGTTTCTTGCCAGTAGGTGGTGCTACTAGCTGTAACAGAACATTTATCAGAGATGGTTTATGTGTTGTTATTTTTTAAAATAGGATGAAAGTGTGATAAAATTGACTCAAGAACTTGCTAAGCAACTAGGATTAAAAATAAGAAAAGCATATGTTCGGGCGAAGGTAAGCAAGAACCTTTTTCAGATTATTTGGGGGGCTCCTTTTCTTTTCTGTTTAGTAATTGCGATGATGTGCTTCATTGCAGCCTTCTTCCAACTCCGTTTCTGGAGAAGCATTGTGTAAGGTAAGGCTTGCTTGTGAAGCATTGAGTAAATTAGGCTTACTAAGACTTACTTGTGTCCTTGGGTTAGGCAGGCAGGGGGGCTGAGTGGACTGTTCCACTTTTGACTGAATGTCTTTCCTGTCAATAAATTAAAAAATGTGATTTTGGTAAAAGGCCATGTCCCCTTGACTTCAGAGGTAATTGGCCAGCATCTCATATTTAAGTTTTTCTTGCGTAAATGAGTATTAATTCTAGTTCACGGGTGTCCAAACTCCAGCCCAGGGACCAGATGTGGCCCACGGCATGCTTCAATGCAGCCCACAGCCAGACCCCTCTATCCGGTCTTTGGGCAAGCATTGTAACAGTTTCCAATACATTGGAGACACAGTGTCAGAGAGGTTTACAGTGGTGCCACACATAAAGAGCTTAATTCATTCCAGAGGCATGCTCTTTAAGTGAAACACTCTTTAAGTGAAGCAGATTTCTCCATAGGAAATAATGGAAACTCAAGACGATTGGTTCCACAACCCAAAAATATTCATATAAAAATATTAACTGGATGTAAAAATGATGACAAAATAGTGTAATTGAATTCGAAACATGCATTCAATGTGCATGATCCTATGAAGTGTACTTAGGCTGCAATCCCAAAGACACTTTCCTGGGATAAGCCCCATTTAACAATGGGGCTTACTTCTGGGTAGTCATGGTTAGGAGGCTGCAATCAAAGACACTTTCCTGGGAGTCTTACCTGGGCTGCTGCTGGAGGTTCAAGGTGGTCAGTGGGAGCAGTTAGGGGCAGCTGCCTCTGGCACCCCCGGGCAACTGCCCCCAAGTTGCCAGCCCTTATAAAGAGCCTCCATGGGGAGTGTCAGGGCTGCATAGCACGCATGCCCATAGCGCGCTTGCTTGTTAATTGAGGTGGAGCTTGTTGTGTGAAGCAAGTTTTTCTGAAATTTTTGCTTGTTATGTGAAACGCTTGTTAAGTGAGGTACCACTGTATGTCCCTCTCCTGCCAAAATGTTTGGACATACCTGTTCTAGTTTAAAAATCCTGCCACAGAATCATGAGCCAGGACTTTCACTTAATGATTGAGAAAAATGGGTAATGTTTAGTATTGGTGGTTGTGAGAGATAAGCATACCAATTTACCAAAGCAAACATGGCATGTGGGCAATGTGCAAAATTCTTAGTAGAATTGTGTCTATAAGTAGGCAATAGCCTCCTCCTTTGCACCTCTAACTTCCAGTTAAAAAGAGCCGTGTTGATCTTAGGTGCTTTTGAATTTTTTGCTTCTGTGAGACTAGAGCAGTGATTTTCAACCAGCTACAGCACACTGGTGTGCCTCAGATAGTGCTCAGATGTGCTGTGAGAATTTGGGGAGGGACACTTATTAGTAGGAAAACTTGAGGATTTGAATAGCATGGTGTGCTTTGTCAATGGTATAAATGACTGATGGTGTGAGAAGAAAAAGATTGAAAATCACTGGACTAGACAAATGTTTCAGGTCCGAATTGAGTCTTTTGCCTGCCTGTATCTTAATATGAGAAGCAGATCTGCCTGAGGCCTTAATTGTGCCAATGTCCTGATTTATGATTCTTTTGCTTCCTTGCAGAGTTCCAGCACTTCTATAGAAGATATTGAATCAGGTAAGGCTTCCTGAATTGGTACATCTTAAATGCTAAAATATCCAAAACATTTATTGATTTGGGCATCTTCTCAAATCAAAAAATCTGTTTCAGATTTTTCCAGTTGGAAGGAAAAGATCCATCCTTCCTCCAGTTTTACTCCTGAAGCATCAAGTGACCTGGTTCCGCTACCAATTTCATCTCTGATAGCCCTCCCGATGGAAAAGAGCACTCTGGCAAATGGAGGGACCGTCTCCTTCTCTCTCCCGGAAAGCTGTTTAGACTGTGGAGATGGCGATATCATCATTGGAGATGAACTAGATGAATTTCTTGACTCGGTTCCTGACCCTGGTGAAAGTGTCCTGGTGAGCCGCTGGTTCTTTCTGAGAGTCAGTGGCTCATTGAAGTTAGTGCCTTATTGAAGCCTTTGAGGCAGCATGCTTAGGATAAACCTGCAGGGCACCAAAGTTTTGGGATCAGTAGCTGCATTCATATTAAAGATTTCCCATTTCCTTTTCCCTTCTAGACAGGCACAGTCGTTAGAGGAGCCATATCAACAGCCAGCATCACTCCCAACATGCCTTTTTCTGCCTCTTTGCTTGGGACCCTGCCAGTAGGGGCTGGATTTGTTCCTACAGCGTCTTTTTCTGAAATGTATTCCCAGCCTTTGGTTTCTGCCTTGGACTTTTGCTCACCTTTAAGTAGCTTCTCAATCAGTGACTCTAAAAGAGGTAAGCATTATATCTGGGTTGATTTTTGGAAATACCTGATCAAGGAGAGGGAAGTCTGTGGTTCTCTGCTGATTCATGGTTGGGAATATTATAGATTGCTTTTTCCATGAGTCTCATCACCTTAACTGACAATATTGTCAGGTAGACTGTTTCTTCCCTGGGCCTTCTGCATGTAAAGGAGTAATCTGCCATTGAGCCATGTGTCTTCCTCAGTGGGTCCTGTCAAATTGATGTTCAGGTTGTGGAGCCCTCCCTGAACTGTCAGCCTCACAGTTGTCCTTCTTGCACTTTGCTGGAGCATGACTTCTTAGAGTAAGCCAGTGGTGGTGAAGCTATGGTATGCTTGCCAGAGTGGGCACACAGAGCCCTCTCTGCTGGCACGCAAGCCAAGTTGCCCCAGCAGCACTGGCGTGCTCTTCTCCGAAGAGTAGTAGGGTGCTCCTCTTTGGAGCAGAGTATTCTTGTGCCCAGCGAGCATGCCCAGACCTCCTCTTCAGAGCAGAGCTGACATTGCACCAGTGCCTATCATGCATGCCAAGAACTCCAGGCATGTGTATTGGACCAGGAGTTATCTGAGCCAAGTGCGCATGCCTAAGGTTCTGGGCATGTGCACTGGGCACAAGCACGCTCTGCTCTACAGAGGAGCACCTTGCTCCTCTTTGGAGCATATCACATTGGTGGCCACTGTGATGTCTGGAACTCCAAGCATGCGCAATGGGTCAGCAGTGCCCTGAGTCCACTGCGCATCCCAGAGTTCTGGACATGTGTGCTGGGCACCAGCATGCCCATGGTTTTGGGCTGCAGTTTAGATACTCAGGCTGGAAAAGGTTCACCATCACTGGAGTAAGCCATTCATTTGTGGCATCTCCTGTCCTGACTTTAATTTATTGTATGACACATAGGTTATTAAGTCACTGTATGCTGAATTCAACACTGAAAGGTGGGCTGTAGATACTTTTAACTGCCCATCAATGGTCACCTGGGCCACACTGGGCTCTTGCTGTGCACTTTTCCTTTCCCTCTGGGTAGGGTACAGCATGGCTTGAGAGTTTGAAGGCACATCATGGCTCCTTTTGTTTCATGCTTGTTGGGACTTCCTGTGACATTCTTGGCTGTGTGCAAAAAAGTGAGTCTTGCTCATCTCAGCCAAGGCTTTGTCTCTCTGTTGAAAGAAAAAAAATGAGGCTAACTAATTTGTGGTGTCAATCCTTTAGATATGTCCAACTCTATTTCAAGAGATGTTGCATCAGCACTCAACTGTAGTTCTCCTCTATCAATTGTGAGTATTCACTCAAGTATTAGGCTTGGTCATTCTTCCTTTTAAATAAACTGCATGTCTTTGGTGGAGATGTCACCCAAATACAGAAATGATGTTGTAGATGCAGAAGTATCTTTAATCTGCCTTCTTCAGATACTTCTACCTTTTTGTGTTTCTGGAACAATGAGGTCAGATATGTATTGAACATGGCACTTTCTTTCTCCCCACAGATGAATGGCCCCTCAAGTTTATTTGGGTCTGAAAGCTACATTGGGATTTCAAGTCCAGCTCGCAATGATTATTCAAGTGTCTTTGGCACCGGGCCCACTAATGTTTCTATACCAACAACAACCTCTTTAGTTTCAAGAAACCCCCTAGAAAACACACATGAGTTGCGCCAGGCTTGCCAGCTGTGCTTTATAAAAACAGGTAAGGAGCAAAGGGAAAGGAGGACTGCAGAACAGTTTGTGGTAGGGTTGGGGAGGGCAAAGTTCTGCAGGTGATGATGGCTCTTGTTAGCATTTCAGCATACAATTAGACTGGCATAACTTACCCTCTCCCTGTTCCCGTGGTGGTTTGGGGAGGCAAGCACATGTTTGGGCTTTGGCCTTAATCCCCCTAAGAGTGGCGGAGTAGTGCCTTACAGCACTTTTGCCCACCCTCCGGCCAGCATGGGACTTGTGCCAGGACTTATGCTATCATTACTGGAGGTTGAGATTGCAGCCTCAGTGATGTTCATCTCAGTGATGATGTCACCTGGACACAAATGGTCATAGGGTAAAATCCATAGCAGTTATGGGTCCACGCAGTTACGTCACCCTCTAGTGTTATCTTACGGAAAGTCATCTTAACTGCTCTGGAGCAAGGGGCTTAATTTCACTTTAGGATATAGGCCATAACTGACTTTAATGCTTATAAGCAACCTTGGAAAAATGTGCTTATGGACTCTTGATTCTAAAATTTAAAAGAGCTGATTCCTAAAAATTGATATATCAAGGTTTTTGATACCAACTGCTATCCATTCAGCCTACCAAACATGGTTATAACAGCATATAGGTTATAGGTCACAAGTTTAAGAAATCTTATTTACTTTAAAGAGGAGGGATGTCTAAACTGGGTGGGGAAGGGCTGATGCTTAACTCTTGTATTACTTCTGTATTGTGAAGTTGGCCACTGGGTGGCTTGTCTAAAAATACAATGACAGAGTTGATGGCAGGATCTGAAGAGCAGAGCAAGAGTTTAACCTCCTTCCTGTTTCTTTTAGGTCCTAAACTATTGGATTATACTTACCATATTAATCTAGACCACAAGTGTAAGAAAGATATCTTGATAGGCAGGATAAAGAACTCTGAAGATAAATCTTGGAAAAAAATAAGGCCCAGGCCGACAAAAACACAGTATGTGGGACCATATTATATATGTAAAGGTAAGCATTTTAACTGGTGAGCTGCATTCTTTAGTCCAAAGCAGTTGCTGGCATGATCAGCCTGTAGCACAGCCCTGCTTTGTGTAACAGTGTTTACTTCCTTCTGTCACCACCTCTGTGAAGCAGGGTATGATTCCTACTGTTTTGATGTAAGCTGGCAAATTGCTGCAGCCCCTGTGGTCTGGAGCACACATTTCTTTTGAGCTCCATACCAAAACACTCCGGCACCTTCAAAACATGAGATGGGGGCACAAGCTGGACTTTGTACTGGGAATAGAGAACTTATCCTATCTCTGAATCATCTAGGACAGGGTTTATCAACCCCCTTTCTGGGACCACTGGTGGTCCTTGGCAGCTGCCTGACTGGTCCGTGAGAGGACTTCTCTAAGTGCATCTTCCCCCCCTCCCAGCAGAAGGGCTCTGTTGGAGGATTGCAGCATCAGAGACCAGTCCTATGCCTCTCTACTCAGTAGTACATCCCATTATAGTCAGCAAATCTTACTCCCAGGAAAGTGTGAACAGGATTGCAGCCTCAGAGCCCAATCCTATGCCTGTCTATTCAGAAATAAGTCCCATTGTAGTCGGTGGAGCTTATTCCCAGGAAAGCAATGGATTAGATTGCAACCTGAGAGTCCAATCCAATGCCTATCAATTCAGAAATAAGTCCCATTATAGTCAATGAGGCTTACTCTCGAATAAAAGTGACTAGGATGGTTTTGTGCATTTTCAATGCATCCTTTACTGAAAACACTTGAAAATCCCTGCTCTAAGTAGACATGCATTGAGACATTGGGTTCTCACCTGCAATCCTACCACCGTAACCCAGCAATAGCTCTATTTATTAATTTCTTATAATGGGAATTACAGGTGGAGGCAGCTGTGCTGTGCTCTAGGTGGGGAAGACCTCACTACAGGTTGCCAGAGGCAGAACTCTCTCCTCACCCCTGGGCTGATCCCTGGAAATTTTTTTCCCCACAGAACCATCCTTGGGGCCAAAAAACGTTGAGGACCACTGATCTAGGAGGTGTGGGGCTGATGTGATGATATTGCTGTAACAAAACCCAGTGTTTGTAGCCTTAACTTGAATCTACAGTGTGTCTTTTAAACTGCCCCTCCGGCCCCACACTGTACAGCTGTGAATGTGAAGACAAAAATATAGAGCGATTTTTGCCATGTCTCTTCCCCTTACTTTCGTGTCCTGTCATGTTCTAGATGTAGCTGCCGAAGAAGAATGTCGCTATCCAGGCCACTGTACATTTGCCTATTGCCAAGAGGAGATAGATGTATGGACGCTGGAGCGCAAAGGGGCTTTCAGTCGTGAAGCCCTCTTTGGAGGCAATGGGAAAATCAGCTTAAGCGTCTCCCAGCTTCTTCAGGAGTATCACGGATTATTCATGTTCCTTTGTGAGGTGCGGCTCCAATAGTTTGCTGCTGAACTGCCCCAGAGTTTCAAGCACCTGCTTGGGATAGTTCTGCTCCGTGAACTCTAGAGCAGAGAGCCAGAGTGCGGAGTACAGCCTGGAATTGTTTTCACTCACCATTTTCAGTTCTGGAAGTGTTTTTCTTTTCTTTTTTTCTTATGGCTTGTGTGTTGGACACAAAAGTATATTTTTCAGTTCTGAAGTGCTTTGGTTTTGTGTTTTCAGAAATGCTTTGAACATAAGCCTAGAATAATAAGCAAAAGGAATAAAGATAACTCCTCGACTTGTTCTCATCCTGCTATGCACGACTTTGAAGATAGCAAGTACGTCCTTTTCCACATTGAAAATGTTGTCCATAGTTCTCTTGAGTTATTGAACAATGTATTGTTCCTCCAGTTCGCAGCTGCAGATGTAGCAGCGTCACAAATGTGAGGAGAGGTGTGAGTGAGGTTTGGCATAATTGTCTGTGTAACCTTCAACAGTGGAGAGTGAAGCACAAGTGTTTCTTTGCTGGGTGGGTCTTGGTCCAAGAGCCATTGTAGATTTGACTACATTTTTTTTGCAGGCAAACCATTGCATGTTTGCTCTGAGATGGTGGCTGGCTCAGTTAGAAAGCTTGTTGAAAAAATTTGAGGAATGAGGCTGAGTTTATACTGGCTGTGAGATAGACCAGAGCAATAGGATATACTGTATTTACTCAAATCTAACACTCGCATTTTCTAGCTGAATTTAGTCTCCAAAATCACGCTGTGCATTAGAGTTGATGGTGCATTAGATTCAATTAAATATGGTATGTTGATTATAGGCATAGGTCAGCATTTAGTTTACTATATTGTAATAAAAAATGTAACATAAACTCATTGTTGTATAAAGTAGTGCAGTTTGTTAAAATCGTAACAAACCCTTTGAATCATCATCATCATCATCATCATCATCACCTCCTAACTCAGTGGTTTCCAATCTTTTAACTTCATGGCTCCTGGACCTTTAACAAGCTTGTAAAAGAGAGAATTTCAGCAGGTGTAGCTTGTGATCTGTGGGATGAAAAGCTGCATCTGCTGAAATTTTCTCCTCTGCATACTTGTTAAAGGTCCTGGAGCCCTGAAGTTGAAAGATTGGACACCCCTGATCTAACTCATTGTATGCAGTAAAATTAAATTTTGCACCTGCTTTGCAGCTGCGCATTACAATCATCCACTAAACATTTTCTAAAATCTCAAGGCTTTTAAAATAGGGGAGTGCATTAGCTTCAGTGGCGCATTAGATTTGAATAAATATGGGAACTTCATTTGTGTGTGTCTCTTGTGCAAACCCTGGGTGTGTTTTATTCTGAAGTGTGAATTTTTATTTTAAAAAACCCAGGTGCCTTGTCCACATTTTGCGAGAAACAACAGTTAAGTATACCAAGATACGCCCTTTTCACCTCCAGTGTCAGCTAGACCTGTGCAGGCATGAGGTTCGCTATGGCTGTTCACGGGAAGATGAGTGTTTTTATGCTCACAGTCTCATAGAACTCAAGGTGTGGATAATGCAGAATGAGACAGGTAGGTCAAGCACTGAGACAAAATAAAACGCCTCCATTCATTTGCATAAAAGAATTGCCTTGCTAAGTTTCTCGAAATTTGTGGAATTGTTGAACTGTGTGTCTTGTTTTTAATTTTTGTGTGTGTCCTTAGCTCAGAGCACCAGTCACAACAGTCACAACTTAATGGAATATTGGGGTCCTGTTTGAAACCCAGTTGTTAATTGACCAGCTTACCAGTCGTGCTCAAGTTTTGTGCGTGACATGTGGTTGCAGAAAAAACAAAGAGCTTATGTCTTTACCCTGTAATTGGCAGCAAGCTTTTGTGATGTAATTCCTTCCTGTCAAAGGGTTTCTTCCTCAAGTTCCCGCTATCTCTAACGTTAGAACCTTTGGCAGATAATCCTGCTGGTTTCAGATCTGCTTTCATGACCCTAAAGGCTCTGACCTTGCTCTGTTTTAAAAGTGTTTCCTGTGTGTCGATGCTGTGCTTAGGTGTACAATCTGAAGCTCTGCGCTGTTGTGCAGTCTGTTGGCTGCCTATGTAAAGTTCTGACTGTGAAAGAACTTCTCCCCAATTTTGGCAGGACCTTTGTCCTTCTTTGACCCTTAGGAATGTCTTTAAATTTCCAGTTTGCCAAATTTTTCAAGAAAATCCATCAAGAAGTATTGATAGTGCTTGCATGAGGGACATCAACATCACAATTTCCTCAGATGCTTGTCTTCATCACTACAGGTATTTCTCATGAGGCTATAGTTCAAGAGTCAAAAAAATACTGGCAGAATATGGAGTCTTCCCATGGAGCGCAGGTACATTTTTTTCCAGACTGCCTCATGAAACCACCAAGAATGCCAGCACACAAGAGCAGTGTTTGAAGGGGGAAAATGCAGTAAATATAAAGAATTTTTCTGTTGAAATATCCCGTGTGGTTTGCAGTTAAAAAAAAAACCAACACAAAATTGTAAAATGAAAGTGGGTAAAAATGAGAGGAAATGGTTCAGTAAAAGTACAAACCATAAATTGCTCTTTAAATGGATTGTTGATTGATCAAAATCCAAATCCTCAGATGATTTTATTAACTATCTCAGGAAGAAACTCTTGGGCTCTGCATCTTCATTTCCTGTTTGGGCAGACAACAAATGGTGGTGGTCTTGCAAAGTTAAGACATCTTGTTGGTTTTCTTATCTTTCAAGATTCTTGGTAGCCAAGCAAAACATGGGTCTCTGAAGCTGAAGATGAAGTTTGTGTGTGCACAGTGCTGGAGGAATGGTCAAGTTATTGAGCCAGACAAGAACAAAAAGTACTGCAGTGCAAAAGCGAGGCATCCGTAAGTCTCCTGCGACTCTTTGGGAAGGTTGTAGGAGGTCCCTTATTTTTGTCTGGCAGGGATTGCTAGACTGGGGGTGGTCTGTGTATTTGTGGTTGAGGGAAAAGCTTAGAGTGTATTGGCTTTGAAAATCTAATAATTTGGGTTTGACTTCGGTGAGCCTCCTAACCCAGCAACTCTCCACTGGCTGTCCTCTTCAGGTGGACCAGAGATCGCCGAGTAGTGCTCGTGATGTCCAATGAGCGCAAGAAGTGGATGACGATCCGCCCACTCCCCACGAAGAAGCAAGTGCCTTTGCAGTTTGATGTGAGCACGTTTTGGGATCCTTGTGTTTGGGGGGGGGGAAGGGTGAAAGGCTATTTGGGGCTCATGTGAAAGTTCTTTTATTTGCGTTAGGAGGACGTTTCGTTCTTGTATTTTTACTCTAAATCAGTGATTTTTCAGCCTTTTCTCTCATTTTTTTTGCGTTACACATTGAGAAGGTGCTAAAAAGCCACTGGGCACTACCAGTCAGGGGCTTTAAACCCCCACCCCACTCCTGGTGGTTTTACTAATCATAAAACTTCTCTCTGAACTCCTTTTGTGGCACAATAGAAAATCTCTGCTCTCAATGCTTCACAGATCTGAGCCACATTGGGCTTCAGTTCAAAACAGCAGCAAACCTGATCTCTGTATGGTACAGGATTTTTGCAAGATGGTGATGTTGAGGCAGTGAATTTCCTTGTATACAAGATGCATGTGATGTATTTAACTGGTTTGCCATCTTGCCACATGTGTAGTTAATTTGTTCTACAAATAATATTGATTGAAGTGTGTGGTGGGAGAAAGAGAGAATTACTCTCTGAAGTCCAGACTGAAAGAGTTGCCAATACAGTGGCGCCTCACATGATCCTATGAAGTCTACTTAGGCTGCAATCCTAAAGACACTTTCCCATTGAACACCATGTGGCTTACTTCTGGGTAGACATGGTTAAGAGGTAGCAATCCAAGAACTTTCCAAGTGTCTCCCCACTTTCTCCTTCTCTTCATCCTGAGCCTCTCTCTCCCCTGCTCCCTTCTAGTTAGCCCTGAGCTGCTTCTCTTTTCTCCACTGCTGTTCTCTCCCTCTGCCCAGCTGATGCCCGGCCACAAGAGGAACAGCGCAGAAGTGTTGCTTTTGCTGTGGGCAGGTGCACTAGGAAGCCCTGATGCTTTTTAAAAGGGCTGCTGGCCAGCACATCTGCCCCAACTGCCAACAAGTGTGTTTGTTACGCGAAGCCCAGTTTGTTAGTGAAGCAGAATCCTAGAGAAATTTTTGTTATGTGGAACATACTTTACGTGAGGGCGTTTATTACGTGAAGGCGCCACTGTACCTCCCCTTAAGAGGAAATAAAATAAATTACATTGGCATGCTGTCCTTTGTCCAAGGATGATATATGTACATGGGGACGTGTCCTACTTTGCCTTCTCATTTACCCTGCGAGGTAAGTTTCACTGAGATTTGACTGGCCCAAGATTATCCTATGAGGCTCATGGGATAACTCGGGTTTCAACCCAGAATCTGCCCAGTCCCACCTGACAATGCTTGCTCTCTCCAGAATGGAAGTGGAATAATTGGACAATGCCACAGGTTAAGATTGGTTTGCAGGACCATAAAATGCATATCTGAGTTGGGAATGCATTTCTCTTTTTGTATCTAGCTGTGCAATCACATTGCATCAGGCAAAAAATGTCAATATGTTGGAAACTGCTCCTTTGCCCACAGTCCAGAAGAACGAGAAATGTGGACCTATATGAAGGAGAATGGTAGTAAGTACTATAAACCTATTCTGTTTGTGGGTGTGGGTTGCAAGTGTCCCCAGAGTTGTGCATGTGGTTGGGCACCTGTCCTAACTGTTGGGGCTTTGGTTGCCCCCATCTTGCCCAAAATAGGTCTCTCTTCATCCTACCCTCTCGGGAATAGCCGTCATTCCATCCAGTTTGGCCAGAAAGGGCAGAGTCATGCCATCGTGGCAGTGTGTCCAAGTGGCACCAGTCATACTGTGAAAGACTATTAGTGGCACCAAGAAGCAGTGTTATTGAGTCAAGGCTACGTAAGAAGCTGTTTGCCACCTACTGCCCAGACAAGTCCCATCCTTTCCCTCTGTCATATCTGCAATTGCACTGGGATCCAGAAGCACACTAGATTTCAAGGCAGCTCTTGCCTTGAACTCCTCACCAAGGGGAGCACAGGCCTGTCTACGACTTTGTGTGTTGCTTAGTGTTGGAGATGATGGTATCCACATGGTGTTGGAGAGGGATAGGTTAGCCTACTTGCACAGGCTAGCTTACCCTGGGAGTGCACAGGAGTGTAGCTTACCCTACAGAACATAGTGGGGTTTACTTTTGAGTGGTAAGCCAGATTTGCAGGCCCGTAATACACACAAAGCGATTTGCCTAGTTCCTTAGTGATGCCTTGATTTATCTAGTAAACATCTTACTTGTTGCAACTAAGTTTATAGCAAATAAATATCTTAGTTGCTGTAAACTTATTTAAATATCTGTTCTCATTAAGTTCAAGACATGGAGCAGCTGTATGAAATGTGGCTGAAGAGCCAGAAGCCAGAGAAGGGAGAGGATTCAACTGCTCAAGCCAACAAGGAGAACGGAAAACAAATTCATATGCCGACAGATTATGCTGAAGTTACAGTAAGTCAGGAAGGCCCAGCTGCTATCCTGGAATCTAATATCTTCCTCTGCACCAGTTTGTCTTGGTTCCAAAAACTGGGGGAACAGGATGGGTTGAAGGTGGAATTTCTCTG
The DNA here is from genome assembly GCA_030015325.1 of Cryptoblepharus egeriae. Lineage (NCBI taxonomy): Eukaryota > Metazoa > Chordata > Lepidosauria > Squamata > Scincidae > Cryptoblepharus > Cryptoblepharus egeriae. Next base: position 23,663,838 of record JAREYC010000012.1, read on the forward strand.
TTTTTGTGTCAGGGCAGGGGCCTGAAGTCAGAGACACCTAGGAAGGTGAGGTGATGCCGTCAGCCAGGCTCCATACATGTGCCCCAAAGGCATGAACCAAAGTTTTGCCCCTAACTATGCTGATGACCATTGTACTGCCTTCCTTTGAGGTTCCTGATGACCCATGTTGTAGGTGTCCTTGGTTCTAGATTCTTCCCAAGCCAGCTTTTTGTGATTTCACAAGGTGAACACTGATTTGTTGTGTGCTTCTTCCCCAATGAAGTGCTTCTCACTCCTTCCCAGCCTTCCTATCAGTGCTACTTTAATAGGGCTTTTGAGCAACAATTATTAAATAAGACAACATCCCTTGGCTATTATTATTGACTAGATCTGCACCTTAAGCTCTCTTCCTGCAACATTAATCCCTGTGACATCTGTGACTTCTAGGTAGACTTCCATTGCTGGATGTGTGGGAAGAACTGCAACAGTGAGAGACAATGGCAAGGCCACATCTCCTCTGAAAAGCATAAAGAAAAAGTATTCCACACCGAAGATGACCAGAATTGCTGGCAGCATCGTTTTCCAACTGGCTATTTCAGCATTTGTGATAGGTAGGTGGCATTGACACCGGGGTGTGTATTCTGCTGCTCAGTTAGTTGCAGGCTCGCAGTTTCCTGGTATTAGCACAACAGATGGACAAATGTTAGTCCATCTGTTGGATACCTTCTTGGGGCCGGTCTCATGTTGGGGGAATAATTATCATTAATTACCAGTATAATTATCTTTTAATTATCATTGTATCTTTGACCCTGAGAAAATGTGTAGCTTTCCCTTTCACTCTTTGCATTTAGCATGTCGCTGAGCAAAAGTTATGGATCTCTTTTTAGATAATGCTTGTCAGGAGAATGAGGAGATGCTTCTGTACTTCCTTCATCATGAGACCTTTAAAAAAATTATTATAATAAATGTGCCTCTTCAGACGCCAAAATCCACAATGGAAATCTCCAAACTCTGTTGAGATTGGCTTTTTATTGGCTTTTTATTTGCTTGTGTATGTACAAAAATGAAGCTATTTCCTTGCTGGGAAAGTGTAAACGGTGATACTGAAAAGTCGACATGCGGAAACCAGATTTATCTACAGGAGTGAGGTTAATATTGAATAATTGCTTGAGAAACTTAAAGCATGTGGCCCAAGGGACTAGGGTAATGAGGTTTCTCAGGTGATGCTACTCTGGCCGTATGTAAAGGTGTGTGGCCATACATAAAGGCTGTGAAAAATATATTTTAAGTTGCTGAAGGCCGACAGCATAGTTTTGTGGGCTAGGTGAACAGTAGTCTGGGAGACCCCTGATATACAGTAGCAGGCAGGAGTTCGCCCAGCTCTTGAAATATTGTGTCTGCCTTTCTCCGAAGGTGCAGTGTTCTAAGTTTCTGTATACTCTAAAGACAACAGCCACTGGTCCTGCCCCAAGCAAGGTTTCTTATCAGACCAGTTGATGGTTTGACCTCTTTCCCCCTTCCAGTGGACCAGTGTCTGGAGTACAGAGGCTGTGCATAGTTATAGAGGATGCAGGAATTGGCAGCTTTCCAGTGCTTCCTGTCCCCCCAACTGCTTTTTTGTAGGATGTTTTACTGGGTTCTCCTTTTTCTGTCTCAACAGATTTATGGCTGGTACTTGTGTTGAGGGCAACAATTGTAAGTTTGCACATGGACCCGCTGAGCTCTATGAATGGGAGGAGCGGAAACACGTTCTTAGAATGAAACTCAGCAAAGCCAGAAAGGACCACTTGATTGCCCCCAACGATAATGACTTTGGAAAATATAGTTTTTTGTTTAAAGATTTAAACTAACACTATAACGATGCATTTGTGTTGCCAGTCGGAAGCATAAAAAAAATCAGAATTTGACCATAATCTAAAGCATGTGACAGAAGCTGCAGGTTTTCCCTGCTTTATTGGCCTGTATTGTTCCTCCTGAAGAACAAAATGTAGTAGATGTGTAGCAAGGGGGGGAAGTCAGCAGGTCTGTCTGTGCGCTCATGAAACAGAACGGTGAAGTCACAATAAAAACCCAGCCTGAAGTCTTGTGTGCTTATTCGCCTTCTGTTGGACAGAAGAAGGCTGGAAAACTACCGGCCGGGGTGGGGGGCATAATTGATACATCTAGGGAGCCCCTCCTGTCGGTCCTTCAGCTGAAACTTTTAAAGGTAAGCTTCTTAAAAAAACAGATGTCTCGGGCTCAGAAGAAAATGATGGATGGAAATTCTTCAGACGTTTTAATGGAGAGGATTTGTTTAAAACAAGTTTGCTATTTATCTCTATGTAGGTTGCTTAATAAAAGGATTTTCTTATTAAAAAGATTTTAAGCAAAATAACAATTTAACTACAATATATGTTGAATGGGGTATTTTTCTCTATTTGTATGTTTCAATATAATTTACTGGAAAAAGGACCTTGAAAGAAAGACACGTATTAATTTTTTGAAAATCAAGTAGTTAAAAGATTCTGTTTCTTGGTCTTTGCTGTTTAAATGATGATTTTGAAAGATTCCACTTGTCTGTCAGTATTGTGCATTGTATGGACCAATATTGCCTGTAATAAAGATAAACTTTACATAAAAACTTTCTTACTCTTTGAAGGATCACTCACACCCTCTAATGCAACCTTTTTAGCACCAGGACCCACTTTATAAATTATGACCCACCTAGCTTTTAAAAACATTCACCTTTCCAGTTGCGCAAGCCTTTTTTTGGAAGGGGGGAGAGAACCTTCAGGAGTGTTTTGAGCCCAAGGTTCATTGCATTAAACATGCACATGTGGTTCAGTGTCACTTTCTGTACGGCTCAGTATATCTTGACAGCTTGGGGGGAGGGTCAGATTTTTTTTGGGAGCATGAGTTCATTGGATCGGGACCATTTCAGTACTGTTGCTTTCTTCTGGACCAGCCCTTCAAAGGCAATGTCTGCCTACTTCCAAGCAAATGTGCACATTTCAGTTTCCGTAGGCTTCAAGATATTTTCCCAGTGTGGCTTTCAGGTTGTCAGTTTCATGACCTATCACCACCCAATTTGTGACTGTTGGGACTTGCCATTTGGGAAACAGGGCTCGCCATTTGGGAAATAGTGCTACAATGCTAAGGCAGATATATTCCTGGTTTCCTCAATGAGGGACGATCTCCCTATAGCAGCGCAGCCTCAGTTTGTGCAAAAGCCAAATAGAGTGATCTACAATATCATGTAGCACACCGATAAGAGATATTTTGTAAATCTAGGTCATAAATGTGCATTCCCCCCCAATATATATATTCACTCTCAGATTCCAATCCTTAGGACTGGAAAAGCTTTTTGGCACGAAGACATCTCATCTATATATATAAAAGAGAAAAGTCACTCACTGACTGACTCACTCACTCATCACCGCCCTGCCAAAACCGGTGGGCCTATAAGCGTGAAATTTGGGGTAGGTGTTCCTTCCGTGACTGAGGGGTGCATTAAGAACCAGTTTTCGGAAATTCCAACGGGAAAGGGGTGAAAAGGAGCGCAACGCGTTTTCCTCCCTATACTTTGCATTGAGAATTGCTGACTCATCAACATTCCGCCCCAACTGCTGGACCTGAAGCATGGAATTCTGGGATTTCCTTCTGTCACCTGAACTCCCACCAAGAACCATCTGGAGAAATTAACCCTTCAGGGGCTGAAAAGGGGTCAACATGTTTCTGTCCTATACTTAACATGGGAGACTGAACCACAGACTCCCACAGACTGAACCATTGGTGCTCAGATCCTGGTGCACTGGGGAATGTTGTTTGGAGGAAGAGGAAATGATGCTGTGATGCTGCGCATGAGGGGAAATTGTGCATGGGGGAAGTTGCGCATGTAGGAAAGTTGCACAGGGGGGAAGTTGCACATGGGAGGAAGTTGCGCATGGGGAAAATTGCACATGAGAGGAAAGTTGTGCATGGGGGAAGTTGTGCATGGGGGGATGATGCACACGGAGGAAAGTTGCGCATGGGGGAAAATTGCACACGGAGGAAGTTGCGCATGGGAGGAAAGTTGCGCATATGGGAAGTTGCGCATGGGGATGATGCACATGGAGTAAAGTTGCGCACGAGGGGAGTTGCGCACGGGGGGAGTTGCGCACGGGGAGAAGTTGCGCATGGGGTTTGATGCATATGGGGAAGTTGCGCATGGGGGGTTGATGCGCATGGGGTAACTTGTGCATGCTGGGTTGATGCGCATGGGTGAAGTTGTGCATGGGGGGTTGTTACGCCTGGGGGAAAGTTATCCATGGGGGGTTGATGCATATGGGGGGATGGCATACGGGGGAATTTTACTCCCGCAACGTGGGTACGCCTTTCGCTAGTTAATTTATATAAATGAATACATTAGAAACTGAACTCATATGAATGAACTTAATTTAATACACATAAACTTGAACAGAGGCATGTAGAACCACATGGGAACATACACTTCTTGCACAGGGATAACATAGATCACACCAGAAACATGGCAACATACCATATTTACTTAAAACTAATGTGCCATCTAATCTAAGGCACCTCAATTTTAAAAGGCTTGAGATTTAAAAAAATGTTTACTGGTGTTTGTAATATACAGCTGCAAAGCAGGTGCAAATTTAATTTTACCATAGTTATTTAGTAATATGACAATGGGTGTATTTTTTTTAACCTAATTGCACTACTTTTAAACAATAACGGGTTTATGTTGCAATTTTATTACACAAAACTTAAAATACAGTACTGACTTACAATACCATTTTTACTGTAATGTGCCATTGAATCTAATGCATACCTCGATTCTGAAGACTAAAGTTGGCTGAAAAAGAGGAGTGCTAGATTTGAGTAAATATGGTAAGTTGTTCAGAAACAGGTTTAAAATAATGCCCGTGCACCAGTGTGGGATCCAGTACCCTCAGCTGGGCCAGACGCTCATTGGAAACAGTTGGGGGGGGGGGTGGTTCCAATGGCTGTAAACCCCATAGCCAGGGTTTGCCTCTCCCATACACACTTGGAATGTTCAACTAAATTAAACAGGACTTGGGTTTCTCGAAATAGGTACACATAGCATACTCTATGTTAAAATTGAGAGTTAGCCTGGTATTGTAAGAACACTTGGAAGAATATAACTTGAAGCCCTGTTTGTGGAGGTGGGCAGGCCCAGCAGGGTGCCAGGTGCACTAGAAAAGCCCAGAACAGCACATAAATGCAGCTGGCCCACATTGACTGGCAGTGAATTCCTCAGGATGGGTTGATCTTTCATGCACAGGGATCATATGCCTTCTCATCTGGTACCAGAGTGACTGCACACAGTAGTGATGTGTTCCCCAGGCCTGTGCAGCCTCCAGGCACAGGGGCAGTCAATTCACAGTGGTCCACAGTGGGGATGTTTTTCCAGAAAGCAACCCCAGTGGGGATGTTTTCCCAGCCTCCATGTATTGGGGTCCATGTGGATTGCACCCAGTGGCAATGTGTTCCTCAGGCCATGTACAGGAGCATCTCTATCCTTTCAGTGCAGCACCCAGTGACAGTGCATTCCCCCCCCCCCGTCCCACAAAATATAAGAAGCAGAGCTCCGCCCCCCGAGGGGCAGGGGTCCATAATAACTGCACACAGTGGCAGTGATTCCCCTAGACCCCTCAGGAAGAAGGGTCTACCCTCAGGACTTGAGCCAGTTGCAGTGAGTCCTGCAGACCCCTCAGGAGGAAGGTTTTCCCTTCAGGGCCTGGGCCAGTAAATCCCCCAGGCCCCTCATGAGGAAGGGTCTCCTCTCAGGACCTGAGCCAGTTGCAGTGAGTCCTGCAGACCCCTCAGGAGGAAGATTTTCCCTTCAGGGCCTGGACCAGTGAATCCCCCAGGCCCCTCATGAGGAAGGGTCTCCTCTCAGGACCTGAGCCAGTTGCAGTGAGTCCTGCAGACCTCTCAGGAGGAAGGGTCTCCCCTCAGGACCTGAGCCAGTTGCAGTGAGTCCTGCAGACCCCACAGGAGGAAGGGTCTCCTCTCAGGACCTGAGCCAGTTGCAGTGAGTCCTGCAGACCCCACAGGAGGAAGGGTCTCCCCTCAGGACCTGAGCCAGTTGCAGTGAGTCCTGCAGACCTCTCAGGAGGAAGGGTCTCCCCTCAGGACCTGAGCCAGTTGCAGTGAGTCCTGCAGACCCCACAGGAGGAAGGGTCTCCTCTCAGGACCTGAGCCAGTTGCAGTGAGTCCTGCAGACCCCACAGGAGGAAGGGTCTCCCCTCAGGACCTGAGCCAGTTGCAGTGAGTCCTGCAGACCTCTCAGGAGGAAGGGTCTCCCCTCAGGATCTGAGCCAGTTGCAGTGAGTCCTGCAGACCCCACAGGAGGAAGATTTTCCCTTCAGGGCCTGGACCAGTGAATCCCCCAGGCCCCTCATGAGGAAGGGTCTCCTCTCAGGACCTGAGCCAGTTGCAGTGAGTCCTGCAGATCTCTCAGGAGGAAGGGTCTCCCCCTCAGGACTCAGGTGACTGGCAGTGACTTCACCAGGCCTTTAAGAAGAAGATTCTCCTCTAAAGGCCCGGGTCAGTGGCAGTGAGTCCACCAGTCTCATCAGGTGGAAGGTTCTCCCTTCAGAGTCCGGACCATTGAGGTTCTCCCCCCAGGACCTGGGCAGTGAGTCTCCCAGGCCCCTCAGAAGGAAGGTTCTCCCCTCAGGGTCTGGGCCAGTGGCAGTAAGTCCCCCAGTCCCCTCAGGTGGAAGGGTCTCCTCTCAGTGCTGGGGCCAGTGGCAGTGAGTTCGCCAGGCCCCCTAAGAGGAAGATTCTCCCCTCAGGGCCCGGCCCAGAGGCAGTGAGTCCCGCAGGCCCAGCCTGTCCTCGCCAGGCTCGCAGGGCGAGGGAGGGAACGAGGCGAGGAGGAGGCCGCGCGGGGCCTGCTGGGCGGGCGGAGGCGGACGTGGCGGCGCCCGGTTCGCGGCCTGCAGGGCGGTGGAGGCGACGTGTGAGACGGCGAAGGGCAGCTGGCTGGCCGGGTCTGAGGCGGGCCGGGGAGGGGATGCCGGCCTGCGAGGGGGCAGGCGGAGGAGGCCCCGGCCCTGCCCCGCCGTCGGAGCCTCCGCCCTCGCCCCCTTCCCCGCCGCCTCCACCCCAGGGCTGCCGGCCGGTGGCTGCCCGCATGGCCCGGAGGCCGGAGGTTCTGTGCGGAGCGGCGCTGCTGCTGGGCTGTGCTCTCATGCTCGCCCTCAAGGCCGCCTGCGGGTGAGAGGCTCGGGGTTGCCCCCCATAGGGGGGAAGGGGAGGGGCAAGCAACATGGGGGGAGACACTGAGTGGGGGGCAAAGGGTTCTATGGGGGAGCGCTGAAGCAGTGCGTGGGGGTCTGACGGGTGGGAAGGGGGAGAAATAGGGGTAGGGTGGCAAGTGTGGACAGAGCAGGCGGGGAAGGGGTGACCTGGGCGCAGAGCAGGGGTGGGGCAGGAGTGACATGGGGAGGTAGAACGGGGTGGCCTGGGGGGCAGAAGAGTGGTGGGGGCGAGGTGACCTGGGGGGCAGAGCAAGGGTGGGGCAGGGGTGACATGGGGGGCAGAGCACGGGTGGGGCAGGGGTGACCTGGGGGGCAGAGCAAGGGTGGGGGAGGGGTGGCATGGGGAGGTAGAATGGGCAGAACAGGGGTGGGGGCGAGGTGACCTGGGGGGCAGGGAAAGGGGGGGACAAGGAATGCTGAACGGATGTGGGAGGGGGGATGAAAAGGGGCCATAACGGGTGGGTGAGGGCAAAATAGGACAGTTGGAAGGTTTGTGCTAACTTGAGAGGTCTTTGGAGCCCATATCTACCTGGCTTCCTGCTGCAGAACATAAGTCTACCCACCCATGCAACCCTTAGATGACCATCTAAAAATAGCCAGTGGTAATTTGCATAAACTATAATTGCCAGTCAGTGGTTCTGGCTGGTCATCTAAGGGTTACGGAGCAATGCACAGTCATATGGAAAAATCAAATAGACTAGTATCTCTCATCAAGAGGAACTGGTACCATTAGTGGTACTTGCAGCATACTTGGATACCTACCAGGAAGCCCAGCAGACTATGGTCAGAGGCATGCTTTCTTGGGCTCAAAAAAGCCCTCCCATCCACCCTGAACATCATACTGATTTTTGTTCCATTATATCTGGCCTCTCAACCCAGAAATTACTGGTAATTATGACATCACCAGTTCCATCCAGTAGTGCTTTAAAAAGTTGGACCATGTGAAGTTGTAATCTTGATAGTTTAGAACTCCTGTTGTTGAGTTCATGCTCTCTGACAAACTATGTTCTCCTGTACCCACCCCCAGCCGTGCAAAGGATGTGACCATGCCAGCCAAGCTCCCAGTGAACTTCTTCTCCTTGACCTCTCCAGTCCACGATCTTTTCCTCGGGCAGCTAGACCGTGCAGAGGACATCCGTCGAGAGTCGGAAGTTACATTGTTCTTTTTTTATGCACCATGGTGCGGGCAGTCTGTTGCTGTGAGAGAAGAGCTGGAAAAAGTTGCACGAAGTTTGGCAGACCAGGTAATGTGGGGATTAAATTTTTTAAAAAATTATTTTCCTATTCAAACATATCAACAATAGCCTGTGATGGTCAGTAAGCAACTGAAAGGAAAAGGGTGTGTGTAAAGATTTCCCTTGTGGTTGCTCTAAAAAGCAAGGTTTGGGGGAATCCAACTTGTTTCAAACTGATGTGGTTTTAACTTTCAAACCCCATTCCAGTGCAACCTCTCCTCCCAGTAGAAACTTTGGTCTAGAGCTAGGAAGTGGATTAGGAACTTATGTACAATCTCCAGAGATCAAATCCAGACCAAACAGGTTGTCCTGCTTCTGATATCTCTTGTGCAGGTACTATATAGAGTACAGGAAGCTGCAGCTCCTAGACTTGTGTGCCTGCCCCAATTGTTGTCTGAACTGTACTAGGGCCTTGTCTTTTCCTGCAGGTGTTGTTTGTGGCCATCAACTGCTGGTGGAACCAGGGAAAATGCCGGAAACAGAAGCACTTCTTCTACTTTCCAGTGATCTACTTGTACCACAGGAGGTGAGTCTGTTGCTCATGCTCTCTATCTGTCCGTACATACAGACTGCCAGTGACTTGCTAGGTCACTATAACCCAGACTTCTCTGGTACCACTGGGAGCATCACAGCCCCTTTCCCTTCACAGCTCCTTTCCCATATTCCCCCGTGTTCCACTTCACCATTGCACAACATCCTGCCTGTGTGCAAAATCCCCCCCATGCACAACATTGAGCACATGCTCAAGATGGCTTATAAAGCTTTAGTTCATCCCCTCCTGCTGTCCTCACAACAACACTGTGAAGTAGGTGAGGCTGAGATTGTGACTGGCCCAAGGTCACCCAAGAAGTTTCACGGACAAGGTGGGATTTGAACCTGGTATCTTCTAGGTCTCAGTCCTGACTACCACATAATCCTGGCACTCAAACCTGGCTTTTTGTCTCTGATAGACTCACAGCTTTCTAGGAATGATTAGATGTTGGCAGCCTGTAGATTGAGATAAAACTCCCAGCTCAATAGAAATCCTTCATGGTTGCATCTTTCTGGTTAAGTCCCACTGGCATTTCATTTTCAAAGCTTGTAACTTATATAGGAGTTGCACCAGCAGCCGATTTTTCCCATTAGGCACATTTAACAATCTGGACTAAATGTTTTCCCCTTACTTTCACATTGTACTTGAAAATAATTTTATTTTTATTGTATACTAGTTATAACATGGGCTGTGGGTGGCGCAAGCGGTTAAGACACTGTGCCTGTTAACCAGCAGGCCAGGGTTCAAGACCCGGGTGGGCCCCACAAGATAGGGTGAGCTCCTGTCCTTAGCCAGCTCTGCGACGCAGCTGGATCCAATCGTATTGGCTCTGCCTTTCCATTGGACTAATTCAGTGACGTGGAGAGGGTGGATTTGCTGCTTGGGTAACAGCCTATCCTCTATAACAATCTATGCTTTCGTGCTTTGCATGCAGCATATGCAGCACCGAGCATGATACCATAGTCTTCCAAGACTGACGGAGGCCTGCTAGTTATAACAGAGATAAAAACCTCCTGAGGGTTACATATGAGTCTTGTACCTTATCCAGCCAATGGTCACCTGCTTTAAAGGCTGCTCTCTGATGCCAAATAATGCAGGGCTTCCCCCAAATAGCAGCTTGTTTTACCCTTGATGCATATACCCTAATCTGTCCTATTAGTTCCTAATCTGTCCTAATAAAAATGGGGTTGTAAGCCAGTGGTGGGTACTAGATCTGGGAAACAATTGTCCAGTATCTGTTACTGAATGCAAGACTAATGTTATGATAGCTCTTAATTTTGTTTTTGTTAGATTGAACATTACAACTTAAATTTCAGTCTTTAACATGATGTTGTTGTGTGTGTGTGTTCAATGCTAGCTTTGGGCCCATCGAATACAAAGGCCCGATGAATGCTGTTTACATGGAAAAATTTGTTCGTCGAGTGATGACCCCATTGCTTTATATCTCATCTCGATCAAAATTGCAACAGTTTCTCTTCAATTATGAGGTAACATGGCTTGTCTTTCTCTGTTTGTGCTGCTTGAGTCCATGGGCTAGCTTTCCTATCAGGTCGAAGGGTATTGCTTCTCCCCCCCCCCTTGAGTGCTGCTTGGCTCAAGTTTTAAACTGAGGATTTAAGGACTTTTGAGGATTTAAGGATTTTTGAATGGAATGGTAGGCTTTCCAATTGGTTTGTCCTTTTTCCTTCTAAGTAAAAATCGAAATACTTTGCAGGCACATCAGTGTTATTGAGAAGTCTTACCTGCTTTGAGTAGGTAGATTGGGTGGTTCTTCGCATCAACATGTTATCAAAGGAAGGACAAATTCCAGGGCTTTTTAATACACAGTTTTAAAAAATCACATTACAAGTTGAACCTCCCCATTCACGACATTTGGTTCCAAGAACCTCAGTGATTAACTACTACTTGAATCTAATGCGCCATTGACTCTAATGTGCACCCTGATTTTAAAAGGTTTGAAATAAAAAAAGTTTCCTGGCAATTGGTGCAGCAGATGCAAAGTTTAATTTTACTGTATACAACAATGAGTTATAAGACAATAATAAAGGTAACAGGTTTATGTTATGACTTTAACCTAATTGTACTACTTTATATAACAATTGGATTATGGGCAAAATCCAGAGTAACTACGGGGAGTCCTTGCTCTGGTGTAAGAACAACTTAGGCTGCAATCCTAAAGACACTTTCCTGGGAGTAAGACCCTTTGAACACAACGGGGCTTACATTTGACTGGACATGGTTAGGATTGTGCTCTTAGTCTGGATTCCAATATGAATTTCCAATAGGATTTCACTAGGTGGTGCAGTAACTATGAGTGCACATAAAGTCTCTTATGTGCTCCCGTAGTTACTCTGGATTTGGGGGCATGTTACATTTTTAATTGCAATATAGTAAACTGTTAAACTAAATTCTGACTTATACATAGAATCAAAATACCGTATTTACTTGAATCTAATGAACTATCAAATCGAACGTGCACCCTGATTTTTGGAGACTAAAGTCGGCTGAAAAAACGTGCGCAATAGATTTTAGTAAAGACTATTTTAGTGTTATACAAGCGCAATTAGTTATCATGGTAACAAGATAGCCAACAAATCAAGATGAATTGAGTTCCCTTTCAAGTGGCTGCTAATTGCCCTGCAAGGAGCTGAGCTCCTGCAATTTGCAAGCAGTTACAGCTCAGAGCAAGTCACAGGTGATTACCACTTGGGGGAACAGAGGGCTCTGCCTCCTAGATGACCAGAAACGAAACTTAGGCTGCAATATTAAAGATACTTTCCTGGGAGTAAAAGCCATTGAACACAATGAGGCTTACTTTGAGTAGGGTTACGCTCTAAAAGTTCATGAACTTTTCTAAGACAAGCTTAATTGCCTGCCACGTTGCCATGGTAAACAGGCTACCTTTAAACCATTATCTGCAACTTAAAGGATGCTTGTCTTTCAATTTAAAGAGTTGAGACAAAATCTCATATAAATTGCATATATTGTAATTAGGATACCCATTTTGAACTGAGCTGGTTTGGGTTTCCTCGACCTTCCAAGTGGAGTCATGGGACACTTTACATTCCTTCTAATTAACTGGAATTAACGTTTAAAGCCACAAGAGGGAGCTCATGGAAGACCCTTCCTGGTTTCTGGATGTTAAAAGGTGGACTTCTCAGACAGCTGATTAGATAGCTGTGAGCAAAGAAACTGATACTTGTGATATTTTCAAATTGGTCTGATCCTGCTTTCTCTTTTTGCAGCCTGGGGTCCTGGGATATTTTGAGTTCAACGCATCACCCCAGCCTCCTGGTTACCTGACATTTTTTGCTTCAGCTTTGCACTCATTAGACAAAGGTAAAAAGCACTTGCTGTTTTATTTCATTCCGTACCTAACTCAGTTTAACCATATGTAATGAAAGTGTTACAGAAATGTTAAGACAGTTTTAAAAAGCTCTAAAGACAGAATAAAACATTTTAGAAGAGCAGAACTCAAAACTCCAGATCCCTGTGAATTTGAAAAGGGACTCCAATCCCTTTTCCAAAGTGTGGGTCAAGCTTCTTCTGGGTTGTGGTGGGTCAGCAACCAACTCAGTTGGCCTCCATGTGCTTCATAGTGGCCTATAGAAGCCTCTGAAATCTACTTCTGGTTTTCAGAGATAGCTTCTAGATTACCTCTGAAAGCCAGCTTTTGGAGATGTTTTTGACCATTCTAAAGCCCACAATGGTCAGCAGAGTGAGCACATCCCAGTTCTCCTTGGCACCAGCAGGAGCATTGCAGCCCACTGCAGAAGATAAAGTGAGTCATAGCATTGTTATGATTAGGTACCACTAGTGTGGAATGTTGATCTGTTTAAAAATTGTGGTGTAACCTGCTGCTGAGAATGGCTGGCTGCTGGTTCTGGGTTGCTGATATCTAATAAAAGTGGGCCAGAGAATAGAGCTTCAGAAGGCATTTGTTGGTCATGTGATGTTGTCTGCACTTTAGGATTAGGCATCTTGTGATGGCATCCCATGCACAGACTGTACAGTTCTTATCTAGATGAAAACCATGAGGTCACCCTTACAGTTTCCTATTGTGCTCTTGATGTTAAAAGTTGCTTTAGTTCACTCAGATGTTAACCTTGTGTAATTTGTGGGTGTGAGTGGTTGGAAGTAACTAGAGATAGAGGTTCTCTTTCTGTGTAGCCATTGTTTGTCAAGCTGTTCTGCAGGGCCAGATTGTATGCTCAGTCTGATAGTTACTCAGTCCCAATTGTGTGACCTATTGAAGCCTTATTTTGGCTTCCTGTACGCAGTAGACTAAATATATTGCAGGATATTTCTTCTGAGGGCTTTTGCCAGCCTTGCTAATGAAACTTCCTGCCACATCTTGTTTTCTGCCATGAGTAACAGCTTTAGTAACAAAATATGGAAGTAAATAGTGGGTTTTCCCAGAGTTCTTAAGCATCCGTGATGGAAAATCTGAGTGCCCCCCACCAAGTTTTCTGAGGAGAGGTGAGAGGAGCACAGAATCTCAGGTGAGTGGAGGAGGGGGGCTGCTTAGCTGAGTGCTTAGCTGCTGCTAGCTGTTCATTGGCTGGTTGCCTGGTGGGAGGAGCTTTCAAGGGCAGCATCAGCGCCTGAGGCGTGATCCTGTGGACCGGAGCCTGTGAGCAAGGAGGACTTGTGAAGTTGACAGGAGATGGAAGGGAAGGGCGCAGTTGTCGTGACATGCACCACGTGTGCCATGTTTGTCTTCTTGCCCAAGGACCCCGGGGATTATCGATGCTGCAAGTGCAAACTGGTTCAACTTTTAGAGGAGAAGGTGGCAGCACTGGAGGGTGAAGTTTCCACCGTTCGTCAAATTAAGGCACCTGAGGAGTTCCTTGATGCAACACACACGGAACTTCTCCAGAGGGATGACACCAGTGGGGACCCCAGCAACGATGTCTCTTCATGGAGACACGTGACAGTCAGGAGAAAAAAGGGCAGGAGTAGTCGAGAACCACTGGAGCTATACAACCGTTTCCAGAGTCTCTCAGATTCACCATGCTGGCAGAAATTCCTCTTGCTAGCACACCTACACCGGATCCTGGCATTGCCCATACTGGCATGCCTACAGATCCCCCTCATAGACAGCAGCCACAACCAGTTAGTGTGGGGGAAGCTAGACACAGAAGGAGAACACAGAGGAGGGTGGTGGTGATTGGAGATTCTCTCCTGAGGGGCATGGAAGTTGTATGCCGACCAGACCTGTTTTCCCGTGAGGTGTGCTGCCTCCCTCGTGCCAGGATACGGGATATCACGGAGAGGCTACCGAGGATGATCACACCTGCTGATCGCCACCCGTTCTTACTCATCCACGTAGGAACAAACGATACTGCTCGGGAAACTTTCCAAAAGATAGTTGGGGATTATGAAGCTCTGGGGAGGAAGATTAAGGATCTGGGGGATACCCAGGTGGTATTCTCATCCATCCTCCCAGTAATTGGCAAAGGTCCTCAGAGAGATAGCAAGATTTTTCAGGTCAATAGCTAGCTTCGAAAATGGTGTCATCGAGAAGGATTTGGATTCTGGGATCACAGGATGAACTTCCTTGAGAAAGGACTCCTAGCAAAGGATAGACTACATCTTACGGGTTGGGGGAAGAGTGTCTTCAGACGAGAGATGGCCAACCTTATCAGGAGGGCTTTAAACTAAATAAGAAGGGGGTGGTTTACGTCCAAAGGAAACCTAGGAATAAGGAAAATGCTCTGGATGGAAATTGCCAGGGCACAGCTGTAACACAAAAATCTTTAGAGGGGCCTGGCCTTACAAAAAGGAGGGAAATGCATTGAGTTGCAACCTCCAGGGCTTAAGTTGCATTTACACAAATGCACAGAGCCTGGGAAATAAACAAGATGAGCTGGAGCTTTTAGCAAGTGAAGGGAAATTTGATTTGATAGGAATAACTGAAACTTGGTGGGATGACTCCCATGACTGGAACACACAATTGGAAGGCTATCAGCTGTTCCGGAGGAACAGAAGTGGCAAAAGGGGAGGTGGAGTAGCATTATATGTCAAGAACATATATACTTGCTCTGAAATCCAGGAGAGTGGTCCGAATATCCCTGTGGAGTGTGTTTGGGTAAAAATAAGGGGGGAAAATAAGAAACAAAACATTGTGGTGGGCATCTAATATAGACCGCCAGGCCAAGGAGAAGGAGTAGACGATGTCTTCGTGGAGCAACTGGCAGGCATTGCAAGGAAATATAAGGTAGTAGTAATGGGGGACTTTATAGGTCTCTCAGACATTTGCTGGGAGACAAACTCAGCCAAACATGGAAGCTCCAGTAGATTCCTGATGGGCCTGGAAGATAACTTCATGGTCCAGAAGGTGGAGGAAACGACAAGGGGAGGGGCCATCCTTGACCTAATCTTAACAAATCATGAAGAACTGGTTGATCAGGTCAACATAGTGGGAACTTTAGGGAAAGCGATCATGAGCTGCTGGAATTTAGAATAATGTGGGAAATAAAAAGAGTGCAGAGTGAAACTTATATGTTGGATTTCAGGAAAGCTGATTTCAACAGGCTTAGAGGAGTCATAGGTGGGATCCCATGGGTTGATGATCTAATGGGGAAAGGGGCCCAAGATGGGTGGGAGCTCCTTAAGGGGCAGCTTCTACAAGCACAGTCAGAAACAATTCCCATGAAAAAGAAAGGGGGAAAAAACCTGAAAAAACCAGGTTGGCTCCACAGGCAACTTGGGGATCAGCTGAAGTTAAAGAAAGAGAAGTATAGGGAGTGGAAGACTGGAAAGATCACCAGAGAGGAGTACAGGCAGGTAGCCCGGTCCTGTAGGGAGGGGGTCAGGGATGCTAAAGCTCAGTATGAGCTGAGGCTGGCCAGGGGAGTCAAAGATAACAAAAAGAGCTTCTTTAGATATGCCCAAAGGAACAGGAGGAGAGACGAGGGGGTGGGGCTGCTCTTGGACAAGGATGGACAACAGGTGTCTGGAAACCAGCAGAAGGCAGAGCTGCTCAACTCCTACTTTGCATCTGTCTATTCACAGAAGGAGGGCTGTGCAAATGGGGGTGCAGGATCATTGACTGATTCGGGGATGTGTTTACATCCCCTAAGAGGCAATGAAAACATGGATGGTGCAGAACAGCAGATTAAGATTGACAGAGAACTGGTTCGAAACCACTTAACTGGCCTAAATGAATTCAAGTCATTTGGACCAGATGAGCTGCATCCTCAAGTTCTTAAGGAACTGGCAGATGTCCTTGCAGAGCCTCTGTCGATCATCTTTGAGAAATCCTTGAGGAGTGGAGAAGTGCCTGGACTGGAAGAGGGCAAATGTAGTCCCAATTTTTAAGAAGGGGAAAAAAGAAGACCCGGGAAATTATAGACCAGTCAGTTTGACTTCAATCCTGGGCAAGATATTAGAGCAAATCATAAAACACACAATTTGTGCACATCTAGACAAGTACTCAGTGATCAAAACAACCCAGCATGGATTTACCAAGAATAAATCTTGCCAGACAAATCTGATCTCCTTTTTTGATCGGGTTACGAGCTTCCTGGACAGTGGCAATGCTGTGGATGTCATTTATCTTGACTTCAGCAAAGCATTTGACAAAGTCCCACATGACATTTTAATTAGGAAGTTGGAAAAATATGGGCTAGACAAGGCAGTTAGGTGGATCTGCAACTGGCTCGATGGCCACACTCAAAGGGTTTTAGTAAATGGTTCTGTGTCAACCTGGAGGTCAGTTTCTAGTGGGGTCCCCCAAGGCTCTGTCTTGGGACCGGTTCTCTTTAACATTTTCATCAGTGACTTGGAGGAAGGGATACGGGGGAGCCTGATCAAATTTGGAGATGACACCAAGCTGGGAGGAGTAGCAAACACATCAGAAGATAGGAGAAACCTCCAGGAGGATCTGGATAAACTGGAATCCTGGGCTGTAACAGAATGAATTTCAACAGGGAGAAGTGCAAGGTTCTGCACTTAGGCAATAAAAACCAAAAACATGGGTATAAAATGGGGGATACTTGGCTTGGCAGCACAACATGTGAGCGGGATCTTGGAGTCGCCGTGGATCACAAGCTGAACATGAGTTAGCAGTATGATGTGTCTGCAAAGAAGGCAAATGCCATCTTAGGTTGCATTAAGAGGACTGTAGCTTCCAAGTCACGAGAAGTTCTAGTTCTTCTTTATTCTGCATTGGTCAGACCTCACCTTGAGTACTGTGTTCAGTTCTGGGCACCTCACTTTAAGAAAGATGCAGCCTGGAGCAAGTCCAAAGGAGAGCGACAAGAATGATCAGTTGGATGGAAGGGAAACCCTACGAGGAAAGGTTGGGGGAACTTGGGATGTTCAGCCTGGAGAAGAGGAGGCTGAGAGGAGACATGATTGCCCTCTTCAGATACCTGAAGGGCTGTCATATGGAGGAAGGGGCCAATTTGTTCATAGCTGCTTCTGAAAGCAGAACTAGAACCAATGGGTACAAACTGCAAGAAAGGAGATTCCAGCTGGAAATCTGGAAAAAATTCCTGACGGTGAGGGCGGTTCGGCAGTGGAACAGATTGCCAATGGAGGTGGTGGACTCTCCCTCACTGGGGATCTTCAAGCAGAAGCTCAATGAGCACCTGTTGGGGATGCTCTAGGGGGAATTCCTGCTGCAGGCAGGGGGTTGGACTAGATGACCTACTAGGTCCCTTCCAACTCTAGGATTCTATGATTCTATGATTCTAAGTTGCTATTTAACAGGTGCTTAGTCCCTTGGGAGGCTCTCAGGCATGAACTTGACTGAACAGGAAACTACTGCATGAACTCCTCTTTTCAGAAGAGAACTATCCATTGGGGATTTGATCCTGGTGATCCCAGCCGTCTGCCTCCCATGCTTTGACCCTAGGGGACACCAGCACCATTCTTTTGTATCGTGACCCATTTCTGATGGGAACCAAGTGATGTCCATGTCTGGAATTGAATGGTGGGGGTCAGCTTTGGGAGTGCAGGTTGATGACTTGGGCTGGCACCTACTCTGCTACATACCAGATTGCTAGAATTTTAACACATGCCAAACACACGTTTTGTATTTTAAAGACTGCTTAGTGGGAGGGAGACCTTCAATTGTGTTTCCTGTCTTCTCTTTTGGGGTCTCTGGATTTGCTAGTTGACTCTCCAGTCCAGAGCAATAGTGCTGATTGTGTCTCCTTGATGTTTGTATCGGGCTTCCCTCATTTGGGCAGGGGGGATGAAAACCACTTGATAGCACATTTGACGTAGTTCTGTGTGGATGTCTGACGGAGCAGAGCTGTGAGTCCGAAGAAAGCGTCCTTCTGCCAAGTACATGGCAACCAAAGCAGCCACCTTGGCATCCTCCTGGGAAGAGGGCAGGGCTGTTCAAAACTGGCTTTTGTGATCTCAGTGCTGCTAGGTGCAAGCAGGAATAGATTGGTTGGGTAAAAAATGTGCTTAATACTGGGAGCAAAGAGAAAGGGTGTGATAGAAAAATAAAGACAACTGGCCTGAATTTTTTTGTGGCCTGTGTTTGATTTTATTTTGCCAAGCTAATTTTGCCAGGCTGACTATAGTGGACAGAGCTTTATAGCAGTGAGTGCCTACCTCTGGGAGAACTACTCTCCAGCTAATGAAGTACCTATTGATCACCCTGCCTGGTGTTCATGTCTTCAGCCCCTTCTCCTTGTGCTTGCCTCACCAGCTAAAAATAACAATCCAGTTAAGTTGGAGAATTGGAGCAGTATCAGGTGTGCCCCTTTGCAACTGCTCTGCCACACTTAATGAGACCCAGGGTTTCGCTGCCTGTGGCTGGGAAGCATCTACTTTGTGGCATCCTTGGGTTTGTTGTGACCTGGTGTGTTCAGTGCCGCCTTTATTAATGCTATTAAGTTTTTTTGCGGGGGAGGGGGGAGAGAAGATTTGATCAGCTGCAAAGTCAATCTGGCACCAATAGTGAATGTCAGCTTACACTGACCCCCCATCCCTGGATTATTTGACACTGGCAATCTGTGGCTGAAAAGCATCCTGCTTTTGAGAGAATGCAATGGCCTGTTAGAGCTCAGACGGGCAACAGACCACGGCAACAGACCACAGACCAAGAGAGGCTTGACCCCAGTTGATTCCCCTTGCAACTCAAGTGCTCTCAGGGCTGCTTGGCCACACTTGCACCTTGGCGCCAAATCAGACCCATTAGGTTTTCTTGCAGGGAGGGTTCCCACAGAGGAAAGGAAGCGCGTTCTTCAATTCCTCCTTCTGCCAAAATTACCTCGGATAGCTTCATCAATTATAGAACCAGCACTTGTTGGGGAGAGTGAAACATGAGCTTTTCGTGCCTGTGGCAGGCCAAAGGCACCCACTCTTGGCAAGAAGGCACAGGTGTGGAGGGTTGCCAGATTTTCACTTGAGTCTGTTCTTGTAATTTGGCTTGCTCAGTGAAGAGAGGAGTTTGGGAAAGTGGTTTCATCCTTCCCACCTGTTGGTAGAATAGCTAGAGGGGTAGAGCAGTGTGCTAGTTGTGCAAGGGGCCCCTCCATACACCAAGGGGCCATATGTACCGTTGTCCCCCTGCCTGGAATGGTTCTCTCCAAAACTGACTGCTCCCCCACTCCAGCTGTTCCACTGCCTCCTGTCCTGTTGTCCCAATCCTGTATTGTTTTATTCTTTTGCCAGATTTTTAAACCATGATTCCTCCTCTGCATCTGTTCCAACCAGGTTCCACTGTCCTGTTGTCCCAATCCTGTATTGTTTTATTCTGTTGCCAGATTTTTAAACCATGATTCCTTCTCTGCATCTGTTCCAACCAGGTTCCACTGCCACATGTCATTAGTTTTAACTGAAAAAATTCACATTTGTGGGGATGTGGGCTGAGTTACATCATCATCTTTGGTGGTTTCCTTTCCGTAAAAGGCTTCTTACATGTCCTTCCAGATTACCTTGGAACAATCCATTTTGGAGTAATCACTGACAAACTGCTGGCAAAGGAAATACCACTGACCAACTCAGGAAGCGTTTACTTGCACAGACATGTCAACACCTCACTCGTGAGTAGTGTTTGTTGTGGCTGGGCAGTTAAAATGTCGGAGTTGTTGGTTCCCCCTACTTGAGTGCCTACACGTGTCAAGCACAATAAATAAAATAGTTTTCTGAGCAAATTTGTTCATTAACGCTGGAGGTGTTCAATTTTTTCCTTTCTTACCAGCTCTACCCACATGAAGCCATGAACTACACAGCTGAAAATGTCTGCAGGTGGGCCTTGGAAAACCGGGAGATGTTTGTCCGCTGGCTGAGGCCCCATGGAGGGAAAAGTCTGTTACTGAACAATGAGCTGAAGAAGGGTCCAGCCCTTTTCCTATTCCTGCCCTTTGATTCCTTGGCAGAAAGCCATCCTCGTGTCGATGAGGTGAGTGGTGTCTTGGGAAGGCGTTGAGTCTCTCAAGAGACTTCTTGTTCACTCCTCCTGTTGATGTTCTCAGACTGCTGCTAAACATGGGAGTTCCATTTAGTTAGAACCTTTCCAAAAACCTGGGGGTGGGGGGAGACATGGTCACTTAGGATATGGCTGAGGCAGACACATTTAGAATTCCACTTCTTGTATCATGGAGTTTATCATTGGAATAGGAAAATGTTTTTGCAGGCTTGATCCTAGCAAATGTTTGCTCAGATGTTTGCGCATTTTTCTGATCATGTTCAATGATGCTTCAGCCGCTGCTTGAAATGAACAATTGTACACTAAGAGTGCAATCCTAACCAATTTAGGCTGCCCTAACTCATCTGACCCATGATGGTGTGGGTCATATGCCTGTGCTCTGGCCTAATCCCCCCCCCCAGAGTGGGGCAGTTTTGCGACACCCCCAGGCCAGCATGAGACTTGTTCCAGGACCTATGCTGGCCTAGGATTGCGGCCTAAGGGCAAAATCCAGAGCAGTTTCGAGTCCACGCAGTTACGTCACCCTCTAATATTATCTTATGGAAAGTCATCTTAACTGCTCCGGAGCAAAGGGCTTAATTTCACTTTAGGATATAGGCCTA
Source organism: Cryptoblepharus egeriae (assembly GCA_030015325.1). Taxonomy (NCBI): domain Eukaryota; kingdom Metazoa; phylum Chordata; class Lepidosauria; order Squamata; family Scincidae; genus Cryptoblepharus; species Cryptoblepharus egeriae. The sequence goes on from JAREYC010000012.1 coordinate 23,684,855, forward strand.
AGAAACTTTGCTTGCTGCTTGTTCTCCTGCATTGCTGTCCTCAGGCCAAATTCGGGGTGGTGCAATATCTGAGGAGGAGCTCCTGGCTGTGGTTAGCCAGAAGTGTCCACTTGCAGGGAAGGCATCTGTGGTACCTCTGAGTGAGTTGGTGCTCAGGCAATATCACCACATGTCAGTCTATTTGCCGGCCTGGTGGGACGGGGGTGCCTTTTTCTTGGCAAGAAAGACCCACCTGAATGCCACAATCTTAAAATTTGCTTTTGTATTTTAAGAATATGTGTCTAATAAACTGAAAGGCCCCATTCTAAAGTTACCTAGATTAGGACCTAATAAATGCAGTGGGACAAACAGGCAATATTGCGCCATGTTCTGAACCACTGTGGTAGTATACCTTTAGAAACCAGATTGACATGGGTGGGTATTCACACCTGCATGTTAGGGTCATGATTACAGTCTGGCATGTGTGGAAAAAGTAGGGCTTGAATCTTTGCCTCTCTGAGCTTGTTCAGAGAAAGCTGGGAATCCCTCCTGGCCAGATGATACCACACAACTTCCTGTCCAGGGGCACCTTATGTAACTTGTTTACTGTTAAGGAGAAGCAGTTGCTCTGTGCTGGGAATGGGATTGTTGTGATCTGCTTCCCACTCTGGGAGTATTGCCTTCTGGGAAGCCACATGGCAGTGAAAACATCTGTCCTATCTTTGTCAGTGCATCTCAGAAGATCTTGTAGATACCTGGGACTGAAACTAGGTCGGAATCTAGTTCTGCAACATTGGCTTTGCTAGGGCCAAAGATATCAGTGTGATTTTATCTCTCCTTTAGATTTCTAGATTGGCTTTGGAGTACCACAGCTGCAATGGAAGCTGGAAGGACAAAGTAGACCACGAAGGTCAGCAAGAAGAAGAGCTGCTGGCTTCTGGCCTCCCCCACTCACTGGCCGACCCCTGGGTCATCTCTAGGGCCCCCTGCTGCCACACAGTGGTGCTTCCTCCTCAGTGGTATGCCCTCTCCAGGACTCACAATGTCTGTGAAGTGTGTGTCAACCAGACGGCAGGGGTCAGACCAAGCCATCTGAGAGGGCTGCATTGCAGCTTCCTGGAGATGGAGGCTGCTCTGGACTCTTTCTACCTCCAGGAGAGACCATTTCTCCAGATCATCTCCACAACAGCCTCCTTGTGCAGTAATTTCCTCAGCTTCTACAGTCCCTTCAGCTACTATACCGCATGCTGCCAGACAGTGAACAAGGGTCCACTGGGCATAATGCGCTCTGAAGAGTTGGCCTCCCTGCCCTTGGAAATGGCCTTTGCTTCCCAGGGGAAGACATGGCAAGACAAGTCCCTGGGTTCTTTTCCTCACATTGAGGATGGGAGTGATCTCTCCAAAAGGTCCCTTCACAGCTCCAACGTGATTGGCCTGAGCTGCAGGACCAACCGGACCTTGAACATGTACCTGCTGGACTCAAACCTCTTCTGGATGTACGCAGAGAGGCTGGGAGCACCTCGGGCTCTCCCAGTGAAGGAGTTTGCCACCATCGTGGATCTTAAAGAAGAGGTGCACTATGTGCTGGATCAGCACCAGGCATTGGTGAAATCAAATCTAGGTACGCTATGGCTTTTCTACTGAATTCCCTGCCTGGTCTTTGGCAAGATAATCAAGACAGGCAGAAGTCAAGACAAGCACTAAAATACTGTCATGTGTGGCCAGACATTGGAACTTCTTGTCCTTGGCAGTTGCTTGGTCTATTGACAGGCTATGCATTCCCCACTTCCTCTGCCATAGAACTTCAGACAGGTTGTCCTCTGGCAGAGTGGGGAATCAGGTCCTCTAGGCTGAAATCTATGTCCTTAATTGAATAAATAAATGTATGGTTCACATTGGCAACAGTGCACTGAACATTTCAGAGCATCTGCTGTTAATCATGGAGTTCAGGACGTAGTTGTGGACTCCTTCAGATAGTAGAAACTGCACATCTCTTTTCACTCCAGGTTAAGCCAGCTCATGCATTTGCATGTATAAGGTTTGTTGAATGGTTTGTTCCAGCTTCCGCAAGCAACCTAAAATGCTGAGGAATGCTTGCCCCCCACTGAATCTTACAAACCTAGCCCAACCCTTTTTCTGGTATTTAAGATATTACCAGGGACTGATCCACATTTTTGCAACCATGAGAAATATGGACCGTTGGTTGAAGAATAAAACACATATGCACAGAAATGTTCCAAGGGTGTTAAATTCTTTACCCAATAAAAATTCTGTGTCCATTGACCCTCTGCTTCTCTTGTCCTAGAAACCTTTATTCAAAACTACAGTGTTCTATACAGCCCCTTGAAAAGGCACCTTGTCAGCGGAGAGAGGCCCCGCTCCCTCCAGGCTCAGCAGCTCATCCAAGAAGTGGCCACTGACACGTTTCAGGAGATGGTGTTGGGGACAGAGAAGGTAACGTTTGGATGGTGTGTTCACCCCAGTCCTCATCAGTGCTTCCAGCTTGGCCTGGGGCTGTGGTTGTGAATCCACCTCACAGCTTGAGAGCACCAAGCTCTAGTTGTGCTGGCCTGCAGGAGCCATGGGCCTCCTCAGTCTCCTGGGTGGCAGGAAATTACCTACAATGGTGAAGATTCCAGTGATTTCTGAGTTAGGAGGCCAGATACAATGTGCCAAACACTGGTAAAAGGCTCTGCACGAATAGGAAGACTTTTTTGAGCAAGGAAAACAATATTTGTGTCCTCCTACCACTGTTTGTAGTGTCATGTTCCCAGTCTTGCAGCCAGGTGGGAGAGGTCCTAGGAGTACCACCAGGCACCACCTCCAGTACCACTGGCTGAGAAAACACTTAATTTCTCCGTGTAATTCCAGCTGTGGCTGCCTCTCATCGGAGGTCTGTCCCTACTCCAAAATATATGTTGGACAGCCTTGTATCCGGGGCTTGATAAGGGGACAGATGGACCTTGGAGTCAGGTCAGGTGAGCCATGTGGCACCTGCTTGTTTGAGCCACCAAAAGGGGAAAGATAGGTCTGTCCCCTCTGAAAGGCTGCCCAGTACTGGGCTGGCAGCCCCTCCTCCATCTGAATGTGCTTTTTTCCCTTCTGCCAACTCTTCCTTGCAGGACGTCCTGCTACTGTATTATTCTCTGTGGTGTGGCTTCTGCATGTCTCTCAATCACATCTTCATCCAGCTTGCTCGGATCCTGCCTCCAGATAACTTCGTTGTAGCAAGGTAAGAAGGGGGCACTGCTCCTCCCTCCCCATTGGACCCTGGACTAGATCTGTTATCAGAGATGCTGCTGGTGGGGAGCGCGACAGGGGTCTCCTCAGTAATGGCCCCCTTCTGGTGTAATTCCTAGCCTCATATGATGTGGCTGGTGCAGGTTCTGCCAATGGTGTTTGATTTCAGCTTGATGTTTCCAGACTCTGCTATTTATGCCACCTTCTCTGTTTTGAATTGAGCATATCTTTTGCTAATGCAGTGGTTCTCAATTTTCCTAAGGCCGTGACCCCTTTATAAGTTCCTCATGTTGTGGGGACCCCCAACCATAAAATTTTCATTGCTACTTTATAACTAATTTTGCTACTCTTATGAATCGTAATGTAAATATCCAATATGCAGGATGTATTTTCATTGTTATAAATGAAATGTGTGTTCTACATTTAACACAATGGGATTTATTTCAGAGTAGACATGCATAGGATTGGGCCCTGAGGCTGCAATCCTATCCACATTTACATGGGAGTAAAGACTCCCCTGACTATAATGGGATTTGTTTCAGAGTAGGCATGCATACGATTGGGCCCTGAGGCTGCAATCTTATACACTTTCCTTGGAGGCAGTCCCACTGAACTCAGTTGACTTACTTCTGAGTGTACATGCATAGGATTGTGCATGATTTCCCATATTTCTCTCTTTCTCATATACACCCCTTGTTTCCAAGATAAATAACACACTTCCTCTAGTTTAGTTTCTTGCTTGCTTCTTCATCTCACTTGTTCCTCCTGAGTCCTTGCTCTCTCTTGTTTGTTCTTGAAGGAGTCACATACCATATTTGCAGACTCAGCTCTTCCCTTTGTTTCCAGGCAGGAATTTTCTGAACAGATACCTTTTGTCTCCCCAGTTTGGATCTGTCCCTCCCTCCCTAGGGTGCTCACAATCTTGTGACACAAAGGAGACCACTGGGGGTGGAGGGTGGGTAAATAGGAAAAGCCACACAATTGTTTGTTACACAGATGTAGGGAAGTTGGCAGCAGGTGAGGACTATGGGGGTAATTCTGATTTGTGATGAGTTATGTGTGTCACCTGGGCCTGGCCAGGGTGGTGCAGGATCTGAGTGAGTTGTGCCTGGCTTTGGGGAGCCTCAACATGTCCACCTGCAGGAACTGAAATGTGAGCTTTGCTGTTCTGCAGTGTGACAATGACCTCTTTTGTGAGGTGAGTAGACCCAGTCGTGAGACTCTGATCAGGAGGAGCAAAGAAAGCTCCTTTTGCTAGAGAACCCAGCTTAAGGTCTGGCTGGCATTCTCCAAGGCCCAGTGGCAGGGATGCCTTCACGCTCTGCTTGTGACCTTCCCAATGGGCATCTGCATAGCTAACCCATGTGGCAAAGGGGATGCTGGGTAGATGGCACCTTTCCAGAACCTCATCTTTTAAGTTTCTGCTGGAAAAGTATTTTTCAGGAACAGACTGCTAAGCAGGACAGGAAGTCGTCGCTCTGGACATAGTACTTCTTTCTGCAAGGGTGTCCGAGCATGGGTAATGAGCCTGGCCACTGTGGCCAGTGCTGGTGGGGGGGTGGGCGGCACAGGACAGTGGTGAATCTAGTGATCCTGTGACTTGCAGTTGACATCTCTGCACACTTTTTCTCAGCTTAAAAGGGAAATGTGAAGGGGAGTGTGAAGAATGATGGGGGAGGCAGTGGCTTAGTGGCTTTCCTTCCCACATACACACTCAGTACATGTGTCTTTGCTTTGTCCTGTTGGCAGGATCGACATCTCTCAGAATGACCTTCCCTGGGAATTCATGACCGATCGCCTCCCCAATGTCCTGTTTTTCCCTCGCCAAAGGTAATTTCTATTTTTTTCTATCTTAGGCATTTTCTTCTGCTTTTGGAGGTTTCACCCATGCTTCTATGTATCACAGCCTTGAAAGGAGATGGAAGGGCCCCAGCAATTGGTTTTCCAGGCAAAGATAATTTTCAGTACAAAAAAGTGGTTCTCAGTGGAGGATTTGAGGCCTGATTCTGTGCCACTGCAGTACTAGTGCTCCTCGCCCACCATCAGATGCTGGTATTGTAAAAAGTGCCATAAGGTGAACCCGCAGTATGCCTGCTCTGCTGGCAGTTGGGCCAGTTCAGGGCAGTGGGCCTTGGAACTGATAGGACCCTTCACTGGGGCACCAGGCAATCTCTCTTCCTGTGTCAGGAGGGGAGCTTTTGGGGGGAAAGGAAAGGTGAAGCTGCAGTTCATTCCCATTTAAAAGGTTGAATGTTGAGGTGGCATGGGTGAGGTTGCTCCTCTGCCCTGATGTGATATCCCGAAACAGGCAAGAAGCAGGAATTGGGGCTATTTAAACTTCCTGGTAAGATGGACAAAATGGAAGACAGTTTCCTGCCTACTTGTGGTTATCTCCTCTCCTCTCTTTCTTCTTGGTCTTAGAGAGCTGCTTATGCTTCTCAAGTGCTGTCCTGGGGAGTCTGGCCCTATCCAGTGTGTTAGCATGATCATCCCCACATTGCACTTGATGGAGTGGGACTTAAGAGTTAAGTAGGTCACTCAAGGCTATCATCTCACCAGAGCCAAGGTGAGATTTGAACAGTGAACTTCCTGGCTTTGGGTCACTCTGAGGCAGGCTCAGGTCCTGTGATGACCCCTCATCCGTGCAGAGCATCTTGGCAAAAGTGGGCTTGGGGAGCCGGTTCTGTGGTTGGTCCCTGCATTCCTTGCATGTGAGTCTCTCCTCCCCCTGACATGCTCGAGGGGAAAATGCTGGCCCAAGTTCAGCAACAAGCCAATTAATTTAATTTTGCTTTTGTTGCCTCTGAAGCAAAGAATGTGTGGGTCCTTTCCTTTGTTTCCACTTGCATATTGTGTGCCACTGTTTCTGGGCCAGCCATTACCCATTCAAAGAGTGGGCTAAGAGGGCTTTGCATGCATCCCCTGAATGAGACCAGCTTCTAATTCTTTCTCATTCAGGCTCTTGTTTTCCTTCATGTTGTAAGAGTCTGTAAGAGCCACCAAGGCCTGTAAAGGCCCAAGGCCCTTACCACTAGGCCTGTAAAGCCACCAAGGCCCTTACCAGGTACCAGCAAGGGCTGAAGGATGGCCTGTTCAGGCTCTAACCCTTGGAATTCCAGGTTGCCTCTGCACTGGAATTGAGCAAGAGGAGGTAGAATCCTGAATAGGTTTCATCATGAACCATTTTCCCATTTTTGCATGTTGGCCTGCCTCTCCACAGAGCTGGTATTACCTGCCTTTCCACTTTTGGGGCTAAGTAGATACTGCTCTACATTCTGGAGGAATGTGACAATGTAGTTGCAGGCTGTTTCAGGCTTAAGCCCTAGAGAAGCGGCTGCTTCTTCCATCTTGCTCAGACCCTGTATTTGTTTGCCTATCACAAGTACTTATCACTGTCAGTCACAAAACGGGCTGGAAGAGAACTGGTTCTTACGTTATTTCGGCCTCTCTCGCTTTCGCTTGTAACTGCTCCCTGCCACCAATTCTGTACACCAGTGATTTTCAACCAGTGTGCCATGGTTGAAAATCATGGTTAAATTAAAATAAATGAAAATCATGGTTGAAAATTATGGTTAAATTAAAATAGTCCTCAGGTGTGCTGCAGGAATTTGGGGATTGACATTAATAGGAAATTTGGGGGATTAGAATAGTCTGGTGTGCCTTGACAATTTCAATGCAGTGTCAGTGTGCCGTGAGATGAAAAAGGTTGAAAGAAAGGAGATTCTGCTTGGATATCAGGAAAAAATTCCTGAGAGTGAGGGCCATTTGGCAGTGGAACAGATTGCCAAGGGAGGTGGTGGACTCTCCCTCACTGGGGATCTTAAAGCAGAGGATTGACGAGCATTTGTCGGAGATGCTCTGGGACAGGGGTGTCCAACATTTTAGCTTCCCTGGGCCGCATTGGAAGAAGACGAGTTGGTTTGGGCTGCATATAAACACTAACAACTTTTTTTTAAAAAATGTAGGACAAAATGTAGGATTTCCTATATTTTGTCCTACATTTTTAAACCTTGGAGTAAATCTCGTTGATTTTAATTGGGCTTACTTCTGAGTAGGCATGATGCATAGGATGGGCAGCAATCCTCTCCAAGCTAAACCTTGGAGTGAGTCTCATTGATTATCATGGGGTTTTCTGCCGAGTGGCCATGCATAGGATTGGGCTATCAGACTGCAACTTGAGAGTAAGCCTCATTGACTTTAGTGGAGCTTACTTCTGAGGAGGCATGATGAGCTGCATAATCCACAATCAATGGGCTGTGATCCTCTCCAAGCTTAACCTTGGAGATATGCTGCAATCCTTTACACACTTTCCTGGGAGTAAGACCCACTGGGTACAATGGGCCTTCCTTCTGAGTAGACATGGTTAGGGTTGCAGCATATCTCCAAGGTTAAGCTTGGAGCATATCACAGCCCATCCTATGCATCATTGGGCTCTCAGACTGCAATTTGGGAGTAAGCCTCATTGACTTTAACAGAGCTTACTTCTGAGTAGGTCTCAAGGGCAGCAGGCAGCAGCTGGGATAGAGGCTGAGGCTGCTTTTGGGGGATATGGGTGGGTGAGCACTGCAAGGTCTTTAGGGGCCTGAAGCGCTCTGAGTGCCAGGAGGCAGGTAGGTGGAGGAGCCAGGAAGCCCAGACCAGCTTTGTGGTGGCCGCCCAGAGCAGTATGCACAGAAGTGTGCGAAATTTAAAAATGGCTGCTGCTACACAGCCAGGTTTTCCAATGGTGGTGTCCAGCTTTGCAGGAGGGCCGCATCCACCCTCATCCTGGGCCGCATGCGGCCCCTGGGCCTCATGTTGGACACCCCTGCTCTAGGAGAATTTCCTGCAACAGGGTTGGACTAGATAACCTACTAGGTCCCTTTCAACTCTGATTCTATGAAAATCACTGTAGTACACTATTTAGAAAATGCTCTCATCTCTCCCCTCCCCATTTGTTCTAGGAAGGACCAAAGCGTGGGGTTTCCTGCAGATCTCCCTTTCACCCTCCCCAATCTCCTAAAGTTCATCCTCCACCACTCAAGTCCGCTGCCCCCCATGTCAGTTGGGTCGGGTCCCTGCCCCCAAGACAACCTCCAGCAGGGCCATATTTTCCACTTGGAAAAGGAGATTCAGAAACTGCGGGCAGAAATCCAGGTCCTGCATCATGCCCAAGCCCAGCTCAAGGGTAAGATCTCGGAAGCCCATCGTCAGGAGCAGAGGCTGCAGCAGGAGTCGCGGGTCCTGCGGAAGCATCATGAGGCCCTGCAGAACCATCGACAGCATCTGCAGGAGCTCTACAACCAAAAGACCCGGGAGCTGGAAGAGACGGCGGAGAAGCTGCAGGAGCTGGCCGATGCCTCTGAGAGCCTTCTAGCCGAGAACACGCTGCTCAAGGTCCTGGTGGCCTCGGTGGAGCGGAAATTGGGGGCCAAGACTGAGCTGGAGATCAGCCTCCCCCAGGAGGACACCGGCATGGCGGTCCCAGCTGTGGACAATTTCCCCGAAACAGACAAGAACAATCACCCCCAACTCGATGCCAGGCTAGGCTCTGAGCACAGCAAAGAAAACTGGACAGAATAATTTCCAAGAACCTGAGACAGGATCCCACAAAATCAAGTCAGACCTGACTGGGAAGATCTTTATGCAACCTTTATTGAAATTTCATTGTCACAATTTCTTTTTTGTTGGACTAGAGAAGAAAACAAAAATCAAAGAATATTTTTGTAATGAGTCTGTGAACTGGAGAGACACACAATCAATGCTACCATGTTGACTGGGGTCCAGGAGCACTTTATGATTGCACTAATTTGATAGCTTTTGTATCGGTTTATCTTAAATTAAAATGTTGATTTGATTAGAGTGACAGTGTCGAGTGTCTCCCCATTCTGGTCCAAGGTCAGACCAGTACGGGCTGCAGCTGCATAAAATCTTATCCTGCACTTGCTGGGAAAGCTTTCATGTGGTAATCTTTGAAATACAAAAGCAGAGAAGGGGAAGACCAGTCTCTGTGATCTCTAACTAGTAGGGGGGAAAGGGGAATTTGGCAACCACGAATTATGCTGGCCTTCCCACCATGCTTATGTTTGCTGTGCAGAAGTAGGCTCCATGAAGCAGTGGTTCTTTTGGTGGTATGGGACAGGAAATGCAAAGCCAGATGATTTACCATCCCAGATTTCCCAGATAATAACCCTTGCTTGGCTGGTTGGATGTGGCTGCAACTCCCAAGATGCTCTGGGAAGGGAGCCCTGCCTAGGAACTGGCCTTCAACCACTGCTTGACCTGTGTAGCCTGATATCAGCTCCCCAGGCAGAGGTGTTTCCAGCCTGTGGGGAACATGCACAAGGTTTTTCTCTGCTCCTGGTTGGCTTCAGGCGGGAAGTTGGGAAAACTACCTCGAGTTGTTCCCCCAAGAATGTGCAACTGGAATGGGGAAACCACCCAGCAGTCTGTTTCTGGGGATAAAACACACACCCAATCTGCCATTTGCATTCAAGTGGAGAGAGTGCAGTCATACTGTGAACCTGTCAATGGGGTTAGGGAAAAGAGAGTAGGTATAGGCCAATGCGTGGGAAGGACATAGAGCACATGGCTTTGAGCAACTCATGCGAAACGTGGACTAACTACACCTGGAGGAATTTGAAATCCCATCATTATCAAGCCCTGGCTTGCTAACTTTCCATGCTCTGAAATACTGAGGCTGAGATAAGAGCCATTTCTGATGTGCCATAGCCTCTCCCCACAGTCCCCCAGAGCCATGCTGTGAGCATCAACTGTATCCTCCCTGTTCACATCAGCTCTATGTTGACATTTCAATTAGGCTTTGTTTAATCACTGGTTACAGGAAAACATTCAGGAAATATTTTGGGGGGAAGCAATACAGGCAGGCAGCTGGGGGGGGGGGGGAGGACTGTCCTTTAACTCAATCCCAAAGAATCTCCTCTTGCCAACCCTTACCCACAATAACAGCTGAATTACTATGGAAACTAACAAGAACCGAAGAAGAATCACAAACCAGCACTAAGCTTAAGGTGACAAATACAGTAGCTCCTGCTTTCTTCCCCATGTTAAGTTATTTACAGAAGCTTGCTCTTGTTTTAAGAAAAGCAATGCATTTACTGTTATCTACAAAATACACAGATTTATACAACTGCAAGAGGAAAATAAAAGTCCCGGATTAGGATGCACAAAGTTTGCTTGCAAGAATGCCCCACCCCTGAAATCAGGCCTCCTCTCCAAACATCGGGGCTTTGCTTGCTACCTACATAACGAGCAGAGCTGTGGTGACAGGAACCTCAGTAGGAAAAAAATGTTCAGAGGTTCTTCGCATGCTCAATTCTTCTTTGCTGCCTCATGCAAGATCTCCCACAGCCATCCGGCTGTGCACCACGCTTGGGACACAGCCAGTCATTGGCAGTGGGGTGCAACTCAGCGAGACAACTTCTCCACAGTTATGCGATACTATCACCAGGTACAGTTTGACCTAAAAGTATACCCCCCAACTTCACACACACACACACACTCTTAACAAAATAAACCCGTGCTCTGGAAGGGAGGTGTTCTTCATAGCCCTCCCCCGCTTCTCGGGCATTTTCTGCTGCTACAAAAGTGTCCCTAAAGAGAAGCACACGATGGGCTCCACCTCCCCATTTGGCTCTGGAGAAATCCCACTTGTGGTCATGCGTCTCCAAGAGCTAGGAGTGCCGCTTGCACAGAAGTGATGTTGTAGCTACAGGATCAAACAAGCCACCCCTCCCCCAATGCTACTTATTTACAGGCAGTTCACATTTGGAGTAAGTTCACATTATGCAGTTGCTCAGTGAAATATTCAAGTAACAGGCCCAGCTTCTCTTCTTTGCACCCCCCCCCCCAATCTATTCGCCCATTGCCAGCAATGGACCTTGTGCCAGAAAAGGAGATTTGAGTTCTGGAGCAACAAGATTGTGATCGTCGTCTTCTGCGCATGCAAGAGGCTTATTCAGTGATCCACCCTCCTCTCCTTGCTCCTTCACAGTATGGATTCTGGCTCCCACCTCCTGGCCATTGGCTGTGGGACACCAGTTAGCTATGTGCTTCGGTGCCATTGGGTGTCAGCTTGGCCTTCCTCTCCATGCACGGCCCCCTGGCCGAGTACTGGACCAGAAGGAAGGGCTCCTTGGTTTCGCCCTCCCCAACAATGCTCTCTTCATCCTCCGATTGGCTGATCCGCTGGAGGCGCAGGTAACACCAGCAGCCAAGGATCAAGGCACCCAGTGCTGCAATGGCAATCAGGATGACGATCACCGTCACCACTCCGGTGGTGGGGCTGTGATCCACGACCGACATGATCTGCTCCTTCAGGCAGGTCCAATCACAGGCAGCGGTGGGGAGAGAAGACTTGTCTTGGCACTTGGCTGGGGGAAGGAGGCTTTCAACAGTCGCTTAATTCCTGGAATGACACAAGATGTACAATACTGAATGCCTTGAGCACAGAAAGCCACATTAAACCACAGCACAGCAAGATAAATGTTATTGTTACATTTTTTACATTTTATACATTGTTACATTTTGTTATGAACACTTTGTTATTAACTGTTATTAGGGAATGCTTCTACTACAAGGTGCCTGTTTTTAGCAACAAATTGCTTGTGCAAAAATGGGGTTAATATCTGCCACCTGCTCTAATGAGAGACACCCTTTTAAACCATTTACTGTTTAAACCATTTACTTTTAAACCATCAACTGATCTTCAAAAATCTAACTCAGTGCTTCTCAATCAGTGGGTCATGACCCACTCAGTGGGTTGCAAGTTGGCCCCACCAGTCCTCCTATGTTTCTATTAGGCTTCAAAATGGATCAACTTCCAGGGCACCCCAGGCCCAGGAAGCCTCTGGCTCAATGACTTTCAACCACTGTGTTTGGCACACTGGTGTGCCATAGATGGTCTACAGTTGTGCTGCGGGACTTTGGGGTGGGACTTTTTGATTTTAATAGGGCTGTTGGGGGATTTGAGCCAATATGGTGTACCCAAAAGAAATTGATGGTATCCCTTGGCAATTTTAGCACCTGTCAGTGTGTTAAATCACTGTTCTAGATGCTTCTGAAGGCCTCAGAAGGCCTCCAGAAGTTATTTCCAGCAAAGCAACAACATTCTGTTTCCGAAATGTAACTGGAAGTTGCATTCAGAGGTGTCTCTAAGGCCCAGGACATAGGTCACAAGGCCAGCACCAGTGGATGAAGTGGGTCACAGCACAAGTAAGTTTGAGAACCTCTGATCTAAGAATTAAATGGCCCAGCAAGTCCCTGTGCTGTAGTTCATGACATGAAGACCCAATGGGTTGGGGCCGGTGGCACATATGCAAAGCAATGCAGGAACAGCCACACAAGGGCATCCCTTGCTGCCAATGCGGATTGCCTCTTGCTACTACACTTCCTGATCTTGTTGGTGGGATTCTATATGCACAGGAAGTACATCTTGAGACACAGTTTCCACATGTGGCCAAGGCCACAACTTCAGGGACCCAAGTACGACCTGCTTGTTGCCACATCATGCCCGAATCACCCAGACAAACTTCTGCAGTACATTCCAGGGTCATCCTGCATATGCACCCAAAAGTCACCAACTCCTTACCACAAGATGTGGGGATGACGGCTAGCGTTGGATGCCTTTAAAAAGGAGACTGGATAGACTGATGGAGGAAAAGCCATGATGGGAATGACTGTGATTAATCTTGGGAACTCCTTGCCATAGAATATAGTGATAGTGTTTTTAAAAAGGTATTGGACAGAGGAAATGTTACAAACAGTGCACAACCTCTCAGTCCTCTGAATACCAGATGCAAGGTAATACGTTTCTTGTTGTGTGGCCCCCTCAAGCATCTAGTGGTCCGCTATGAGAGATGGGGAGGTAGACTAGGTGGGTCTTTAGACCCTGATTCAGTGAGGCTCTCTTGCCTTTCCTACACTAGCTCATTTGGACACGACACAACGGGTTCCATCCAGCTGTGCTCAGCTTGGCTTTTCCGTTCTGAGTCAGTGTGAAAATTATATTTTGTGCCTCTGCTCCAAATGTCACCCAATGGTACCTGTGGCGAGGCCAGAGTCCTGCCATATCTCAAGCATCGGTGAGACAGAGCTTCATGGCTGAGGAAGGCTGACAGTGCAGAGCTTTCCTTTCCTTCTCTTGCCAGACACCTGATGGGTGTTCGTGAGGTGTCTGTCTGTCTGTCTCCCTCCTTCCAACATTCACCAGATCAGTAGCCTCCTGAGGTCTGAATTTCATTTGCACTGTCTTTGGGGCTGAGAATACAGCTCAGATATAGTGCCCAGGCTTAATCCAGCACTTTTCAGCCAAATGAATCCACAAAACAGGCCTTCCTCTGCCTAGCCAGGTAGACCAGGGGTGTCCAAACCTTCAATTTTTAGGATTCTTGGACCTTTAACAATTGTGTAGAAGTAGACATTTCACCAGATACAGCTTGTGATCTGTGAGATAACAAAGTGCACCTACTTATATTTCACTCCTTTACACCATTTTTTTAAGATCCAAGAGCCCTGAAGTTGAAAGTTTGGACACCCCTGGAATAGACGATACTGAGCCAGGCAGCTTTGCAGTTCTGTTGCATGTGGAAGTGCCTCCACAAACACACAAAGCAACAAGATCTCTGCATCCTGTGGTCACTCCCTTGCTCCTGGCATTAGTATTTATTCAACTTACGGTATTTGATTTATATCCCACCTTTCTTCCTAATGGAAGGATACCCAATGAGACTGACGTAGCCTATGTCCAAGGTTGCACTTTCTCATTCTGGCTAGTAACCTCTGATGGACTTTTCCTCCATCAATCTGCCCCATCCCCTTTAAGAAGGCATCTAAAAATCCCATAAACAAATAAATAAATCTAGGCTGAATGCCATCACCACATCCTGTGGCATGGAGTTCCACAGATTAATTACAAGTATGTTGAAGTTTTCCAGCAGTTTACAAAATTGAAGTCATAACAGAGACTCACAAGCCTAGCAGCTTATGGTCCACACAATTGGGCAAAATCACTGAACGACGAACATAGCTCAATACTATGAACACCACCAGCAGCTTGACACCAACAGGGGTAGGTTCCACCTCCTTCCCTCTCCAAGGTCAGGGCAACAAACCATCATCTCTCTTTTTGCTCCATTTTATCTTTACAGCATCCTTGCAGAGCAGGTTAGGCTTGGGACTAATTTCTTATTTACTCTGATTTTAGTTCTGATCAGAATTTACTTATGATTTATCCTGATTTTGATTCTGATCAGAATTCATTTCTGATTTACTCCTGAGTAGGGCTGTCAGCCTTTTGAGAGTTTCACAAACTCCAGAGGCAGAGAAGAGGAAGCCGCAACCAAGGGGAGCATGGTAAATGGGGCTCAGCCCCCAAAAATCTTGGATCCCAAGGACATTTTGAACACCAGCTTCAGTCAGTGATGGGGAGGGTGGCAAAAACTTTTTAGGAACTTTGCCTTCCAAGGACCATAAGAGGCTGTGTGGCAACATTTCCCAGGCTGACCACTACAGAGCCTGGTGCTGACTCAGGCGGTGACACAGAGTCACAACCCTGTCATGGGATCATTGAGGCCCAATGTGGCGGTTCCTTCACTTGCAGGCAGAGCCCACGTTCCACATTCATGCTTGGGTGAGCAGCAAGCATCAGGGAGGGGATCAGCGCAGCTGTGGAAGCCTTGCAGAGATAGGCCTGCAAAGATCAGTGCTCTGGAAGGCTACATGGATCAGTCACCCCTTTAGGGTCCTGGAGAAGGTCCAGGTTCATAATCTAAATTAGTAGTACTAGTCAAGCTGAAGAGGTCATGCCCAATGGACTAGGGGGGATCCTCTTATCTTCATGTGGTCTGGTCTGCAGTCTGTATTGGGCTGATGTGTGGCATAGATCCACCTTAGCAAGCATTCTGGGCCAGGTGACTCGTTACCTGCCCAGGTAATCTCCTGGCCTAAAGGGTTGTTGCCTTGAACAAACCCTGCTGTTGCTATGCAGTGGCCCAGGGCTCCCTGCCAGCTATTTTCCCGCAGTATCAAGCCCTTGGTAGAAGCCGCAGGCCAAGCTGCCCCCTCCCCAGATCCATTTGGGGCAACCAGACAGGACAGGCTAATGGCCAGCAGGTTGGGCTGCTTTGATCCTAATAAGACTCACACCAAACTAGTGCACTCTCTTGTAGCCCAAAGGTCAGGACAAGAACATTTGTTACCAAAGCTGGCTAGTGTTCCTTCTGGACTCACTAGTCCTGGTGGCCCATTCTGGCTGTTGATGGCCCTCTAGGGCAGTAATTTTTCAACCAGCGTGATGTGGCATACTGGTGTGATGTGGCAATTCCTTGGGTGTCCCGCAGGAATTTGGAGAGGGACATTTATTAATAGGAAAACTTGGGGATTTGAACAGTATGGTGTGCCTTGTCCATATTGGACAAATAGGCCATCATATATCCCAACTGGCTGTGACGTTGGCGTGCAATAGCAGCCACATCTGTGGGGACACATACGTGGCAGAACAGATTGGCTAGCACCACTCGGTCATCAGAGGTGGCATAGGGTGGTAATGGTGGGCAGTGGCATTGCTAGGAGGGGTGGAGCAGTCAGTCTCGAAGGGAGCTTCTCCTCTTTAGGTGGGGGGAGCAAAATGGAGCTGTACAGTGATGATGATGGGAAGTAGCATAGCTAGAGGGTGGTTGGAGCAGTGGGTCTTGGAGAGAGCCCTTCGAAGCCAATCCAGGCAGGGAGCAAAATGGAGCTATACCGTGGTGATGGTGTACAGTAGCATAGCTAGAGGGGGTGGAGCAGGCAGTCTTGGCAGGAGTCTGACCCCCTTGGAGCCATTCCATGGAGGGGGGAATGGAGCAGTATGGTGGTGATGGTGGGCAGTGGTATAGCTAGAGGGGGGTGGAGCAGGCAGTCTTGGAGGGAGCTTACCCCTTTGGAGACTTCCAAGTGGCAAAAGGTTAGACTCCCTCCAAAACTGACTCCTCCACCTCCCTCTAGCTATGCCACCAGTGGTGGGATCTCCCTTGGCACTGCAAGCAGGCACAAAACCTGCATGATGGGGGGACCCTACAAGGGGGGGGAGCCATTGCTGCTGGGAAAGAGCCCCCCAAGTCATGTTTGGTTGCCCCAATTGGATCTAGGGGTGGTTGGTGGTGGTGGTAGAAAGGAACTTGCGCCCAGTGCTACAGTCTCTTGGGGGGTGGAGGGTGGGGAGAAGGCAGGCAGGGACTGGGGATTGGTAGGAAGGGGAACAAAGAGAACACCCCCCACTTCAAGAGCAGGCAGGAAGGAGGAGAGGCATGCAATGCGTGTCATCATAGCTGCACACGAGCCTGGCCTGGGGACGTGATCAGGGGGTGGGATCGTTGCACATGTACTTGGGCATGCTGGGGACTTTTGGGGGGGGCAAGCCTAGCAGGGGGAGAGGGGCGATCCTCACCTTGCAAAGGCACCCATCCCCTTATCCACCCACCCTAAGAAAGACCTCATACTCAACCAGAAGGGTAGAAAGACTTGGATTCCCCTGGGTGAGTGGGATCAGTCCCCCCATAAGCCAATCCTTTTGAGGAGGGGGCAAAGGGACCCTCTCCTCTGCAAAAAAGGACAAGCCCAGGCGGGGGGAGAGCTTGCAGTGGAGGGAGGTGGACTTGATCTTGCAGCAGCCCATCCACCCCCCCCCCCAAATTTCTCCCCCAGGTTCTGATCGTCTTTGTGTGCAACCCTGGTACAATTAGGGGGAAGGGAGGAAAGGGGAGGAGGGGTCACCCCCTGCCTGCACCCTCCACCCCACCAACCCCTCCAAAATGCAAGCAGCAACCCATTCGCCCTGCAATGCACACAGCCTTGGTCCTGATCCAATGCATGGACACCCCCAAGGGTAAAAGTGAAAGGGGGCACCCTCTGGAGACACCCCCCCAAAAGGCAAGCAACAATCTCCTCCCCCTGCAGTGCACACAGCCTTGGTCCTGATATAGTGCATGGACACCCCCTTGGTTAAAGGGGGAAGGAGGGAGCACCCTTGTACACTCTACCAGCCTTCTCCCCCCCCCCCAAAAAAAAAGCAAGCAGCAACACTCTCCTCCTGCAATGCACCCAGCCCTAGTCCTGATCCAGTGCATGTTCACCCTGGGTGCATTGCAGGGTGCATGTTCACCCTGGGTATATTTCACCTCAGGGTAAAAGGGGGAGGTGGGGCACCCCCTTAACACCCACCAGCCTCCCCCCAAAAGAAAGCAACAACCATCTTCCCCTGCAGTGCACCCAGCCTTGATCCCTGCCTCCTGAATCCCCCACAAGTAAAGGGGGAGGAAGGGGCACCCTTCTGGACCCTCCTGCACCCCCACACCAGCTGCTCCCCCAAAAGGCAAGCAGCAACCTCTCCCCTTGCAATGCACCCAGCCTTGGTCCTGATCCAGTGCATAATCCCCCCCCGGACACCTCCAGGGTAGAGGGAAGGGCGCACCCCCCTGGACCCCCAGTCCAAACCCCCCACCAAAAAAGCAAGGAGCAACCCCCTCTCCTCGTAATGCACCCATCCCTGGTCCTGATCCTGGGCACGTCTGCGATCCCCACCTGAGCTCCAGCCACGATCCCGGCCATCCCGCAGCCTCAGCACCGTCTATAGAGGCGAAGGCGGACCAATCCTGCCCCGCTTAGCAACAGCTGACGGTGGGGGGGGGGAGGAGGAGGAGGAAGAGGAAGAGCCCTGGCAGGAGTGGCAGCATCAGGCAGCCTGAGGGAGGA
Organism: Cryptoblepharus egeriae; assembly: GCA_030015325.1. Classification (NCBI taxonomy): domain Eukaryota; kingdom Metazoa; phylum Chordata; class Lepidosauria; order Squamata; family Scincidae; genus Cryptoblepharus; species Cryptoblepharus egeriae. The sequence continues at coordinate 23,702,804 of JAREYC010000012.1, forward strand.
GGGAGCTGGGAAGGGGCATCTAAAAAATAAAAGCCTCCACTGGAAGGCAGGAGGGAAGTGGCACACATACCCTCACCCTTGGGTGCCCTGGCATCCCATGTGAGCCAGGTGTCAGCAGGGGGGTGCCACAGGTGGCCCTCCCAGGTAAGGCTGGTACCTAGGAGGTGGGGTGCCGTAGGTGGGATCCCAGATTCCCCCAGGTGAGCCAGGTGCCAGCAAGGATGGTAGATGCAGGAATGCAGACTCCAGGGCACCCTTGGGTAAGCCAGGTGCCAGCAGGCGGGGTGCTAAAGGTGGGCCTCCAGAGCTCCCCAGGTGAGCTAGGTACCAGCAGGGGCAGTGATAAAAGCAGGAATGCTGACCTCTGGGTACCTGTGGGTGAGCCAGGTGACAGCAGGTTGGCCCACAGAATCCCTCAGGTGAGCCGGTTATTCAGGAGGTGGGGTGCAATAGGTGGGACCCTAGAAGATCCCTCAGGTAAGCCAGGTACCAGTAAAGGGTGGTAGAAGCAGGGATGCAGACCCCTGGGTGAGCCAGGTGCCAGTAGGTGGGATGCCACAGTTGTGCCCCCAGAATCCCTCAGGTGAGCCAGATTACCCAGATTGTGCTCCTAATAATTCCCAGACCTAGAGATGCCAACCCTGCAGAATATGTCCCCTTCCTGGGCCTGATGTCATATGAGCCCCAGCACAGAGAAAGTGCAAGGGGTCAACAGCCCCACAATTTTTTGACACATCTGTGCTAAAGTTCAGCACTTATCCCAGAGGGAAGTGGGGCTGTCTGCCTTCCAGGATGCAGACTTAACAAGGGTTGTAGGAGATGCACCACATCCCACTGCCAGAAGCAAGACAATTTCAATAAAGTGCCAAAAATGTTCCCAGCAAATTAGAGAGGCAGCTGGAGGTGGGTGTACCGAGGGTGAGAGCTACTGACATTGACCCATATTCTAGAGTCAAGTTTGGGCAGCATCTTTCAGTGCCAGGCAGATGCCAACCCTTCTTTCCTTTTGGTTTGGTATCACCACCTGCACCTACCTTTTGGAGACTGGAGCCATGGGACAGACCTTCACAGATAATCATGCATTGTTTTATACTACAGTGGTGCCTCACGTAACAAATTTAATTCGTTCTGGAGGCATGTTCTTTACATGAAACATTCTTTACGTGAAGCGGTTTTTCCCATAGCAAATAATGGAAACTCAAACGATTGGTTCCACAACCCCCAAAATATTCAGATAAAAATATTAACTGGATGTAAAAATGATGGCAGAACACTGGGATTGAATTCAAAACATGCATTCAATGTACATCATCTTATGAAGTCTACTTAGGCTGCAGAACTAAAGACACTTTCCTGGGAGTAAGACCCATTTAACACAATGGGGCTTACTTCTGGGTAGACATGGTTACGAGGCTGCAATCCAAGACACTTTCAAAGTGTCTCCCCACTTTCTCCATCTCTCCATCCTGAGCCTCTCTCCCCTGCTCCCTTCTGGCTAGCCCTGAGCTGCTTCCCTCTTCTCCACTGCTCTTCTCTCCCTCTGCCCAGTGGACACCCAGCCACAGGAGGAACAGCATGGAAGTGTTGCTTTCGCTATGGGCGGGTTTGCTAGGCAGCCCTGATGCTTTTTAAACAGGCTGCCGGCCAGCGCATCTACCCCAACCTCCAACGAATGTGTTCTTTATGTGAAGCATGTTCTTTACGTGAAGCAGAATCCTAGAGAAATTTTTGTTTGTTACATGAAACATACTCTACATGAGGCATTCTTTACGTGAGGCGCCACTGTATTTTTGTTTTTATAATACTCATGCATTATTTTATTTTTCATATTTTTGTACCACCCTGTCTATTTCCTCCCTGATGCAACCTCTTCCTCTGAACAACATTCCCCCCAGTACACCAGGCACTGAGCACCAAATTGGCTGGCTGTTGGTCAGTCTTCCATGTTAAGTATAGGACAAAAACTCCTTTGCACCCCTTTTCAGCCCCTTAAGGGTTAAATTTCTCCACATTGGTTCTTGGTGGATGTTCATGTGATAAAAGGAACACCCTCCCCAATTTCATGCTTCTAGGTGGGGGTTGGGGTTGAGGCAGAGCATCCCTCAGTCACCGATTCTTCAATGAAAAGTATAGGGAGGAAAACGCGTTGTGCCCCTTTTCACCCCCTTCCAGTTGGAATTTCCAAAAACCGGTTCTTAGTGACTCCCTCTGTCACAGAAGGAACATCCATCCCAAATTTCATACTTCTAGGCTCACCGGTTTGGGCTGGCTGTTGATGAGTCAATCAGTGACTTTTCTATTTTATTTATATAGATTTTATACATATATATTTTTAATCTCAGTATTCATACGTAACAGCCTACTGGCATCAGCGAAGGCTCTGAAGCACTAGGAAAATGAGGATGAAATCAGGGGTTTTCATTATATGTTTGTTAAATAGGACTTCTTTGACCTGACTACAGTGGGACTTACTCCTAAGAGTAATTTAGATAGCTCAAGAACTCACAAGAACCAGATCGACCTCTGGTCTCTTGTGGCCTGTGAGTCACCTCTTAGTGGCTTAAGTGGGGGAAATGGCTGGCTCCGATGAAGTTAGGTCTGGGAAAATAAATGGTGTCTTGGGGTAGGCTGTGTTTGAAATTTGGGGCTGTTGTGGAGGGTAATCTGGGACCTAAGCATGTCTACTCATAAGGCAGCCTCACTGGGAGTAAATACAGCCTGACTTATATTGAAGTAAATACCATTGAAGTGTGTTTTAGAAATTGTTTTTCAAAAGTTCTGCAGGAGTCTAAAAGTGCAATCCTAAGCATGTCTACTCAGAAGTAAGTCATATTGCGTTCAGTAGTCCCAGGAAAGTATGGATTGCAACCTAAAACTGGCAGGAACTGGAGGTGGGTGCAATCAAGGAAATAATCAAGGAAGAGGCTGGGGAGGACTCGTAATAAATTAATTTGCTTTTGTTGTAAGTGGGTTGTTAATTTTTTATGTTAATAGATTTTATTAATTTTTAAGAAAGAAAAACAAGAGAAAAGAAAAACAGAACAAAAATAATCTAGAAAGTTTTATTGCAAATGCAGTTGTTAAAAAAATTGTCACATGAGAGGCTGTTAAAAATTTTCCTGCTTGATGATGTCACTTCTGGCCATTACATCATTTTCAGGTCCATGACATCACTTCTGGTGGGTCCTGACAGATGGTCATTCTAAAAAGTGGGTCCCAGTGGTAAAAAGTTTGGGAATTATTGCTCTTGAAAGCAATCATGCTCTTTGCATCATGCTAACAAGATGCGCACCCTCGACCCATCACAACAGTGGACATATTGAGGGGACAAGAGAGGGGTATGCCGGTGCAGGGATTGGATGTGAGTGAACTTAATATAAACTGGAGATCAGTTCCTTGTGAAAACACCATATTTACTCAAATCTAATGCACACCCTTTTCAGCCGAATTTAGCCTCCAAAATCGGGGTGCACAGTAGATTTGAGTAAATACAATATTTTGATTATAAGTATTGGTCAATATTTAAACAGTTTAATGTATTGTAATAAAAATGCAACATAGAGCACAATCCTAACCATGTCAACTCAGAAGTAAACCCCATTGTGTTTAGTAGGTCTTACTCCCAGGGAAATGTGTTTATGATTGCAGACATAAACCTATTGTTGTATAAAGTAGTACAATTAGGTAAAACTAATAACACCAACCCATTGTCATTATTGTATTATTAAACCCTTTATCATATTATTATTGTCATATAACTCTCCCTCACTGGAGATCTTCAAGCAGAGTCTCCACAAGCACCTGTCAAAGATGTTCTAGGAGGATTTCCTGCTACAGGCAGGGGGTTGGACTAGATGATCTACTGGGTCCCTTCCAATTCTAGGATTCTGTGATTCATTGTATGCAGTAAAATTAAATTTTGCAGCTGTGCATTACAATCATCAGCAAACATTTTTAAAAATCTCAAGCCTTTTAAAATTGGTGTATGCATTAGATTCGATGGCACATTGGATTAGAGTGAATATGGGTATTTGCCCAGCAGAGAAGGCCTTGGCCCCACTTGAGATTGTTCTGGATTACTCTGCATCTGTGTCCAAGCTATCATATTTGAACTCCAGAGCTGCTGGTGCTGGGAGACCTGGAGATGCACCATTCGAATCTCGCCGTAGCAAACTCCAGAGATGCATGATGGGGATCCATGCCTGCAGCAGATTTCCTATTGACCTGCAATGCATTGCAGAGGGATTTGGTGTGCTTAGTGCGTCATTCCTGACCTCTTTTAACTCAGCTAGATCATTATTTGTTCGGAAACTTTGGAATATTCTACTATGGAAATGTTTTTCAAGGGTGAGGTCTTTCTACAAGTCTAGCACCACCAGGAGAACGAAAGACCAGAGTTCAGTGTCAGAACAGATCACAGACTTGAATGTTTTATTTGCAGAACATTTTACTTTTGCTCAATTGCATTGATATCCACCTAGGTTCTAAATCTCAATAATATTTACCAATATGTTTGGCCTAATTCACCCCAAATGTGCAGTACTGATGTTAAAACAGTAAAAACTAATATTTTGAAATAGCACCTGTCAAAATACAGCGGTATCTTGGTTTACAAGCATCATTCATTCTAGAAGTAATCTGAAATGCTTGTATATCAAGGAAAATTATCCCATCATGGAAACCCAGACAAATTCATTCCATAACCCAAAAATATTCATATAAAATTATTACAATACTGTAATATAGTACAAAATAATCAAGAAATACAAAAGGAAAATAAAACAAATTAACCTGCACTTAGACTGCAATCCTAAAGACACTTTCCTGGGAGTAAAACCCATTACAGCACAATCCTAACCATGTCTAAAAGGAAGCCCCATTGTGTTCAGTGGCTCTTACTCCCAGGAAAGTGTCTTTATGATTGCAGCCATAGTCTTTCAGGTCTCTCAGGCTGCAGTCTGCCCCCTTACACAGGAATGAGCCCCACTGATTTTAATAGGGTTTACTTTACTTTAAAAATGCATTCCATATAGAAATTAATATAACACTAAAGAAAGCGAAATTCGGAATTCTGCACTTGCCATATATCTTTTAAAGAATATTTTTGTTCTATTTTTCTTCTTTTGTTTTTTGTTTTTCTTCTTTTTTAAAATTAATAAAAATATTTTAAAACAGAGTATCATTGCACCCCCAATTTCAAATGCTGTCCAGTATCAGATGCCAAAATGAAAACTCTGTGGTTAATAAAAGTTGTCTAAAAATGGATGATACCCTTAGCTATCAAAAGCTAGCACTACTTGATCAATAGCTTCATGCATGTTTATTGCATGATCTTGATCCATAACACCATGCATGTTTAGCTGCAACCCATTCAGAGTTACTCCCTCTGTGTATGTCACCCAGTGTGGCCCACACCCCCTTCACCCTTTTGTAATGTCAGTGTACTTGCAAAGTCCTCTGGGGCAGATTTCCTGCACTTCACTTCAGAACACAGATTATTTTGACATGAGGATTTTTCCCCTTTCTGTATAAATTAGCATTTGTGTCTCCTCACTTGCGGGTGTGGGTGGCTGTGGGTGGCGCAAGTGGTTAAGTCACTGTGCCTGTTAACCAGCAGGCCAGGGTTCGAGACCTGGGTCAGCCCCACAAGACAGGGTGAACTCCTATCCTTGGCCCAGCTCTGCAATGCCAGCTGGATCCAATCGTATTGGCCCTGCCTTTCCATTGGACTAATTCAGTGGTGTGGAGAGGGGGGATTTGCTGCTTGGGTAACAGCCTATCCTCCATAACAATCTAACCCAGGCTGTCATGCTTCACATGCAGTGTATGTAGCGCCGAGCATGATACCATAGTCTTTAAAGACCTATGGAGGCCTGCTCCTCACTTTGTGGCACTGGAAGCACTGTGGATAGAAGGTGTGCGCTGGTTGCCCTGACTTGATATGCACGGCAGGCAAGACAAGGCTGGAGGGAACTGACAGAAGGAGACAGAAGGAGACAGAGGGAGAGAGCTGGAAATACAGAATTTCCATCTGTATTTGTGGGGACTTGTGAGCATTGCTGGGGCCACATCAGAGCCAGATTAAAAACAGAACAGCACAGCAGCCCCCCTCCATCCATCTCCAGAAGTAAACTGGCCCAAGGAGGACCAAACTGGTTGAGAGGCTATATCCAGTTTGTTCTCCAAACAGCAGCTGAAAAGAGCTCAGTGGTATGGTGTTGGGTTTATCTGTGAAGAGGACCCCAAGGAGAAGAAGCTGGAGGACATCGATCCAGCCCTCTCCTCCTTTACTTCAAGTGAAACAGGAGCTGAGTTTGTGTAAGAACAAGAGTTGCATTTGAACTCCCTTGAACAGGAGTACCCTTAAACACCATCTTTAGGTTCATTTATATTTATCATATTTTTTAAATACTTCCATCTCAATGAGCTCAAGTGATGTAGATTATTTTTGCTCTCCTTGTGTCATCACACCTACCTGTGAGGTAGCTGAGGCTAAGTGAGAGAGTGACTGGCCCAAGGTTACTCAGGAAGCTTCATGACTGAGTGAAGATTTGAAGTTGCAGCAGATCTAAGTCCTGAACTTATATATACTAGATCTACTACTGCTAGTCCCACAGTATAAGTCCTGAACTAGTGGGCCAGTGGTGGGCCCAGCATGGCCCAAGAACTGGTTCCCCAGAAGTGGGCGGGGCCAGGCAGAGTCAGGGGCATGGCCAGGGTCAGGAGGCGGGGCCAGGGAGAATTTAAAGGGGGAATTTTTTAAAAAAAATTAAAAATTTAATTTTTTTTAAAAAAATCTATATTTTTGTTAGTGGGACTCACTGTCATGGGACTTACTTCAGAGTAGGCATGCATAGGATAGGGTTCTCAGGCTGCAGTTCTAGCCACACTTGCCTGGGAGTAGGCCCCATTGACTGTCATGGGACTTACTTCAGAGTAGGCATGCTTAGGATAGGGTTCTCAGGCTGCAGTTCTAGCCACACTTGCCTGAGAGTAAGCCCCATTGACTGTCATGGGACTTACCTCTGAGTAGTCATGCATAGGATTGGGCTCTCAGGCTGCACCCTGTCCACACTTTCCTGGGAGTAAGACCCACTGACTGTAATGGGACCTACTTCTGAGTAGACCTGCCTAGCCTAGCTCCCTGAGGATGCACCCTGTCCACACTTTCCTGGGAGTAAGACCCATTGAGCACAATAGGGCTTACTTTTGAGTAGACATGGTTAGGATTGTAATCACCAGGCGGAGAAAAGAAGGTCTATCCTGGAAAGAAGGGAGGAATGCTAGAGACAGTTTCCTGGGAGTAAGACCCATTGAGCACAATAGGGCTTACTTTTGAGTAGACATGGTTAGGATTGTAGTCACCAGGCTAAGGAAAGAGGCTCTATCATGTAAAGGAGGCAGGCAAGAATTAAAAAGAAAAAGGGGCCAGGGAGGCTGTGTTCTCCTCCGGCCAGCTGCTGCTCCATGCTGGAGGAAAGACTCTCCGTGCTGGAGCCTTTAACTGCTGGTGTACTGGTCCCCTTGGTTGACCCCCCTGCCGCTGCTACAGGCTCTCCAGCGGCTGGGGATTTGGAAGATCCTGTTCCCGGGGACCGGAGCGAATAGGCCTCTGCCCACCTGTGACTACTACTTCCACGTCAACAAGTCTGAACTACTGCTCCTACTACAATTACTTCTACAACTATAACTGCTACTACTACTATAGGACTTGTACTGTAGTAGAACAACAACAACAACAACTGCTGCTGCTGCTACAAGTCCTGAAACTAGAAACAAGTCCTGAACCTACTACTACTACTACAAGTCCTGAACCACTACTTGTACCACTACTATTACTACTTCTACTACAAACATGAACAACAACTACTACTACTATTACTACACGTCTTGAACTGCTGCTGCTGCTGCTGCTATTACTACTTCTACTACTTGTCCTGAACTATGACTATTACTAAAAGTACTGAATTACTACAAGTCCTGAACTACTGCTACAAATCCTACTACTTACCACCCCATCCTGGATCTCCAAAGTCTGAGCCCTAGACAGTACCAGCCCATCCCATGCCAGGATGCTAATACTCTTGTGAACCAGCTGCAGCCTTGACATAGATGGGAATTGATACAGAGGAGGAGAAAAGTGGAAGGGGCCTGGAAGTCAGACCCCCTCAGATACAATTGAAGTGTTGAAGCCCCATAGATTGACCCTTAGCCCTTTCTGGACCAACCTGGTTCCTTGGAGCTGTCCGCGGTGCTGCAACCCCAACAAGATTCTGCCCAGAAGTCGGAGTTGCTTCTTTGTGAGTCCAGACTCAGCAGGATCTTGAGATGGAGGAAGCCACTTGTGGCAGGTGAAAAGGTGTGTGGGAAGTCGTGTGGCGCATGCTTGTCCCAAAGAACTCATGCTCGGGCACTCAAACACAGATGATTTTGAAGACCAGCAGCAGACATTACCCATCAGCTTCCAGACTTCATCCTATCTTTGGAAATACAAGGGGCTTCCCTCAAGATGAGAAGGAGGTCTGTTTTCATGAGATCTGATGATGGGTCCCTGCAATCTAATGATGCAGAGAAGCCTGGCTGGAATCTCAGCCCAGTATGGCTGGGTTCTTACATTACTTTCTCAGCTGACCCCTGAACTGCACCACTGTCAAAAATCTCCTGCTCAGACAACTCCAGAACTGCTAAAATTGATTGTTGGAGCAGTTAGGTCAGAAAAAAGAAAATAATTCTTTACCCAGTGTGTAATTAATCTGTGGAACTCCTTGCCACAGAATGTGGTGAGAGCATTTGGCCTCAATGCCTGGAAAAGATTTCTTCAGGACAGATTTCAGGAGGAAAAATCCATCATGGGTTACAAGCCATGATGGGTATGGGCAACCTCCAGATTTTAGAAGTAGGTGACTTCAGAATGCCAAGTGCAAGGGTGGGCACCAGGATTCAGGTCTCTCATTGTGCTGGGTGCTCCCTAAGGCATCCTGTGGGCCTCAGAATTGTGGTCAGTGGCCGTAGAGTGGTAGAAAGTTGAAGCAGCCTCTGATGTGCTTTGCCTAAGGTCACCTTGGTGGATCACAAGGTCCTTCCTTATGACACAGATGCAGCCTGGAGTATGGGCTCTAGTTAGGATGAGTAGAACAAGCTCAGTTGCAATCAGAAATTCATGGACATTTGAGACTCCGGTATCAGCTGGATATCTGATAGGTCACAAAAGGAAAGCAAGTGGGGCTTAACCCCTCTCGGTTTTCTTACAACTAGTGTAGTGGACTGGCAAGATCATTGGAATTGGAGTTGTGGAGAGTGGGTTGTCTTAAAGCAGTGGTTCTCAAACTTCCTAATGCCATGACCCCTTAATACAGTTCCTCATGTTGTGGGGACCCCCAATCATACAATTATTTTCGTTGCTACTTCATATCTGTAATTTTGCTACTGTTATGAATAGTAATGCAAATATCTGATAATGCAGGGTGTATTTTCATTGTTACAAATTGAACATAATGAAAGCATAGCGATTAATCATAAAAACAATACATAATGACAGACAGACAGACAGACAGACAGACAGATAGATAGATAGATAGATAGATAGATAGATAGATAGATAGATAGATAGATAGATAGATAGATAGATAGATAGATAGATAGATAGATCTGGCATAGCTAAGAGGGGATGACTGGGAAAGAAAGAAAGAAAGAAAGAAAGAAAGAAAGAAAGAAAGAAAGAAAGAAAGAAAGAAAGAAAGAAAGAAAGGGTCTTCTGAGTAGACATGCATAGAACTGGGCTCTAAGTCTGCAATCCTCCCCGCCCCCAAGGCCCCACATCATCTCACAGCTGCTCAGATGCTCCTTCTGAGCTGCTTCTCAGCAGCTTCTTCCACCTGCAGGCTCCCTCGTTTCTGCCTGGTCTTCCCACCTGGCCCCCTGCACCAGGAGTCTTTAGGTGACCCAAAGGGTCCCGACCCCCACTTTGAGAAACGCTGTCTGAAAGCCTTGCTCATCACTGTTAATCATCCTCATTTTTCCTTTTACAATAACGTGCATGGTGTCATTGATCAAGATCATGTAATTAAGATGTAATACATGTAATACCATGTGTGTAATTATGTGCATGGTATTAAGATCATGTGATAATGTGCATGGTAATATTGATCAAGATCATGCAATAACATGCATAGTATTGATGAAGATCATGCAATAATGTGCATTGTGTTACTGATCAAGATCATGCAAAAACGTGCATAATGATTTGATCAAGATCATGCATGATCCTCCATGATGTTATTGATCAAGATCATGCAATAACACGCATGGTGTTTTTGATCAAGGTGATCATGCAATAACATGCATGGTGTTATTGAACAAGATCATGGTACAATGTGCATGGTGTTATTGAATAAGATCATGCAAAAACATGCACATTGTTATTATTGGTGTTATTGGTCAAGATAGGGGTTTTTGACACCTCCTTTCACTGTGTTCTGAATAAAGCACCCTACATACCACTTGAAAGAGAAGGTGAGGGTGAAGCCTCCATACACTGCTGTCCATTTAATCAGATCAAGATTAATTGATTCAGTGATTCTGAAACTTTTTCACACTGGGCCCCTTTTTAAAGAATAACATTGTATCAGGACTGTCGGGAAGTGATGTCATCAACCTGGAATTGGGACCCCCAGAACCACATCCATCCTTTCAAATCTTGAGGAGTCTTTTGACACCCCCCTTCATGAGCCACCTTAGGTAGCAAAGATCTGCCACTTTGCAGTCTTACCACCCTCACTTCTAAGCTCACAGGAACCGTCACAGACCCCAGTCATAATCTAATCCTATTAAATTCTTTTGCTTTCAAAGTGAGACTTGATTGGAATGGCAGCAACTGTCAGAAACATTGCCTTGGTTTCAAGTGAATGCTTTTTTTCCTCAGATTCCTTCCAGGGAAATCCTGATAAATTATGTAAAGCTGAAGTCTTAGGGCAGGGAATGATGCAATGAGTTATCAGCATCTTACAGGGAGTGGTGCAAACCCTAGTGATGCATCCGAGCAGCAATAAATGAACAAAAATGCAACTGTTTCCGAGAAAAAAAAGTTTCCTGGTGTGGAATCCACCTTGGTCCTCACAACAACACAAGCAAGGTAGACTAGACAGGTATATATACCAGCAGAGCCACCTTTGGGGCAGATTTGAACCCAGGACTGACTGAGGTATTATGCATATCTCAGTGACTCAGTGACATTGAGATACACAGCATTGTCTCCTGTGATCAGGGTGACTATGTGTTTTTTCCAGGACATGTCCTCTTTTTTAACCTTATGTCCTGGATAAAAATCTTCACAGTCTTCCTTTTCTTTGGCAACATGCGGCCTTCTTGCATAATCAGCAGGCCAGGGTTGGAGACCCAGGTCCCCACAAGACGAGAATTTCCTGCTACAGGCAAGGGGTTGGACTAGATGATTCACTGGTCCCTTCCAACTCTATGATTCTATGATTCTAATTAATCAATTACCAGTATACGGAATATAATTTTGGTTTTACATATATACATTTAATATATATTACATTACATTATATGCAAGCAACATATATGAGTGTTTTTAGCTTTTATTTTGTCCTTAATTTTTCCTGGGTGTCCTACATTTTGGGGTCAGGGGGTCTCATCCTTGGTTATGACACCTGGGTCATCCTGCCCATGAAGCACAGAACTGATTTCCTCAAATACACTTCTGCAGTTGTTCTTTGCTGGGACACAGGCACAGCTGAGCCTTGCGGCGCACAAGGGTCACATGTCACAGCCACAGAGTGACTGTCAGAGGTAATGAAAGAGCTTGGAGGAGCCTCTGCTTTTTAATGCTACTTTGCTGGTGACAACCAGAATTAATTCCTCCTGCTTGTTGGACTTTTAATCAGGGACTTTTAATCAGGCCTGGCCTCAACTTCATTACGGGGTGCATGATGTTTCCTGATACTGAAGATGTGCCACAATTCAGTGCATGACTTTTATGGCTGGGATGGAGCCAGCTCTTGCCTCCAGTAGAGCAAGATTTAGAAGCTGTTGCTGTGATGGAAGGAAAGTAAGGCTGTCAAATCTAGTCTCTGGAAACAGCCATTGGGGTTGTCAGTCTGCCGGTCCTCCAATTTAATGCCAGTTCCAAAAGCATAAGACCAGTATCCTAGACTGGAGTTAGTGATCCATGTAGACTGGCACTCTGTGGAAGCCCCAAGAAGGCCCACATGCCCTTGCCGCTGCCAGCGAGGGTGCTATGAGCTGGAGCATCACTTCCTTACTCAGCGATCAGAGCCATGTGGGTGGCAGACACTGGCAATGCGGTCTCTAAATGAAAAACACTGAGTAACAGGAATTTCTTTGTGTCCAAATGTTCTGAAAGAATCAAACAATCAATCAATCAGTCAGTCAGTCAATCAATCAATTAATCAATCAATCGTGTTATATACAGCTTTTCAACAAAAAGTTCACAAAGCGGTTTACAGAGAAAATGAAAAAATTAGAATCTATGAAATGGAAAGAAAGAATGGAACCCATTGGATAGCTAGAGGGGTGCAGAGCAGTCAGTTGTGCAAGGCGTCTCTCCCCCTTTGGAGCCATTCCCCTGCCTGGAATGGAGGGAATCCTTGCATACTCTCTCTAAGTCTGATTGCTCCACCTCCACCTAGAGAGCTATGCCACCAAGTGGTCCACACATGGCCCCCCACAGACCCCACACTTCATCCTTAGGCAGGGTCCATGACAAGCACCCCAAGTGGACCTGTGGAACTTCCCACCACAGGACATGGTTGGAAGAACTCCCTGCTACAGGGCTTGGTTGGAAGAACTCCCCACCACAGGACATGGTTGGAAGAACTCCCTGCTACAGGGCTTGGTTGATGACCTCCTTTTCCTTGTGAGGTGGCAGCTCCATGCTGTTGTAATTAATAAATTCTATAGACTAGTTTTAAATTTAAAAATAAGTCATAAAGTGATTAACTTAAGCACCCAAAAGAGTATGGACAAATGTTTTTAGCTTTTATTATTTCATGTTTTATATTTTATTCGGTGTCCTACATTTTGGGAGGGCCTTGTCCTTCGCAGCCCCCCCGCGCATGACTCCTCTGGGCACATCAGCCAGTGCAGCCTACACCCTCTGAACCCCCAAGCAATGCCCCTGTGTTGAGGGCTAGAACTCCAGCTCTGAAAATCTCATAAAATGTTATTTATTTACTCAGACGTAAGCCCATTGAGTTCAGTAAGGTTTAGGTGGAAATCCTATCTTTCTGAAAACAAACACCACTACAGAAGACAGGAGAAACCTTCAGGAGAATCTGGATAAACTAGAATACTGGGCTATAACAAATAGAATGAACTTCAACAGGGAGAAATGCAAGATACTGCACTTAGGCAATAAAAACCAAAAACAGGTATAAAAGTGAGGTGCCCAGAACTGAACACAGTACTCAAGGTGAGGTCTGACCAATGCAGAATAAAGAGGAACTAGAACTTCTCGTGACTTGGAAGCTACAGTCCTCTTAATGCAGCCTAAAATGGCATTTGCTTTCTTTGCAGACACATCACACTGCTGACTCATGTTCAGCTTGTGATCCACAACTACTCCAAGGTCTCGCTCACGTGTTGTGCTGCCAAGCCAAGTATCCCTCATTTAAGAAAGATGCAGCCAAACTGGAGCAAGTCCAGAGGAGAGCGACAAGAATGATCAGTGGGATGGAAGGGAAGCCCTACGAGGAAAGGTTGGGGGAACTTGGGATGTTCAGCCTGGAGAAAAGGAGGCTGAGGGGAGACATGATTGCCCTCTTCAGATACCTGAAGGGCTGTCATAGGGAGGAAGGGGCCAATTTGTTCATAGCTGCTTCTGAGAGCAGAACTAGAACCAATGGGTACAAACTGCAAGAAAGGAGATTCCGGCTGGAAATCCGGAAAAAATTCCTGACAGTGAGGGCGGTTCGGCAGTGGAACAGATTGCCAAGGGAGGTGGTGGACTCTCCCTCACTGGGGATCTTCAAGCAGAGGCTCGATGAGCACCTGTTGGGGATGGTCTAGGAGGACTTCCTGCTGCAGGCAGGGGGTTGGACTAGATGACTGACTGATCAACATCCAGCTGATGAACTGGGAGGTTGCACAGAGGATGATGGTATGCATGGAATCATAGAATCATAGAGTTGGAAGGGACCTAGTAGGTCCCCTAGTAGGTCCCCACCCCACTTGAAACTGACCTCCAGATTGACACAGAACCATTTACTTAAACCCTTTGAGTGTGGCCGTCAAGCCAGTTGTGGATCCAGCTAATGATTGCCTTGTCTAGCCCATATTTTTCCAACTTCCCAATTAAGATGTCATGCGGGACCTTGTCAAATGCTTTGCTGAAGTCAAGATAAATGACATCCACAGCATTGCCATGTCCAGTAAGCTCGTAACCTGATCAAAAAAGGAGATCAGATTTGTCTGGCAAGATTTATTCTTGGTAAATCCATGCTGGGTTGTTTTGATCACCAAGTACTTGTCTACATGTGCACAAATTGTGTGTTTTATGATTTGTTCTAATATCTTGCCCGGGATTGAAATCAAACGGACTGGTCTATAATTTCCGAGGTCTTTCCCCCCCTTCTTAAAGATTTAGTTATGGTGCCCATGGGGGGGGGGGTCTTGTGCAGCAGGAATGTCTTGCAAATTGGGGGGACTTGTACAGGGGAGTGTCTTGCGAATGGGGGATGGTGCATATCGGAGGGTGTTATGCATGGGGGTTTGATGTGCATGGGGGATGATTCACAGTGGGAGGGTGTTAGTGAGCATGAGAGGATGGTGCGCATGGGGTGTTGGTGTGCATTGGAGGGTGGTGCGCATTGGGATGGTGGTGCACGTGGGAGGGTGATGCACATGGGGGTTGGTGCACATGGGGGTTGGTGTGCATGGGAGGATGGTGCACATTGGGATGGTGGTGCGCATTGGGATGGTGGTGCACATGGGAGGGTGATGCACATGGAGGTTGGTGTGCATGAGGGACTGATGCACATGGGGGTTGGTGCACATGGGAGGATATTGCGCATAGGAGGGTATTGCGCATGGGCAGTTGATCAGGGTGACCAGATGCCCAAACCCCAAAAAGAGGACAAGGTCTCCAAAATTCCTGACATCCAAGCAAAATCCTGACTTTCTTTTAAATATGTAGGATACCCAATAAAATGAAGGGCAAATGGAGGACATATTAAAATAAAGGCTAAAAACACTTGTATTCTTTCCTGTAAGCAGACATGATCATCATGGCAGGTATAAACCTTGGGGGATGTTGGTTTGGAATATTTGAAGTGTGGTTTGTAAAGGTGAAGGTAGGAGCAAGGAGCCCAATCCAAGGGAGATAAAACAGTGTGGGCATCCAAATGTGAGATCTGAGCTGGCATTGGGTACCAATACCGGGGTTTGCCAATATAGAGTTTCTGATGAGCAACCAAAATTTTCTTCTCTGGATCTGAACTGCCCCCTGCTGGCACCCACCTGCATAGCAGTGCTAGACAGTTATATGGCTAGATATCCCTCCTCTCACCCTGAATTCTCTCTCCAGCAGGGGTCCTCAAACTTTTTATACAGGGGGCCGGTTCACTGTCCCTCAGACACTGTCAGGGGCCAGACTATATTTGGAAAAAAAATGAACGAATTCCTATGCACACTGCACATATTTTATTTGTAGTAGTGCACAAAAAAAAAAAAAAACAAGAATCAACGAAACAAATAACATTTCAATGTGAACTGTGGGCCTGCTTTTGGCTAATGAGATGGTCAATGTTAGGTTCCATATTTGTCTTTGCTAGTCATAGCAAGTGATGCAAGTGTTCATCAGTTAGTCTGGATCTGATTGGAGATTTCAGATGTTTCATTCGGGAAAAAGTCTGTTCACAGACATAGGTGCTGCCAAAGATGGTTACAATTTTAAGTGCATCGTTTCTGAGATTATGGTATGTCTCTGAGGGGAGAGATGCATAGAAATTAGTAAGGCTGCTTGATTTGAATGCATCTTTCAGCAAGTCACAAGTCTGTAGTTCGGCCAATTCCATTTGGTAAATCGGATCAACAGTTTTAATGTCAACAGAAAATGGGTTCTGGAAAAGCTGTATGTCCTGTTCATTGAGATGAAGCTCTTTAAATCTAATTTGAAACTCCTTTTGCAACATTTCTAGTACATCCATACATGTTTTATTTGGGAATGCAACTGCTGGTTTTTCTGCAGACAGGTTTTGAGTTGTGGGGGGATGGTAGAAGTTTTCCTCCTTTACTTGGTTAATGAGCAGGTCTAATTTGACTTGAAATGCTTTCACATGTGAATACATATCACAGATGAGCTTCCCCTTTTCTTGAAGTTGGACATTGAAATTGTTGAGTAGCTCTGTTACATCTGCCAGAAACGCAAGGTGCCATTTCCATTCTGCATCTTTGAGCTCTGGTACTTCTTTGTTTTTAGAAAGCATAAAATCATAAATCTGTGGAAGTAAGTCATAAAATCGTTTCAAAACTCTCCCTCGACTCAGCCAATGGACTTCTGTGTGGTACAGAATAACTTCATAGGCAACATTTAGCTCAGACAGAAATTCCTGAAACTGTCTGTGGGCTGTGGGTGGCGCAAGCGGTTAAGGCGCTGTGCCTGTTAACCAGCAGGCCAGGGTTCGAGACCTGGGTCGGCCCCACAAGACAGGGTGAGCTCCTGTCCTTAGCCCAGCTCTGCGACGCCAGCTGGATCCAATCGTATGGGCTCTGCCTTTCCATTGGACTAATTCAGTGGTGTGGAGAGGGGGGATTTGCTGCTTGGGTAACAGCCTATCCTCCATAACAATCTAACCCAGGCTTTCATGCTTTGCATGCAGCATATGCAGCGCTGAGCACGATACCATAGTCTTTCAAGACTGACGGAGGCCTGCTGTGGTTTAGTGCATGAGCTCTAATGAAGTTAACACAAGAAACCACAATTTTCATGACAGAGTCCAGCTTCAGCGATTTACAACACAGTGCTTGTTGGTGGATGATGCAGTGTATGGCTATTGGATGTGAATGGTTGCGTTTGTCCATCTCTTTGTTAATGCATGCAACCACTCCTTTCATGGACCCCACCATGCTAGGAGCACCATCAGTTGTCACACTGAATAGTTTACCCCAGTCCAGCTCCAAATCATTCATAGCTTGGCAAACTTTCTCATAGATATCCTCTCCTGTAGTTGTTCCTTTGATGCTTTTCAGTGCAGCAAGCTCCTCTGTGACTTCAAAAAGAATCATTTGTCCCACAAATGAAAATTAGAAGTTGTTCAGAATCACGAACATCATTGCTTTCGTCGAGTGCCAATGAGAAATAGCAAAGCTTTTTTGAGGAGTTCAAATTTCCCCCCATTTCTTCAATCCTTTGTGTAATTGTAGGTCCTGTAAGACTCACTGTACTAAATAAATCCGACTTCTCTGGACACATCTCATTGGCAACAGAAAGAAGGCATTCTTTAACAAATTCTCCCTCTATGAATGCTCTGCCAGTGCGCGCTATGAACTTGGCAACTTGACAGCTTGCTCGAAGTGATGATATATTGAGCTGCTCGTGCTTCACAAAAGTATTTTGCTGAGTTGTCAATCCATGTTTCAGTTTTAATATTTTATCTTTTCTCACTTCTCCGACCAAAGAATCATATTAATCTTTATGTTGAGTTTTGTAGTGTTGATGCAAATTGTATTCCTTGAACACAGACACTGAATTCTGGCATATCAGACAAACAGCTCTGTCTTTGTGCTCCGTAAAAAAAATAATCAGAAGTCCACTTTTCTTGGAATACCCTGCACTTGGAGTCAATTTTTCTTTTTTCGACATGATGGTGCACGTGCTAAGCAACAAACTGTTAAGCAGCAAAACTGCTAAGCAAACCCAATAAGCAACACCAGTGTTGGCAGTGCCAAAAGAAAGCAAAAGAGCAGAATGATGCAGGGTTGGCTAAGCATCCCCAAGGAGCTACGGAAAGTCAGCTGAAAGAAACAATATTAAAAGAACAATATTAAAAATAAAATATTAAAAGAACAATATTAAAAGAACAATATTAAAATAATCATAAAAATGATAAAATAATCATAAAAATCATTAAATAATCATTAAAATAATCATAAAAACCTTCCCTCCATCCCCCATTCCTCACAGAGATACCAACTGCACTGGGGTGGAGGGAAGCAAAGGATATCTTCCCAAAACATTTTATGGTGATTATGATTTTATTATTGAATTAGTATACTTGTATCTTTCACTTATGTGAGCCACTTCAGGAGCCTCTTTTGTCCTGCCTCTTAGCCTCTGAAATCTCCAGAACAAAACAAATGTGAGAATTCCCATGAGTGATTTTGTAGGTACAGCAGAGAAGTGCTGAGCCACTGCAAAATATTAAGGATTAAAATAAATTTTTAGACTTTCATAGAATACACAGCATGGAAATCAAACCATAAAAAACAAGAAACTGCAGGACTAAAGCCCTGGCATGACATGGGAGCTCTTCATCAACCCAGTCAGTAGGCAGTGCACTTCATTAATATCATAAACAATGTGGGGGACACTGGGACAGCAGTCCACAGAACTGCCATGAAAGTGTTTCTCAGTGTTTGTCTTCTGCTGTACCACTTCACATGATTCACCTATTTTGAAAGTACAGTGGTGTCTCACATAAAGAGCTTAATTCGTTCCAGAGGCATGCTCTTTAATGAATTGCTCTTTAAGTGAAGCTGATTTTCCCATAGAAAATAATGGAAACTCAGACGATTGGTTCCACAATCCCCAAAATATTAATATAAAAATATTAACTGGATGTAAAAAGGATGACAAAACACTGGAATTGAATTCAAAACATGCATTCAATTGTGCACGATCCTATGAAGTCTACTTAGGCTGCAATCCTAAAGACACTTACCTGGGAGTAAGCCCCATTTAATACAATCTGATCTGGGGTACTCAGTGATCTGGGGTGCTCACCTTGGGGTCTGGGGGCATCAGCATGGGGCAACACAGAGGGTGGGTTTCTGATCTGGGGTGCTCACCCTGGGGTCTGGGGGCATCAGCATGGGGCAACACACAGGGTGGGCTTCTGATCTGGGGTTCTCAGTGATCTGGGGTGCTCACCCTGGGGTCTGGGGGCATCAGCATGGGGCAACACACAGGGTGGGCTTCTGATCTGGGGTGTTCAGTGATCTTGGGTGCTCACCCTGGGGTCTGGGGGCATCAGCATGGGGCAACACAGAGGGTGGGCTTCTGATCTAGGGTTCTCAGTGATCTTGGGTGCTCACCCTGGGGTCTGGGGGCATCAGCATGGGGCAACACAGAGGGTGGGCTTCTGATCTGGGGTGCACAATTATCTGGAGTGCTCACCCTGGGGTCTGGGGACATCACCATGGGGCAACACAGAGGGTGAGCTTTGGGTGCTCACACTGAGGCGCTCACCCTGGGGTATGAGGGCATCACTATGGGGGCCACACAGAGGGTGGGCTTTGCTGATCTGGGGTGCTAAGTAATCTGGGATGCTCACCCTGGGGGCTGGGGTCACCATCATGGGGCGACACAGAGAGGTGGGCTTTGCTGGAGAGCATCTTCATGGTGCAGGCTGGAAGGGTCCCCATCCGGTGCTGATCTTAACACATGCTGGCTACTGGGCTCAAGGGAGTGGTTGCTGTCCAGGGAAGGAGGGAAGGCTTGCTGGGCTCCTCCCTGGCTGGGTGAGGCTCAAGAGGAAGAAGGTCCAGAGTCTGAGCTGTAGAGAACGTGCGTTCCAGGAAACTGCAGGTAAGAGCCCTTTCCTGGCTCCTCTAGTGGCCAAATGAGACAACTGCCTTAGGTTTGGGGGTGACCATCTCTGCCTCTCTTTTTGGGGGGAACATAGAGGTAGAGGCCTTCAAGGGCCAGAAGATCTTGAGGTGTACCTGGGCCCCCTCCCTTAATGGGGGTGATTTCCTATCCCCTCCATGGGTCACCCTCCTTGTTAATCTGGTGGGTGAATTTCCACCCTGGGGGATTCCCTTTGTAAGTCTCCCCACCCCAAGGAAGCAGGAAAGGGGAGATCAAAGTTTGTGGGGGTGGATAAGAAGTGTAACCCTTCTTCTTTGGCTGCCCCCATCTCTGAGTCTGGCCCTGCCCCCCACTGCCTCCATGTGTAACTGTTCTTGTTAATTTGGGGGGGGGGGCAAGGGAGGAATTCCCACCGTGAGGGATTCCCTTCAGAGTTGGCCCCCCCAAAAAAAGCTGGAAGGGAGAGATCAAGGTTTATGGGGGGATAAGAAGCGTAACCCCTCTTCTCTGGCTGCTCCCCATCTCTGAGTCTTGCCCTGCCCCAAACTGCCTCCATGGTCACTCACCTTGTTAATTTGGTGTGGGATTTCCCACCCTGAGGGATTCCCTTGAGAATTTGGGATCCCCTCCAAGAAGCAGGAAAGGGGAGATCAAGATTTGTGGCCGGAGGAGGTAATAAGCATAACCCCCTCTCTTCTGAGTCTTGCTTTACCCCCTCTGCCTCCATGGGTCACTCTCCTTATTAATTTGGTGGGGGAATTCCCACCCCTTTGAGAGTTACCCCCTCTCCAGAAGCAGGAATTGGGGAAATCAAGGTTTGGGTAGGGAGCAAGAAATCTAACCCCCTGCTTTTGCAGCTTCCCCCATCTTTGAGTCCATTCTGCCCCATACTACCCTCCTATATAAAGCAAAGGTTTGAAGACCCAGTTTTTTCTGCTCCAACCTGGGGTTAACTCAAATTGTCCAGACTTGTGCGGGGACATCTTGGGTACTTCAGATGGGGGTCCTGGTGGGGAACACTGTCACCTCCTTTCCTAGCCCCTCTCCTACCTGCATGGCCTCTATACCCACAAAGGAGGGCTGGGGGGGGGTATCAGATGACCAGACATGTGTTGAAGGTTACAGGGGTCACCTGCAGGACCAACTGTGTGACCAGCCTTGGAATAAATAAGTAACTTCTGGCACAGCCATTGCTCCGAATGGTTCCGGTTTCTTCCGGAAAATGAAGTTGTGCAAACATGAGGTTCTCTTGAGCAAACACGTATTGTGAATATACAAAAAGGGATGTACCTTTTTGGTAACATTGGCACAACCTGTTTTTATATTGACGTCTTTCACATATGTGTTATTCAACATCAGTGTCCTCAGTGCTTTTTAAGAAAGTGGCGTATAATGGCAAGAGGACCCCCGTCCCCTAAATTGGCAGGCTTGACTCTGTGTGTGCCTCTGACTATAGTTTGATGTTTGGAAGGAGTAGAAAGGGGCAGCCCCACGTGTGCCTATTTTTGGAAGATCAAAGGGGCTGATGATTTGGTTCAGTTGAGCCATAGGTGGCTTGTGGGTGACATTAAAGCCACCCCATTCAAGCATGGGAGATGTGTTTTCTGCATTGTGAAAGTGTTCACGTGTTGTCACTCATCTTTTGGTGAAGGCCCTGAGATTGAACATTGATGTTTTGCAACTGTTCGCAAGAAGCTGGAGACGTTGTGGTTTGTGGTTCAGTGAGAACCTCAGCCACTTTCGTGGAGGCCACTTCCGCAATGGGATTCTGAGAGGAGGGGTTGAGTATGTCTTGCTGCCCTCTGCCCAAATCTGTGGCTTTGCCTTGCTTGGAAGATTGCATGGAAGACACAAAACCATTGCGTGGACACAAGACAATTAAGAGGGGCTCAACTGAGACCTCTAGATTTCCGTGCGGAGGTGGACTTCATATTTCAATTCTTTTTTCCAGCCAGTGCCCAATAGATTAGCTGGGCAGTTGTTGCTGCTTCCCTAAGTAGGGTGTGCTGCTGCGAGGTTGGCTCTGTGCCAGTTTTCCCCAGGATGGATCTGGCATGCTCTGAGAGCAAGTGGTTTATCCTCGCTTGTGCCATTTCCAGCTCTGGGTTTGTTTGAAAGATGGGTTTGTTTAATGACTGTTACTGCAGTGATGCATCTCCAAAAGCCTGTTTGTGTCTCACATGATCTTGGCAACAACCGTTCCCATATCTGGTCCTTTCCATCTCAAAAAATCTTGGGAAATTTGGATTAGGAAGACCCAGAGGTGGAGAAGTACAAGCATGTGGCAAGGAAGAGCAGTGCTTGGGTCCACAGGCACCACCACAACCTATTCCCAGTAAAGATGACTTTACTTGATTGTGTTGTTAAACAGGTGAATTGTGTTGTTAAATGTGGAACTCCTTGCTGCAGGATGCTTTTCAAAGCAGATTGGACAGATTTATGGAGGAAAAGTCCATCTTGGGTTATAATCCATGCTGAGAATATGCAACCTGCTGGTTTTAGAAGTAGGTTACCTCTGAATGCCTGATGCAAGAGTGGCAACAGGATGCAGGTTGTTGTCTAAGGGTTCAGTATTGTTGGCTAAAGGGGCTAGATTTGGCATCATCAGGGCTCAGGTTTGCTGTGCCTACCTAGAGGTTGGATCTGGGACACTTGGCAATCGGCTCCATCAGAGCTCAGTGTTTCCTTCCCTGGTGGGTTTCAATGCACCATGGGGACCACCACTGATGTCATGTAGAGAAGTTCTACCTCTGGATCCTCTTCTCTATTTTCTGTCTGACCTTTAAATATAATGTGTCAAAATACCACAAATTTTCTCCTACTTCTCCATTTGTTAAATGGGAACAATCCTAAAGAAACATTCCTGGGAGTAAGACCCATTGAACACAATGATCTAGTCCAACCCCCTCCCTGTAGCAGGAAATCCTCATCTTGTGGGGACCCGGGTATCAAACCCTGGCCTGTTGGTTAAGAGGCACAGCGTCTTAACCACTTGCGCCACCAGTGGCATGGCTACCCAGGGGGCATCCATTCAAATTGAGTGTTGGGAGTGTTAGGAATGCAAAAAAGAAAAATATTTCTTTACTCAGTATGAAATTTGTCTGTGGAACTCCTTGCCACAGGATGGCATCTAGAATAGATATTTTTAGATTCCTAGAGGTAAAAGTCCATCAAGGTTTACAAGACAAGAAAGAGCAGGGCTTGGGTCTTCCCAAGTAAAGCCAACTTCAGATGGGTGGATTTGTGTTGTTAAACTGTGGAACTCCTTGCCACAGGATGCCTTTTAAAGGAGATTGAAACCTTCTGGTTTTAGAGGTAGGTAACCAGATGTAAAGGACAGCACCAGGATCTTGTTGTCTTGAGTGCTCCTTATCTGGTGGGCTGCTGTGAGCTAATGGAAGTGGGACTAGATGGGCCTGATCCAGCAGGGCTCTTCTAATCTTCTTATATAGCCTGATTTGGACACTTTGGGAATTCACAAGGTCATTCCCAGGCAGAGGACAGGGTTGGTGCTGAACTCCAACTGCTGAATGCTGAACTCCCAGCTGCTGAATGCTGCAAGTGGTTGGGGAGGGACGCTTGTGGGGTACCCCTTAAAGTCACCAGAAGTTGGGTGCTGGAGAAAGTGGCCACCCTAGCTTAACAAGGTGATCCTTGCTCTCCTTGAAATCAGACGGTGTGGCAATAAAGACGTGCTTGTCACTGCTGACTCAGACAACAAAAGTTACCTTTGGTCAGGATCCGGGATTTACTGCTGATGGGTTACATGTGTTGAGATTCAGCAGTGCCAGTATAGTAAACAAAATCAGCTGTCAGAATTTTATTAGAATTTATTGGAATTTATTAGAATTTATTAGAAATTATTTGATACCTCTGAAATCATACTGTAAACCCAGGCAGTTTGCAGACACACATTCCCAGACAGAAGCTTCCAATCAACATTCACAGGCTCCCCGGAGAGGAGATTATAACATCACAATGCCCCCTTCTCCTTTCCCAGGAGTTTGATAGTTATCAGTAATTAGCCACTTAAGGCTTGTAAAAGCTAGCCAAGCTAAGACAGGAAACTCTCTTTGTCTTCACCTGACCCTGTGGCAATAATAAAGAAGCGCTAAGTGGGAAAAGGAATAAGAACAACTAGATGGAAGGAAGGGAAAACAATGACTTAGGAATATTAATTGTTATGCAAGACGGAAAAACTTGTCTTAAACCCAAAGATTATGAAATTAAAATGAAATTTTAATTTCTTCTTTTTGTATTAACAGAAGCCCAAATGGATCAAATAAATGTTAAACCCATGTGTGCTTAACTTCGTATGACAGTTGTGATGTTTTCCATTGTAATTGTATCTCCCTAATCTCACCTCTTTGTGTATAACAGGAAACTCTAAAGTAGGATCTCTTGTACACCTGTGAGAATATCTCTGTCACAAAGAAATAATCCCTTTTTGTAAAGAATGTATACGTGACTGAAGGGGTATAAGAAGTGTGTGCGAAATGTACAAGGGTTCTCAGTCTTTTTGTAGGACGAAACTCTGTCTGACTGGGATCTGGAGCTCCAATAAAGAAATCTCTTGCTTGCATCAGCGTCTCCTGGGTCCTCTCTGGATTAATCTCCCAATCTTCCTATTACACCAGAAGGTGCTTCCTGGAGGTGTTCTTCCTCCGCCCTTTGTTCCTTAACAGTAGGCAGGTGGGTGGACTTACCTGCCAGGTGAAACTTCTCTGCACTTGAGTAATTGGTTAATGATAAATTCCAGATCACCCAGAAAGCCTGCAGGTTTCTCTTTAGGGCAGGCTTTCTTCTGCAACACACTCTTCTGTCTTGCCCCTGCTGAGAGGTAGGTAGGTGTTTGTGTGTTTATGTGTATGTCCATCCTTTTGTTCCGTGCACCCCTTAATTGCTGATGATTTGGGATTATTGCACCCTTGGGTGTGGTGTAAATATCTATCCTGCTCTGGGACACGAGCAGCTTCCTTCCCCCTTCCCTGTCCCCAATTAAATTTGCTGCTGTTGTCTCCATGTGTATGTCATGGAGAAAGGATCTTTGGGGTCTTACATCTCAGCTACCTCTTGTGTCCGGCAAATCTCACAATTCTGTGTTCAGAGGTTGAATGTGTTGTTGTATGGGGTGCATCCAATTCCTCAAAGGCCATTTCCCTCTGCTGCCCCCGTCACTTGCATACTGCGCGCATCTCCATTGCCTTTGCAATACAGCCACTGCCCTGCCACAAGACTGTTTTGGGCAGGGAGGCCACCCCATCTCATCATGATTGTGACCCCCTACAAGAACAGTTCTACCCTGTTGTTGTTCCTCAGCAGCAGGTAACCTTCTCTGGAACATGGAGGATCTACTGAACTTGCAAGGCAAATAGTGATTGACAGCTCTTGGATAGGGTTGCCATGTGTCCTGAAAAACTGGAACAGTCCCGGTTTTGGGGGGTTGTGTTCACATACTGGCAAATGGGACACAGGGTCCTGTCCCGATTTTGTGGAAGAGAATTGTGGCAATGCTACTCTTAGACCACCTGATCATATACTGTATAGCCATAGCCACTTCTGATGATGAATTTGATAGGTTTCTCCTGCGTTGTGGGATAAGGCAGGACAGGAAAACAGGACAGGAACATTTAGTGAATCTGCTGTGTGACTTAAAGCTGACACATGGCTATGGAAGATACCAGATCTTGTCCAGATTCCAGATCTTCTTCCTTGTAAGCTGGCTGACCAAATCTCTCCAACTGGCCAGAGAAAATATTCAGGAAATGGGCTTTCATACTTCTTGAGAAGGCGCTGATTTTCTGAGATCTTGGGGTGGTGGCTCAGCCGTTTCCTCCAGCAGAGTGGAGTGTCACCTACTATTCAAGACAGATTGTTGAATGAGAGATGGATACACTTTTATTTGCTTTCCTTGTCACACCAGCCTGTGTCCAGGCAACCTCACCAATTACACAGGGACCCGGAAATAATTTTGGCTCTGTGTATTAGTTGTGTTTTCTCCTTTTTTATAGGAGCCAAGTTTTCTCCTTTTATATAGGAGCCTTTTATATAGGCTCCTGAGATCTCTAGAGTCTGACTGATCAAATAAAAATTCTGTTAATTTGATTGTTCTAGTCTTTTAAAGCATGAAAACTTTTTACACCAGACACAGCTTAAATAAAGACATATGTAAGATTATGCAGAAAGTTTATAATAAGGCAGTGAGATTAAAAATGCACTTATATGCAACAGGTTTTACTTATATGCAACAAGTTAATAAATCTGTTAGTTTTTATTTTAATTGCAAACATTATTCATTTTATTCTTTCATAGTATCATCTGATCTAAGTTCATAAAAAAGATCAGATCAAATAAAAAAGCAACATCCCACAATGTTGGCTCAACTTTCTATAAATACAGATGACTCACTGTAGAGTTTTTCTATTTGGCTTTTGAAATGTGTGCTTAGTGGATAATAATCAGTGATCCTTTTTACTGTTTGACCACCATCTCAGCCTTAGACTGCAATCCTACCCACATTTTCCTAAGAGTAAATCCCATTGAACACAGTAGGACTTACTTCTGAGTAGACATGCATAGGATTGTACCCCTAGCATCTCTTTCATTCAGGTCTCGAGATAAGGAAAGTATTGTCCATGCAAATCCTGTGGAGCCTCCAAAATGTGTTCATGGTCAAAATGTGGCCACAGTCTGAGGGTTGGGCAGTGCTGGCTGGCGCTGAGCTCTGTGCAGAGCAGTCAGATTTCATAATCACAAAAGAGGACATGGCATCACAAAATGTAGGACGTTCAAAAGGATTGGCCACCCAACTCTGAAATCTTAATTTTACTTGCATTAACAGCTCAGAAGTTGTGTCTCTCTGTGTATGTCCAAGCAGTCCAAAAGTATTAATGCAATATTTGATTAGGGCAATGATTTTCAACCACTGTGCCGTGGGTAGTCTGTAGGTGTGCTGCAAGTTTTTGGGACAGGTCATTAGTGGAGCCAGAAGAGGATTTGAGCCCCCAACCAACATCATGGTGTGCCTTGTCAGTGGTCAAACTGATGGTACGCCTTGACAATTTTAGTCCCTTTTCAGTGTGCTATGAGATGAAAAAGTTTAAAATTACTGGATTGAGGGAAATGTCACTAAAAAGCTTCTAAAGGGATCTTAAATGTTGCTTTCTAGGAATTGTAAAAGCTTCACTTGGAATTTGTGTATCAGCACAATCCAGAGCAACTAATCTGTCCACATAAGAGCCCTTGGGTTGCCCTATCTATCACTAGGGTGGAGCAACTGCAAGATGCTCCACCCTAGTTACTCTGGAAGAGGCTTAGGGCAGAGCAAGGCAACATAGGGTGCCCTAAGAGAGGTGGACCTGCTCTGCCCTAAGCAGTTCAGGAGAGGCATGTTGAGGGCATGTTTAGCATTGCCTAGGGCAGAGCAGTTACTCTGTATCCAGAGCCTGTTTCCAAGGCAGAAATGCCCTCTTCCAGCCCTCAGAGTTATACCACCTCAGGAGCAGGTGTAGTAATGAGTAGACCCATAGGGTCCATGATAAGGCCTGAGTAAGAATGGCAGTGTTGACCAAAAATCTGAGTTCTTGGCCAGCCTAGCTGCAACCCCTGCCTCTCAACCTCAGGATACGGAACAACTACGGCAGCCCACTAACCTGGGGATACAGCAGGCCACTCCAAACATCCACCCTCCACGAGAGGAACTGCAGCTGTAACTGGTTGTCAGGAACTTCTGGGCTTTCTTATAAGGCAGACACCACAGCTGTTCCTTGTTCAGTGTGATCTGAGGGGGGTCTCCTCAGGAGCAAGTCCTCCCCATGAGTCAATTACTTAGCATGCTCTGGAGCAGTTAGGGCAGCCCAGGCTTCCTGACTCTCTGGATGCAGCATAACTTTATGTTCTGGATACAGAATAGTTAGGAGAGAGCAGTTAGGGCAGAGCAGGCTGAATTTGCTCTGGATTGTGCCCTATGTTTGGAAATACATGTAAAAATTAAAATATAACCATTCAAAAGCATGCATTAGTGTTTTTAAATTTAAGGGGGAGAATTGGGGCACTGAGCACAGCTACTGTTCTAAAGTTTGCATACCCAAAAGCCCCTCACAGCTGTGCTTCATGAGGGCCATTAATAGAAAAAAGTTAATTACAGCTTCTGAAACTTCCTGATATGAGTGGTATTGGGACATCGTGCCCATGTTTGGTGTTGTGAAACCTGAACTGTTACACATGGAAACACTTTCTGCACTGATGCAACAGCAATGGAAAAATTCCTGCCCTCCTTCCCTGCAATAAACCTATCTGACTCACTCGCTGACTCAGAGCCAGGTGAGTGAATTGGGACTATGCTCGCAGTATTCCTCAGCTGAACCAAATCACCTCCAGGAGTGTGTCCAGGATGGCATAGAGGTTCAGGATTTGGACTTAAGGGCCTGGTTCAAATATCTGCTCAGCCACACAGCTTTCTAGATGACGTTGTGCTAGTTAATATCAGTCTGCCTACCTCGCAGGGTTGTTGTGATGGAAAAAAGAAACCATGTATTCCTTGGTGGACGAGTGAAAAAAATGTGAGAAGTTAATAAATACCATAAGAATTGGAAAAAAACTGTGAAAAGTAAATAAATAAGAATTTGGCCCCCAATCATGACTTTATAGCTGACATGCCAGTCCATTGATCCATCATGAATATTAACCAAGCACTTATTTTTCTCAGAAGTAGGGAGCAGCAAAGAATTACAGCTTCCTTGTCCCACTGTTGTCACACTAGTGTTCTTTATGAACCAGGGAGAGACTTGCCTGTTTGGTTGGGTATTGGAAGGGCACCTTTTACTCTCCACTTGTTCAGACTACAAGATGGAGCCAGATCACGATGGCTCAGAATTCGCTGCAGGGATGGAGGCAGAAAAGGATCTTTCTGAGCCCTATTGGGTTGGGGGAAGCTGGGGATCACCTGGAATTGCAGGATGCAACACAAAATGCATTATTGGAAATCTTGCTTAATGATCATTGCAAGTCAGAATTTTTTAAAAAAATTGTTATTTTGGTTTCACCCAAAACAGTGCGTCATT
The DNA here is from genome assembly GCA_030015325.1 of Cryptoblepharus egeriae. NCBI lineage: Eukaryota > Metazoa > Chordata > Lepidosauria > Squamata > Scincidae > Cryptoblepharus > Cryptoblepharus egeriae. The sequence continues at coordinate 23,731,652 of JAREYC010000012.1, forward strand.
TGTAAAAATAGCAACCCTTCTTGACAAGTGGATCCTTCTTTGTTGCTGTGCTGAAAAAAGAAAAGGTCTTTATGTGGAGGGTCATAGCTCAGTCTGCCAGACCGGCAGGTGCAGTGAACCCTTGACAGACTTCAGAAACGGTGCACTCCTCCTCTTTCATTAAAAACTAGTCCAGCGTGTTTTGTGAATGTTTTGTTTTGTTTTCGTATGTATCCTAGCATCATTAAATGGGACCATTAGGACCGTTAAATGCATTAGGATCAAATGGCCTATCAGCCCTAATGGACCCATGTCCCCCTTGGCAATGTTAAATGGAGAATCCCCTGCAGCCTTGAGTCCAACCCTTTACTTTTCCAGGAAGGGCCGGAGAGATCTGTCTTAGCGTGAGATCTGTTTTGATCTATCTTGCTGAAAATGATCAAGCATCCGATTCAGGAGAAGAAAGTTTGCAGGGCTGGCCCAATTATATCAATCAATGTGTAAATTTCATGCAGAATGCAATGAAAGAAACTGCATTAAAATATCGGTATTCTATCAAATTATAGCAAAAAAATCAGCAGGGAGGGCAGTGGTGCATCACCATGCCCACCACTATGGCCTCTATAGGTAGGACTAAAATCAGCAGGGTTTTTGAATTCAATTTTTGAATTTTTGAGCTCCCATTATTGAAGGCTGTTGCCTTTTCCTGAGCACTGGATTGCAGAAATGCTGCCCTCCTCCTCTTCCTCCTAATGAGGTCTGCTTCATTCTTCTCTCCTAGGGATGACAGCCCCACCACCACCTCCTTATGAAGAGACGACAGGAATGAACAACCCTCCATATCCCTATCCATATCCTGCTCCAGGAACCATCACTGGACCACCCATGAAAGGTGGACCGACTCCTCAATATGGCACCCAGCCATATCCTGGTCAACCTGGATCTGCAGGAGGACCTGCCCCAGGTAAGCCTGAAATTCTTGGTCGACTTCTGAAGTGTCTTTTGAAGTGTCAAGACTTAGGGTGCAATCCAGAGTAACTACGGGGAGTCCTTGCTCTGGTGTAAGAACAATTTACTCTGGATTGCAATATGAATTTCCCATAGGTTTTCACTAGGTGGGGCCATAACTAATGTCTCTTATGTGTTCCTGTAATTACTCTGGATTGTAGGGTTACTTGAAGAGTCACACCCTCAGGTCAGGGAGGTCATGAGAGTCACAACTTCGAGTCAGAGAGGTCACAGTGAGGGGTCCTTCATCTTGGAATCTAGCACTGGGCTTTCCTGGGAGTAAATCTCATTAAATCTCTCCAGTGTAGGGTTTGGCTCATTGCAAGACAAGGAAATTATTTCTGAGTAGACATGGAGAGCACCATGGTGATGTTACATCCCAGTAAGTTTGACAGAGGGTCCTGGATAGATTTTTAAGCTTGAAAGGGGGTCCCAGGATGAAATGCCTGAGTACCACTGGTGTAGTGGTTGGGGAGTCAGGGCTGAGATCTGGAAGATCCAAGTTCAAGACTGCAATCCTAACCACACTTTCCTGGGAGTAAGCTATTGAACACAAGGGGACTTACTTCTGAGTAGACATGCTTAAGATTGCACTGCAAATCACCCCCAGCTATAAAGCTTCTTCGGTGAGCTTGGGCCAGTCACTCACTCTCAGCCTCACCCTACCTCACACGGTTGTTGTGAGGACAAAGGATTAAAAATTCTATTAGCTGCCTTGGGCATTTGTTTGGTATGGCCATGACAGGTTATAAATCCGAAGATAGATTAGACTGATTGATTGATTTTTTCCATAGCACTTCTAATAGAATAATCTAGGAGATTAGATCCTCCATGTCTCAAGACAGTATATCTTGGAATACCAGCTCCTGGGGATAAAAGGGGCAGGCCTTTCCCTTCCTGTTAAATGCCAGGGGTGTTTAGCATTTGGGGTGATTTCTTCCAAATTAGACCATCTGGGGGTAGTGTTTGCCAACCTGGCCATGCACTTTGGGGCAAAGCTGAAATGGGGCTTGGTTGAGAAGCAAGGGTGACCCATGTTCTCTTTTTTCAGTTACAGTCCAGACGGTCTTTGTTCAAAGCCCTGTCTTCCATGACCGCCCGGTGCAGATGTGTTGCCCTTCTTGCAACAAGATGATTGTGACGCATGTCAAGCACACCCCGGGTGCCCTGACCTGGCTATCTTGCGGAGGCCTCATGCTGGTGGGGTAAGTGGGAGAGCCTGATGCGCTGGTGAAAAGTCCTCCCCAAATCTGGTGATGTGTTTGAACCACACATCAAATGTGCTGCTGGCTCAAGCTATAGTTGTTGAAAGCAGACCTGCAGGGAGCTGTACAGCTGTGGTCCCACCACCAAGAAGGCTTTGTGCCATATGTGCCAATCGGAGCACCCTTGTGTTGTTCACCCTTCCAAAGCCTACCTGCAGTGTTAGGGAGGTTTGTGAGGTTCATGGCTTTGTATGTTGATGGTATGTTGTTGTGCTTGTTATATAGCTTGTATGTGCTTGATATAGCTTGTTGTGCTATATCGTCAGCACCAACTGAATTTCTGCCTGATGGCTGCTTGCTTTCTGTTTCAGGTGCGTGTTTGGCTGTTGCTTCATCCCCTTCTGCATAAACTCCCTCCATGATGCGGATCACTATTGTCCTGAATGCCATGCCCTCCTTGGCACCTACAAGCGTCTCTGAGGGGCTGTCGACCCATGGGGTGGTGGACGGGTGTCAGTGAGCCCTTCTTGCCTTTTGAAGAGGAATACTCTAAATGATGAGACCTTTGGGGAGAAGATCACTCCTGGGGTCTTTTCCTCCATATATATGTCTGTTTTATTCTGCTGAGACTTTGCGGTCATCAGATGGCTCTGTAAAGAGGGCCGGGGAAGAGCAGGGCCGACCCCAGCCCCAAGTCCCATTCGGAAAGACAGGGTAATGATTTTCCCTACAAACCTCACTGAGCCTGCACCCATTAAATAAGGCCTTATTTTGCATACCCCAACAGCATCCTTGGATGCCAGTATTTTTTTTCTCCCTGGCTTCTTGTCTTGTAATGAGCCAAACCTTGCACTGGAGAGATGTCTATTCAGTTCTTAAAGGGCTTGATCGGCCCACCGTCTTGGCCAGACTGACACCCATGGGAGTGGATTCTGATTTTTGTGACTGTGGGGTAGTGATGAGCCATCTGACCATGGAAGCATAGATACCCAGAAAAAGGCATTTACTGTAATTGAAATTCTCCACTGCTACTTTGTCCTGGTGATCAGAGTGACCATATGTACTGTTTTTCCAGGACATGTCCTGGATTTTAGCCTTATGTACTGGGACAAATTTTCATTGTCCTCCTTTTCATTGTGAACATTGTGTGTCATCTGCTTGTAATTCATAAATTATATGCAATCATTTTAAATTTAATAAGTAATATAGTGTTTAAATTAACCACTTGAAAGCAAAACATATGAAGGTTTTTTTAGCTTTTATTTTTGTCATATCCTATATTTTTCTTATGTGTCCTACATTTTGGGAGCACCTTGATTGCTTTTTAAGGAGGCTGTTGATGCTTTTTAAAGGGTTTAGATCAGGGATATCAAACATTAAACATAACACATCCATTAGCTATTTTATTTTCTCTCTAAACCGCTTTGTGAACTTTTTATTGAAAAGCAGTATATAAACACTGTTGATTGATGTGGACTTTTTATCCAGCCCTGAAGACCTCTCCTATATCTTTTACACTTGCATTTGCAGCTAATGAGTTCCTAAGTGAGAAAAAGTGCTTAATTCTCATTATGACTTGTTTAATGACATCACTTCCTGCCTAATGACATCACTACCTGCCTAATGACATCACTTCTGGACCCAGGCAGTCATCATAAATGCTATCTGGCCCACTTCATGAAACAAGTTTGACACCCTGGGTTAGTCTAAAGTACTGTATTCATCTGTATTTGAACCCAATATCATTATCCGTCCTTTCTAATACTGTCAATAAAATTGTGTGTATTGTCAGCAATCTGGTGTATGTTTAAAAAGAGTTTTCTGATACAGAGCCTGATCCTATACATGTGTACTCAGAAGTTAGTATGCACACTGAAACTGAACCACCCAGTCAAAGCTGGTCACGTTGATGCTCACTTCCTTCCTGGAACAATGCAGGGAGCTAGAGAGTCTGTCGGTGTAGGACAGATCTATCATCTGTCTATCGTCTATCATCTGGGTAGGACAGATCTAGCTATCATCTGTGTAAGACCTCTCTCTCTCTCTCTCTTTTTTGGCTTTTTAATTTGTTAGTAGATTTTGTTCAGTTGTGTCTTCAGTTGATTCATGTTTTGCATTCTGATTTTGCATATTATGTTTCTAAAGGAAAAACCAATATATAAAAAATAAAATAAAATGTCACTTTGTGAGAAGGCTGCACTTCTCAGTGCAGGCTATCAAAGGTCTTAAAATATTTAAATACACTGGAAAAAAAATAAATTTTCAAGCAAGTTTTTGACGTACTGTACCCGTAAAAACCACACAAACTGTGCGATCCTATGTGTATCTAGCAGGTAAGTTAAGCCTGCCTTGGAAACTTTTGTGGAGGGCGGGGTGGGGAAGATTGGCTGGCATCTCATTGGTTCAGGGGCTTGTCACTCTGACCTTTCAGAACTCTAAGGTGAGGAGCATCACCTATGAGAGGCAGTTGAACAGCAAGCTCAGATGGGAAGGGAGTGAGGAAAGTGTAGTGCAAAGGTCAGGCTAGGGTTTGAGGCAGGTGAGGTGACCCCTTGGTTCTCTTCAAAGAGATCTATCTCTAGGAGGAAGGTTGGGATGGGGTGCCTGGAATCATTCTGAGCCTCTTAATAGAATCCTCCCCCACTAGAATTTTGGCTCAAGAGATGGTGTTGGAGATGATGGCCAAGAAGGGCACACCTGGCCAGGCAGATCCCAAGCCTATCACCTGTCCCTACCTGCCACAGGTAGACTCTGTGCACCTGTTGCTTGAAAGCCGGAGAGAGGGGTGTCCGGCTATTAATCCAGCATTAATAACTTCAATCAATCAATCTTCCGGTGTCTCCTTGATTAAGGCACCCATTTCAAAGCCCCCCTCCCAGAGATAGAGTCTGTCTGTGTCTTTAGAATTGAGCCCTCGTTCGATCAACTTTCTTGATCTCTTTGGAGGATGTGCCTGCTTGATGACTGAATCACAAAATTTTTCTTCAGGATCACAGACGAGGGTTGGCGCATACATATCCTATGCAACGGTTCAATGGAGCATGCCTACTAAAACAGTCATCTCACTCAAGACATACCCGAACCAGACAAACATGGCTGTGACTTCTGGCACTGCAGAACTACAGGGTCCACATAAGCCTTCAGTCTCGTGCTGCAAGCCCAATAAGTAACAGTGAGAATGGGGTTCTCCTGCCAGTTCCACTCACCTCCTGGGAATCTGTCTCCATCCCTGCCCACCCTAACTACCTACTCTATTCCTACTAAGTCTTATGTCTTCACAACAACCTTGTGAGGTAGGAGCCTGAGCAGGGCCAGCCTTTGTGGCCAGAAGGCAAGACAGCAAGAAGAGGCTGTGTAGGATGATTTAAAGAACTCATTATTACATTGGCTCCAGACCAGTGGTGTATCTAAAGGGGGACAAAGGGTATATTGCCCCAGGTACCATGCTTTGAGGGGTGCCAGTGTGCCCCCCAACTGCAGATAAAATCATAGAATCATAGAGTTGGAAGGGACCTAGTAGGTCATCTAGTCCAACCCCCTGCATGCAGCAGGAATTCCCCCTAGAGCATCTCCAACAGGTGCTCATCGAGCCTCTGCTTGAAGATCCCCAGTGAGGGAGAGTCCACCACCTCCCTTGGCAATCTGTTCCACTGCCGAACCGCCCTCACCGTCAGGAATTTTTTTCGGATTTCCAGCCGGAATCTCCTCTCTTGCAGTTTGTACCCATTGGTTCTAGTTCTGCTTTCAGAAGCAGCTATGAACAAATTGGCCCCTTCCTCCATATGACAGCCCTTCAGGTATCTGAAGAGGGCAATCATGTCTCCTCTCAGCCTCCTCTTCTCCAGGCTGAACATCCCAAGTTCCCCCAACCTTTCCTTGTAGGGCTTCCCCCCACTGATCATTCTTGTTGCTCTCCTCTGGACTTGCTCCAGTTTGGCTGCATCTGTCTTAAAGTGAGGTGCCCAGAACTGAACACAGTACTCAAGGTGAGGTCTGACCAATGCTGAATAAAGAGGAACTAGAACTTCTCGCGACTTGGAAGCTACAGACCTCTTAATGCAGCCTAAAATGGCATTTGCTTTCTTTGCAGACACATCACACTGTTGACTCATGTTCAGCTTGTGATCCACGGCTACTCCAAGATCCCGCTCACATGTTGTGCTGCCAAGCCAAGTATCCCCCATTTTATACCTGTATTTTTGGTTTTTATTTCCTAAGTGCAGAACATTGCACTTCTCCCTGTTGAAATTCATTCTATTTGTTACAGCCCAGGATTCTAGTTTATCCAGATCCTCCTGGAGTTTTCTCCTGTCTTCTAATGTGTTTGCTACTCCTCCCAGCTTGGTGTCATCTCCAAATTTGATCAGGCTCCCCCGTACCCCTTCCTCCAAGTCATTGATAAAAATATTAAAGAGAACTGGGCCCAAGACAGAGCCCTGGGGTACCCCACTTGAAACCGATCTCCAGGTTGATGCAGACCCATTTACTAAAACCCTTTTAGTGCGGCCATCGAGCCAGTTGCAGATCCACCTAACAATTGCCTCGTTGAGCCCATATTTTTCCAACTTCCCAATTAAAATGTCATGTGGGACCTTGTCAAATGCTTTGCTGAAGTCAAGATAAATGACATCCACAGCATTGCCACTGTCCAGTAAGCTCGTAACCCGATCAAAAAAAGGAGATCAGATTTGTCTGGCAAGATTTATTCTTGGTAAATCCATGCTGGGTTGTTTTGATCACTGAGTACTTGTCTAGATGTGCACAAATTGTGTGTTTTATGATTTGCTCTAATACCTTGCCTGGGATTGAAGTCAAACTGACTGGTCTATAATTTCCTGGGTCTTCTTTTTTCCCCTTCTTAAAATTGGGACTACATTTGCCCTCTTCCAGTCCAGTGGCACTTCTCCACTCCTCAAGGATTTCTCAAAGGTGATCGACAGAGGCTCTGCAAGGACATCTGCCAGTTCCTTAAGAACTTGAGGATGCAGCTCATCTGGTCCAAATGACTTGAATTCATTTAGGCCAGTTAAGTGGTTTCGAACCAGTTCTCTGTCAGTCTTAATCTGCTGTTCTGCACCATCCATGTTTTCATTACCTCTTAGGGGATGTAAACACATCCCCGCATCAGCCAATGATCCCGCACCCCCATTTGCACAGCCCTCTTTCTGAGAATAGATGGATGCAAAGTAGGAGTTGAGCAGCTCTGCCTTCTCCTGGTTTCCAGACACCTGCTGTCCATCTTTGTCCAGGAGCAGCCCCAGCCCCTCGTTTCTCCTCCTGTTCCTTTGGGCATATCTAAAGAAGCTCTTTTTGTTATCCTTGACTCCCCCGGCCAGCCTCAGCTCATACTGAGCTTTAGCATTCCTGACCCCCTCCCTACAAGACTGGGCTATCTGCCTGTACTCCTCCCTGGTGATCTTTCCAGTCTTCCATTCCCTATACTTCTCTTTCTTTAACTTCAGCTGATCCCCAAGTTGCCTGTGGAGCCAACCTGGTTTTTTCAGGTTTTTTCCCCCTTTCTTTTTCATGGGAATTGTTTCTGACTGTGCTTGTAGAAGGTGCCTCTTGAGGAGCTCCCACCCATCTTGGGCCCCTTTCCCCATTAGATCATCAACCCATGGGATCCCACCTATGACTCTTCTAAGCCTGTTGAAATCAGCTTTCCTGAAATCCAATGTATAAGATGTGGCCTTAGTGGGCAGTGTGGCCTTATGGGCCTTATAACTCCTCCTGGAGGTCTTAGAAAGGCACTTTCGGTTTTCAAACACACATGCGCACACACACACTCACAGATATAACATATATAAACGTATATATTATATAACTAGTGGAATTAACATGTTTTTGAAGGAGTAAAATTTCAAGAATATTTGTGGGGCACTGCTAGGCACTGGGCACAACCTGGCACTAAGAGCCACTGGGGATCTGTACCAGGCAGCAAGCATCACCAGGCAGCATGTACAGGGCACAGTTGGGTAGCAGACACTGGGTGCTGGGCACAACTGGGCATTGTGCATCCCTACCAGTTACCGGCCATGGGGCACCACTGCATGTTACAGAAGGAATATGCTCCCTGAATTTCATGCTTCTAGGTCCAGGGGTTTGAGCATTTCCACCTGGGACCCCCTTTTGAGAATGATTGTCTGGGACCCCAGACAAGTGATGTCATCAATCTGAAACTGATGTCATGGCCAGAAGTGACCAAACAGGAAGTGGCATCACTATGATGCCAAATCTCCTCCATAAGTGCAAAGGAAGTAAGTCCCATTATGTTCAATGAGACTTAAAGCACTATCCTAACCATGTCTACACAGAAGTAAGCCCCATTGTGTTCAATGGGTCTTACTCCCAGGAAAGTGTCTTTAGGATTGCAGCCTTACTCCTGGGAAAATATTGATTGCAGCCTAAGTGCCCAATTCCAAGATGGTGTTGTCCAGTACCCAAGCTGGCAGTGCCCAGATTTTTGCAACCCCTCTGAAATGAAGTCACAACTCCTCAAGGGGGTCCTGACCCCCACTTTAAAAATCTCTGGTTTATAGCGACAAAATATTTTGAAAACCCTCTCCTCAAGTTGGGCTGCTTGGCTAGGTGGGAGAAGATTTGTAGGGCCAAGTTGGAGTCTAAGTAACCCATGTCTTCCTCCTCGCTTCCCAGCCTCCTTTTGCTTCCAGCCTGGGGGCCTTGCTGATAGCCCCATGCAGATCCGCTGCCCTTACTGCAATGAATTTATTACGACGCGCGTGGAATATTCGAGAGGCTTTTTTTCTCTTTTTTAATTGTCTGGCCATCGCCTGTGATGTGTAAGTTAACGACTGACATGGCAAGGGGGTTGAATCTCTCCCCAAAGGCAAGATGTGGCAAGATGCACAGGGACACTGTGTGTGTGCTTCCCCAAGAGCTAGAACTAATAGTGCCCTTACCCAGCCATTGCATAGGTGGGGGCAGAAAAGCAGGCCTCCGTCAGTCTTGAAAGACTATGCTCTGCGCTGCATATGCTGCATGCGAAGCACGAAAGCCTGGGTTAGATTGTTATGAAGGATAGGCTGTTACCAAAGCAGCAAATCCCCCCTCTCCTCGCCACTGAATTAGTCCAATGGAAAGGCAGAGCCCATACGATTGGAATCAGCTGGCGTCGCAGAGCTGTGCTAAGGACAGGAGCTCACCCTGTCTTGTGGGGCTGACCCGGGTCTCGAAATCTGGCCTGCTGGTTTAACAGGCACAGTGTCTTAGCCACTTGCACCACCCACAGCCCTAATGGGGGCAGAAAGAGCAGTGCTTACAAACTTCACAATTTCAAGATATGAGACCCCAGTAATCACGTTGGGAGAGTCCAATGGGGGGAGGGGGCAGAGAAATTGCTTCTGGAGAATGCATGTGGCCAAGGCCTCCATCAGTCTTGGAAGACTATGGTATCATGCTCTGCACTGCATACGCTGCATGCAAAGCACGAAACCCTGGGTTGGATTGTTATGGAGGATAGGCTGTTACCCAAGCAGCAAATCCCCCCTCTCCACGCCACTGAATTAGTCCAATGGAAAGGCAGAGCCAATACGATTGGATCCAGCTGGCGTCGCAGAGCTGGGCTAAGGACAGGAGCTCACCCTGTCTTGTGGGGCCGACCCGGGTCTCGAAGCCTGGCCTGCTGGTTAACAAGCACAGTGTCTTAGCCACTTGCGCCACCCACAGCCCACAGGCCTTATATTTGACACTCCTTTTTTTAGGGGATCTGAATCAAAGGTGTAGCTACAGAGTGTAGGGGTTGGCAGTCAAACTGGGCAACAAACTGACCTTGATACTAGTACCCAAAAATTATGAAAAATTTTTATTCAAAAATTAATAATAATAACAATAACCGTCATGTTCTATATTATTAGAAAGGTAATTTAATGCAGAATGCAGTGAAACAAACTGCATTGGCTTATCAGTATTCTATCAAAAGTTATGGACAGTAAATCAGAAAATGAAAACGCCAAAAGCCTATGGAACAAAAAGTGGATTTTCTTAATACCAAAACGACCTATGAGACTGATTACTCTGAGAGTCAATATACAGTAGGGAACTAATAAGGTTTTAATATGAATCTCCCCTGTTTTTATATATCACAATACAGTTACTCTTGCTAATTGGGTAAAGAGGCACTTCTAAGTATTATATTTAATACTTAGCAGGATTTAGCAGGAAGAGAGTAACCATCCTTCTGGGCCTCATCACAGTGTCTATAAAGGGCATGTTTTTATTTATTTATTTAACTAATTAATTAACTAATTAAATTGGGTATACAAAATCTTTGATCCCAGATAGCAGATAGATGCCTCATCTGTACCACTAACTAGGGGGAGGTACTAGCTGCATGTGTGGGGAGCTGGTGGTGGATTGCTAACAGCACCCCATAAGTGTTTCAAGCATGGGGTTATTTTTGCTTGGTATACTGGGCTGGTGGCCATGTGCTCAAGGACTTGTCAGGGGTTCCCCAGAAGGTTTTCCTGAAAAGCACAGCAATGCCTGGAAGTGTCCAGCCAGAACATATATCATTCTCTCTTACGGGTGCCTTTGCGTTTGTTGCATCTGCTTAGTTCCTTGCTTCCTGAATTCCTGCAAGGACACAAAACACTACTGCTCCAACTGCAACACTTTCATTGGTGTCCGCAAACTGCTATGAAGAGCAGGCTGAATGAGTCACAGGTGTGCCATAATGCAGATTCTGCAGGTGCTGCTGGACCCATGCGCTTGGATGACAACTGGGCATCTGTAGCTCACTTCTTGGCCACCCGTCTTTGTTCACACCCATTTGGTCCTGCAAAGACCCTTCTGGGATGTTTGTTCCCCTGGCTCCAAAAAGCCCAGACTGTTGCAGTGTAAAAGGTACTGCAGGGCCTGTGGAAGCCTTATGGCACAGTGGCCATGTACTCCTTGGATGCAGTCTATGCCCAGCATCTTTCCCAAATGTTATCCCCCACTCTGTATCCAGTGTTTGGCAGTTGTTTTTTGGGTTGGAACAATAGCCTGCTATTTCTGTTTTATTGAATTTCAGTAAACGAGAGTTTGAACCAAGAAGTGGTTTTTCTGTGGCAGTAAAAAGGAAGCACATTTAGGGATCTCTGCTTTATTGTCTGTTCTGATTTTATTGACACTCAATTTTAGTTGATGTCCCCTTGTTCTGGTGTTGTGCGAGAAGAAAAAGGACATCCCGCTATCCATTCTGTGCATAATTTTGTATTTTCAATCATGTGTGCTTCTCCAGATCTATGGTGCTCTTTCTCAGACATGGTGATCATAACTGTGTGCTATACACCTGATGTGGCCTTGCCATTGATTTGTAGTATCCTACTCAAGTGGAAATCTGTGCAATGAGTGAAAGACACTGAGCACAATCCTAACCATGTCTACTCAAAAGTAAGTCCCATTGTGTTCAATGAGTTTTACTCCCAGGAAAGTATCTTTAGGATTGCAGCCTATGTATTGGAATGTCCCATCCAAAAATTCAGTTCTGCCCCACTCTTGGATCCCAGGCAAAAAAGTGCACTGGGATATTAAAATTGAACAGCTGATGCCAGCCTCCAGGTACTCACTGGGGAGGCCAGGCTGCAGAATGCATCCCAGGCATTCAAAAGTAACCCACTTCTCTGGATGAGAGTATCACGATTCCTACTGTTTGGAATTCTGTGCAACATGCAGTTGAACGGTAACTCTAGGGCCAGAAAGAGCAACAGGTTAGACCTGAGGGGCAACCCCCATTTGTGGGTCTTTTTCTACACCTGCAGCCCTTGGTAGGGATCAAAGGATAGTTGGACTGAGCACTGGTTGTGGGCACACATCCGTCCAAGCCCACCCAGTCGCTGTTGTCACAAGGTGTCACAAGGCCACCTGCATTGCCCCCACATTGCTTCACTCAGGGTCTGACAACAGTCTGATAACCCCTTGGTGCTTAAATCTACCTTGTATGTCAAGCAGCCATCACACTACAACAACCGGTGAGTAGATGCAAAATCCCATTGCCAAGGTGGGAGGGGGCATGTCAGGGGCCAGAAGGGAGGCATATTGCCAGAGAAGGTACACCAGGAATGATGGTACTGAGAAATTGTTCCAAACCTGGCATACTTATCACTGCTGACCTTCGGCAATGTTTAGCAACCCCCTCCCTTTTCCAGGACACAAGAATCCTTCAAAGATTGAAGTGGGGAGCACAACACTTGAAAGGTGCCAATAAGCCTGTCCTTTTACCAAGTTACGGAAATCCTCCCCTCCAGATAACAACTGTTTTCCTTCTTTGTTCAGCCAACGACTGTGACCACACTTTGGCCTCTTCCAGCTGTACCACATGGCAGCCCCTGTCGGAGGTAGGCCACCAACCCAACAGCTAGCCAGTATCCCTTGATGTCCAAAAAGATGGGGGGGGGTCACCCAATGAGCACCATATCTGATCACTTTCAAGCCCCTCATTGCCTGTGCATATTGTCAAAGGCTCTTTCAGCTGCCCAGCTTGTGCATTGGCAACCATTGTAACAAAAAAGGAAGATGGGGGCACTATTGCTTTAGCCCAGGTCAGAATCCCACCAGGCCAGAATCCCACCAGGCCAACCTCCTCATTGGGCTTCTTGCAAAGTTTGCTCTCTAATGACATTTACAGCACTCCCCGCTATGCACATCAGGATGAAACTGAAGTTAGGCTTTGCTTCAAATATGGAGTCTGACCTTGTTGCCTCTGTCCTTTTTACCCAGTGAAAACGTTCACCTATGATTATTCCATAGCCTTCATTTGTCCATACTGCAACCAGAATATTATGACGCGGGTTGCCTACATCCCTGGAGCGATGACTCGGTTAATAAGCGGAGTGCTTTGCTTAAGTTTGTAAGTTGCTGACTTTGACAGCCTAGTATGGGAAGAGCCATGTCAGAGAGCTGCATCTTTTCATAGGAAATGCAGGGTGAAGTTGGGGGTGTGTGCATGAGAGACCGTATGTGGTCCGGGTGTGATGCAACACATTTCACACTCCAGGCTCACAATGTTAGCCGTGTAGATACTCCAACCTTCCCCCCCCCCCCAACTTGGGCACCTTTCTGTGACCAATCCAAGCCTCTGCGTCGACAGGGGGACGTCTGCCCTTTGTGCTTGAGAATAGAACCGCCCATTGACTCCCCAGTAGTGTTTCAAGCACTGGTTTGTTTGGGGGGTTTGGATCATGGCCAGGACTCCCCAAAAAACTGCCTGAAACTGCTGGTGTGCAAGGAGAGTTCTCCCCTCCCAATATGCCTCCTTTCTTGTTCCAGATGCTTCTGCTGTCTTGCTGGCTTGCCTTGCCTCTTGGATGGCCTCAAAGATGCACAGCACTACTGCCCCAACTCCAATGCTTTGCTCGGGATCTTCAAGCGCATATGAGGGGCTGGATCACTGCCTGGCCCTCCTCCTTCCTCCACTTCACATCTGTTATCCCCCTCTTGCATGGGTGTAAAGTGATGGACCAGCAACGGAGGTGAATCTTGATTAGGTGGAAAAGGTGTTGTGGCATCGAGCATTGATCTGGCTGAAGGTTAGGTGCTGAAAAGAACACATTGATGGCTGTTGTCATCTCCATAAGCTCCTTTTCCAAGTGCAGAAATCTGTTAAATATGTTCTGATTTTTTTCTAGTTGTTTTAAAAAAAATTTTTCTGGATGCCATGTAGAAAAAAGGGGTTAGGTCAGAGTGTTGCTCTGTGGTAAGACAAAAATAATTCTGCTTCTCAGATGCCATCCAGCCATGCTCAGATTGACTTGATTTGCTGATAAGGGCACAGGATGGACTTATGGAGGGCAGAGCTGCTCCCTCGGGTAGTATTTTGGGGCAGGCCTCTACCCCCACCTGTGCCCCCCAGCTTGTTCTTTCATTTTGGGATTGCTCTCCTGAAAGAGGAGCACCTATTCTGAGTGGGCTATGCACATCTCAACATCCCATATCATCTGGATCAGGAAGTGAGTGGGGGGAAAAAGAGCTCAGGTCACCAGCTGAACCTAACTCCTATGGATGTTTGTGCCCACAGCAGATGGTGGCAGAGCTGAAATGGGGCTGATACGCAAAGAACAACTCCTCTGGGGTCCATCCTTTTGGCTATTTGGGGGGATGGGGCTTCACTTTCCAGTGTGGATATTGGCCTCTCAGTTTTACTCCTGATGGAGGTAGTCCCATAAAAAACCTTCAGCATCCATGGTGGAGGCCTACTCCTCTTGATGGCACACTGATGGGTCATGCTCCATTCTCTTCCTATGTTAAAATGGGACAGAAGTGGGGCTCAAAGCCTCCTCCTTTACGTAGCTCTGCCTGTCCAGATCAAGGAGAAAGTGCAGCCTGTCCAAGGACACTCTTCTCCATTCTGGAAGAGAGCACTAGCTGTGGCCCAGATTATTAATATTTGTCATGGATTTACAAAATAGCTCCAAACAAGAGCACAAAACATTCTTGAAACAAAAGTTTACTGAAATTCTTTCCATGAGTCATTACAAAAATACCAAAAAGAAAATTTTGGTCTATTCTGCTTTAGAGAACTATTTACAAGAAAATAAATAACTTTTTAGAAGACACTTGCCTAGTTTGTATGCGTGTGTTTGTTTTCTTCCAAAACATGGTCAGCAATGACGTTTTTCAAGTTTCATGTTTATGGCCGCAGCCCACCCACACCTGCCTTGCCTCTGCTACTAGCTTGGCAAGTTGAAATTCTTGAGATGAAACTGGCTAAACTGGGCAGGAGAATATGGGGTGATGGTAGAACAATTAGGGAAAAATAAATGAAATTCTGAAACTGGGAACTGAAAGAAAGTGTTGCCTGAGACTGGAGTTGGCTACAGCAGCTGTGTCAACCGATTTCTCACCCCCTGGGTGCTGTGCGCATTAAAAAAATCATATATAGAAGGTCAGGTTTTTGAAAGCCTTAAAGAAAACTCTGGCAATTTTGGTCCACGTGAACCACACTCCTGCTATATAGACTTCCTTCCAATCTCTTTTAGCCAGCCCCCCACAGTTCAACAAGCGTCTTGTGCAGAGAAGTGAGGAACAGTCTCTTTCCCAGCCCCGAACCAGCACAGACCATGCTTCAAAAAACCACAACGAGCTCTTCCGGCAGCAGTTCTGAGGAGCTTTCCATTTAAGGCGCTGGGTACTGAACAGGAATTTCACACTAGACACTGAATCCTGCAGTTTGCAGGGTTTGGAGCCCTCAAAAGTCTCATATTTTCGACTCAATAGACCAATCGCAGCCACATGCCTCAAAAACTGTGGGGTGGGGACAAGAGGAAGAGAGAGGGAGGTTTTGTCAGGCTTCTTCTTTCCATATCGCCAACCGTTTCTGAAGTTGAATTATTGGGCACGAATATCACATCACAGTAGTGGTAGTAGATGGACACTGCCCTCCTGTCCAGGTGTGCCAGCCAGGCAGCAAAAAGTCTTCAAAGTCAAACCAAGCCAGATTCTTTGGCCATACTATAAAAAATGCCTTTCTTCTGGATCAGTGTGGCAGGAGCTTCACACTCCACAATTTCGCCTTTATCCAGAACAATCACCCTAAAAGCAGAACATAGATACACATGTAAACAGTATACAGGGTGATCCCTGGGAACTCACCAGGGATACCTGAGAAAGCCACTTCCAGATTCACTTATCTGTGTGTGGGATGGGGGCAGTCCAAAAACATATGCCCACAAATATGCACTGTATAGGTGATTCTCATCCGTGTGTGAACATAGCATCAGAGACACTCCTGTGGGTAAAAGCAGTGAGGAAAGCACCCAACTCTCTACAATCCCCACCACCACCCCTGCAAACCAGCTGCTTGAGGTATTCCTGCCTGCTCTCTCTAGTCACTGGCCGGCCCCTCCCTTTACCGTGTATAGTCCATGATGGTGTTCAGCCGGTGCGCAATCGTCAGGACTGTGCAGCCTTCAAACTGTGTCTGGATGGTTGACTGAATGAGGTTGTCCGTCTCCAAGTCCACAGCGGCCGTGGCTTCATCCAAAACCAGGATCTTGGACTTCCGGAGCAGGGCCCGGGCAAGACACACCAGCTGTCGCTGACCCACACTGAAGACAGAAAAATATGACATAATAGGCTTTGAACTAACAGTTTGGTGAGAGATTCTGACCAGCAGTTTAGACCTCATTCCTATAGCTTGATCCTGATCTCGCTCCTATACCTTGATCCAATTTTGACCAGCAGTTTAGACCTCGCTCCTATAGCTTGATCCTATGGCTCGATCCTGACCTTGATGCTATAGCAGAATTGCTTCTGCTATACTGTTTGATAGATCAGAATGTATGCCTGGGAATCAGGTTTCTCAGCCTGAAAGTCAGAGTCTAGGGAGTTGCTACCTTAACTACATATATTTTATATTTGTGATTTATTTACTTGAAGTCCTGATGGGTATATGCAGCCTCCTGGTTTTAGAAGTAGACTCTATCTCTACCTGAGGTTCTCTCCACCTTCTGCACACTCATGATTGAGCTTGTCTGGCAATGTTGATACAAAGGACTTCAGGTGGGCCAACTCTAGAGATGTCCAGACGTCCTCATCAGAGTACTGGTCAAAGGGATCCAGGTTCATCCGCAGGGAGCCGGAAAACAGGATTGGGTCCTGTTGAGACAACATGAGGCCATCACAAGTGGCCAGGCTAGGTCACGCAAGCCCAGAAACCCAAAAGGGTGTGCATGGGTGCAAGAAACCATTACCACATAAATGGCGGTAACAGTCACTTGTAAATCACTGTCTGCAGGTATTTATTCTGCCTGTCCTCCAAGGAACTCAGGGGTGGTGCACATGGTTTCTTCTGGGATTTCCCCCCTTATCCTTAACACAAAGCCACTTTGATCACAGCACTCCTCTTGAGGGATCTGAGGTAGTCAGCAGAGGCCACAGTTAACAAAGTGCCTCCTCTGGGTTTGGGTGACCCCAAAGGATAGGTTATGGGTGACCCTTTGAGGCTTGGGTGACCCCTTGAGGATAGGTTATGCCTGTGATCAAGAGGCTTCCTCTCCCATCTGCCCCTAGGGGCTGCAGGATCAAGAGGGCACCAAATGGCCTTCTTGATTCTTTCAGAACAGATGTTGAGGGGGCCCGTGTGTGGTTTAAGGAATGAGCAGGGCTCATTATAATGTGAAACTAGCAGACTGGGCAGGCAGGAGAGGTTTGAGAAACTGGGAATGTTGGGATGGGGGCCATTCAGAACAGAGCAGAACCAATGCCCTACTATCCATGGGCTTTGCTATGCCCTTTCCATTATTTATGCCGCTGTTCAAATATCTGTTAAATAGAGCCCAAATGAAGCTCTGTGCTCCAGAAATTCCCAGAGGCTGCTGGGAAAGTAACTTATCCCAGCCAACCACACAGACCAAAAAGACCCCATCTAAGGTAGGAGCTGGGGAGCAATGTATGTGGGCCCCATAATCTGCACATAGAGGTGTCCTTGTGCACCTGGGGGATGATGGTGACTTTGAAGCGAAGGTCATGGAGTCCAATTGTCGCAATGTTTATCCCATCTATGAGAATCTCTCCTTTCGCCGCTTCATTGATCCGGAATAAGCCCAGAGTGAGAGATGATTTGCCAGCTCCTGTCCGTCCGACTATGCCAACCTAGTAGGGGGAGGACACAGAAAGAAGTTGCCATGAGCTCAGCCCTGGACAAACCGTCAATGGATGTTGGGAGCTGGGTCTAACAGGCCACTTATAGGATCAGAAGATGGAGGATGGACTGGCCAGTGTGCAGTATCTACTCACTGGCCTTGGAATTCCACAGCAGAGAATGCCACAGCTAATGTGTCTCTTCCACAGACTTCCCCACACAGGATCTGCTCCACAACTTACTTTCTCGCCTCCATTAATAGTGACATTGATGTTCTTCAGAACCAGATCCATGTCATCTCTGTAACGTAGGCCATAGTTCCGGAATTCCACTCTGCCTTCTTGAGGCCAGTTGCTTGGAGGGGCTGCCTGCTTAAGTGTCCACTCGGCCTAAAAGAGGGAACAGTGGGTCAGAAATGCCTGTTGTCACCCTCTATACCTACCATGAGAGGACCAATTATTCCCTTCTCCCTGACAGTCCATACTGAACCACTTTTCTGAACCATGGCCAAGGTTGGCAAAGGCAGGGTATCCACAAAGCTGCCCAGGAAATCCATTCCTTGAATGGGAGACACCTGGGAGCCTTAGGTATGAAGGACTGAACTAACACCTGAATGTACCCATGTTTCACTACCCAAGTCTCATCACCCTCTGAATGCCCATTCAAGAAACAAATCTTATGGACAAAGCAGGAACAGACCAGAAAAACCTGCAGCAACCACATTTCACCACTTGAGGGCATGTGCAGCCCAGGAGGTGAAAAGGTTTCTCTCATAGGCTGCAATCCTAAAGACACTTTCCTGGGAGTAAGACCCATTGAACAATGGGGTTTACTTTTGAGTAGACATGGTTAGGATGGTGCTCTTAGTCTGGCAACTTACAGAGTAGGTATAAGTTAGTAATAATTTTTTTAAGGCTTTTGTGTATTTGTGGATGACACCATTGCCGAAGTCCTGTATATCAAGAAGGAAGCTGCAGGTGGGTTCAGTTCTAGCCATGCAGCTTACAGGAAACACAGAATTTCTGAGACCCCCACATTCAGGAATCCCCCACATTGGGATGACCACCAAGAACAGGGAACAATAAGGATGCAGAAGTCACCCTTGCAAGAGTACCTCTTTCTCCTTCTCGGCATATTCTTTGACTCTTTCCACAGCTACAATGTTGGTCTCCAACTCCGAAGACATGCGGACCAGCCAATTCAAGTATGTGGTGATCTGTAGGAAGCAAAATACAACTCCAAAACCTGACCATGTTTTGCAGAGATCCAGTTTAGCAGTTGTTCTGCCCCTATTGCCACCCATTACCTGACTCCATCTGCCCTGTTTTTTCCTAACCTCTTACCTTTTCACAACAACCCGATGAGGTAGCAGCCCAACTTCATCTTAGAAGTTTCTGGGCAAGACAGCAAGCTATGCAGGATTATATCAATAACTCAGTTTTGATAAGGCAGTGCCTTGATTTGATTGGATCCAAGCCATCACTTGAAGCCATCACTTGAAGCCATCACAGGCTTTTAACTTTTGCTGCAGCCCCTGTAATGGAGCTTTGTAACCTAGGATGAAGTACCTGTAATGCATAGGAGATGGAGAGACCAACCAACCCTGCACTGAGGTTATGGCGTGTGATCACTGCAAACAGAGCCGCAAAGAGGACGATGCAGTTCCCGACGTATTCCAGCCGTATTGCAAGCCACCTGCAAAGAGGAGGAAGAGGATGCTAGAACTTTTCCCACTTTCTCCAAGGTGAAGGCAGGCAAGTTACACAAGATGACATGGCAAGGGGGTTTTGGCCAGAGATGGTGACCTATAAACAGTCACCCTCTAAGCTGAACAGCCAAGGCAGAACTGGAACGTGCTTCCATTAGTCCAAATCCAACACTCTTACCCAGTGGTTCCCAAACTTACCTGAGTCATAGGGGGAGGGAGGATTTGCTGGTACTTTCCAGCTCAGCTGGGTGCAGAAAGATCAAAGATGACAATTCCCAAATCTCAAGAGACTCAGATTGGTTGTGCTGAAATCTTGTGGGATTTGGACACTATCATCTTGAATCTTGCAGAATCTTACAAGTTTCAAAATGGCAGCACATGGGGGTCAGGTAGGGAGGAGCAACAGGGACGTACTGCAGCACCCCAGTGAGTGTGCTGCATTGCCCTTGCTCTAACTGCAGGCTTCTTGACCTACCACAACTGCACCCTCTTAACAGATTGCCTTCCTACCCAAGAGAAAACCAATCAGAACCACTGCAACCAGGCTGCTCCTTGCGAGGATCAGGTCCTGGCCTACAATCTGCCAACTCACCTGTTTGCCACAATGCTGGGGTAATAGGCCTTCTGATTCTCATCCACCTTTAGGTCACTTTGCTGCACAAAGCGCTTCTGCTCCTCAAAGGCCCGGATGACACTGACGCCCAGCAGTGTCTCATTGAAGTGGGAATATACTGGGGAGCGGCTGACCGACTCTAGGCGCTTCAGCTGACGGGAGGTGGCCACGTAGAACCGCTGGAAAAGGTCAGAATTTAGAGTTAGGAGGGGGGGCTTGCTCAAGAACCACCTTGGAGGGAGTGGGGAAACCATACAATAAGTGCACATATGGCAAGACGATTCCTAGGCTCTCAACTAAAGGGAGGCCCCTTGGACACTGAGCCATAAGTCAAGCCATAAGCAGTAGAGAAGGACCCTACCTGCACAAAGAAGTAGACCAGTCCCAACGGAGGAATAATAACAGCAACAATGGGTGTGGCTAGGAGGATGATGATGCAGGCACCGATGACATTGAATAGGGAGCCCATGAACATCTTTATGATGGCAGGCAGCATGGAGTCAATGGTGTCTATTTCTTTGGAGAAGCGGTTCACCAGGTTCCCACTGGGGGTCCGCTCAAAAAAACTCATGGGGCATCGGAGGACATTGTGCAGCAAGTCCACATGGAGGCGGCGGGAAGCAAAGATCCCACCAATGGAAACCGCCATTGAATATCCAAAGACCGCCACACCTGTGAAGACAGAGAGGAGAAAAGCCCTACTGAACCAGGCAAAGGGCTCAAAAAGCTTTGTAAGCCGCCTTGGGAATTGACTTTGGCATGGAAAAAGTGAGCTATAAATCTCTTCAATTAATCACTGTCAGAGGAACTTCAGAGGTTCTGGTCTGGTTCATCCTTAGAATCAAAGAATCCTAGAGTTGGAAGGGACCTAGCAGGTCATCTAGTCCAACCCCCTGCCTGCAGCAGGAAATCCTCCTAGAGCATCCCCGTCAGGTGCTTGTTGAGCCTCTGCTTGAAGATCCCCAGTGAGGGAGAGTCCACCACCTCCCTTGGCAATCTGTTCCACTGATGAACTGCCCGAACCGTCAGGAATTTTTCCAGATATCCAACTGGAATCTCCTCTCTTGCAGTTTGTACCCATTGGTTCTAGTTCTGCTTTCAGAGGCAGCTATGAACAAATGAGCCCCTTCCTCCTTATGACAGCCCTTCAGGTAACTGGAGAGGACAATCATGTCTCCTCCCAGTCTTCTTTTCTCCAGTCTGAACATCCCAAGTTCCCCCAACCTTTCCTCGTAGAGCTTCCCTTCCATCCCACTGATCGTTCTTGTCGCTCTCCTCTGGACTTGCTCCAGTTTGGCTGCATCCTTCTTAAAGTGAGGTGCCCAGAACTGAACACAGTACTCAAGGTGAGGTCTCACCAATGCAGAATAAAGAGGAACTATAACTTCTCGTGACTTGGAAGCTACAGTCCTCTTAATGCAACCTAAAATGGAATTTGCCTTCTTTGCAGACACATCACACTGCTGACTCATGTTCAGCTTGTTATCCACGGCGACTCCAAGATCCCGCTCACATGTTGTGCTGCCAAGCCAAGTATCCCCCATTTTATACCTGTGTTTTTGGTTTTTATTGCCCAACTGCAGAACCTTGCACTTCTCCCTGTTGAAATTCATTCTATTTGTTACAGCCCAGTATTCCAGTTTATCCAGATCCTCCTGGAGATTTTTCCTATCTGTGGTGTGTGCTACTCTTCCCAGCTTGGTGTCATCTGCAAATTTGATTAGGCTCCCCCGTATCCCTTCCTCCAAGTCATTGATGAAAATGTTAAAGAGAACTGGGTCCAAGACAGAGCCCTGGGGCACCCCACTTGAAACTGACCTCCAGGTTGACACAGAACCATTTACTAAAACCCTTTGAGTGTAGCCGTTGAGCCAATTGCAGATCCATCTAACAATTGTCTTGTCTAGCACATATTTTTCTAACTTCCCAATTAAGATGTCATGTGGGACCAGTGGTGGGCACCAGCAGGTTCGCACCTACTCTATAGAACCGGTTCTTAACAAGAGATAGTACATATAAAGTTTAAAAATAGCCATTTAAAAGTGGCTGCCAGATGGACAGAGAACCGGTTCTTAATTTCTTTGAAGCCCATCACTGTGTGGGACCTTGTCAAATGCTTTGCTGAAGTCAAGATAAATGACATCCACAGGATTGACACTGTCCAGTAAGCTCATAACCCGATCAAAAAAGAGATCAGATTTGTCTGGCAAGATTTATTCTTGGTAAATCCATGCTGGGTTCTTTTGGTCACTGAATACTTGTCTAGATGTACACAAATTGTGTGTTTTATGATCTAATATCCAATATCTTGCCCGGGATTGAGGTCAAACTGACTGGTCTATAATTTCCCGGATCTTCTTTTTTCCCCTTCTTAAAGACTGGGACTACATTCGCCCTCTTCCAGTCCAGTGGCAGTTCTCCACTCCTCAAGGATTTCTCAAAGATGATTGACAGAGGCTCTGCAAGGACATATGCGAGTTCCTTAAGAACTCTAGGATGCTCTCATCTGGTCCAAATGACTTGAATTCATTTAGGCCAGTTAAGTGGTTTCGAACCAGTTCTCTGTCAATCATAACCTGCTGTTATGCACCATCCATGTTACCATTACCTTTTTGGGGATGCAAGCACATCCGTGCATCAGCCAATGATCCTGCATCCCCAGTTGCACAGCCTTCCTTCCGAGAACAGACAGACGCAAATTAGGAGTTGAGCAGCTCTGCCTTCTCCTGGTTTCCAGACACCTGCTGTCCATCTTTGTCCAGGAGCAGCACCAGCCCCTTGTCTCTCCTCCTGTTCCTTTGGGCATATCTAAAGAAGCTCTTTTTGTTATCCTTGACTCCCCTGGCCAGCCTCAGCTCATACTGAGCTTTAGCATTCCTGACCCCCTCCCTACAAGACCTGGCTATGTACCTGTACTCCTCCCTGGTGATCTTTCCAGTCTTCCATTCCCCATACTTCTCTTTCTTTAGCCAACCTGGTTTTCTCAGGTTTTTCCCCCGTTTCTTTTTCATAGGAATTGTTTCTGACTGAGCTTGCAAAAGCTGCCTCTTAAGGAGTTCCCACCCATCTTGGGCCCCTTTTCCTGTTAGTTCATCAACCCATGGGATCCCACCTATGACTCCTCTAAACCTGTTGAAATCAGCCTTCCTGAAATCCAATATAGAGGTTTCATTGTGCATTCTTTTTATTTCCCACAATATTCTAAATTCCAGCATCTCATGATTGCTTTCCTGTAAAGTTCCCGCTATGTTGACCCGGTCAATAAGTTCTTCATGATTAGTTATGATCAGGTCAAGGATGGCCCTTCCCCTGTCGTTTCCTCCACCTTCTGGACCTTGAAGTTATCTTCCAGGCCCATCAGGAATTTATTGGAGCTTCCATGTTTGGCTGAGTTTGTCTCCCAGCAAAGGTAAAGTCCCCGATAAGTACTACCTCATATTTCCTTGCAACTCCTTCCAGCTGCTTCAGGAAGACATTGTCTACTACTCCTTCTCCTTGGCCTGGCGATCTATAGTAGGCGTCCACCACAATGTTTTGGTTCTGGGATATCTGGACCAGTTTCCAGGGATATCTGGACCAGTTTCCCTCTCAATCTGCTTGGCCTACCTTGCAGGGTAGGCCTACTTGGCCTACCTTGCTAGAACAACAGCCTATATTTGAAAGTTTTCTACCCTCTTCCCACTCCTGAGGGAGTCAAAGAGGCACACGACAAGAGTCAACACATTATAAAAGCAACTGAAGAAAACTGAGCCAAGGAGGAAAAGGGGAAAAAAAACCTCTAGAACACTCAGAAAGGTCAAACTAAATAAAACAGGTTTTCATGCCCAAACAAAACGGCCCAAACAGAAACCAAAAAGAGAATCAACAGTAGTGCAACCAATACTTTGTTCCATTTTTGGTCCCCCAAAGAGTGATGGGAGAGCACAAAGGCAGCCCATGCGCTCCCTCCTTATATAATACTCCAGGCACGAAGGCCAGAATATGGAAAGAACTAGTCGCTCAGCCCCTACCTGGCATGTGAAATTCAAGCTGGCAACTCAAAGCTTTTGTTCTCCCCTGAAGGCAAGTAGCTTATTTTTAAACATACACAAGTCGAGAGTTGTAGGTTACCCAACTCAGCACCTGTGCTCTGTGCTTGCAGAATCATATGCAGGACCTGGAAAATATGCACATTCCTTCCCTTGCCCCAACGCCACCACATCCACTTTTCTGGAGCGGGTGATGGAGAAATATTCTTGGTGCCAAAACTGGGAGCTTTGGCCAGGGTTGTGTTTGCTGGTGGCTGCCCCAGTAATTCAAAGCAGTGCCCAGGCAACTTGGTGTGCAAGAGGGCACACCCAAAGCCCAGCCAAGAAAGATGGAAGCGAGAGAAAGTGAAAGAGAGGATTCCAGACATACCTTGAGAAATGCCCAGTGCTCCATAGACCCCCAGACGGTAGTCAGTATGCTGCTGGGTACCATTGATGACAGGATCATCTGTCCACAAACTGAGCCAGTAGTTGGACGACAGGGAGGCTACGTGGTTGCAGATGAATAGGAAGATGCTGAGTAAGGTGGTTGAGATCCCAATGGCTTTCACGTACTCCCAGTAAACAGCCACCTTCACCTACAACAGCACAGTCAAGATGGCCACTTTAACATATACACTCTTTAGCACCTCTCCCTTCACAGTTTTGGGGGGCTAGGTTCTGAAATGTCATAGTACTAGGTCCCACTTTTTAGAATGACAATTTGTGAGGATCCTCCAGAGGTGATGTAATCAACCTATAAGTGATGTCGTGGCTGGAAGTGACATCATCAAGTAAGAAAATTTTAATATTTGATAATTTGATACCTCTGCGAACGAGAGAGTCACTCTTTCAAGTGGTGTTTCCTTTATTTAGCAGGGGGAGCATAATGGGCCCTACACACCCCAGCAATGTCTGTTCATGTGGCTTCTGCTGGTGTTTTTTGCATTTTAGATTGTGAGCCCCGTTGGGACAGGAACCCATTAGCTATTAATTAGCTATTTTTTCATTTTCTTTGTAAACCATTTTGTGAACTTTTTAGTTGAAAAGTGGTATATAAATACTGTAGATAGATATGATTTAAGTAGAAGTTTAAAAATTATTGAAATAAAGCAGTTGCATATCCAATTAAAAAATCCCCAAACATCCCCAAGGCTGCAATCCAATCCACACTTACCAAGCCTCATTGACTTTCACTGATAAAAACATATATACATAAGGGAGGTACAGATCTGTACCATTTCCCAAATGCAGTCACATACCAAGGTAGCATCATGTCCAATAGATTAATAATAAAAAAATATTGAAATGAATGGGGACCCACCCAAAATTGGCTTATGATTTTTTAAGCGAGTCCCAACCTAGCTTGAAAATGTTGGTCTAGCTCACTTTTCTACCAGCGGAGAACACACATAGATCCCCTTAGTGATAAACGGGATTCATGCCTTGCACTTGACAGTGGAAACTTGGGCTGTGGCCAGCTACCTACAGCCCTTCTAGACACTGGCAGACTCCAGGAGCCACAAGTTGAGAGCCTGTAGCGCCGCTTACGAGAAAAAAAACTGGAAGAGTTTATATTGCTGGAGCTGGGAGGCTCTCAAAAGCCTTTGGCAGAATGACAGGAGCTCTCTGGAGTTAAAATAACCTATTGCTGTTGATGCCTTGTTTCCCAAAGGTCATGACAGTCACTGTGGGAAGCTTCATTAACAGGGATATGTTGTGCCTATGTAATGGCCCTGGGCTGTGAGGTAGGTGGAAACAGACATGGCTTGACCTGGGGGGTTTCCACCCTCACCTGCTGGTCCCCAAGGCCAGCACCTGCCTCTCTCTTACACTGGAGGATAGGACCTGAACTGGGTCAATCAACTGCCCGTGACCGTCAGAAATCCTGTAGCCCATCCCAATATTCTTCCATTCCTTTTTTCCTTTAAAAAAGCCCAGGAATAGCAATGCTCAGTGTTTCTCTAGCTGTGCATACAGACCCACTAGGTGGGGTGCAAGCCAATCCCATTCATTTCAATATATTAAAAATAAAATACACTTTTACAGATTTGATTTGATTTTACAGATCAAATACAGATTTGATGCTACCACGGTATATGATTGCATTTGATTGTGTTATATGGGGGGCTAAAATGTTCTTGCTTTTTCAGGTTATTGACATCACTTCCAGTGGGTCACAATGGTGGATCCTGGACTTAACACATTTGAAAACTGATTTAGAAGGTACTGTGAGCTGCTCTGGACCCCTGAGATACTAAGGAGAGGAGGGGCACCTCCACAGCCAGCTCCTTCCACCCTTCCTGGAGGAAAAAATGCTAAGCTTTGTCAGTGCCCCCAATTGCCTCTGCAACTCAAACCAGGGGTTTCCTGCAGTCAAGTGAGAGCTAGCCTTTGGCTTCCTCCCCACAGATTCAGGGGTGTTTCACTAAAGTTTCCCCCCTCCTGTATTGCGCATAGAAACCAGGCTTCTGCCAAGCCTTTGCTTCCTCCAAACCAACAGGCTAAGGAAAGACACAGCTCATTCTCACCTTCCCAGTCTGAGCTGTGTCAGCCTCTGTCAACTTCCAGGCACCCTTTTCTGCTGATGGTACCCTCTGTAGTTCAGTGGTGCTATTTTGCTTTATGGTTTCGGTGCCACTGTATGTGGAGGAGTTACTGAGTTGCCTGTTCAAAACACACAGAGAGACAATTTAACCCTTTCTGGCATTGTCTTGATTCATAATCTCAAGTTGCTTTCAAGACCTTCCCCTGCCAAGGTCAGCTTTCCTTTCTGCCAAGGTCTGTTTCAGCTGCTCTTATCTTTCCCATTCACTTCTGTTACACAAAGGGGTGCTTCACAGTACCTTATACAGCCTGCATCCCCCAGTGCATAAAAATGTAATGCCCCACTGACCCTGGCCAAAGACCCATCTAGCCCAGCTTCTGTAACATAGGATGGTCCACCAGATGCCCCCAGAAGTTCACAAGAAAACAAGAGACCTGTATTCTGGTGGCCACCTTTGCACCTGGCATTCAGAGAGCACCTGATGTGGGGTTAGAATCTGGTTGACATACCTTTTAAAGTGGATTGGAAAGACAGATGGAGGAAAAGTCCATTACAGGTTACAAGCCATGATGGGTATGTGGAACCGCCTGGTTTTAGAAGTAGGTTACCTCCAAACGCCAGATGCAAGGGATGGCACAAGGATGCAGGGCTCTTGTTGTCTTGGGTGCTCCCTGAGGCAGATGGTGGACCATTGTGAGATCTAGGGAGATGGACTAGACCTTTGGCATTATCCAGTGGGGCTCTTCTTATGCTTACTGCAAGTGAGCAATGTTTCTTTCCCACCTGCTTTGCAGAAAGTCTTTGGCAGGATCAAGGGTGTGAAGGATTAAGAGGGATTAGAAAACCTGAAAACTGCCAGCTCAAGTGAATTTTCTTTTTACTGATTAAGGTGGCCAACCGGATATTAGTTGAGAACCACACTTTGATTAAAATTTTGCCCATGCTGGCAAAGGAGAGAGCAAGCTACAAGGGACAGAAGTGGTTTTCAAGCTATAAGGGACAAAAACCCCCATCCCCTGGCAATGCTGCCTCTCTTCTGGGTATGAAGGCCCCAGCAATGACCACTGGCAATGCCCTCTTGCACCACCACAGTTCAGTGATGCCAGTTTTAGCATAAAGAGTGAGCACTGTCTTTAGGGACAGCATGCATCACAGTCCCCTAGCCACAGAACACAACATCTCCAGAGGACACACATTGGGCTAACACAATTTTGCGTCACCGCAAACTGTGTCACTAGGTGGTTCCCAGCAAGACAAAGTCCCACAGAAAATTTCCTGCCATACCTCATCACCAGCTTTCCTTGGGCTTCGTTGACCAGCGCTCCATTCTCCATGCCCTTGCCTTCCTTTGCAGCTGGGCTGTTGGCCTCTGAGCGAGGAGAGGAAGGGGCTTGAAAGAGTTGCACCAGGGGAAAATGATAAAATCAAACGTCAGCACCATGCATCAGAAGTTACATCTCCCAGATTCATTTCCTTTCTGTTTTGTTTTTTTTTATGCTGGAAGTAGAGCTTTTTAGCCTCCTAAGCATAAATGTAATCTGCTCCTTTAAATGGCTCTTGCCCTCAAAATATTAGTTTAACAAGCTGTGCATTCACGTCGGGCTCCTGCAAAGCCTGCAATCAACGCCCGACTTCCCAAGACTTCCAAGAATAATGTTTTAAGTCCCCTGAAGGGTCTTTGTGGCTGAGAGGTCATGGCTGGCATCCAAACACATCCAAAGCTAGTTCTGCATGCCTGTGTGTGTGTGTGTGTGTGTGTGTGTGTGTTAAGTTGAGTCTTGCAAGCAGCTGCATTCCTTCCGTCCCAGGAAAAGCAGGGACTTTTGAAAGCATATTTTGATAAAGATGGGGCTCTCGCTGCCACAGGGCACACTAAAGTAGATCTTTGGATCTGGGCCAAGCACAACCACAGCCAAGAAGCCAGTGCAAGAGCTGTCAACTCTGAAATATGTTTGTCACAATGAAGGAATCAGATTTTCCAGACTATACGCTCATTTCCACAATCATTTCCACAAACATGCACAGAAAATACCTTCCTCTTCCTCTGACCTGGTATCTGTGGGTTCAGGACAGGAGGAAATATTAGCAAAAGGGGCACTGGCATTTAAGGGGAAAGGTGCTATGCTGTAGGTCAGAAAGAGACAAACCTTCTTCTCCATCCCCCAAGGCTGTGGGGTTTAGAGCAGAGGAAAGAAAAGAGAGAGAAAAATTAGGAAATCTAGTTACACCTTTGCACAATTTAGCACAATCCACTAAGAAGCTCTAGCACACACGCCCTGATATGTCATCGGACAACACCACATCACACAAACACACAAATACACCTTGGACATCACAAAAGTACAATGTGAGGAACGCAGTTCCCTGTGGCTTTGTGATCATGTAAATGTGGAGAGCCAGAGATCATCCCATGATGCTGCCCAGAGATCCCACAGAGCTTAATGCTCACAAGAATGAACAAAGGAAATCCTATTTCTGCCAAGGCACGACTGATGCCACTCACCATAAGGACAGGCATTGTTTACTTGCAAAGTGAGGAAGCCAGTCCTTCTCACATTCATGCAGAGGATATACCAGATGGGGTGGTTAAGTCAGCTGGATAAGGAACCCAAGCTGACCATTGCATCAGCTGAAGGTGGGGTCAAACCGGAAGGAAATACTATGCTTCATGATGACTTAGGCTAAGGATGTTGTGGCACACTTATACGGGTATCATTAGATTCCCCAGTGGTTCCTCAGGCCTGTTTCCCTGGGCCCTGCCATCTTGGATCTTGTGAAATCTCACAAAATTTGGGTGCCACCAACTTGGACCTTGTAGGATTTTGTGAGATTCAAGAGGCCAGCACCCAGGTGAAATAGGGAGCAACAGAAGCATTGTAATCCAGGTTAAGTTTGGCAACCAAGGAGTTACACACTTGACACAAGGAAAGGGCAGGCAACAACCTTCCAATTTCCAGCAAGTGGGCATACAAGAGGGCAGCACAAAGTAGGCATTTCTCTGTGACTCTGGTCAATTAACTAGCAGATCCTGCACTGAAGCATTTCATGAGGACTCCGAGAACCTAATTTGCTATTTGTGCTAGAAGCAGAAGCAGCTGATAAGCAGACCATTTCCAAGACCACAACTGACCTTCCTTATCTCCACCCTGCTCCGTACTGGCGTAAGTGTGCAGGAACTCCGCAAAAGCCCCATCTTGCCGCAGCAGCTCTTGGTATGAACCCATCTCGGATATTTTGCCATCAACCATCACAATAATGGTATCCATCTGGGGTAGGTAGCTGACACCATGGGTGACAAGAACCCGAGTCTAGGAGCAGGATAAAAATGATTTCTTAAGCATATCCTAGTACAGTGGTACCTAAATTTACAAGCAATTTGTTCCAGAAGCATGCCTGCAATCCATAACCCTTTTATATCAAAGTGAATTTTCTCATCAGAAATAATGGAAACTCAGATGATTCATTACACAACCCAAAATTATTCTTATAAAAATGATTACAATATTGTAGTATAATACAAAATAATAAAGATAATACAAAATATAAAGACAAGTAAAACAAATTAACCTGCACTTTGGCTGCAATCCTAAAGACACTTTCCTGGGAGTAAGACCCACTGGACAAAATGGGGCTTACATCTGAGTAGACATGGTTAGGATTGTGCTCTTAGTCTTCCACGTCTCTCAGGCTGAAATCTCCTTCCTTACCCAAGAGTGAGCCCCACTGATTATAATATGGCTTACTTTAGTGTAGACATGCAAGGCTAGGTCTAAGACTTCTTTCCATTGCTCCCCTTACACAAGAGTGGGCCCCACTGATTATAACAGAGCTTAGTTTAGAGTAGACATGCAAGGCTAGGTCTCTCAGCCTCCTTTTCATTGCCATCCTTACATAGGTGTGAGCACCACTGACTGTAATAGGCTTACTTCAGAGTAGACATGCATAGGGTGGTTTCTTAGGAGAGGCCGAGAAACATAGAAATTGGCTGTAACCTGGCCGCAGCTAATTTTTTCGCTGGTTTATCAAGGCATTGCTTGTATATCAAATCAAAATTTATTAGAAATGTTTGCTTGTCTTGCAAAACATTCTCAATCCAAAGTTTTACTCTACAATTTACTAAAAGTCTCCCTTATGGGTGACCAACAGATCAGGCTCACTTTGTTTTTCAGGATCCCTTTAGGTCCAATGACCTTGTCGAAAATGTGTTTCCCAACATGAGCATCGACGGCTGACAAGGGGTCATCCAGTAAGTAGATGTCGGCATTGCAATAGACTGCTCGGGCCAGGCTGACTCTCTGCTTCTGGCCTCCAGAGAGGTTCACACCCTAAAGGAAGAAACACAAGAGAGGGACAGACACTAACACACCCAAAAGAGTTTGCATGAAAGCAAAAATATATTTGTTTCTAAGTCCAAAGCATTGCTTAAGAATGCAAGTCCAAAGGTAGCAAGTCTCCTCAAGTTTCAGTTGTGGTCTGGCCATTCTACATCATATATTTGGAACAGACAAATCTCTGCTCTCCATGCCAAGAGCAAGGAATAAGAATCCTTGGGGCAAAGCCACACAGAATGGTGGCAAAATGTAAGTAATTACCTTTACTTTACTACCTGTAAGTAACTACCTTTTCTCCGATTTCTGTTTTGTCCCCGGAAGGGAAGATCTCCAAGTCTGGCAAAAGGGCACAGGCTTCAATCACACGCTTGTACTGGCTCTCACGGGCTTCCCTTCCAAAGAGGATATTTTCCTCCAAAGTCGCATTCTGGATCCAAGCTTGCTGAGGGACATAAGCAACTGAACCCTGCAAAGAGGAGAGTTGGCTATTCAAGAGTCTGCCCCAAGCACCGAAGTTTGAAGAATTGTGCACTGAACCTACAGTAAACCTTCTTGAAGGTAAGGCCCCCCCATCCATCTCAATCAGCTCCATGATCACTATTCCAACTTGCCTGCTTGTCCACCTTTCTCCACACTCCTCTGGAATCCATGCCATGCTCACATCAAGCTCCCTACGCATTAACCCATGCCATCTAGAACCATGTGCTACACAGAGAAAAAAGGAACAGCCAGGATGCCCCATGTGTTCAGACTTTCTTAAGCTTGAGATCATCACCTTCAGAAATGGAAGGAAAACTCCTTCCTTATTCCAAATATGGCGCTAACTCAGTCATGATCTTCTTCTATAAATTGTTGAACTTGTTATTTTTTAGCTTTGCCCTGATATCCAGGAACTAGTAAAGAGCTTTTGTGGGTGCCTCTAAGTCACCTTTTTGGCCTCAGTGACTGGTTCTGTGGAAAATAAATTTTCCATGAACCAGCCCAGGGGTGGGGGAGAGCTCTGCCTCTGGCAACCTGGAGAGAGGGCTTCCCTACATAGAGCACAGCACAGCTGCCTTAAGTTGTAAATCCCATTATAATAAATAGAGCTTACTTGGCATAGGATTGCAGGTGAGAGCCCAATGTCTCAATTCATGTCTACTCAGAGCAGGGATTTTCAACTCTTTTCCATGCAGGATGCATTGAAAATGCACAAAGCCATCATAGTCACTCTTATTGGACAGTAAGCTTCATTGACTATAATAGGACTTATTTCTGAGTAGACAAGCATTGGCTTGGACTCTGAGGCTGCAATCTTATTCGTGTTTTCCTGGGAGTAAGCTCCCCTGATTACAATGGGATTTATTTCTAAGTAGATGGACATTGGATTGGACAATGAGGCTGCAATCCTGTTCACACTTTCCTGGGAGTAAGCTCCACTGAATACAATGTGACTTACTACTGAGTAGACAGGCATAGGATTGATCTCTGATGTTGCAATCCTCTGACAGAGCCCTCCTGCTGTGAGGGGAAGATGCACTTAGAAGAGTCCTCTCTGGTCAGGCAGCTGCCAAGGACCTCCAGTGGTCCTAGACAGGGGGTTGAGAAATCGTGCTCTAAGGCAGGCCTCGACCCTGCATTACCTTTAGAGAGATGTATCCTTCCCTCTTTTCCATTTCTCCAAGCAATGCTGACAGCAGCGAGGATTTCCCGCAACCGACCTGCCCAACAACTGCAACCAGGTGGCATTCAGGGATGGCAAAGTTAATGCTGAAAGAAAGCACATGCATCAATGTTCCTAGATTCTGGTGCAAGTGCACATGGAGAAGCAGTGAGATGGTAAGAAAAAATCAATTTGGGCCAAGTATCAAGCTCGTTTGGGCCCATTTAAGGGAGCCGAAGCCGGTGCACAACACTTACTTTATCAGGCAAGGAGGATCACTTCTGGACCAGCTGAAGGTAGCATTCCTCACAACAAGGCTGTGGCCATCAGCTAGCAAAGGACAGAAGGAAAGACGTCAAGGATGTGCTTAATCCTTCCAACGTCAGCCAATCTTAACCCTTCCAAGTGCTCCCCTTCACTATTTCTCCCTCTGAGACAGAATCCATACAACTTTAGGTTAACCAGAACTACGAGGTATTTTTATATGAAGCAACAGCTTAACTCCTGCCTCACCAGTGAGGCCTGGATGGTGAAGGTACAGATTGTTTAACTGTCTCAAAGTCAGAGCAATGGTGGTCTGGGACTCCAAGAGCTACACACACACACACAAGTTATTTTCAGCCACCCCAGGCAACAATGAACTTACATTCTTTGATGGAGCCTCTGGTGATACTGTCTGGATCCAGCTCTTCATGAGACAGGAACACTCGAAGGCGTTTTAAGGAGACACTTGCCTGGAGAGAAAAACCCAAGAGACCATTAGCATCCTCCAAGGGGCCTCTGACAGTACACCTTCACTCCAGCGTATACCCTGTTAGCATGACTGCATCAGTGCTGGAAAGTCAGATAGGGTTGGGCCCCAAGAATATATTAATTGCACTCATCCTGTGGTTGCCATCCTGTGTTATCAGCACTATGGTACAAAAAGATACTCACCTGTACCATGCTGCTGATGACCATGGGGAGAATGTTCAGGGGGAAACGGAGGATGTTAAACAAGGCCAGGGAGACAAATGCCTTCTGGGCATCCAGGACGTTCTTCTCGGAAACCGTAACGTAAACAGCAAATGTTGATAAAGCCACCTGGAAATAAGAGTGATCAGAGGCCTGGTTAACAGCTGTAGTTTTCCCCTGTGCTGTGGGTGGCGCAAGCGGCTAAGACGCTGTTCCTGTTAACCAGAAGGCCAGGGTTCGATTCCCGGGACGACCCCACAAGACAGGGTGAGCTCCTGTCCTTAGCCCAGCTCTGCGACGCCAGCTGGATCCAATCATATTGGCTCCGCCTTTCCATTGGGCTAATTTAGTGGCATGGAGAGGGGGGATTTGCTGCTTGGGTGACAGCATATCCTCCATAACAATCCAACCCAGGCTTTCGTGCTTCGCATGCAGCGTATGCAGCGCCGAGCACAATACCATAGTCTTTCAAGACTGAAGGAGGCCTGCTTTTCCCCTCTTGAATGTGTGTGGGTTAAAACTTTACCTTTATTGTCATGGGGAACAAAAAATATAGGTTAACATGTTGCCCTTGGACTTGTGCCAAAAATTTCCTGTTATCTCAGAAAAGTGTCAATGTCCCCCTATTTCTTCTATCAAACAACTTGACCCATAACCCTTCCTGGTAAGAAGGAGGGGCACACCAGCCCCATACCATGGTGGACACACTGGGTGTTAGAAATACATTTTAAAAATTGTGTACAGAAATTGCATAAAGGGCAAACACCTACCCATCAACCAAATGCCAGGAATATTTTGGGACATTGCCAAAAAAACTACAGAGGAGGGAATAGTTCTTAAATTCTCTTAGAAAGGAATTCCACAATTGCAGCACTGCTGCATAGAAGGCAAGCCTCCTCACCACTGTCCCTCTAACTTGGGACAGAGATAGAAATGGGTGCATTACAAAAACCCAGAGCAGGGATTCCTTACAAGGTCCCCCACTTTAGTTCTGGCATTCTGGGGAAAAAGCCTCCCTCCTCCTGATAACTGTTAAGCAGTCCTGGCAACAAAGCACTTCAGACAAAGGAATCCTTTTCAAAGAGCCACGTGGCTCCAATTATTTTCTTGTTCTTATGAACATCAGAAAGGTACAGCTTCCTGCACTTGAGTGGGACATAGTTTTCCATTGTCCTCAAGGCTGTGCAAACATCAGCCTCCTGGGGAGAGAACATGCAACCGGATACTCCACATTCCAGGTGCTGAACCATCACTAGTGCCTGGCAAGACATGTAGACAATGTATGCCAAAAGCACAAAAGGTGGGAAAAGCGAGGTGCCCCCACAAAGGGTGCTTGTGACATGACACCTTCTTGTTACTCAAGTGATTAAGCCAAGCCACATGGCTCCAAATTCAGGGTTGCTGGATGAAATCCCCCCAAGTACTCACCAAGAATGGGGCGCAAACCCATGTGAACGTCCCCACGGCTGCGAGGTAAGCAGACTTCTTGAGCACTTTCAGTTCCTCTTGTCGGATCCCTAGGACTTTACCCTTGAAAGCTAATTCCCAGGCATAGAGTTTTAGTACTTTGATCCCGTTGAGAATTTCGTTCATCAGCTTAATTCGGCTGTCTTTGCTCTTCATGTGAGCCACCTGAAACAACCCAATCGCAATCCCCACGTATCAGGGACCGTTCCATTGCTGGCATGCAGCGTTTTCTGCACAACCTCGCACCTGGTACTAAAATTTTCTATACAAGAGGACTATACCACAAGAGAGTTGGGCTGCAAAAGAAATCTTGATTTCTGCAAGACAGAAATCCCATTTATTATGCAACAACCAAGGTGTCAATAAACCATTTTGTAAGACCACCAGATACCTTGGGAAGGACACAAGACTACAAGAATCATGCATCCTGTTGCCACCTCCTTGTACTTGGCATTCAGAGACAGCCTATTTCTAAAACCAGGAAGTTGCATAAAAGCATCATGGTTAGTAAACCATGATGGATTTTTCCTCCACAAATCTGTCTAATCCCTTTTTAAAGGCCAGATGAGTGTAAGAATGTGAGAGAAGGGAAAGGAACAAAAGGATGAAGACCTAAAACCTCAGAAAACTGAACTCCCTTCTAAAACTAAACCTGGTATCTCAGGGTATTAAATCATAACCGATATGGATTACCAGTACTTGAGTTTCAGTTTGCAAGGAATTCCTGGAAATTCCTCATTTCTCAAGACCCTTACTAGTCTCTCTGCACCTGAATGGAGATACTAAGGGTGCAATCCTTACCTAGGCTGGCACAACTCATCAGTCTTCCTGTTCCCATCGTGATGTAGGGAGGCATGTTCATGTCACCCTCCTGCAGGAGTGGTGCAGAAGTGTCTTGCAGCACTTTTGTGACACTCCCAGACCAGCACAGGGCTTATGCTGGGGCTTATGCCAGCCTAACTGGGTGTTAGGATTGCAGCTGAAGTAATTTGTAGCTGAGACAACAAAGAAACCGATTTTGGAAAGTGTGGCTGATCACCCCAGGGAATTCTTTTCATCACAACTGAGCAGCAACTTCCTTATCTGTGCTTATCCAGGCCAGGGTTTGAGACCCGGGTCGGCCCCACAAGACAGGGTGAGCTCCTATCCCTAGCCCAGCTCTATGATGCCAGCTGGATCCAATTGTATGGGCTCTGCCTTTCCATTGGACTAATTCAGTGGTGTGGAGAGGGGGGATTTGCTGCTTGGGTAACAGCCTATCCTCCATAACAATCCAACCCAGGCTTTCACGCTTCGCATGCAGCATATGCAGCGCCGAGCACGATACCATAGTCTTCCAAGACTGACGGAAGCCTGCATGGATTTGCATAAAGCAATTTGGCATGTGTAGGATCACAACACTGCCTGCCAGCTACAAGCAGCAAGTTCATTCATTCCTGATACACTCCTGCTCTGGCCAAAGAGGCACATGACCCAACAGCAGTCCTACCTGATAGGTTTTGGTTTTCATGGCTATCACGGCATTCACTGGAACCAGGAGCAACATAACCGCCACACCGGCCAATACAGAGGGACCTAAATTCTAAGGAACACAAGCTTAGAATGTAGCACCAAGGATGCACAATTTTTTTGCCCAGTTTCACAAGTCACCCTGGAGGACACACATGCCCTCACAACAACTCTTTTTAAAGAAAAGGTCTTTTACCTGCCACAGCAAATACAGTGCCAGCATAACTTGCAATGGGGCGGACCAGATCATGTTGATATAGGTTGCCAAGTCCATGAACTTCTGAGCATCGACAGACATCAAGTTGACTATCTCCCCAACTGTGGAGGTCCTCCGTGCCGAATTTGTGATGACCAAGGCCTTGGCATGACAATAGGAGACAAAACACCAAGAAAAAAACACTTTCTTGTTTATTCCCAGCTCTCTAGCCAATGTCAAACACAGTGGTACCTCGCATAAAGAGTTTAATTCGTTCCAGAGGCATGCTCTTTAAGTGAAGAAGATTTTCCCATAGGAAACAATGGAAACTCAGACAATTGGTTCCACAACCCAAAAAATATTCAAATAAAAATATTAACTGGATGTAAAAATGATGACAAAACACTGTAATTGAATTCAAAACATGCATTCAATGTGCATGATCCTATGAAGTCTACTTAGGCTGCAATCCTTAAGACACTTTTCTGGGAGTAAGCCCCATTTAACACAACGGGGCTTACTTCTTGGTAGACATAGTTAGGAGACTGCAATCAAAGACACTTTCCTGGGAGTAAGCCCCACTGAACACAATGGGGCTTACTTCTGGGTAGACATAGTTAGGAGACTGCAATCAAAGACACTTTCCTGGGAGGATTACCTGGGCTGCTGGAGGTTCAAGGTGGTCAGTGGGGGCACTTGGGGGCAGTTAGGGGCAGCTGCCTCTGGCACCCCCAGGCAACTGCCCCCAAGTTGGGGGCAGATAGAGGCAGCAGTGCTGGCCAGCAGCCCTTTTAAAGAGCCTCCATGTGTAGCGTCAGGGCTGCATAGCACGTGTGCCCATAGCGCGTTTGCTTGTTAAGTGCAGTGGAACTTCTTATGTGAAGCAAGATTTTTTGAAATTTTTGCTTGTTATGTGAAACGCTTGTTAAGCAAGGCGCTTGTTAAGCGAGGTACCACTGTACTGATTTTCCAGCTTAAAAAAATAATAAAAGTAAAATGTAGGGCAAAATCCAGAGTAACTATGGGGAATCCTTGCTCCGGTGTAAGAACAACTTACTCTGGATTCCAATTTGAATTTCCCATAAGTTTTCAGTAGGTGGTGCAGTAACTATGGGTGCACGTAAAGTCTCTTACGTGCTCCCGTAGTTACTCTGGATTTGGGATGTAAGATCCATTGCAACACCAATGCCCATTTCATCAGAGTAAAAAAAGCAGGAATCTCTGCATTAAAATGGACCATGCCAGCAATAAGGTGCATTTTCTGCTTTTGTAATATTGAATGTGCTGTTCTCAAGAGGGCAAACCACTGGGGTGGTTTTGGCCAAGATTCTGGGGTGGAAGCAGCTCTAGATTCGGAAAGAATTCAATTGAAGGATAAGCCAGACTTAGGAGGAGAGCTTCAAAACTGAACAATCATGAGATGTTTGGTCCCATGGCAGGATCTGTGCAGGCATAGTGATAGGGAGTGCCACAGATAAATACCTTCCGATAGACGGCTCCGATCACTGCTGTCTTCAGCCTCATTCCTGACACAAAACAAATGTGGAAGTACTGGTGGAGGACCAGAGTCTGTAGGCAGGCCGAGACGAACAGAAGCCCCGTGTACAGGTAGCCTTGCCAACTAGGAGCATTGCGGTCATACATAAAGTTAAGGAGCAGCCTGAAGATAAATAGTTGTGAGCGCATTAGCAGACATGCAAGAGAGGAAGCCATCAATTCTGAATTGGGGACTTCAGTTCAAGTCCTGGCTCAGCTGCTTTGGAGAGGGTGGGGGCAATGCTAGACAAAGTAATTCTATTTCAGTCTCTCCAAACCTGACCTGCCTAGTAGGGCTGTGGTAAACAATCTATCCTGAGAAAGACTGTATCATTACTGCAATGATGTTGCCTGTTTGGACCATCTGCCTTGGCATTTGGGTTTGAGACAGCACTCAGGTCCAGTGGTTTTCAAAGTGGGGGTCAGGACCATTTTAGGTGTCATGACCATTTTAGGGAGGTGTCAAGACCATTTTAGGGAGGTCGCAAAAAGCTGGATGCAGCCATCTTAGAATCTGGCACTGGGCAGCTGTAAGGTCACTTCCAGCCATGACATCACTTCTGGGGGATCCTGGACATATTTTCATTCTCAGAAGGGGGTCCTGGGCTGAAATGCTCGAATACCAATGGCTCTAGTCCCTTGGCCCTGTTCAAGTGGTTTCTGCTGGTGTTCTTTTTGCGTTTTAGATTGCAAACCCTTTTGGGACAGGGACCCATTAGCTATTAATTAGCTACTAATTTTTTCATTTTCTTGTAAACCGCTTTGTGAACTTTTTAGTTGAAAAGCAGTATATAAATACTGTAGATATAGATTGCAGAAAAGAAAAGTAGGTGCCAATCAAAACAAATTAGTCCAGCAGACTGGGCAAAGGTTCAGCAACCATCAGACTTAACAGCTACTGCACAGGAATGGAGAAAGAGCAGGCTACACTCACTTTAAAATTTCCGGTCCTGCAAACATCATAAGGTCATGAATGGCCTTAAACAGGAAGCTCATGAGAAAATAGGGCCCAAAGGTCTTGTATAACACCTTAAAGAGGGATGGTTCCTTGTCTGTTTGGGAGGGTTTGAAAATCAGAGCTTCAGCCTCCTCTGTCACATCCTTGTTGGAGCTGCCCAGTTTGGGTGGTTTCTTGGGAGAGTACATCATTGGCATTGGAAGCCTGGAGAGAGGAAGTGGGAAGATTCGACATTCAATGGCTTACTATATTTCTACTCAGCAGTCTTGAGTGCCTCATAACATTTCTTTTTAACCCCCACAGTTGTATTAAGATAACTTCTCCCAGCAGTACAATCACATACACAATACAACCAAGACACAGGGACAATCCTATCCAAATTTCCAGCACTGCAATGGGGCATGCACTGCATTCTGCAATGGAAGAGCAATCACAGATGCTTCCTTAAGGTAAAAGAACATTAGTTTCCTTGCTGTGGGGCTGCATTGATGCTGGAAAATTGCATAGGAATGAGTCCTAAAACTCGTTTCCCCTAAATTCTACTGGTCTAGAGTCCAATGGATCAGATGAAATAAACTCCATTCCACAAAAATTCATGCTGAGACAATTCTGTTTTTTAAGGAGATAAAACAGTGGTTCCCAAACTATGGACTTTTGGCGCAACCTGATTTTTGATGGTTTCCAAATCAGAAGACTCATCACCTCAAGCTTTCAGGCTGTTCAAAAATCAGATACTGTATCTGGTAAGCATGTGTAAATATAGGGAGATAAATGTTTCAGGGTCTTTTTTGGGTTACTAAATACCGATAACTAACTAATTAGTTACTAAATAACTAGTTACTAAACTATTAACTGCTAACAAATACTTACCAAAAATAAATACCTAGAACTCTTAAAAAATCTGGTAAACCTAGATGGGATTTGATAGAGTGAATCCTGGTGCTAAATGTTTAGGAATCTCATGGTATATGTGATAGATCACAAACTGGTATTTTTGTCAACAACATATCTGATTCCTTTTTTAAAAAAATCATACGAATCAAGGACTACCACTTTTTCTGGTAAGGCACAAAACCAGATCAGTTCTATAAGGGATTCTATACAATTCTATAAGGGATTTAATTAAATTTCAGAAGATAAGATGAACACAGAACTTTTTGAAACTGGTGTGATTTTAGTCGAACTGTTTCCCCCAAATTAGACATTAGAGTGTCATGGTGTCTCCCAACAGAGACACGAAATGTCAGGACAATTTGTCTAAAAGATCCCATAAAGGATTTGTCAGCTTGTCAGATACAAGCCAGCATTTTCAATATGCATCCTCCACATCTCAATATTTTGCATCACAAATAGAACTGACATTGAGGGAATAAGACAATAAAACAAAGTTTAATACTGTACATTTGGAATGACCTGCATTGAACACACACTCCAAATACTCCTTAGGAGAATGGAGGTGGTGTAAACATCCATACCATCAGATGTTGTTATCCATCAACAGCTAACAAATACATACTTCTTTGCCTTTGCGTATTCCTTGGCCCAGTTGTGCACCAAACCCGGAACCACTTCTTCAGATTTGTCTTCCTTGTTCAGAGACCACAGATCTTTGGCTTCCAGAGGCTTTCGGTAGCCCTGAATCATTAACCTGCATTGGAAAGGGACGATATTTAGTTTAATGACACTGAGTATCTTCGGCAGACTGCTGCCAATATCCCGTTTTTAAAATTTCTGACATAAAACTTATGTCACCAGTTATGTAACAAGTGCATGCAACAAGAGTACTGGCTGCAAGGCACCACTAAGTATTTGTGATCTTGCCTGACAACATTGCACAATATCACTCTTTAGGCACAACCTTCTTCCACATGAGCTTCCCCTTTAACAGGTCACCTGGCTCAGCAATGTTCTATCTCCCTTCTATTCATGAATGAGTATCTGCAGTGCCTTTTCAGTGGTGGTACCTCTATTAGGAAGTAGCTTTGCCCCAATGCCAGCCCATCACAAACTTTCTTGGCTCAATCTTTGTATTGATCAATTTATCTGATCTTACTGGGTGGCTGGCTGTGTTTCACAGAACTGCATTTACATCTAACCGTTTTCCTACTGAGCAACTTTCTTCTCTTTTATTGTATTTGCCTTCATACTATAACGGCAATTTAGATTGAGGTTTGGGTCAGATGACATTCATCAGAAAGCCAGTTGATAAACTCCGAGAGTAAATAAAACGAGCAGTTACATAGCTTGGTATCAGAGCTAATGAATGTGTATGGCCACAAAGTAGGCAGCAGGATTGATAACAGGAAACACACACATCCTGGAAAGGATCAGAATTGGTTTCAAACATGGGACATCATATAGCTAAGAACATTTTGGTGTCTTTCTCCTCGCCCTCTTAGGGGCCCAATCCAATTTTCCAGGACTTGTGTTGTTGTGCCAGTGGAGTGTGTGCTGCATCCTATGGTGGAGGGGCAGTCACCGGGGTTTTCTCTAGGTATGGGAACATTTTTTCGCTTACCACAAGGCTGCATTAGGGCTACAGCAGAACTGGAAAGCCTGATAGGATTTGACCTATCCTCAAACATTTGACATTTCCTCAAACTGTGGGTCATGAGCCAATTTCAGATGGGTTGTGTAGCTCAGCCACTATTGAAAATACTGAGCTTAAGGTACTGAGAATAGAGCTGAAGCGAGGACAATAGTTCTAGAATAACTAACCACATTTTAAACACATGGCTACAGAAAACAGAGGCTATCTCTCTGGGAAAGAGGGTTGCTGGAATTTATAGAAGAGATTTTTAAATAGAAGACACAGATAAAAAAAAGGCACCCTATACTGGGGAAGCTTCTCATGATGTTCTGCTGGAAAATTGATGTGATTTTACCTGGTGATCCACCAGAATGTGATCCTGGACAGGAAGGAAGCACTGGACTCTGGGCAAGGGTTCTAAGCAGGAAGAAAAAAGATTCAAATTCTTAACAAGGGGCACATGAAAATTGAATTGGTTAGAAAGTCTGCCTTTTAAAAAGAGCAATTTATTTGCAGCTCCAAGCACAAATTCCAGCTCCCCTTCTAAACATCAATCAAGCCGTAGTATGATTCACCACTCAAATGTTTACTTTCCCTTTCTTGGGAATCCACACCCAGATTAGGCACTGCTCAGTTGGAAGTTGGGAGCCTTGCTTCTCCCAGCTGGCAAATGCCAGGCAAGTTGAATTGACACACAGCAGCAAAGGCTGCATAAAAAACCGATTTTGGGAACTCAGAATCCTCAGACTCTGCTCTAGAAGAGTGCAGCAGATTGTCTGAAAACAGCTGAGCTCCTATAGTTGGCAAACTTATCTGAATATAGGGAGATCAATGTTTGAATCTCTTCTCTGCTGTGTGTTTGTGTCCCCAGACCATCAATGACAGGTAGTGGGTCAGACTCTCATTCCCTAAGCCCTTAAAGTCTTGGGGATATTCATTAGGACTGCCTCATTACAAGAAACTAATCAATATATTTTTAAATAAACTAATATACCTCGTATATTGCTTGTAAATAAAAAATATTTTTTCTAGATCGCCTTTTTTTAAAGTTTCGTGAAGGTGGGTCCAAATAAGGTGTCATTTTAAGAAGTGGGTCCTGGTGCTAAAAGGTTTGACCAGTGATTTAAACTCACACACGCATGTGTGCACTCTAAAAGAGGGGGCATTCCTCAATGTTACACATGCAGCCCCTCCATGGACAGTGGCTTGCTGTAACTGATTCCTTTGCCCCATGCAAACACAAAAAACAACATGCCCGGCAAAACAATTTTTTGCCAGATACAAAGCATAATGCTGATTGATTTGATTAACCGCTGCTTAATTAAGGAAAAATTTTTTTTTCAAATGGAGTATCTGATCTTGTATGCCAGACTCAAAATGCTTCTTGTCTGACTCATCAGCAAGATGTGCTGGGTTAACGGGAGAGCAACTCTTCCCCATCCCCACCCAAAAAGGACTCAGGCTTTTCCTTGACAGGCAGGAACTCTCCCTAGCCCTTGCTTTTTTTGGGCTGCCTAGCAGCTATACCCTCAGCCTCCTGTTCACTTCTGTTCTCTCACTTGGGTTGCTATTATCAAGGAAAGCACCTGCAGGGTCTCCTTTCAATTCTGGAGTGGAAAAGAAGCTGAAGCAGGCTGCCATTTCAAATGGGACTCATCTGATCAGCCAGTAGTACCAGCAAGTACTTGCTGGCCACTCTTGATGCCAAAAGACAGTCCCTATGCCTGTTTTCTGCTCAACACATTCAGGAGGCTCCTATCCTTTTGAAACACCCAGCTCTGCCCTATTAATCACCGGCCTCCAGGGGCAGGCAGCACTCAGGGCTTGTTTACAGCCGGACTGCAATCTCCACCCTTCAATTTAGCATAGCA
Source organism: Cryptoblepharus egeriae (assembly GCA_030015325.1). Taxonomy (NCBI): domain Eukaryota; kingdom Metazoa; phylum Chordata; class Lepidosauria; order Squamata; family Scincidae; genus Cryptoblepharus; species Cryptoblepharus egeriae. The sequence goes on from JAREYC010000012.1 coordinate 23,775,294, forward strand.
GCTGGAGCCCCAGATGCCCTTTCACACTGTATAAGAGCAATCCTGAACCAGTTCAAGCCAGCCACCCATCTCCTATTTGGATTTCAAGGGGGTGGGGAGAGACGCCTGCACTTCCAGAAGTCATGCTGTGGGATCCAGGGGGAGGTGATTCCAGGAAAGGATCGTGTTTCTTCTCTTCTGGAGTTCCTTTGGTGTGTGGCTCTATGACTCAAGGCTGGAGCCGCCTTATCTCTGCTCAGCCACCTCTGGGCTCCACAGCAAATATGAAACAGTGCTGGGCTGCAAGTCTTTGCTGCTCTGACACATGCCTGCATTTGCTCAAATTTTCCATTAAGCATGCAACTTTTTAAAAATCCCCCAAATAAATGCAAAACAGCCTTCTAGGGAACTCCTTCTGAATCACCAGAAAGTGCAACACACCAAAAAGGACTCAAGCTGCAATCCTAGCCACACTTACTAGGGGTAAACCCCATTGACTAGAATGGGATTTAATTCTAGGGTGGCCCATCCACCTGAAAAAAATTCTGGGCAAAGCTATTGGAAACAGAGCATAACCACATCCATCCGGAGAGCACAAGGAGACAGGGCCAAGTCCAGGCAGAAAAAAAAATTGGACAAGCACCATAAGTTGTTTTCAGCAAGGCTTGTGGATCAAAAGGGGGGACATAACTCTTCCCAAAAGGACGAAGAAGACTCTAAAACTGGCTCCTCAATTCCTGGGACTCTCCTCAGTTCCCCGCACCAGCTTTGCGATTAGCACAGAAAAATCTATTTGGCAAATATTTATGGAAACTGAGAGGAATAAAATGATCATCAGAAACAAAGCTGCCACCATCACAACAAACAACAGCCCCATAGGCTTTTGGGAGCTCTGGAATGTCCCCTCAACTGAAAGTGCTCACATGTGGCCAACTAAAATTATGAGAATGAATTGGGGCACCCCAAGCCAGCATCATTCATCCACCTGCCTTTCTCAACAAAGCCATGGGCTTTACTTACAGGAACATTAATTGTTTTTGAAAACAGAGGAGGCTGTTCTGGGAAGCAGGACAGGATAAGCTGTGTTAGCACCAGAGTGAAGTAGATATAGAAGGTAACGTCACGAAATACATCCACTGCGGCACCCTAGAAAGACAAATTGGACATTGCGATTAGCAGAGTAACAGAGGTATGCAAAAGCTATGCATTATGTCAGAAAGAACGGGGGAGTTACTCCCCTATCTGTCCCATCATCTCTAGAACTTGGTTCATCTACTGATGTCAAGTGGCAGGAGAATCAGGGTAGACAAGAGATTGCCCTCCTTTACATGACTCAGAATTCATATGGGATCTCTTGTGAAAGCCAACGAGTGCTATCTGATGGAAGACAACACAGGTCTTCATGCCCTGTTTGTGGATTGCCCGGGAAGGCATGGGTTGGGTCTACAACAGTAAGCTTCTTGTTTGGATCCATGACACTTTTTGGCACCTGCACAAACCACTAAGGTGATGGACAGAGGGCTCAATTTGGATCAAGTGGCAGGCTGTGTACCTTTATGGTTAATTCACAAGATATTTTGTACTGTCAGGCCTGCAACCCTCATCCCATGTGTTTGGCTACACGCATGGGTTTATGCACATGCAGTAATGTGGGGATCCTTCTGTTCTCCCCAAGAGGGGTGCAGCAAAGATCAGGAAAATAAATTGTCTAGTTTTTAACCTGTACGTTAAATATGGCATGTGAAAAACAGCTTGGCGTATGTTAGTTCAGGCATCTGGAGATTCTCTGTTAGAAAAGAAAGGTGGTTCATCATAAATAAATACTTTTATATTTGGGAGGGGAGAAAGGAAGGGGAGAAGAATGCATCAAATGTGGTGTTAAGAAAAGCATTTCCGATTAACAGACCACTGGCTTGCATGGAAATGCCTGTGCATGCAAGAGTTGCCACATGGAAACCAAGGACCAAGAACAAAGAGGTTTCATTGGCCAAAACCTGCCTCTCCATTCTGGGTGGTATATTTGGACTGTACTTCTAAGCAGCTGCTGAATTGTTTTGATGGCTCCCCGGCCAGATCATCAGAGCTTTGATTAGAGTTTCAAACAAGGGGGGAAAAATTAAACAAGCAGCAACTCGGTGGCTGTTAAAACTGCAGGACAAGGGAGCATTTAATGGGTCATTAACTCACTCCAGTGGAATCATAAGCTCAATGATTAAACATGTGCTCCACAGTGCCAGGAGATTTCCCTGCATGGAGTTGCCCAGCCGGCACTTACCGTACTCAAGGCGCGCATGATTTTTGATCGGAAGATGATGGTGGCGCACACAAGCGCAACCAGCCAGAACAATAACATGACTCCTGAGGACTGGACTCCTTTCATCCTCTCATATTGTATCAAAAAGGTGGCAAGCAGCTGTGGGCAGAAAACAGACAGGACAGTCAAGGGTGAAGAAGCATCCATACTGCAATGATGATGATAGCGATGAACATTTATATGCTACTTTTCAATGGGAATTGTTCACAAAGAAAGCAAAACAAAGCTCAGAGTTCCCCATTCAATGGTTGCCACACACTTTGAGGTGCAAGCCCATTGGAACCCCTATAAAGTGGTATCATACTCATTTCATACGAAGGGCCATATAGTCCCATGAGGGTTGGAAGTGATGTCATTAAGTGATGTTATTAAGCATTTGTGATGCTTGCCGAGGGTCGGAAGTGATTTCATTGAGCTTTTCTGACACACTTTACCTCGGGTGTGTCAAAGACAATTCATACAGAAGACCATATAGAATTCATAATGATTGCTGAGGGTCGAAAGTGACGTCATTAAGCTTTTCTGACACACTTTACCTCAGGTGTGTCAAAGGCAATTCATACGGTGTGCTGTATAGTATTCATGATGCCCACTGAGGGCCAGAAGTGACATCGTTAAGCTTTGCTGACACACTTCACCTCAGGTGCATCAAAGGCAATTCATACAGATGGCCGTATAGCATTTATGATGCCCTTGCTGAGGGCTGGAAATGATGTTACTAATGTCAGTGTTGCATTGGCATCCATCAGTCTCAAAAGACTATGCTATTGTGCTCAACGCTGCATGTGAAGCACGAAGGCTTGGGTAGGCTTGATGTGGAGGATAGGCAGTTACCCAAGCAGCAAATCCCCCTCTCCAAGCCACTGAAATAGTCCACTGGAACAGCAGAGCCGATACCATTGGTTCCAGCTGGTGATGCAGAGCTGGGCTAAGGACAGGAGCTCACCCCGTCTTGTGCGGGCCTGGGTCTCGAACCCTGGCCTACTGGTTAACAGGCACAGTGTCTTAACCACTTGCACCACCCGCAGCCCAAATGTCAATGTATATCACTCAATATAGAAGGAAAGTACTTTGAAAGGTACTTCTATGCGCAATTGTGCAGGGATTGCCAAGAGGAGCACAGGGTAAAATTGCAGGCACTGCAGCCACCCATGTTGAACTGGGAAAAGAACAACATATGCTGAAGCCCATGGTCCAGAACACTCTGTTCTAAAGTGTTCTTGTATCTTCAGAGCCCTTTATCTCTCGCTGATCCCATAACCTGAAACATGCCTGCCCATGACTGTGGCTCAGCTCCATCACCCTCACCCATCCAAGGTCTTGCACTCCCTCAAATGACTGCATCTCTTGTTGCCTGGATGCATGCCTAGAATTGCCTCCCAGAACATTTGCAAGATGTTTCTTCCCCCAAATTCTGTCAGGAAAGAGCATCTTTTCCAGGGACACTCTTGGCACATGTCTCAGTCCTTTTTACTTACTGTTAACCAAACCCATATTTGGACCAGCTGCATAAGAACTAAGCTGGACCAGACCCAGGGGTCATTCAGTCTATCTTCCTGCATTGATATAGGTTAATTGAGGGCACAATCCTAACCCATTTAGGCTGACACAAGTCACCTGACTCCTCATTCCTGTGGTGATGCAGGGAGGCTGGTGCATGTCTGTGCACTGGCTTAATGTTTCAGGAGTGGCACAGAATTGCATTATAGCAGTTTTGCAATACGTCCAGGCTACCATGGGACTTGTGCCAGGACTTATGCTGGCCGAACTGGAGATTAGGATTGCAATCACATTCCCATCACTAAGCAGAATGTCTCCAAGGGTACAATCCTAACCACTTTAGGATGGCACAACTCACCTGACTCCCCATTCCCGCTGTGACATGGGGATGTTGGTGCATGTCTGTGTATTGGCCTACCCCCCTCCCAGAAGAGGCGCAAACATAAGGCACAGTGCCTTGTGGCACTTTTGCAACACCCCTAAGCCAGCCTAACTGGGGATTAGGATTGCACTGTTGAATTAGGGCCAAAATGTTCTTTCTACTTACCATGGTTATGCCCATTAGTGTTGGGCTAACTAAGTAAACTGGTGCTTGGAAAATATTGTGACTTCTTTCCCAGAAAGAGTAGAACAGGTCTGCCCAGCAGACTATCCACAGTAAAAGACCTAAGGCCTGGAAGACAAAACAGAAACATAGTTCTCACAACTGTGCATTGGAAGGAGATGGGTCATTGGTAGCCCACAGCAAACAGTTCCTCTCAACATGTCTCAGAAGATGTCTCAGAAGATGTCTCAGAAGAAGCTGTTATCTCACAGCAAGCCACTAAAATGGCTGTGCCTCACTAGACTTGTAATCTATCGTTTCCCCCATAACCATGGCTTCCTCTGCAGAGCTCCCATCAGCTGACCTCAGTTGCCATCATCACACTGGAGGTGACTTGGATGTACCTCCAAGGTGCACACATTCCAGTTGGGTAGGAATGAGCAAGCCCCCAAAGATGACCAGGAGGGGACTTCAGCAAATTTAAAAGGCCCGATCCCCTTGCAAATGTCTCCTCCACCCATCAAGTGAAGTCCTCTTACTGCCCCATGTCTGCCCACCAAACCTCAGCAGCACCCAAGCCCCCAGTCACTTACTGTTTTGGCTTTGTTGAGTGCTGACATTTGAATGTAGCCCCGGTCATGGCGGCGCAGGTATGTGAAGTAGAAGGGAAAGCAAACCCAGAGGTAGAGGCAGGGAAGCCAGACCAGGACGGAGTTCTGGAAGCACTTGGTGAAGTCTGGGCAGTCCGTGTACCATGTCACATTCCAGTCCTGGGAAAAAACAGGAAAAATCAGAAGCTGAAGGGCCATGCACGGTGCCACAACATCAGCACAATCTAGAGGATCAGTTCTGTAGTGGATAGCAAGAGTCATAGCGAAACAGCAGAAATTTCCCTCCATGTGATGGAAAGCCCTTAAGCAGAGCAGACCCAACTGGAAACACTTTTGGCAGAGCCCCAGGTTCAACGCCAAGGTCTGTATAATTGTGGCAATATAACATTTATTCTAATATTGATATTTCTAGGATAGAATGGAAAGCAATCCAAATGCGCACTTAAAAAGAGCATATGAGCTAATGGACCAAAATGATCTCATTACTTGATATCAAATGTATTACCCTCCAGTAAACAAGGGGCCCAGCAGAGAGAAATTGGTCCAGTTGGCTTAAAACCAGCTCAGAGAGGCATGCACTGTATATATTGAAATAGTGGAATGAATTTTCAAGAGCAACTGGAACCAGGTTGATCTCCTGCCATATCCCGCCACATGCATGGTGGACACAGAGTTATTCCGTTTGGGATCATTAGTTTGTGGGATCATTAGTTTCCACACATCATGTAGCCAGAAGCCCCCACTATGGTTAATCTGCTGTCAACTATTCCAGCTGACCTAGTAATCCAATATTCTGGCTGGAACAGGTTAAATTGACCTGGAAATGCTGATGATGGAGGGTCTGGTACAGAATAGCTCTCCACCTAGAGAATCACCAACGGGCCTTGAAAACACAGAGTAGAAAGTGTTGATCTTGCACACTGAAGGTGGAGCTTTCCTTGAGGTCTGCAGTGAGTAGGTTTCCTGTCTGTCTGGAACCCTGTTGAAGGCCAGTCAGACAGAAATATCCTCCAGACTTTTGCAAATCACTTGGCAACTGTCGGCACACAACGTTTTGGTGGCCCTCTCATGTTTCTCCAACGCAGAAGCAGCACCCATTTTTTGAGAGACAGGGAGGTGTCACCAAACGGAGGGACTAGTCAACAGGAAGTCTTGACTAGTCTTCCTAGTCTTGACTAGGGGCACAGTCTTGACTTCAAGAGGGTTTTCCTGGGCTCCATGGGGAAAATCGCAGCATCATGCATATTTACACGTGTGTCCATGGACACATGCGCAAACAGAATCACCTTGCTTGCGGTTTCTCTTGGGGCTGCCGCAAGTCCTCCCAGCCAGAATTCCAAGCTGGCTCTGGTATGTGACATGGAGCTTAAGTTACAGAATGTCACCATTCATTCGACTTTAAAGCAGCTTAGCCCATTGCTTATCTATACTTTTCTTTTTATGGGGGGAGGGGAGGATTGGCAACCAGAAAATCCCAAACTGAACTTCTCACCTTTTAGATCAGGTTTCCCACCCCCTCACCAAGATACACACACTCAGGCACTCATACTACTGTGGAGTTTATTGCATAATACTGTTGACCTGGCCTGCAGGAATCACATATGTGTGTGTTGGGGAGGAGGGAAATTCAGGTTTATGGTCCCTAAATAGGCAACGCTCTGGGGCGTGGGGGGGGGGCAGAGGCCAAATGCAAATGACAAATAGCCAACCACCTAAGCCTAGTGGGGGCAAGTCAGGATAGAGACGGGTGTCACTTGCATGACCCAAATCCGCCCTCCTCTGCCGACGGGAAAGCTGGTGGGGTCCACATCACAATAGCTTGCTTGCCTTGGGTGTCCTCAGGTGACCCTACCAGGGTAGCCTCACTTAACCTTTTCAAGAACTGAATATAGACCAGTATGCATCCTGATTGTGCCAGCAACTATTTGCCCAGAGAAACAGCTGCCTTTTCCATCATGAACCTTCAAGGGGAACTATGTGTGGATCTGACTGGAGAGGCTAACCCCAAGCTGCAAACCCCTCCAGATACAGAAGTGGTTAGCAGGCTGGGAAGCCAGGTTTGCCATGCAGAGAAGAGAACTCTACGCTGCTACTTCAAAACAAACAAAGAACAGAAGGACGCCCTGCTTGTTTCCGGCCTGCCTGCCTCTACCCTGCAGGGACAGGAGCAGCTGTGGTTTCACACCATCATCACCAAGTGACAGCAACATCAGAGCTCCGCACCCCCGTTGGAGGGCATTCCATGTACCAACTCTGGAGGTCAAGGCTGGGTAAGAAACACAAGGGACTTGAGTGGGACATCAACTCACCCAGTCACAATAAGAAGAAACATGCGTTGTTGCAGCCAAGCAGAACTCCCTCCTGGAAGCTCCATTTTATCCATTTCAGCTGGATCATTCTGCTGTGCAATTCCCCATTCTGCTTTTCCAAGAAATGGCACACCGTCAGTGGCTATATCCAAAGACCTCTCACGTGGCAATGACAGAGAATGAATCTGGCCTCCCACGGCTGCTCACAGCCCAAAGCTCACCACCCTCCTTGCAATACTCATGCACACAGATCTGTGCTCCTGCAAGTTGTGGCTCACCATTGTCGCATCAAATGAAGCAGGCTGAAGTTCCAACAACTTCTGCTTGACTAGTCAACCCCATCAAGTGCCACAATTATGGAACTCTTTCACATTTTTATACTGCCTTTGCTGCACAGAGTTCCAACCTCCATGTCCTCACAACAGCCCTGTGAGGTGGGCAAGGCCAAGAGAGAGAATACTTGGCCCAAACTCACTTCATTCCTGAGCGGGTATTTGAACCTGATCTTCCAGGTCCAACTTCAACTCCCAAACCAAAACACTATCCTGAAATGAGTGCTGTTCTGACCTGAGAGGCATTTCTGAAATGGTCAGCATTTGAAAACAAACATTATCTGAAAAAGTATCGGGAATTCAAGACCCATCAGTTATCAGAGCAGAACGGCAGCCTTGGTGTACTTTGCAGGCTCAAGAGTGGCTTGAACAAATATCCTTATCTGACCCGACCCAGACAGCAATCGCTATTCCTGGGAAGCTATTACCCCATATAGTGCCAATTCCCTTATCTCATGATCATTCAGATCTGGCAACGGCAAGTCCTGTACTGGAAGCCCTGTCTGAAAAATAGGATAGAAGTATCAAGCCAATTAAGGGGGAAGCTCAGTCTTCCTTCCCAGGGAACTCTGCTGTATCTGTCCAGGAGGAATCTGGAAAACTGGTGACCAACAACAGGGAATAAAGCATGCTGAGCCCATGATTTTATAAGACTTTCATGCATGTTTCTAAGTTTTGAGCTCCATCAAAAGGAACAGTTCCTCTTTCCTGTGCAGACTGAAAAAAAAATCACATTTCTTTGATTGCTCTCTTGGGAGGAAAAGCACAAGAATCTGAAGAAAAGTTCACAGCAGGTTGGAGTCATGACCACAAGAATTAGGTCTAAGAGCCAAGTTCAGGATGACGCAGCTATTTTAAGGGCTATGACAGGATGCATTAGTGAAGTGTAAGAACAGGCACAAAAAAGTATGTGGGGGGGGGGGATGATAATGGGTGTTATGCTGGCTCCCTCCAGGATAACCAGCCCAGCAGAGCAGGCAGAAGCTGCTGGGAGCTCACTTTCTATCTCTTGCCTGAAAGCATATACTCTAACTGCCAGCTGTTTGGGGTCCCCAAATGGAAACATAAGAAGAACCTCACTTGATCACAAGGCCCATCTAGTTTCTAGATCTCAGTGTAGCCCACCAGAGCCCTCAAGGAGCACACAAGACAACAAGAGACCTGTGTCCTGTCACTGCTCCCTTGCAGAGGAGTAGCCTATTCAGAGGTAGCCTATTTCTAAAACCAGGAGGTTGCACAGACCCATCGTGGCTTGTAACCTGTGATGAGATTTTTCTTCTAGAAATCTGTCCAGTTCACTTTTCAAGGCACCTAGACCAGACCTAGACTATCGCTACATTTGGTTTCACCCCCAAACACACCTACAGCGAGTTCTCTCTGTTACATTCAAGTCTGCAGAGCAAGCGTGGGAAGAGGGGCTTTGAAAACAAAGGCTGCTAGCACCTACCCCTCAAGGGCATTCACTGTACTACAAACTGTATTCACAGCAAGTAAGAGAGAGCAAGGTCAGCAGCCACGTAACAGCCAGCAGGAAACGTCTAGATCGGCTTTGATGGTCAGGCCACTGATTAACCAGGGCAGCAACAGAACCCTCCAAGCCAGAAAGTTTCCTGCTCACCACCTGTCTAGGTTGGAGGGACCAAAGGAAAGCAACAGTCCTCCAAGCAGGCAAAAGGCACAAATGGATTCTGATAGTAGCATCAGCAACAGGATGGGGGGCACTGCAGCCATTCTTCATATGCACAGCACAGAGGTGTCAATCTTATTTCATACAGCTGGCCAAACAGCATTCATAATGCCTGCTAAGAGTCGGGAGTGATGTTATCAAACAGAACATGATGTCATCAGGCAGGTCATGACCAAAATTAAGAAATAATCTTTGACCAGAAATACTGTATTTCCCGGCTTATTACACACACCGGACCATAAGACGCACCAAAGTTTAGAAGAGCAAAAAAAGAAAAAAAATTCTGAACCAAATGGTGTACTAATATATTTAATAAAATATAGCAGAATAATATTTCAACCATGTAAAGTCAACAGTAGTATTAAGAACCAATATCACTGTCATTAACAAATGAGGAAAGACTTTACCATCTTCTCATGGTAAGCACTCTTCTCATTTTCATTTCTAATAACGAATCTAACCCCAAAAACTCATCATCTCTAGTGTCAGTGATTTGTGACTTTTGCACAAATCTCATTGCAAATGATCAGACACCAACATTTTGCATAAATCTCATTGCAAATGATCCAGGAAAGCAGGTAAGTTGGGGGGTTCTTTTGGGGGTGGGGGGATCCAGGTAGGTAGGGAAAGGTGAGGGGATCTAGATAGATAGGGAAGAGTGATGGATGCACAGGCATGGAGCAGCAGGGACCAGGTCTTGTTTTTATATTTTTGTTTTCTTGTTTTTTGGCCATAACTTTTGATAGGAAGGAGATATCTAATAAATGATTTTTGCATTGGATTCTGCTCTTCAATACGAATCCAACGACATAAATACTGTAGATAGATATGACATAGAATCATAGAATCATAGAGTTGGAAGGGACCTAGTAGGTCATCTAGTCCAACCCCCTGCATGCAGCAGGAATTCCCCCTAGAGCATCTCCAACAGGTGCTCATCGAGCCTCTGCTTGAAGATCCCCAGTGAGGGAGAGTCCACCACCTCCCTTGGCAATCTGTTCCACGGCCGAACCGCCCTCACCGTCAGGAATTTTTTCCGGATTTCCAGCCGGAATCTCCTTTCTTGCAGTTTGTACCCATTGGTTCTAGTTCTGCTTTCAGAAGCAGCTATGAACAAATTGGCCCCTTCCTCCCTATGACAGCCCTTCAGGTATCTGAAGAGGGCAATCATGTCTCCCCTCAGCCTCCTCTTCTCCAGGCTGAACATCCCAAGTTCCCCCAACCTTTCCTCGTAGGGCTTCCCTTCCATCCCACTGATCATTCTTGTCGCTCTCCTCTGGACTTGCTCCAGTTTGGCTGCATCTTTCTTCAAGTGAGGTGCCCAGAACTGAACACAGTACTCAAGGTGAGGTCTGACCAATGCAGAATAAAGAGGAACTAGAACTTCTCGTGACTTGGAAGCTACAGTCCTCTTAATGCAACCTAAAATGGCATTTGCCTTCTTTGCAGACACATCACACTGCTGACTCATGTTCAGCTTGTTATCCACGGCGACTCCAAGATCCCGCTCACATGTTGTGCATCAAGTGCTTACATGATGGGGTAAGGTTCTCCAGGATTGGCCCCATCCTTCTATCAGACACACAGACATTTCCCCCACTTTGGGAAGAAAAAAAAGTGAAATATTTTTCACTTGCCAATACAGTGGCACCTCGCGTAAAGTATGTTTCACGTAACAAACAAAAATTTCTTTAGGATTCTGCTTCACGTAACAAACTGTGCTTCACGTAAAAAACACATTTGTTGGCAGTTGGAAGACACACACTGGCCTGCAGCCTGTTTAAAAAGCGTCAGGGCAATATTTTCCTGCAGTTCCACAAGTCATGAACGATCACAAATAATTTATTTCACTTCCAAGAGAGTTCATCTAATTTCCCCCACAGAGTTTGTCTAATCCCCTTTTTTAAGGCATCTAGGACCAGATGCCATCACCACATCCTGAGGCAAGAAGTTCCATATATTAATTCTCAGGCTTCAAGGTTAGGAACTTTAGGCCAGCAAAATTTTACCCCTAAAAAATTTTTTTAGCTATATGGAAAGACTGCCACAAAAAAATGCAAGGGACTCAAGACATGCTCCAGGAGATGGTGGCTATATTCTCCCAAATGGTATCATGCAGATATGGAAAGCACAAGATATGACTTCCAGTTTTCAAGATGAATGGCCAAGGAGATCACGGGGCAGGCATTGGGCACGATACCCACATTTCCCAAGCTGAGGAGCATCTCGCAAGAGTCCCACAAGAGCATTTGCCTTGACAACACAGCTCACAGCGCAGGATCTGAAGCTTAAGGTGAGTTACCAGATACACAAGAAAACAGATCTTTCTGGTTTGTTCTGATACAGAAAAATGACACTGTTTAGTTCACAGATCCTGAGCCAGGAGCAGGTGGGGACCGCCCTTCTGCAGGGATAGGGTTGCCATATGTCTGAAAAACAGGGACAGTCCTGATTTTGGGGGATTGTGCTCACATACAGTGGCGCCTCACGTAACTAATTTAATTCGTTTTGGAGGCATGTTCTTTACATGAAACATTCTTTATGTGAAGCGGATTTTCCCATAGGAAATAATGCAAACTCAAACGATTGGTTCCACAACCCCCGAAATATTCATATAAAAATATTAACTGGATGTAAAATGATGTCAAAACACTGGAATTGAATTCAAAACATGCATTCAGTGTGCATGATCTTATGAAGTCTACTTAGGCTGCAGTCCTAAAGACACTTTCCTGGGAGTAAGACCCATTTAACACAATGGGGCTTACTACTGGGTAGACATGGTTAGGAGGCTGCAATCCAAGACACCTTCAAAGTGTCTCCCCACTTTCTCCTTCTCTCCATCCTGAGCCTCTCTCTCTCCGCTCCCTTCTGGCTGGCCCTGAGCTGCTTCCCTCTTCTCCACTGCTCTTCTCTCCCTCTGCCCAGCGGACATCCAGCCACAGGAGGAACAGCATGGAAGTGTTGTTTTCACTATGGGCAGGTGCACTAGGCAGCCCTGACGCTTTTTAAACAGGCTGCCGGCCAGTGTGTCTCTTCCAACTGCCAACAAATGTGTTCTTTACGTGAAGCACAGTTTGTTACGTGAAGCAGAATCCTAAAGAAATTTTTGTTTGTTACGTGAAATATATTTTACGCGAGGCACCACTGTATTGGCAGGTATGACAGAAGGTCCTGCCCTGATTTTGCAGAAGAGAATTATGGCAACCCTTTGCATAAGAAAAAAGGAATGCACAAGGGCAAAGAAGTGGGAAAACTAGATCTCAGATCTTACATTAGAACTTGCTGTTTGCAATGTATAGGATTAATCCAGAGCTTGAAATTGGGAGTAGCCCAATTATGCAAAAGGGCTATCAGATGCCACACTGGGCAACAGGGCCTCTTGGCACATCCACTCCTCCTTGCAGGAAGGAGCAACAGCCGGGAAAAATAAAGTCTCTTTCCAACACGATTCCATAGGAGAGAACATCCCTGCCCCACCCACAAGAAAGGCAAATGCTTTGCATCCCAGAAGGAAAAGCTGCAAGAAGGGGAGCACACCAAGGGTGCCAGACACAGGATTTGCCCCATCACACCCATGGCTCATGAGTGCCAGATCCATACATCATCCGAGGCAGAAATTCTCACTCAGCCTATAAACAAGAAGGGAATCCAGGAAAAAATTTGCAGGCAGAAGAACAAGGAGTGGGGGAAGCAACTTGGAGGATACCCACCACAAAACACTCAGGAGGCTTTGGAAGGAGCAACAAACCAGGCGCAAAGAAGGCTCACCTTTTGTCCAAAAGGGGACACACAGGAAGTTATCCTGGACCCCCGGCATTGTCCTGTTTCACAGTCACTGCCTCTCTTGCTGTTCAATGTGAAGGGCCCCCAATGGGCTCATGCACAGGCTGATCACGTCAGAATGTGCCTACCACTTTTAAATACAGATTCTTGTGCCATGCTACACCAGTAGTTTCTGGTCCATCACTTTTTCAAAATAATTAAAAAGAGAGGGGGAAAAATGGCCCCATTGTGATTGGATAGGATTGGGCCCTTGACAACCTCTCCCCAGATCACCAAGAAATTTGTGGCCACAAAACATCCTCTTCTAATAGTCACCTCGGGCCCAATCCTATTTAACTTTCCAGTGCTGATGCAACCATGCCAATGGGACATGCACTGCATCATGTGATGGTGTGGGGACACTCACAAGATCTCCTCAAGGTATGGGATTTCTTCATTTTCAGGATTGAGATGGCACTGGAAAGTGGGATAGGATTGGGGCCCTTCGTTACATACCTATTTTGAAAGCCACACACGTCTAGTGTCTATCAGAAGCTCATTATCACCTGCCAGATAACGCAGTCAGAGTTTGGCAAGCAACCAACAGCTGCCAAGTCTTCGCAAAGACTTCGCCAAGAAGTGTTTACCAAAACATCAAAGGAGGTTTCCAAGGCACAAACAAATTCATCCCAATCTCTGCAAGTCCTTCATTATCCTCCTAGGAGCGGCATTGGCTGAGCAGTTAACAGCAAATGAGCGCTACCCACTGCCCGGCCACTTGTTGGCACAGACACAACTCTTCATATACACAACACCCAGGTTGATAACATTTAAATATAAACTAGTTAAGTTTTAAACTGAGAAGATGAAATGACAAAGATGCATATAGTTTGAGGGACATGATCCAAGTGTGACACAAAACAAACCCTCTAGTCAGGGTACCATATAGAATGGAAGACAAAGCACCTCTACTTTTAACCATTGCATAGAAGAGGGAATTGAAGCAGGTTTAGCTCATCATAGAAGGGTTTAAAAAGCAGCACCTGCCTAAGTTCCCTATTCATTGCAATGCTTGAAGGTAAAGGCACTGTGTCCTCCATTCTCTCTAGTCACCTTGCCTCTAGTCCTCTCTGGATGCCAAGCAGAAGCCACACGGTAACAATTCACAGCTCTCATCACAGGGCAGTGACATATACTCTCAGTACATATACTAATTGTGAGCACAAAGGCATCCAATGTAAGGAGACTGCTATGTTTTCCACAACAGCAGGTTAGTTTGGACACATCTGTAAAGCGCAGAGAGGTCCCTGCACTGAGCAGCATTAGGTGCATGAATTCCAACCAGGTGCACATCATGAATGAGACCCACTCCCTGGGTCTTTCAGGGCACAAAGATGACAGGTGGGAGAAAACGGCAACAATTCTTGCAACCTCTTAAGTGTGGCCTTGCATCTACAAGGTGCTCGTGTGCCAGTGTTGGGCAAAGGCAACCAGCTTGCAACAGCACCCACCTTAATCTGTCGCTTCCCGTAAATCCACACTATGGGAGAGAGAGGCCGGTCCAACAGGTTGCAAGAGAAGAGGCAGGTCCACACCTGTCCAGGTGAGATCCCCAGCCCCCTTGGACATTAACATCTCACACTATCCAGGTGTTGTACTGAAGCAGACTTCCAAGGTGGGGTGGAGGGCTCTTCCCATTGTGAAACTATGAGCAGGAAGAGTTCTGGGGGAGAGGACCAGCTAATTTCTACCACCACAAGACTTCTGGGGAAAGCCTTTACAGCAGAAACTGGAAGAAAAGTTTCCATGCCAATTTCTGTACAGTCCAGTTTTAATGTTTTGTTAGCAAAGAGCATATAAACGATCCTCAAATTCAACAAGTTCAATTCAATGTGCTACCCTTGGACTTTTGCCATGGGGGGAGGGCGCATGACAATTATGAAGACTGGACAACCCAAAATACATGTCTTGGAATTTGGTTTAGTTACCAAGAACACAGGTGCTGCTGGGGAGCTCCCAAAGAGGTTGGTTGTTTGGAGAGTAATGACAACCTGTGACATGCGCAAGGTCACCCCAGAGGATTCTCAACCCTCTTCTTCAAGTTACAACCTAGGCCCACAGAACATAACAAGTGCCCTGGAGACCTCTGGAGGTGCCCCAGAACATAACAGAGGGATCTCCAATTTCAGCAGATCAAGAGGAGGTGGGGTATATCTGACACGTGCACCCCACTTTGCGATGCCAGTGATTGCCAGTTATTTCCAGTTTGGAGGGCTAGATGCAAGGCTAACGAACACTAGTAAGATGCTCACTAAATTTGAGCCTGCAAGTTCATGCAATGCATTATTACAGTGTTTCTCAATGTGTGTCCCCTGCTTACCACTTCACATGGTCCACCTATTCAAGTACCACCAGAAGTAACTGGTGGTGATGTAATTATCAGTTGATGACATCACCATCAGTTATTTCTGAGTTGGGAGGCTAGAGGCATCATGATAAAGGGCCAAATCCTGTCCAATTTTCCAGTGCTGATGCAAACATGTCAATAAGGAGTGCACTCCATCATGTGTTGGTTATGAGGGTGGTTATGAGGGTTATGGGGGTAATCACTGATGGCTCCTAAAGCATGTGTTTATTGACCTTGGGGTTACATTGCAGATGCACTAGTGTTGGAAAGTTGGACAGGATTTGGCCCTAACACCAGTAAGACACTCAGGATGGACAAGGTAGGCCTTTTGCTTTGTAATTATGAACATTTCCAAACCAACTTTTAAATGAAACCCACCCCCCCCCCCCAAAAAAAAACCTAATGCACTGGAAACACACATAGAAATAATGGCTGTAAATTAATTCAAAATAAAAAATGGGGAAGGAAAGAAGACATCAGTCAGACCAGGATGCTGATGCCTGTGGAGGGGGAGGAAGAGGAGGATGTGGGGGGAGGGTATCCCTGCTCCTTACCTACCCCAGCCTGCTAAGGCAGAAGTGAAAGAATACAAGTCAGACCAAGATGCTGATACCTGGGGAAGAGGAGGATGGAGAAGGACACCTCTGATCCTTACCCACCCATCCACCCACCCCAGCCTGCAAAGGCAGGGCTGCAAGAACACAAGTCAGACCAATATGCTGATACCTAGTGAAGAGGAAGAGGAAGATGGGGAAGGGCACCCCTGATTCTTACCCACCCACCCCTGCAAAGGCAGGAGTGCAAGAACACAAGTCAGACCAAGATGCTGATATCTGGTGAAGAGGAAGAAGAAGAGCAGGAGGGGATAGGGGAAGAAGAGGATGGAGGAGGGCATCCCTGATCCTTACCCACCCACCTCAGCCTTCCAAGGCAGGGCAGCAAAGCCACAAAGAGGGGAGGCGATCAGAGCGCAGAGAAGGCACAAGGGCGCATGGGGGGGGGTGGATGGAAGGGGGGTGGGCATCCTCCTTCCCCCAGCCCTCCAAAACTCCCCCTGCAGGGTGGGGCTCAGCACCCAGCATGGTGGACTCAGCACCCAGCAGGATCAGGCCCCAGCAGGATCAGAGCCAGCTTGTTAGGGGAGAGGGCTTGGTGAGTGCGCCCAGGGCGCGCAATCCTCCTCCATGCCTTACCCAAAAAGGGTCCGAGCCGGCCGGGCCGCTGCAAAGGGACTGCATCGCCAGGCAGAATGAGCCACGTCCGCCCTGCTCAGCAGCCGGCGGAGATCTGGCTGGCCAGCCCGGGGAGAGGGAGAGGAGGCGGAGGAACTGCGGTGTGTCCTGATTGGGCACCCTCCTCAGGTAGGCGGTGGATGGATGGAACAACCCTCCCCAGCCTCAGTCTTCCTTAGCTGTGCAATGGGCACATCTTGGGCATCACTCTCTGCATTAAGCTAAAGGCACATCCAGTCCAGCTTCCTGGGTCTCCCTGGAGTCTAGCTGGACCAGGAGCAGCACCCAAGGACTGTTCCAGGTGGAGCATCCACCCAAAAATGTTTCAGTGGAGCACCCAAGACCCAGCATCCTGGTGCCATTCTTTTGCACTTGGGTACTCAGAGGTACTCTGACCCATCCAGTGGTAAGGAGTTCCATAGGCCTTCCCAAAAGACAGTGCTCCAGGCAAAAGGGCTATTTGCTTTTGGCCACCCAAGAGCAGGGTGACCATATCAGTGGTGGGCTTCTGGGGGTTCTCACAGGTTCTATAGAACCCTTTGCTAATGAGTGCCTGGTTCTGAGAACCAGTTATTAATGGGACATTGAACCTGTTGTTAATTTAGTTGAATCCCATCACTGCATATGTAGTAATAGCAAAACAAGAGCTCCCCAAAATGAATGACATGACAAATGCATTTGCTGGTCATGATGGAAAGACATGGAGAAACATCTCATAGCCCTTGTAGTCCAAGGCCCTTGAAATCCAGTCAGTCAATCAATCAAATCAATCAACAGTATTGGAAGAAACAGATTCCCTGGAGTTTATGGAGATGTTTCAGACAGTGAGATTTGCCCTTGTCTTGTGATGCACAAGTGCTGCTTTTGCAGGAACCTCAATTCTTAGCACATTTATGCTCCCCTTTGGCTTTGTGCCGGCTGTAAATTTCCAGCAAAGAGATCGTGGATCTGGAATCATACTGGGAAAAGTTCAGTGGAAAAGTCAAGGCCACAGTTGAAAAGGGAACTCCATGCTTAAGATGAGGAGGAAAAGGCCGGGCAACAGAACAGCTGGCATCAAAATGGCCTTGTGCAGATCTATGTTTGGAACACTGTTCTGGTTGCCTGGTCTTAAAATAGACCCCACAGGAGCAGGGAAGGGCAAACAATTCTGCCCAGGAAGGCACCAAAAACTTCTCTTGCAAACTTCCCCATGCAAAGCAATTTTCACTGCGTGTAGTGAGTCCTCCCCTCCAGGATCAGACTAGGGAGCCCCCTCCCTAGTTGTTGACATGCAGTAAGTTTATGGCATGGTAGAGGATTCAAAATTGGCTCTCCACCTGCATCCTGCAGTGGAACGGAGCCAGGATCCAAGCCACCTCCATAACCGGTTCAGCACTCACTCTCCCCAGTTGTGTACATGCACCATCGCCCTCTCCTGTTCCAAATGGGAAACAGCTGCCTGTGTTGGTGGGTTCATCATTCAACACATCTAAATAACTATATTTTTATATAAATTGAACAGAATATCTAAATATATGTTTGTATTTATGTTTTATCTATATTTTTATATATCTATAAACTGTATATAAAACTGAAAAGTCACTGACTGACTGACTCACTCATCAATGCCCAGCCAAAACTGCTGGGCCTAGAAGTATGAAATTTGGGATGTTCCTTCTGTGACGGAGGCACCCACTAAGAACCAGTTTTTGGAGATTCCACCTGGAAGGGGGTGAAATGGGGTGCTTGCGTTTTCCTCCCTATGCTTTCCATTGATGAAATCCTGCCTGAGGGACGTTCTGCCCCAACCCCTGGACCTAGAAACGTGAAATTTGGGGAGGGTGTTCCTTCTGTGACATCAACACCCACCAAGAACCGAAGTTGAGAAATTTAACCCTTAAGGAGATGAAAAGGGGTGCAATGTGTTTTTGTCCTATTCTTAACATAGAAGAGTGACTCATCAACATCCAGGTGAGGCACTGGGAGGGAGTGATGGTGTGCATGGGGAAATGTTGTATGGGGGTGTTGTGAATGGGGGGACAATGCGCACAGGGGGACAATGAGCATGGGGGGGACGATGCACATGGAGGGTGTTGCATATGGCGAGCATGGGGGATGGTGCGCATGGGGGATGGTGCGCATGGTGGGATGTTGTATGGGGGTATTGCGTGGCGGGTGTAGCACATGGTGAAATGATGCGCATGGGGTGTCTTGCATATGGTGCCCATGAGGGGAGGGTGTGCATAGGGGATGTTTTGCATATGGTGCCCATGAGGGGAGGGTGTGCATAGGGGGTGTGCATACGGGGGTATCGTGCATGGGGAATGATGCACAAGGGGGGATAGTGTGCATTCTGGGACGATGTGCAGTGGGGAGATGGCGTATGGGGGAATTTTACTCCCACAATGCGTGTTTATACACACACACACACGTGTATACGAAGACGTATACATATCTATCTTTTTATCTATATGTTTATATATAAATATATTTATACATATTATATATATATTACATATTATACATGTATATATAATATATAAATTTTATTTTATAAAAAGTATTTTTACAAGAAAATACATTTATAGGAAAGTGAAGTCTCTACATAATGTAGTCTATATATACTGTAAAATGATATATGTGTGTATGCGTGTGTCTATATACACATATAAATAAAAAATAAAAAAAAATATATATTTATTTTATATAGAGAGTTATATAGAGAGAGAGGGATATAAAGTACAGTACATATAAATACTCATAAATGTACTGTAAAATATATAGGGAGCTTTAGATTAGCATCTTCCGGCTCTCTGTGACGTCACAGCTAGAGCTAGGGGAATCCCCTCTGGACCCTGAACAAACAGCAGCAATCTGATTGGTGGAGCGTTCAGCCAATGAGGAGCGAGAACGGCAAACGCGTGCAGGGGCGTGGCTTCCCTAGAGCTTAGTGCGCATGCGCACTCTCCATCGGGCCGTTGCTCCAAGCAGCGGGGGTTTGTTTACATCCGGGACCTTTTCTTTTCAATCACCACTTCCGCCTTCAGTTGCCTCTTCCAAGATGGCGACTGTCAGGGAGTTGAAAGCAGGTAAAGGGGGAGGGGTGGGTGAGTGAGGCTCCTGGTGGCTGCAGTGGGGCAGGGGCTCCCTCTATGGGGTTCCTCTGCTCCAGGGGGGCCTCTTCCTCCCAGCCCCCCAAAAAGGGCTCCTGTGTCTTCAACAGCTGCATGACAGGCAGAAACCCAAGGTGTTGAAAAGTGAAGCTGCACCTGTTGAATGGCCAAGTGGATGCTGAGCCCATGTTTTTTCATGTCCACAAAGAGGGAGGTTGATAAATGGAGCCCACTTATGCTGTGCTTCATTATTCCTGGTGTGGCTGAACCAGGTGGGAACAGGCTGAACTTGTTGAATGGTGAAGCAGCACCTGTTGAATGGTGAAGCTGCAGCTGTTAAATGTCCAGGTGGTGCTGAGCCCATGTTTTTTCATGTCCACAAAGAGGGAAGTTGAAAAAGGGAGCCCACTCATGCTGTGGTGTGTTATTCCTGGTATGGCAGCAGCAGGTGGGAACAGGCTGCACCTGTTGAATGGTGAAGCAGCACCTGTTCAATATTGAAGCTGCAGCTGTTAAATGGCCAGGTGGACGCTGAGCCCATGTTTTTTCATGTCCACAAAGAGGGAGGTTGAAAAAGGGAGCCCACTCATGCTGTGGTTTATTATTCCTGGAGTAGCTGCACCAGATGGGAACAGGGTGGACCTGTTGAATGGTGGAGCTGCAGCTGTTGAAAAGTGAAGCTGCGGCTGTTGAATGGCCAGGTGAACGCTGAGCCCATGTTTTTTCATGCCCACAAAGAGGGAGGTTGATAAATGGAGCCCACTTATGCTGTGCTTCATTATTCCTGGTGTGGCTGAACCAGGTGGGAACAGGCTGAACTTGTTGAATGGTGAAGCTGCAGCTGTTAAATGTCCAGGTGGTGCTGAGCCCATGTTTTTTCATGTCCACAAAGAGGGAAGTTGAAAAATGGAGCCCACTCATGCTGTGGTGTATTATTCCTGATGTGGCAGCAGCAGGTGGGAACAGGCTGCACTTGTTGAATGGTGAATGACCAAGTGGACTCTGAGCCCATGTTTTTTCATGCCCACAAAGGGGGAGGTTGAAAAATGGAGCCCACTCATTCTGTGATTTATTATTCCAGGTGTGGCTGCAGCAGGTGGGAACAGGCTGCAGGTGTTGAATGGTGAAGTTGCGCCAGCTCAGTTGCCTGGTGGTTCCTGAGCACATGTTTTTTCATGCCCACAATGCGGGAGGATGGAAAATGGAACCCACTCATGCTGTGATTTGTCATTATTGATGGTGTAGCTGCATCTCGTGGGGACAAGCTGCACTTGTTTAATGGTGGAGCTGCACTTGTTTAATGGTGGAGCTGCACCTGTTGAACTGCTAGGCAGTTGCTCACCACATGTGTTTTCATGTACATGAAAGGGGAGGGTGAAAAATGGAGTCTGATCGTGCTATGGTTTATTATTCATGGTGTGGGTGCACCAGGTGGGGACAAGCTGCACCTGTTGAACGGTGAAGCTGCAGCTGTTGAATGGCCCGGTGGATGCTGGGCCCATGTGTTTTTAAGCCCACAAAGTGGGATGGTGAAAAATGGCACCTACTCATGTTGTGGTTTTTCATTATTCATGAACTTGCTGCCCCAGGTTAAACGTGTTGAATGCCCAGGGGTTTGCTCAGCACATGTTTTTTCATGCCCCCACATGGGGAGAGTGAATAATGGAGCCAAGACATGCTTGGATTTCTCATTATTCATGGTGTGGCTGCTCTGCCCCTGTTGAATACTGGAGCTGACCCCATTTTTTTAATGACCCCTATGGGGGAGGGTGATAAATGGAGCACACTCATTCTGTGGTTTCTCATTATTTATGGTGTGGCAGCACCTTGTGGGGACAAGCTGCACCTGTTGAACTGCCAGGGAGTTGCTCAGCACATGTTATTTCATGTCCACA
This sequence comes from Cryptoblepharus egeriae, assembly GCA_030015325.1. Classification (NCBI taxonomy): domain Eukaryota; kingdom Metazoa; phylum Chordata; class Lepidosauria; order Squamata; family Scincidae; genus Cryptoblepharus; species Cryptoblepharus egeriae. The sequence goes on from JAREYC010000012.1 coordinate 23,796,964, forward strand.
AAGGGGAGGATAGAAAATGGAGCCCACTCATGCTGAAGGTTTTTTTTAATGTGATAGCTGCACCTGTTGAATGGTGAAGCTGAACCTGTTGAATGACCAGGTTGTTGCTGAGCACATGTTTTCCATGCAGTGGGGGAGGATGGAAAACGGATCCCAGTCATGCTGTGATATATTATTATTCATAGTGTAGCTGCTCCAGGTGGGAACAAACTGTTTAATGGTGGAGCTGCACATGTTGAATGGCTGGGTAGTTGTTAAGGTCATGTTTTGTCATGCCCACAAAAGGGGGATGGTGGAAAATGGAATCCACTCATGCTCTGGTTTATCACTATTTATGGTGTAGGTGCATCAGGTGTGTGCAGAAGACAGGTTGCACCTGTTGACTGTTGCAGGCTCATTGTGATTGATGGGTACATAAACGTATCACTGGCTTCAGTAACCATACCCTTAATATTTTAGGTACAATTAATATTTAGGAGTTTTGAGAAAAATCTCTGTCCTATATCTTCCCATTTGACTTTGTTTAATTCCTAGTTTTAAAAGACACCCTGGAGAAGCGAGGAGTGCTGGGACAGATCAAAGCAAGGATCAGAGCAGAAGTCTTCAATGCCATGGATGATCCAAACGAAGAGCGGCCACAGTTGTCCCACGAGAATCTGCTGATCAATGAGCTGATCCGCGAATATTTGGAATTTAACCAGTATAAATACACCTCCTCTGTTCTCACAGCAGGTGATAGTTTGTTGCACTTTATCTATTGTTTAGATATTTATTAATTTATTAGTAGATTGGTACTCCACCTTTCTCCCTGAAGGATACTCAACCATCAATAAAAGGCATAGTAAAACTGGATTAAAATCAGTAAGATATGTTTAAAACAAGAGAATGCAATTAAAATACTGTAGTATAAAATGGCATGCCATCAGCAATAAAATATCAAGTAAAAGACAGTTTAAAAGGCAGCCATTATGAGGTCTCAAAGGCTCTTTTAAGTAAGATATTACTATGCATGTCTACTCAGAAGTGCATCCCACTGGAATCAGTGGGGATTACTCTCAGGAAAGTGTGGATAGGATTGGGTCTTGAGTCATGCAAAAGAGGTTAAACAACTGGGTAGATACAAATGCTCCCAGGAATTTTGAAAACTGACATCTGTGTTTTTGCTTTTTCAGAAGCGGGACAGCCTGAAATCCCCTTGGATCGTGACTTTCTTGTGAAGGAATTAAATATAGTTGAAGATCTCAGCAGCAAATCGGTGTAAGATGATACCATCTGTGTGTTGGTTCTCTATAAGCTCCTCTCTGAATTTCTTGTGTAAGCTATGCTGAATGTATAGGGAATTCCAAGCAATTTTTGCATTTTCCTCTTTGAGGTTTCTTATTCAAAAATTATGTCTACCTCTCATTCCTTTTCGTAAAGACCAGAGTAGCCAATACAGATAATTTCTACTGTTGGGGGCCTTGTTTTCCCCATATGTTGGGCCATTGTTAACCAGATCACTTGCGTCTAAGCCCTCTTATTGGGCTTGGAGATCTTGTAACTGGGGAAGGATATTTGGGGTATTTCTGCACCTATTTATTCCTGCAATGAAGGCAACATACCAAGGGATTATCCTGTGCATGTCCCATTGATCAGAACAGGTGCAACACCCATTGTGTCTTAAATTTCATGACTCTCACCACTTAGAGAATATAGGCCCATATTCTGAAGTCAGATTAAGCCCTTTGTTCCAGAGCAGTTAAGGTGACTTTCCATAAAATAACACGAGAGGGTGACATAACTGTGTGGACCCATAACTGCTGTGGTTTTTGCCCTCTGTCTCCCTCAACAGACCACTTTTGTATGGAATTATAACTCAGTTTTTGCATGGAAATAAAGAAGGGAAGCCCCATAGTACATTCCCAAGAGGACCTTCCTCGCGCATCTTAGAGTGGAATCTCAACAAGCCATAAAACCAAAGAAATCCAAAGGGTATGTTGTACAAGTTCATTTAAAAAAGGGGCTTGCAAATAAACGTCGCTGGCAAGAATGTAGAAAGTTGTGGATAAATGTTGGGATTGAGGTGCCTTCTTAGTCACAGATGTAAACAGTTTCTCCACTTCTGCCCAGCTTACTGTTGCAAGAGCTTCTTGCAGTTGGATATAGTGTGAATTTACTGCTAACCTACCAAGTAGAACTTGCACACAAGTTTGCACAAGGTGCAGGTTGAAAATTGCAGCTGTAGTTTTTTATATAATCTAATTGTATTTTAACTGTATTTTAATTGTGTTTTAGTATGTGTTTATTATCTAATTTTAGTGGTGTTTTATTCTTTAATTGCTGTTAGCTGCCTTGAGCATCCTTTCATTAGGGAATAAAGGCGGGATATAAATCTAATAATAAATAATATAGCTTAGTATTAGAAGAAAAAGATTGGGGGCCTTTGGAAAGACCTTCTGTACCCACCTAACTTTCGGTGAACAACTCTTATGCAACTTGAGAGGAAATCCTGGGAAGACTGTGCTCCAAGAGTGTCCGGATCCTACATGGGGGAGACCTATTGGATCAGTGGATTAACAGGATCAGTGGAAAGTGAGATAGGTTGGCTGGAGTGATCCACAACAATCTTTTTCAATAAAGCAGTGATTTTCAATCTTTTTTGGCTCATGGCACACCAACCAAGTCCCAAAATTGTCAAGGCATACCATCAATATTTCAACAATTGACAACAGCCACCATGCTGCTGGTGGGGGTTTCAATTCCTCAATAACCCTATTAATGATGATTATTTAATTAATAAATAAATTGTCAAAATGCCCACAGGACACCGGTGGACCACTTGTGACACACCAGTGTGCCACATCACTCTGATTTGAAAATCACTGCTCTAATGCAGTGCCATATTCATCATCTGAACACAGTCTAAGGATCACAGATTAATATATGCTCATTTTTTTTTAAATTTTCAGGTGTGATTTTGGAGCCAGGACATCTGGCCACCACAAAGCTTGAGAACACACTGGTTCCTAAGAGCATACACAGATGAAACCAACCATTGCGGGGTTCTTTGGGGGCCAACCGGCTACTCTGCAGTGGGGCATTGGAAAACTCTTTCTGCCAAGCAGCTACTCTGTTCAACTATCAGTGCCTGTAAGGACTGACTGATCAAAACAGACAAGGATCATTTACAAAAATGGCTCATTTTTTATAAATTGATGGAGGGATTTTTATTCCAGAGTGTATTGATGCTCAATGAGATTTCAGGGTCACGTGAGATAAGCCAGCAAAGCTGTAGAAAAAAACAGCTTGATCTTCCTTTATCCCCTTCAATTTAGTACCGAGTTCTTTGTTTTCTAAATGAATAAAAGCTGATTAATTTTCAACTTTTTTCTATGAGAGTCTCTGATAATTGAAAGCCAATGGTAGGGGTTTTTCCCAACAATTATAGGGGTTTTCCACAAGAACAGGTGGCAGAGATGATGAGGTGCAGCAGACCCATAACCTATTGACACCATCTCCCTTTCAGGAAAAGCAGAATTTTTGTGCCACTCGTACTAATTTTGTAATTAGTTTTTTTAAAATGAAACAATTATTTTTTTAAAAATGAAAACAATTATTTATGTAAAATCTTTCTGTACCTCTGATCAGTTTCCTGCATGTCCAGGGTGGCTACTGACTTAAAAAAGGTGAAGGGTTTCATTTTAAAAAAAGAAGCCTTGGAGCAGGAAAAAGTGGTCTTTGATGGGGGTCATAATCTTCTGCAGTGGGGCAGCGGGCAAGCCTCTGTAGGGTCCCACAACCCTGGAAGCAGGGTTGCCAGAAAGGGGTGACCTTAACAGCAGTTAAGAGGGTCCTGAAGGAGACAATCACTGCCTTGCCGGTAATGTGTCTTCAGGGAGTGGCATCACTAGGGTTTGTGTCACCTGCTGTGGGACCCTCATGAGAGACCTCCTCCTATGCAGTGGGAGGAGCAGTGTCCATGGCGGTGGACTTGGTGATGCACCATTGCCCTACTCCTCTGGTTTTTCAGCTATAACGTTTGATAGAGTAGAGAAATTTCAACACAGGCTGTTTCATTGGATTCTGCATAAAATGTCTCATTGAGTGATATATGACATGATGGCATCATTCAACGATATCAAGATTTTAAAAATTTTGGCCAATAGCAGTGTCTCCTCCTGTGCACTTCACCTGGTGTGCCACCCCCCCCGCCCCCGCAACGCCATGCTGCCAAACCTGCCTTGCCCTGGCGAAGATTAGGAAGGAATAACAGCTCTTCATATGTACTTAACTTCAATAGTACATATCATAGAATGTACTTAACTTCAATAGTACATATCATAGAATCATAGAATCTTAGAGCTGGAAGGTACCTAGTAGGTCATCTAGTCCAACCCCCTGCCTGTAGCAGGAAATCTTCCTAGAGCATCCCCGATAGGTGCTCGTTGAGCCTTTGCTTGAAGATCCCAGCGAGGGAGAGTCCACCACCCCCCTTGGCAATCTGTTCCACTGCTGAACCACCCTCACCATCAGGAATTTTTTCCGGATATCCAACCGGAATCACCTTTCTTGCAGTTTGTATCTTACATGGTATATATGGAACTTGCTTTGCAAGATGTTCATTTAAATGGCTTTAGAAAGGAATTAAACAAATTCAGGGGGTCTCAATGACTGTGTGGAGCCTCCATGTTCAGAAGCAGTCTTCTGCATGCTGGTAAAAATAGTGGGAAGGTCTCTTACTTTTTGCCATGCTTCTGGGCTGCCTACAGGGGGTCTGAGACTTCTTTCTTACATGTATCTGGCCTGAACAAATCTGTCCGTCCCAATGAGCTACATGCTCCTTTTGTGGGGATTGTAAACAGTTATTGCTTATGACTCAGTCCTGCAGGGCAAGCTATGGGATCTGAGGATTGTCTCTGCAAGGTGACCCACATAGTCCTTACATAGTCCCTATGCTCCTAGATTGTAGCCTGGAGCATCATTCCCAAGCACCCCTTCGCATCCCATAAATCATGCTGTTTGTTTTCCTGGGCTTCCTCATCTGTCAGCAGCCCCCGTGTGGCTGTCGATGCAAAGGCTGGTGGAAGAATTTCCACTCCTTTTTAAGCGACAGAAAGGTGCAGATATTAAGGCAGCGGCTTTGCAAATGCTTCCAAAAAACTCAGTGGTGAGGATAGGCTTGGTGGGTCTCTGCAGAGAGGAGCATGTGGGAGCCCCAAAATTTGGCATTATCTTGATCTTCCTGCCTTATGGCATTCCTGGACTCCAGCAGGAAATGATGTGCTGCAGAGCCTATCTCCTTGAACATCAGTAACTCTTACTTGCCTAGAGATCCTTCTCTGGCTTGACCAAGCACGTGTTGGGAAAGGGTCTCCTTGTGATCCCATTTTGATTGTTGCCCTGGCATGATGATGCAAGTCTTGGGCTGCAATCTTAAAGACACTTTCCTGGGAGTAAGACCCATTGGACACAATGGGGCTTACATCTGAGTAGACATAGTTAGGATTGTGCTCTTGGTCAAGTTTTTATGCCTTCTTCCAGCTCCAGGCAGGGCTCCCACTAAAGCAGCAGACCAGCAGTGCCCGCATCAGGTTGCCGACCCCTGGGGCAAAGATCCACACAGTGCCCCCATCTCCTCTAGATGCTGCTATGGGATAGTGACAGTGCCTAGTAGGGATACACTGTACAATGCCTCCCTGCTGATGGAGCCCAGATTTGGGAATCCCCTTTCTGCGGACTACAGCATGCAATGCAGCATTGAATCTAGTGAGGATTCACAAGGATTAGCCAAAACATCATGACGATGTAATCACAACTGTGGTGAGAGTGTCAAGCTGACTTGCAGTATTTCCCCATGACCACTAAGAATGGAGAGAGTCCACTAGGAATGACAACTATTCAAGGAGGATCTACCTCTGAATGGAAAGTTTAGGGGAAGTTAGGAAAGTTACAGTTGTTGACAAGAGGCTGGTGGCCCAGAAGGCAACCTTGTATGTGCCCAGCAGGGATCATGATGCTTTGAGGTGCCCTGTTCCATATTTAGGCTGTTGCTGTGTTCAGGATCCAGGGTGCCTCGCATCCGGTATGTTGATGGGAATTCCTGGAGGATCCTTCCTTTTCCTTTTTGGGATGTCTGAGAAGCTCAGGCCTGGGCCCAAGAAAGTTGCAGGGAGCGGATGGGGTTGTGATGGGGTGGGGGAGAGACCGAGAACTTTGGAGGATGTGATGAGGACCAGATACCTCCCTCCTCCACCCAAGCTGGCCTCTGGCACGGCCAGCCTTTGCTCCCCCCTATCCGCCAACTGGCGCTCTGTGTCCCTCCCTGCCCCATGCCACAAACCATTCACCAGTTATCCTTTCCCATTTAAGGTCTGGGGAAAGTATTTTTATACATGTGTTATTTACAATACTTTCTCAGGAGTTGGGCTCGGGCAGCAGAACCTCTTCTGCAAAGTCGGTTGGGGCAAGAGCTGGGAAAAATCTGGCCCTTTGTCTCCCCAGAGAGAGGCCAGGCTTAAAACAGTGCAGGGCTCCAAAATGTTACATAAACATAGAGGAGAGGCCATGGCGAGCTCTCTATGCCCAAACCAGCTTGGGAATAGACAGTGTCCCATTTCCCTTTCCCCAGAACAGACCCTTCTCATAGATCTTAATAGCATCTTTTATCTCTCAAGTCCCACATGAAAAAGTCAGCGCATAGATAAGTTTGCTTTGACTGCAAGGAGGACATGTGAGGAAATGACTTTTATCCTTCTCACTTTACATCCCCTCTTTTTCAACTGGGATCTGTCAATTGATTGAGGAAGCAAGACTATGGGGTGGTTTGGGGTTCTGGGAAAGCAAACACAACCCCAATAAAATCTGATGATCCTCAAAGAATCCCATAACCTTGTACCACCAAAAGCACAGAACACTCCTACAGGGCTAAATTGTTGCCCCCTTGCCATGCCTCTGTACTCAGCCCCCACCCCCTTAAAGTTGAAGGCATCCAGCAGGGGGCAGTCACTGAGCCCCTCCCCATTGAGACTGATCTTCTCTATATAGGGAGGTTGCAGAAGCACAGTCCAGTCGGACTGTCCCGGCTGATCAGCTGTGCAGGTTCCAGATTCTCCAGCACTTTTCCTGCCTTCCCTAATTGGACCTCTGTAAGTATTCTCTGGATAGCAGAGAAATTCTCTTTCTAAAGCCAGCATTTGCCTGTGTGTGGCTCTTCCATACATCTAAATTAATTGCTTCTCTTTGTAAGATCAATTAAGGAGTTATTTTTCCCAGGGGACCCATGCACAGTCTGATGGTCCCTGGTGCATAGCTTGGCCAAGTTCTATTTGGCAGAGGATAGAACGGCTTTCTCAAAACCACGAGCGACTTTTAAGCTAATGCAGTCTATAACTATAGGAAATATTTTTTTTAAAAGGCAATTCTTATTTGATAGTAGAGCAATACGGTGCATGTGAACATGTGCATAGAAGGAAAATGTGACATTTGGATTGTTTAAAGGAGACTGAATTGGATGTCAGGTAATGATCACCTGAGAATATATCCCATGTAAATGATTGTGTTGTTCAGTTGTTCAGTTGTGTCTGACACTTTGTGACCCCAAGGACTGCAGTACACCCTTATGTTCTACTAATATCAGAAGTGTGTCCAACTTCTTTAGTGACACTTTCTAACCCTTATCCTCTGCCGTCCCCATCTTTTGCCTTAAATTTTTCCCTGAATCAGGATGTTTTCTAAAGAGTTTTAGATGTGGCCAAAATATTTGAGTTTCAACTTCAGTTATCTGTCCTTCCAATCAAGGCTGATTTTATGTAGGACCCATGGAAGTTGGCATCTCCTAAACATATGGAAGATCATAGGGTACGTATATTGAGTTGCATGGTATTGTGGGACCTGAACAAGCTCAAGGATAAAAAAGTTGGCAGTGATGTGTTCTCTTTGCAGAAGAGCTTTGTGGTGTAGCCTTAGTTATGGTATAGCCTGGTGATGCTTGTGATCAAGTTGTACTCAAGTGTGTCTCTAAGAATCCACCACTAGATGGCGGCAGAGCTGGCATTATCAGTGAGCTCCCAGATGTGAAGGGTTCACAAAACCTTTCATGCGCCCATGCTCAGAATAAGTAGTTCTGCACATGACTGCCATGGTATCAAACCCATGTCGGCAAGTCGGGTCTTCCTAAACTAGAAATTGTCCTCCTGGTTCTGTGGAAGGGTGTGCATAGATTTGCACTCACACTAGCCTCTTTGTTGAATAGCCTTAGCTATGGAATAGTCCATAATGTTTTGAGGTGCTCAGTGCACTTAATGTTTGTAATAGCTCTAAGATTCTTGGGGGAAAAGGTCACACAAAGAGGCACTTTTCCCCCATGGGAAAGGTGCTGTAGTTCTGTGCTAGTGTCACCCCAGATTTGCTTGCAGAAGACCCCAGTTTCCATCCCGGAATTCCCAACAGGTAGATCTGAATCTACCACATTAGGCCACATTATGTGATGACAGCAGGGCACAATGGTGATGCATATGGGATGCAAACAAGCTGAACTCCGTAATGGTACTTCCAAGATGTGTTGGGTTCACTTGATCAAGTTGAGGAAATTTTTAAAAAAAAAATTCAGTTGGGCTCATGGAAAAGATGCCATGCACCCAAATTTGCACACTCATCGTGAACTGCAGAGGCCAAGGTGATGCTCTCCTTGGAAGCTGAAAATGTCACATTAGAACCATCTCCGGCCATTCTTCTGCGGTTGGACATAAACAATGTTGCCCGTGCAGAGGACTTTGTTATTCCCTAAAAGGTAGTTGTTTTGAACTTGTTATCATTAGGGGTTTTTTCCTCCCCTTTCTTTTGGCAAAGCAGATAGTTATGAGAACATGGCCATATATGGTATAGCCTACACGGATCTATGCAAACTCGTTCAAGGAGCTGTACAGATGACATGGACTTTTCATTTACGGGGTTCTGGATTTGTCTTTGAAGCTCATTCTTTCATCCCAGAAGAAATGAAAGCAACTGACTTCTAATCCTGCCCCTGCCCTATTCTTTAGCCAGTAAATATTTAGCATGTTGCAGAGTCTAAGAAAGAGTGGACAATTTTAGTTAATAAAAGCAGCATCTTTGCAAAGTTTGCATTGAACAAGAATTACATCTCTTTTTTCCATAATCATGTCTTATTATCTTGAACAGTGAGATCTGATGTTCTGAAGCATCAGGCTGCAATCCTATGCGTGCTTCCCGAGAGAAAAGTGAGGTTTACTTCTTACTTACAAAGTTAGACTTGCTTCAGAGTAACCATATCAATGGTCAGGCTGTGTATAACTAACCTGAAAAGCACAAACAGTGCAATCTGATTCATGTCTACTCAGAAGTAAGTTCCATTGAGTTCAATAGGGCTTACTCCCAGGAAAGTGCTCTTAGGATTGCAGCCTGTTTGGAAACTCACTATGGCAATGGATGGCATCAGGAGGTGGTTTGGGGTAAACCTATCCCATCCCAACTCAAGACCTTCTGTATGGGATCTCCATTAGCAATCCTCCTGCCTGCTATATGGGAAAAATAATATTTATACATTTGTATATTGATATCCTGTCGTTCTGTCCTGCTAAGTGGGACCTCCGAGACAGCTCACAAACATGAATAAAGAGCAGATCTGAGCTAATGTAAGAAATAAAAATCACAATCCTAACCACATCTACTCAGAAGTCCCATTGTGTTCAATGGAACTTACAGGAAAGTGTTCTTAGGATTGCAGCCAAAATGTCTTAAATTGGCCGCAATACTAAAGACACTTTCCTGGGAGTAAGATCTATTGAACATAATGGGACTTACTTTTGAGTGGACAAAGGATTGTTCTCAAAAAGTGAGAGCTAAATAAAATTCAAGTCAGTACAACAGCCTAACAGAACCAGCAGAAGAAGGGAATGCATATTAGGCTACAACTGTTTATATTGAGAGCATGTTTTAACATCCCATAGAAAAGGGTCCAGAAGAGCCTCCTGGGTCAGAGGTAGTCCATCTCTTTAGTGCCAATGTCTGGAGAGAAATATCAGGAGATCTACCCAAAAGTAGCTGGCCGGCCAGTGTGGGAATCAGAGTTGTGGACCACAGGAAGCGCTTGCTGGAGAGGTTTCTCAGGACCTCCAATTCCCCCCCAGGTTATCCCCAAGGTCATGAATTTAAGTACCTTAAACATTTTCCTTCTACTTGCCTAAAATATGCTTTTACTGTGCCAGAGTGCTGGGCTCTGTGTGTGCATGTGGGTGTCTGAAAGAGAAAGGGGAGGATGTTTAGTGTTTAGGTTCTAGGGCCAAGATGAAGGAAAAAATCCTGAGATGTTCTGGCAAATTAAGACAAATAAGGGAGTAGGAGGAAGAATGGAAAAGGTCCATCTTGGAGTGCTGGTGCCCAAATGTTGCACCTCCTAAGATGTTACTGAGTTTGGACTTTGTTTCTGTGAAGACTGTCCCAACCAAAACATTGCCCAGTGTCATGGCTCGAAGAGCCAAACTGGAGTGCAACCAGCCCAGGATGTCCTCCATTTCAGCACTGCTTAAGCAGTTTGCAAGGGATTCCTCGGGAGCAGGATTGTTTACCAATACTGGTTGGCAACCCTGATCTGGGTCTTCATCCTCAATATTCATCCTCAGCATGATGATCCATAATGGCAGCTAACAGACCAATCCTATCCACACGTTCCTAAGCCCCATTTAATGGGACATACTTCTGCATAGACATGCATAGGATTGCGCTCTAAGACCATACGCCTGTGCATGTTCACCTAGAAGCTGGTTTATGTTTTGCAGTGGAACATTCTCCAAGGTCAGTGTGCCTAAGCTTGTGCTGTGAGCATAACTGCAAGACTATTGTGAGCATCATTGCAAGAATTTTGGTGTGCCACATCGAAACTTTATTTCTAATGCGCAGTTATGGGGCAGAGTTGGGAGTCCTTTGGGATACACTCATAGTTGCTACAGAGTGAGGGGAACCTCACTTAGTGCCCAACTTCCCACAAGCAGTATTCTAGAACATTCTATGCAATCTGTTGCTGTGCATGAGTTGTACATTGCAGGTGCATGGATGCTATATCAGATCAGCCTGGTCAAAACAGTTATTTAATGCTGTCTAATGGTTATAGTTGGTCATGACCAGCAGGGGACACCTGGAACAGCAGGTGACTAGCAAGGGACACCAGGGGGACACATGACCTGTGGGGAACACCTTTATCACTAATGGTTGGGAAGCTTTAATGGTGTGCCTGCAACTTATAGATGCCCACTTGTTGGAGATGCGCTGTGGCTGATTGTGGCTCCTTTATTTTCCCCCCACCACAGGTGCCCACTGAGCCAAGATGGCACAGAAAGGCCAGCTGAGTGATGATGAGAAGTTCCTCTTTGTGGACAAGAACTTCATTAACAGCCCCGTTGCCCAGGCGGACTGGTCAGCCAAGAAGCTGGTTTGGGTCCCATCTGAGAAACATGGGTTCGAGGCAGCGAGCATCAAAGAGGAGAAAGGGGACGAGGTGCTGATCGAATTGGCCGAGAATGGCAAGAAGGTGACTGTCAGCAAGGATGATATCCAGAAGATGAACCCTCCCAAATTTTCTAAGGTGGAAGACATGGCGGAGCTCACCTGTCTCAATGAAGCCTCAGTCTTGCACAACTTGAGAGAGCGATACTTCTCTGGTCTCATTTATGTAAGTAACTAATGGTGGCAATTTTAAAGAGGCTGTGTGTCTCACTATAACGGAGAGGCCAGAAGGTTTCCCCAGGAAGTTATGGCTCTGGGGACACAATCCTAACCAATTTACACCAGTGCATATGTCTATGCACTGGCCTCCCAACAGTGGTGAAGAACTGCTTTATGGCACTTGTGTGACACCCTCAGGCCTAATTAGGGGTTAGGATTGCTCTGTGGTTTGCTGGAGGCCTCGGGCAGAACCTGGCACTTGGGCCCCATAGCAACCCATACCCTGATGGCTCACTGAGGGGGTACTTCCAAACCACTGATGATGAGGGCTTCAGGGCAAATATGATCAATGGGAGGGGGAGCTTCCAAGTGGTACTCCTGTGCATGTCTCAATGTCTGTGCTTGTGGCTGCGCTTTTAGTGAACGGAGATTTTGCGGGTATCTCCATCATTGCGGTATCTCTAATGTGCACCCCCACAATTGCCTATAGCCCATTGTCCTGGCATAACTGCCCCTTGTCTGCTTTCCATGACCCTTGGACCATATAATGTCATGACCTTTTAAAGCATCCTGCGCATGGGCCCACCGGGTGTGTGCAACACATGTTGCACAAGATGGTGGCATTGGTGCAGCACAGGGTTGTCAGATTTGTTTCATGCCAAGAGGCAAAGTTAGCATTGCTTGTGCCTGCTGGGGGCAGATGTGACATAATTAAGAAGGAAGTGGCATCATTAAGCAGGGAATGACATCATTAAAAAGATTATGGCCAGAAATAAGCACTTGATTGTCACAAAAAAATTCATTATCTACAAACAATAGACCAGAACATGTACAAATCATGTTTTCAAGAACTGAATCTAGTTCTCAAACTGGGAGACCCCAATTATAATGGGGGACACACCAAGAAATGACTTCTGGGGGCTGCATCTGGCCCCTGGTCCTTATGTTTGATACCCCGGAAAGGACCTTCTGTTGCCTCTTTCCTTGGAATGGCTTGGGGGACCTTGGCTGAACACGGTCAGGGCTGCTTTTAGTGGTCTCCCTTTTTATTCTACCAATACTGGGAAAAGTGTGGCTTGAACCTGGGATGGCCATCTGGGAGAATCATGAACATGAGGACCATAGGATGTAGCCCTGCCCTTTTTTGGTGTTTGCAAACTCACAAGAAACAGAGACGGACCTTATCAAATGGAACATATCTAATGGCCTGCCAGAGCAGAACAGTTAAGCCGATGTTGTTTTTGATGACTTTGGACATACATACACACGTACTAGTGCTGGGAAATATTCATATTCTTTGGGTACATTTTAACATGTCCAGACAACCCAGAGCCTTTGTTGCAAGCATCCCGTTGTGTCATTTGGTGGGGCTGGGGAAACAAAGTGCTAGCCATGATGGCCCCCAATTACCTGAACCAGTAAGGCTGCAATCCTAAACACATTTTCTTGGGAGTAAGACCCATTGAAAATAATGGGGCTTACTTTTGAGTAGACATGGTTAGGATCATGCTCAAAGGCTCTGAAGACTCTCTAAGAGGGCATGAAGACACCAGACATCTCCAATAGTTTGTTCTCCATTGGAAGTATTTTACCTCTAAACATGGAGGTTCCATCCTCACTTGTCATGGTTAATAATATGCCTTATTATTATTATTATTATTATTATTATTATTATTATTATTATTATTATTATTATTATTATCCATAAATACACAGCGAACAATTCTGTGCTGGTTTCATTCACATCATCAGTTGGACCCTTCCCAAGAGTCTAGGACTGTGTGATGTAGCGGCGTATAATTCGTGCTGATCCCAGAAGAGCGGCTTTCTGCAGTTGGCAGAGTGATATTTTGTCAATGCCAATAGTTTTCAGGTGCCTGCCAAAGTCTTTGGGCACTGCACCCAGTGTGCCAATTACCACTGGAACCACCTGCACTGGCTTATACCAGATCTCCTGTCATTCGATTCTTAGGTCCTGGTAGCAGGAGATCTTTTCCAGTTGTTTCTCCTCAATTCTGCTGTCACCTGGTATGGCGATGTCAACAAGCCACACCTGACTGCTTTCTATGATGGTGATATCTGGAGTATTGTGTTCCAAGACCTTGTCTGTCTGTATTCTGAAGTCCCACAGAAGCTGATGATGATGATGATGATAATAATAATAATAATAGAATCACAGCTTATCTGGTGTAAGCCAGTGCAGGTGGTTCCAGTGGTAATAGGCACACTGGGTGCAGTGCCAAAAGACCTTGGCAGATACCTGAAAACTACTGGCATCAATAAAATATCACTCTGCCAACTGCAGAAAGCCGCTCTTCTGGGTTTAGCAAGAATTATACGCCGCTACATCACACAGTCCTAGACTCTTGGGAAGGTTCCGACTGGTGATGTGAATGAAACCAGCGCAAAATTGTTCGCTGTGTATTTGTTTGATTTTCAATAATAATAATAATAATAATAATAATAATAATAAGAATAATAATAATAATAATAATAAAATAACAACAACAATAATAATAGAAATTGTTCGCTGTGTATTTATAGATAATAATAATAATAATAATAATAATAATAATAATAATAATAATAATAATAATAATAGTTAAAAATAGACTTCTGATATTGCTGACCCCTAGGAAGATATTGGAGCCTAACAACATAAGAACATCAGAAAATGTTCTGCTGGGTCTGGATCTGGCCAAGGGTCTGTCTAGTCCAGCTTCCTGCATCTCACAGTGGCTCACCAGATAACTCAGGGAGGTAAAAAAAACACAACAAAATACCTGTACCCCATTGCCACTCCCAGGCTTTCAAAGAGAGCCTTCTTTTTAAGACCATAAAGTTGAATTTAATCATTATGGCTTGAAAAGGATTTGTATCTAGGCCAGGTGCCATTGCCAAATCCTGTAGCAAGGAGTTCCGTAGATTAACGACAGGTTGGGTAAAGAAATATTGAGAGAGAAAAAATTAGTTGAGCCCTTCTGGATCAGACCAAAGATGTTTCTTGTCCAACATCCTCTTTTTGGACCTGCTCCCCCATGAAGACTCTCGCACAGAGACCCATGTGCTACCAGTTTGAATCCAATCATGCCTGTTGCACTGTTTGACTTGGCCCTGCTATTGCAGGCTTTCCACCATTTCCAGGACAGCAGGGGCCAGTGGGGCAGGGTGTGCATCAGAACAGCTAGAAAGCAGATCCGCTGCAGACAGATGATCTTTGGCGAAGCCTTTGCAGCCACCCTGTTCCTCAGGGCTGCCAGCAGATATTTCTGTATTTGCTGAATGCCATATAAAGTGTTTAGTTTGTGCGAAAACTTGGGTTGTCTCCTAATATGGTCACAAAAGGGAAACCCCTTTCGAATCTGTGCTCAAGGACACAGTTGATTTAAAAGGTCAAGCAAGATGCTTTTTTGTGTAATCACATACTTGTGAGCTTTTATTAAGAGGTCAGAAAACAAGGGGCAAACCAGGAGGTTGCAGGAACACCCTTGGGGGTGTATATGGATGGGTTTAAATTGGGTACCCTAATCAGAGATCATGACTGAGATCTGGAAAAAGAGTTTGGAGAAAATTTTGGAGGGGGTCACTTGAGCAACCTATGGGGAAGTGGTCTGTTTTTGTGGGTGAGACTGTACATTTTGAGAAAAAAAGAAGTACATATGTGCACATGCTCAACAGTACATGTGCATGTGCTTAGTCAGGATCTTATTAAGACACAATGCAATCCTAACCTCTAGTTAGGCTGGCCTAAGCCCTGGTATAAGTCTTGTGCTGGTCTGGGGGTGTCACAAAAATGTTGTATGACACTTCTGCGCCACTCCTGAGGGAGGATGAGGTCAGTTCACAGACATGCGCTTGCCTCCCTACAGCATCATAGGAATGAGAAGTCCAATGAGTTGTGCCAGCCTAGGTTAGGCTTGGACCTATAGTTACCTCCATGAGAAATATTCAAAGTTCCCAAACAGAATCATGAACCAGGTCTCGATTTGTATAAACTTTGGTTTGCAAGCAGTGGCAAAAACTTCTGATCATCTCCTTTTTGTGCATGGTGGAAAAAAGGAGGAAGCCTCCAAGCCAAAGGCTTGTGGCCAATGCGCATGAACCAATGTGCAGGGAGCCAATGTGAACGAATGTGGCCAATGTGCAGGGAGCACAAGCCTAACCCGCAGCTCTCTGGGGCTTCCCTTGCAGACATACTCAGGCCTCTTCTGCGTGGTGGTGAACCCTTACAAACAGCTGCCCATCTACTCGGAGAAAATAATTGACATGTACAAAGGGAAGAAGCGCCATGAGATGCCCCCACACATCTACGCCATCGCTGACACTGCCTACAGGAGCATGTTGCAAGGTAGGGCTGGGGCTGCTTTTTGGCGTGGCCAATATTGCACAGTGGACACATGCACCACAAAGCTGGGGGACGACGACACATGCGCCACAAAGCTGCATCATGAAATACTGCACCAAAGATTCTGTTCCCTGGTAGTCTCCAGATAGTTCAACTGGAAATAGGTCTGTCTCTGCCTGAGACCCTGGAGAACTCCTACAGTTTACTAGTGAGTCAGTGCAAGCCAATGTCTTACGTTCTTTTCCACACTTATGTTAATCCCTTTTTCTTCCATGGGGTTCAGGGTAGTGACTCACCACTAGTCCACACTTCTCTCAGTGATGTAGATACGAAGAGTGCTGCTGGATCAGGCCAATGGTCTGTCTAGTCCAGCTTCCTGGACCTCACAGTGGCCCACCAGATGCCGTGGGGAGCACACAAGACAAGAGACCTGCTTTCTAATGCCTTCCCTTGCACCCAAGGTAGCCTACATCTAAAATACAGAGGTTGCACATGGCTTGTGACCCATGATGGACTTTTCTTCCAGAAATTTGACCAAGCGTTTAGGGCCAGATGCCATCACTGCATCCTGTGGCAAGGAGTGACACGTTGGATAAAGAAATATTTTTTTCTGTCCTAACTCCCAACACTCAATTGTAATGGCTGCTCTCTGGTCTGGTATTGTGTGTGTGTGTGTGTGTGTGAGAGAGAGAGAACATCACTCTATCTGTCCTCTTCATCCCCTGCTTAATTTTGTGTTTGTCGAGCACACAATGTCTTTATATGAGGCTGGGACAGAGGATGGTGGGGTTGGGGGGCAGGGGGGAAGATAATTTCTCGACAAGAGGCCTTACTGGGAGACCAGTTATGGCTGCTGGGTCATGTAGCCAATGGATGGGGGTTCCATGTCACTGCCTTGGGATTGGCCAAGTGTCTCAGATGGGCACTGCCATCCATCTCAGATTCATTACAAAGAAGCTGCACAGGCTCACAGGAACTTTCTGAGGAATTTGCTGGCACTGACCAGACTGTGACTCAAAAAGGGAAAGCTCTCTGTTTGCCCATCTGTACGCAGGCATCTGGACTGGCCGGATAGCCAAGAAAATAGTTTGGGCAAATAGGGGCATGGAGACATGCTACCCTTGGGCCCGCAACTCCAAGACTAGCAGTAGGCAATTGGCTGGAGCTGGCTCTTCTCTCTTGCATTCATGGATTTAATTCCCCAGGCACCATCCTCAAGAAGCTTTTTTCAATAGCAAATGAAGGGCTGGTAAAGACCTCGGAGAGCTCCTGCTTGGCAGGCAAGACAATCTGAGAATGGCTGGACCAAGTGGTTGCACTCAGGGCCAGTGGTTGCACTTCCTGACCATGATTGATCATGCTTTGCAAGCTGCACAGTTCAGTCCCTGAGTCCAGCTGGGAAGATCTTAGCTAGGAAGAAGCCCCTCTCTCCCTGAAATTCAAAGCAGATTCAGGATGTATAGGGCTAGAGGGGGCACAAGAGCCATTAATCTGATCAACTCAGATTTAAGGGGAACTCAGGGTGACCAGATACAGTAACCCAAAAAAGAGGACAAAATGTAGGACACCCAAGAAAAATGTAGGAAACCAACATGGATGTAGGACATGATAAAATAAACGCTAGCAACACTCATTTATCTATCTATCATGTGGTTAATTTAAACAGTATTATATGAAATCATTGACATGATTGACATTACTGTATTGACATGGTTTTTAGCTGCCTTGGGTCCCCTTGCATGGGAGAAAGGCAGGGTAAAAATCAGTTAATAAAATATTAATAATAGTAATTATTATTAAATTTAAAACTATTATTAAATTATTAGTAATTAAATTTCTTAAATTATTTTAATATTATTACATAATTTTATTTTAATGTTATGGCATAATCTGTCAATTATTAAATTTAAAACTATTTATTATTATTAAATTATTTTTAAATGTAAAACTATTACATATGATTTTTCACATCTGATTTATGAATTACAAGAAAGCTACATCCTGCTTGGAAGACAATGAAGATTTCTTTCCCAAGACATGGCTGAAATAGAGGAAATGTCCTGGAAAAAGAGGACATGATACGGTGATCCTAGGAGAATTGCGCTGCTCCTGTGAGATCAGGAAGTCAGGTCCCTCCTCTTGTTTGGTTCTTAAAATTTGCAAACCTTTTTGCCAGGTTAGAGGGACAATACCCAGCCAATTCAAGGAAACCCTCTATAGTCACAGGTTTCAAATCCTTTCAAATCCTTTGCAAACCAGAATGCCTGGTGCATCCAAATTGACTTGAAGGAGTTAATTCAGGTGGGAAAGTTAATTAAATTGGAAAGTTAATTCAAGTGAATTGGGAAGTAAATTGAAAATTAATTCAATTGGAAATGTTCAAGTGGTTTCTTGAACATTTCCCCAGGGATTTATAGCTAGTTTTCCATCTTGATCCCGACTCTCTTTAAAGGTGCGGATGTCTGCACTTATCACTTGATTGTCTGTAGTAATGACTTCAAGATGCGGATGTCGGCACATGTCACTTGTGCTTGTTTTGTACAATGATGGGCCCCTTTGCCACTGAAATCCTCTGCCAAGGATAGATGTCCAAGCCCTGCCATTAAGTGAAGCTCCCGTCAGCTTGCTAAACCTCCCAGGACAGGGTAGATTTTATTTTTAATATCGACACACGCAGTGTGGGAGGAAGCTCCACTTCCTGTTCTCACCGGAAAACCACTTGGGGCTCTTTGGTTCAGCTGGAATTGTGAGATACTTGAATGTTGATGGGTGACCATGCTTTGTTCCCAGGGGTGGAGGAGATAGCCAGTTGGAGAACAGGGCAATCTAATCTTAGCTTTTGTTTCCTCTCCACAGACCCATGACCCATGGCCTTTGTTACTGCCACATTTAAAGTGCTCCAAGTTAAAAAAATAATGGCATACCTTTTCTAACATATTTTTCCCAAATACTTGTGGTGTTCCCACCCTTTGCTGAAGTTAAGCATGTGTATGTGTAAATTCTTCCCTTGCTGATCTTTGTGTCCATTTTAAATTTTATTTTATTTATTTATTTGATTTGTATTTTTCCTTTCTCCCCAAAGGTTACCCAAGGCAGGCCATCTTCTTCACTTGTGTTGCATTTTTAAATTGGAGCCTATTTTGTATTGTTGCTCTGTGTTGTATAGGAAGAGGAAGTATTCTAACAAAGGCTAGAGCCAAAAAACGTACGGGTGATAGGCAATGGTCCATCACTCCTGTCCCCTCTAGGAGGAGGTCCATCATGACATGCTGGCCTTCGGTGCCTGGTGATGCAAGACGTAGTGATGCCACTGCAGGAGGACACTGCCGGTGTGCCTTCACAGTGATCTGTGATCGCAGCCTATCAGCACATGTGCTCCTAGATAATGAACACATCAGCACATGCAATCCTAGATAATGAATGGGAAGTTGCAAAAACCACTTGCTAAATAAGGGAAATTCATATTTTCCATGTGTTCAGTTATCCAGAATTATAGGGGGGATGTTTTGGGAGAAGCATGGGCATCCAGGGCAGAGGTCTTGTATATTTCTACACTTCCTTCTCCCAGTTTTCTTTCTGGAAAAATGTTCATCCCTGGATTTTTTTATCCAAAAATGGATAAAAGGCTAAGGAGGTATGAGTGTGACCATAGTCTCAAGAGCGCATTGCGAGTGCACATGTATTTTTCTTCTGTTTTGGAGAATGAAAGTTCCTTAAACTAAAGGGGTCAGCTGGGAAAAGCCTATGATTCTGTGCACACAAGGGGAGGATAGAACTATATTGTAATGCACCGAGCCGGACAAAGGTGCTGGTTGTGTTATGCTCCTGCCAAAATCTGTCCTCTGGCTCCGAGTCCTCCTTGCTCATGAGAGTTAACCAGTGGCAGCTGCAAGGACTCTGCCCCCT
Source organism: Cryptoblepharus egeriae (assembly GCA_030015325.1). Lineage (NCBI taxonomy): Eukaryota > Metazoa > Chordata > Lepidosauria > Squamata > Scincidae > Cryptoblepharus > Cryptoblepharus egeriae. The sequence goes on from JAREYC010000012.1 coordinate 23,816,870, forward strand.
ACTATGTTCTCTCCCGGACCTGTCTGGAAATACAGACATTTCCCAGGAGACCAACTTGTAATAAAATGCATGGAAGGCGCAAGGCAGTACAGCTCTACACCCTCCTTTTATGGTAAATCTGTCCGTGTCATGTGGCTTCCTTGCCATAAACTGATTTGAGGCTGGGCGAACTGGGGAAGTCAACAAGTACCCAAAATGGACATGGAGGTTGACTACTTTCCACAAACGTAGGGTTGCCATATGTCCTGAAAAATAGGGACAATCCTAATTTGGGGGGATTGTCTTCACATACTGACAAATGGAACAGATGGTCCCGTCCCAGTTTTGTGGAAGAGAGTTATGGCAAACCTACACAAAAGACACTGGGAGGCTGCGGGCTGTGGCTCTGGAGTCTGGGGCACAACATTGGCAACAACCAGTCCTTTCTGTTTTCCTCAAAAGATGATGGTGCAATAGCTGAATGGAACCCAATTCTGAGCCCAATTTTCCCACCTCTTCTTGGAACATTTTCTGGCCCCTAAAGGATCCCACTTTGCAAAAACAGCATGTTTGTCGGGCCCTGTAAAGTTTAGGATATGTGCATCACCACATTTTTTATATTTTGTATTTGTATTTACTAATTTAATTGTAATGGCTTTTAGCAATGCAATAAACTGATTGATTGAATAGCATGTTCAATCTTTGCAGGAAAATCAATTTCAAAGACTGTGGGACAAACCACCCACAGCCTCCCATTGGCACATGGAGATGTTTCCAACCACACTGCAACTTTTCACATACTCCTGTTTCCTCCGTCCTTTTAGCGCAGGTTGTTGAGGAGGTCAGGTGATGCAGATTTTTCTTTAAAAAGTACATCCAGTTAATGAGCAGCTGGCCTGATGAGCTGCAGATTATAAAAAGGAGCAGGCATGTCTTTGAACCCGGCCAACAAGAAGCCTTATGACTGCTCGGGACTGCCAAACGGCAATAGGTTCCAAAAGCATGAAATCTTCCAGGATGCACATGGAGATTAGAAGACTGCAAAAAAAGTTTAATAACAATGTGCATTTCCCCTCTGCTAGGCTGCAATCCTAACCACTCTGTCCTGGGAGTAAGTACTATTGAACACATTGGGACTTACTTATGAGTAGACATGCTTAGTATTGCACTGCTAGTTTCTTTAATTTGGCTATGCAGACCACACCGTGTGTGTGTGTGTGTGTGTGTGTGTGTGTAACAACACTGCTGGTCAAAATTTTAAAAATCTTGCTATTTTTATATACCATGATGTTATATATCAATTATTGCACAATTTCCAGCAGAATGCAATGAAATGGACTGCATTGAATCTAATCAATCTCATAAAAAGTAATAGCCAAAAAACCCAGTGTGAGGCAATGGTGCATCTGCCTGGCAGTGCCCTGTGCACTGCATGGGAGGAGATGCATCAATCTGTGAAAGGCAGATACATCCCTGTTACGGAGTTGAACATGCAAGGGCATGAGAAGGGGGAATCCTGAATAAGCCATGGCAGGCCGAAGCGGCCCCAATTTAATAGCTCTTTTTTGCTGCCCGCAGATCGAGAAGATCAATCTATTCTTTGCACGTAAGTAGAACCCATTTCTATCGCACCTCTCCTGCTTGTCACTGGTTTATAAAAATCACATTCCTAAGCCTGAATTTCACACACATTACAAAATCCTGTCCTCCTGAGCGATTGCGTAGCTTGAGAGGGGGGTCCGCATGTCTTCGGCCACCCCTGCCGCAGCCTCCCCAGGCTTCTGAATGTTTACAAGCAGCATAAAAACATCACTTTCTGGTTCCCCCCCAACCAATACATGTTCTTTGGACTGATCTCGTTCTGGTGATGTTGATCTATGTGCATTGACTGTGTGCAATCTGGGTCCCTGTATTTCAATTCTGAACATTGGGGGGGGGGGGGGAGAAGAGGAACCCCACAATGGCCCTGTCTGCACTCAAGCAGAAGACATGCAAAGGAAAGAGAATGACAACAAAATAATATATTTGAAAACTTTGGGATCCTTCCTCTTTGGTGAAAAAAAACAAAGTCTTGTTTTTTTTCCAAAAAAGACAGAGATGTAAAGTAGATTAATGTGCAAGCTTTTTACGCAGATGACTTCAAACTGGGCATGTTTAGTCTGGAGCCATTCCCAGAACACTTAATTTTTATCAATAAAACATGGCAATCTTTCAGTCCTGGGGCCCACGCAAAGAGCCAGGCAGGCGCTGATGGGATTGGATTCATCCCACAGCCCCTTCAACCCATCTGTAAGAAATTGATTGGACTGGGAAGCTCCCAGTTTCAGTGGGGTTTGCCTAGGAAACAGACATCCTAGACCAAGAATGTGGATCGTTCTTGCTGGATTTGACACATCTAGCCCAATGGCTTTTTTCCAACCATGTCCATTCATGTGCTTCACAACCAAACCACATCAAATATAGGTAAAGTATCTTTGAACATGGAGTTTCCATGTAGTGAACCTCCTTTTATCATTCATAAGAGGTCCTAACCCTTCTTTTAAAAACTCTATGAGAAAGCTAGTGGCTGAGTGATGTTGCCTCTTGTGGCAGTGAGTTCCATAAGTTATGGGGAGAAAATATACCTGGGTCCCAAATCCAAATCTACTTTTGATCAGTTTCAAGAGCCAAAGATTTAGTGTTCAGTGAGGAAAGCTTTGCTGGTCTCTCCATAATCCTGTTTCTAGGTGTGCAGATCGTTGTTTGACTGGAATGGTGCACAGTGTTCCACATGCACCCTGAGAACTTGGGGTCAGAATAAAAAGCAGAAGCATTTCTTATGGGGGGAGCTGGATAAATAGAAATAGAATGGTGTTGGCCCCCTGAAGCTTTGGAGGGGTCTCTCTGCCTCTCCCCTGCATGTGGAACCCGCCAGCATTGTAGCATCTGACTCCGAGTGCCTCCTTACTTTTTTGCACATAAATATGTGCTTGTGTGCGAGTGTGCATGTAAGTAAAGTTCTTATTTGTTCAACTTTTCTCCCCAGAGGGGAATCTGGTGCCGGCAAAACAGAAAACACCAAGAAAGTCATCCAATATTTGGCAGTGGTGGCATCCTCGCACAAGGGCAAGAAGGACACTAGTATCACGGTAAGAACCCCCATCCCATCCTAGTACGCCATGGCTTCCTTCATAATTGTTTTGAGACCACTGTTTCCTGTTGTGCTAGAAATAGATAAACAAACAAAAAAGAAAAAAACTGAAAGGTAACACACACACACACAAACACTATTAACAATTACATTGATTAAAAAGGATTGTACACGATCATAATTATTGCAGTCCCTTATATTATATTATTTTACTGTATTCACTCGAATCTAATGTACCATCGAATCTAATGCACACCCTACACTTATAATAAAAATGCTACATTTAGTCAGATCAAATGTACCATCAAATCTTTTGTGCACCCTGATTTTGGAGATTAAATTCGGCTGAAAAGGGTTAGTGTTAGCTTCGAGTAAATATATTATATTATATTCAGAAAGTATCTTTCTAAGGCTTCCAGCAGGGTCAAGAAAGAGTGTTTACATATTTTGCACTCCCAGGTGCCTAATGCATCTTGCCAAAGAGCTGCCACATTATTGAGAGGACACTGTTCTGTCACATCTTAGTGTTTATGGAAAAAGGGCTCTTTGTTTGACGGGGCCTCCTTGAGCACGGGCCAGAAGAGTGCAACACATAGCTTTCCATATGGGGAACTGCTGGATCTGCCACTGAAAAGCACTGTGAGGGAGGGGGGCAGAAAGGATGCTGCGTTATCTTTCATAATCCCTAAAGGGCAGGGAAGGGAACATGTCCACATTCATATGGTGAAAGCCTGCAAGAGATCCCAGGATTCAGATGGTGAAAGCCTGCAAGAGATCTTGTCAAACCACCTCAGTTTATAGGGCTATTGGTCAAAGGAGGCCATAATAGGCATCATTAAAGGGGGAGATGATGTGGCTAGTGGAAGGAGTGATGGACTGTTGTCCAGGCTGCGGTCGATGGAGAGATGTGAACTTTCACAAGCACAAGTTAATAAGTGTTGAGAGTTGGACTTAAGACCTGGAAGGTCCAGATTCAAATCTCTGCTCATCCACGAAGATCCTGGGTGACCTTGAGCATTCTTCACCTACCTCACAAGGTTTTGTGAGGACAACAGTAAGGGAAGAACTGTATACAGTACTTCATCCTAATCTCCTTGGAGGAAGGATGGTATAAAAATGAGAAAATATAAATAAGGAAGGTTTAATTTTTGCATGTTAAAAGTACATGGAAAGAGGATCCCAGTTTGGGGTAGGTTTGGGGGAACAGGGCAAGATAATTCTCTTGCAGTCTGACTCCTTGGATGTTGAAAAAAAATCTTTGTTGTCCTCTGTTTCCTTGTGAGCAAGCAGCATGTAGCCTTCTTGGAATTATATGTAATAGTTTTAAATTTAATAATAAGTAATTTAGTGTTAATGTTAACCACATAAAAGTAATATACAGTATGAGTGTTTTTAGCTTTTATTTTGCTATGTCCTACATTTCTCTACATTTAGGAGGGTTATGGTTAACCCTCTTTTTTGGTTATGACATATGGTCACTCTGTTCTAGTTGGATAATTAGCTTTGGGGAAAAAAGTATCTCAGATGTGATTAAAATGATACCAACAATTTTATGCTGAATTTTTATTTATGCTGAATTTTATGCTGAATTTTTATTTATGCTGAATTTTGTACTGAATTTTTTATGCCATATTTGACTGCAGCAAGGCCCATCTTTTGCTTACGTGAGTAATCCGGATGGTTCAGTGTGTGCGTGTGGGTGTATGTGTGTAAATGCACGGAGTGTAGATCTGCATGCCATAGTTGCACCCTTTCCCTCCCAAAAAAGAGATCACCAAATGGGATTCGGTGAGACCCCCCAAGTACTGTCTGACCGCCATTGTCTGGGAAGCCAGCGGTGCTTATTTTAGCAGCTCCTGTATCTAGACAAGTGTGTTCAGGATTGTGCCCAGCATTGAGTGTTGTTCTTTCAAACAGCATGGTCTGCACATTTGTACCCCTGTTGAGGATTTTCCCTTTATGGAGAGCGTTAGGTGGTGATCAGCCTGAATGTCTGAGCTAAAGTGTTTTTTTTTTAAAGAAAGTAACGTCAAATGTACAGATCATTTAATTCCCAAATGATCACTGAGTGGTTGACTGACATCTTCATGCTTGCTTGCATGTGGTTTCTCTCTCTTTTGGACGTTGCTTGGGGTTCTGTGTGGCGAAGACATCTGCATGGCTTGATATAAGTTGGCAACCATGCTAAACGATCAAGCTTGAACTTTCTGCCTTTTTAAACCCGCAGTTTGATGGTAAATTTTGGGCATGTGTGTCAATTTTGAGGAACAGCAAAGAACCACATTGGGACAGGCAGGCCATAGGCTGGGATCAGTAGATAATCACAGGCTGAGTTGCCATAGACCAGAAAAGGTTTCTGAGTCCTTTTCCTAAGTTTGGTTGCAAGGAATCAGATTATTCTGTAATGGCCTTAGTAGTCATCATCTGTAGAATGGGAGCATAAAAAAGCACAACTCTGCTAGCCACTTGATGTGATTGAGAGCACAATCCAGAAAATGCGCAAATGTCCTGGGTGCATAACAAATGTGGTGCATAAGAAATGCACTTACCTCATGAAGGTCAGTGACTACTTTTGAGTTGGCTAAGCTCAAAAGTAGTGTGCTGCCCTGCAGGCGCCATATCCTCTCTGGATGAGAGTGGCCCTACAATCCAGAGTAACTATGGCAGCACGTAAGAGACATTATGTGTACCTGTAGTTACTGCACCATCTAATGAAAACCTATGGGAAATTCATACTGCACTCCACAGCAAATTGTTCTTACACCGGAGCAAGGGCTCCCCGTAGCTACTCTGGATTGTGCCCTTCGGCTATACCCAAGGTATAGTAAGGCTATACCAATCCTATACCTGCTTTCTCGGGAGTAAGCCCTACTGAACACAATGGGACATTTTTTAATATGAATAGAATTGTGCATAGAATTGTGCCCTAGGTTCCTACTGGCCAAGGGAGGCAGGTCTGGAGGTTTGGAGACGGTGGTTAGAGGGGAGGATCAGAGGTAGGAAAATGGCTTTTTGGGGTGGGAGAAGGTGGGCTGAGAGGACCCTCCATACAAATAGAGGAGAGGAATTGACCTTGGAATTTCAGGACAGATCTCAAAATGAATTTTGATGAACCACAGCTTTCCCAGCTTACGAAGGATTCCCTACATGGTCTCCTGGAGCAGTTTCTTAGTCGCCCTAGGCAATCAGAGCCCAAGGTGCTTGCGACATATAAAGAATAGTGTGTGTTTGATGGAAAATTCATCACTGTGCCTCATCTGATCTCATTCAAAACATCCAGCATCCATCCTTGCTTCATGAAAAAAAGCTTTCTCGTAGGTGCCACAATTCTTGTCTTGCATGGCTTGGTGTGCATACATGCATGTGTGTCATCAACAGTGTGTAACCGCATGTCTTTGGCATGTACCATGATATTACTTGGGGAAAAAACCATGCGTTGTCATACTCAAATTTTAAAACAGCCTTGCTTTTAACATGATTAATAAATGTGGTGGAAATCTGCTCTGTGCTACATTACATATGCAACGTATGTGCCTATTTTTCATCTCCTAATTTACATCATAATTTTCCTTGTCAAATAAAAGTTTTGGACACATGATCTCTGGGGAAAGGGGAGAGGAGAACATTAGCAGGACATTGCAAAAAAGTCTTGTTTTAGGTCTTAAGTGGCAGACTTGGTAAGAACATGAATCCTCTCTGATTCTGCAGTGCTAGGAAAGGTTCTTATGTACTGTACATTGAATATACAGAAAACGGCATCCATCAGTCTTGAAAGACTATGGTATCATGCGCAACGCTGCATGCGAAGCACAAAGGCCCGGGTAGATTAATACGGAGGATAGGCTGTTACCCAAGCAGCAAATCCCCCCTCTCCACGCCACTGAAATAGTCCAACGGAATGGCAGAGCCGAGACGGTTGGTTCCAGCTGTGTCGTAGAGCTGGGCTAAGGATAGGAGCTCACCCTGTCTTGTGGGGACCCGGGTCTCGAACCTGGCTTTCTGGTTAACAGGCACAGTGTCTTAACCACTTGCGCCACCCATAGCAACCACATGTACAGAGCAGGTACATCTATCTACATCTATCCTTATGTGAGGGTGTCTGGATCTTCAGGCCAACTTTCCATGTCAATCAAGCAGGCTGAGGAGAGGGAACTATCAATATCCCAACTTTCAACATTTCAGCTACCATTGAAAATAAGGGAAAATGAGATGCTAGAAAAGGGGGAAAGGGTTTTTTAAAAATGGATGAATGTTGTTATATTTTACCTCCGCAAGTAACAGCTGTGGGCTATTAGGGTAGAAACTTGAAGTTTAGGGGGTGGGATGTGGTCCACCATTTTCCTCAAAATTTGCCTCCCTCCCCCAGCAAAAGGGAAAGGAAGGAGAAAATGAAGGTGAGTATGTGGGTGGAGGTGGTGCCTCCTCACTAATCTCTGGCCTGAGGCAACTGTGTCAGTTGGCCTCATCAATGGGCCGACCCTGGCTGTAAGCACATGAACCGAACAGTATTGCGTAAGTACTGCAGTTTCCAAACCCCGTCCAGTGTGTCTTGTGATACACATGTATTTTCCAAACTGGAGATGATTTCCTTTCTGGGGAAATGGCATATGAATCGGTCTTGATCCAAACCTATGTGATGCATGAGGGTATGGCTGTTCGCACTAGAGTTGCAGTCCGTTTCTTGAGGATGATGGTGTCCGAATCTCCTTGTAGGGCGAGTTGGAAAAGCAGCTTCTCCAGGCCAACCCCATCCTGGAAGCTTTTGGGAATGCCAAGACTGTCAAGAATGACAACTCTTCCAGATTTGTAAGTAGGGGGGAGCAACGGGCAACTAGGGTGGCCTGCAATAGCCACATATCCACATTTCCCATGGCTCTTTGATGTGGCTCCTTGACAAACTCCTAACATGTGCAGCCTCCCCCCCCCCATGACAGTGAAGCCCCCCATGGCACCCTAGATGCCCCAGTTCTTGCACTACTGCAACTTGGGGGGGGGGCACCACTTTCAAATTGCCATAAGGTTTGGCAATTCTGGCCTCCTGGCAATTCTGGCAATTTACACCTCCTAAATCTGCTCTTGATGTGGTACCCCCCAAGGAAGTCTTAAGTCACCACGATGTGGCAAACATTTGGCAACCCTCTTTCTCCCAACAGGGCAAATTCATTCGCATCAACTTTGACGTCACAGGATACATTGTTGGAGCCAACATAGAGACCTGTATCCTTTCCAGCATGTGTGGGATGGGATGGTGTGATGCACAAGGAAAAGAATATGAGTGCATCCCATGGCAGACCTAGGAAAGGTACAGATCGCAGAGCCAAGGGAGCTGAGAATGGTTCTGCTCAAAGCTTATCCCAGCCTGGAGTTTCTAAAACAGTGGGATGGGACCCACTCAGTGGGTCATGTCCTGATTTTGCATGGGTCACACGGAGTCTCTAATTCAAATACAGGTGATGCACACATCAGAGAACTAATGGCCTCAAACACCGATTTTATTCAGAATCAGGCAATTGTTAGGGCTACCTCATTGCACAAAATGGATCAGCTATTTTCAATCAATCAATTAATTAATTAATAAAATCAATGAATAAAAATCAATAAAATCAATGAATAAAAATTAAAAATTTAAACTAATGCAAATAAAATTTTTATTTATTTATTTAAAACATATATTTTAAAAATGTATTATGAAAATAAAAAAATCAATCAAAAATATTATTTACTTCTGAATTACTATTTTTCACTGAGGGTACAAACCTATGCCTGTCTACACAGAAGTAAGTCCCATTAAATTTAGTGAGGTTTACACCCAGGAAAGTGAGTTTTGGATTGCAACCTGAGTTTCATAAAATTAGGTGGGTCCTGATAGTGTCCGTTTAAAAAGTGCTAAATGTTTGAGAGCTACTGATCCAACTGATCCACACTTTCCTCAGAGCAAGCCCCATTGTCTCTAATGGGACTTACTTCTGAGTAGAATTTGGATTTGTGCATAGGATGTGGCTGTTAGTTTTCTGGCTTATATTTGTTGTCAGAATCCCCACTGTGATTTTTAGGGCCTGTTTTAGGATCCTGGTTCTAGAAGCCCATAGCCTGACTTGGTTAGCCTGGACCATCCTGCCAGCTGGTCTACTTTACTTCTAATGATCCAGACCAAATGCTGGTTTTGGGTGAGTGTTACATTTTTTTCTCCAAGGACAGTAATATAAATATTTCCCGTAAGAGTTGAGTTTTCTGCAAGAGAGGCTCACAAAGGACCGTGGCCTTTTTCCTCTCGGCCGTGTTTATGCGGAAGGCAGTTTGTTTAAACAGAGAAGCAAACAAATGAATAGATTCCCTCTTGTGCGACTCGTCCGTAATAGCAGAATCTGCACAACTATCTAAGAATGAGTGACTCCCTCATTTTTGGCAAGGGTGACGTAGTAGCAAGAAAATTCTAGAATAAAATAAATATATTTCCCTTTCTTCTACCCATTCTTCTTATTCTTCTACCCAAGTCTAAGGCTGATCAGGTTGCTGAGGAGTGTGGCCCTCTAGGACCCGATTCAACACTCTTGGCCTTGCAAAGTCTACTGGCTGTCTTGGGTAACCATTTCTGGCTTTGGAGTGAATCTACTGCCTGTTGTTGCAGATGTTTAGTGGTGACCTCAAGCAAGTCTTAAGGACAGCTGAAGCTTTGCCTTCATTCCTAAAAAGGTCACCCATCCAAGTTTCTTTAACATAGCCTGACAGATTTGCTGGAGAAGTCCCGGGCCATTCGCCAAGCCAGAGAAGAGAGGACTTTCCATATCTTTTATTATTTGATTGCTGGAGCCAATGAAAAACTTAAAGGTGAGTTGTTTGTTCCTCTCCACACCTCCCTTTCCAAACCCAGGTTCTGAACCCAATTTTGTCACTTGACATTGGCTGCAATTGGTGGCGTAGCTAGAGGGGGTGCAAAGCACAAAGTTTTGCAGGGAGCCTCACTCATACATCATCCAATGTGTAATTTTATGCAGTATGCAATAAAGCAAACCCCATTGAAATATTTCCATTCTAATAAGAGTTACAGCCAAAAAACTAATTGGTAGTGGGGCAGTGGGGCATTACAGGGTTACCAGACGCCAAACTGGTAATGGAACGGCAACCCCAAAATTCCTGATTGAAGGCCCAAATTCCTCCCTGTCCAAGCCAAAATTCCTAATAAAATTCCTACCCACTTAAAAAAATTGTTGGACACCCCAAAAATGTAGGACAAAATGTAGGACATGTTAAAATGAAGCAAAAATACTTGTATTGGTTTCCTGTACTTAATTTCAACACTTTTGAAATTGAAAACCTTTTAATGTACAGGATTCTGACCCACACATGTAAGACGCCCTCAAAGCAATTTGCAGCAATACAAGGCATGTCAGTGATATGCACTGACATACACCGTGCATTCTCTCTCTCACACACACAAACACTCCATGCATTGTTGCACACAAACACACACACACAAACACAAGCTCACCTGTTCTGCAGAGGTGCAGCATACACAGGATTGGCCCCTCAGATGGCAATCCTACCACAGTTTACCTGGGAGTAAGCCCCTTTGTCTTTAATGGGCTTACTTTTGATTAGGCATGCATAGGATTGGCCCCTCAGTTTACCAGGGAGTAAGCCCCTTTGTCTCTAATGGGCTTACTTTTGAGTAGGCATGCATAGGATTGGCCCCTCAGTTTACCTGGGAGTAAGCTCCTTTGTCTCTAGTGGACTTACTTTTGAATAGGCATGCATAGGATTGGCCTGAGGGAGGCCCCGTGCACCTTCCTTGTGGCTCACGTGCCTGGGGGAAGCCCCCCGTGCCCTCTTGTGGCATGCGCACCTGGGGGAAGCCCCCACGCCCTCCGAATGGCGCGCGTGCAGGGGGAAGCCCCTCTGCATTGTGGGTGGGCAGTGTGAGCCAGCCAGAAGTCTCTGGGGCTGCCCACAGTGTGCGCGCAGCTGATGTTTAAAAAAATTTAAAGGGCCAGCACAAGCTGTCTGAATTCCGGAGTCCAGAGGGGCTCTCATTCATCCCGGACAAAGGGGCATTTTGGAGGAGATCTCCGGAAAATACCGGAGGTCTGGCAACCCTGGTGCATTACTATGTCCATTGACCATGGTGTAATCCCATGCATGGGAGGAGAACCGTTCTGAGACGCTGGCCTTCCACATTGGGTGATACAAACCATAGTGATGCATTGGGGCACATGGATGTGGCTGCTTGACTGGAAGGACATAGCAGGAGCACACTGGGCTCTGTGGTCCTCAGGGCTGTCACTGGAAATGAATGGCTGCTGCGCCTCTGGTCCCCCAAGCTGTGGCCACAAAATGGGTAATAACTGAGTGATCCAGAGATCATCCAGTGATCTATAATCAATCAGGACATCCAAAGTCAACCTTCATTGCCTTTTTTGCTTTCCAGAGGAGCTGCTTCTTGAGGGCTTCAACAACTACACCTTCCTATCCAACGGCTATGTGCCCGTACCCAGCCAACAAGATGATGAGATGTTCCAGGAGACCTTGGAAGCAATGACTATTATGGGCTTCAGTGAGGAAGAGCAAACAGGTAAGGCTGGACCTCACTTGTGGTCCATTGCTTTAGGTGGAGAATAACGCCATACATGATAGGAAGGAAATATTATGGAACTGATGTCATTCTCTGATCCTGAAAAAGCATACCATGCTGCTGGTAAGGGGCTCAGATTCTCCAATTTCCCTACTTAAAAAATTGCTTTCCCAAAATACCATGGCACACCTGCAGATAATCCATGGCACACCAGTGTGCCATGACACAGTGGTTGGAAATCACTGCCCTAGAGGATGTGAACACTGTGGATTAAAACTTTTTGGCCCCCTGGTTTCCAGATCCTTTAGCTACACCAAAGGTTGTCATCCATTAGCAGCACATCATATGAATACCACAGAGAATGTGACAGCGCTGTTCCAGGGAAGTCATATGCGCTGGACTCGAGGTGTTCCACCTGGGTGCTCATCCGTAAGACCAGTGGAAAGCTACGGAGAGGCAATGATCAATGATCATTTATGTGTTTCCACATAAATCTGTTGGCACAGAGCAGTAGCTTGGAGTCACTCTAAGAGCTGGAAAGCAGCAAGAGAAATATATTTAATAGTGCATCTGACAATGTTCTGTGCAAGCTCTAAGTGCAGGGATATGTGTGGAAAGTTGGATGCCAACCAGCAGTGTCTGTTTACAGTGAGGAGGTAAGGGCTTCCCAGCCATGAAGTGTGAGTAGAAAAATGGGGGGGGGGGTGGGTGGGAAATCTGGACTTCTGGCAAGGGGAACTTCTGGCAAAGTCACTGGGGTTTGTCATTGAAGAATCAAGGTACTGATGACCTTTCCAGTCCTTCCTACTCTGCAAAAGCCCAAATGAAGGTACCTGATTTAGCCCCAGTCAGAGCTTCCCTCCAAGTCAATATTTGGTGTTTGTTTGCCAGGAGGTCAGATGTGCTACAATCCAGACTGCAAATCCCAGCCTCTGGCTTTTCCTGAACAAGCAAGACCAAATTATCCCAACAAGGAGATGAAAACATTTGAGCACTGAACTCAATGTGCAAATGACCCCTACTGGTTGGTCCATCCGATATGTTGACTGTTCCCAGCATTACCATATGACCTCTTTTCACGGGACATGTCCTCTTTTATTAGCCTTGTGTCCTGGAAAAATAATCTCCTTTTCCTTGTGAGCAGCCAGCATGCAACTTTCTTGTAATGTGTAATATTATAATATTACATTATATGTAATTAACCACATGAAAGCAATATGTTTTAAACTTTTATTTTGTCATATCCTACATTTTTTCATGGGTGTCATCCATTTTGGGGGGTCTTGTCCTCTTTTGTGGTTATGACATATGGTCACCCTCCTATTCCCTTTGAGCTTCAAGCAGGAAGTGAACCAGATCCTTTAAATCAGAACTCTCAGGGTGGGCCATGGACCCAATTTCTGGTGGGTCCCAGAGAGCCTCCAGAAAATGAAAATGCAGTGCAATGAAAATGAAAATGCATGCAGTGAAAAGATCAGATAAATAACTGCCTTAGCCCTGTGGCTGTTCAAAAATCAGATAGCTGCTAACTGCTTTTCAAAGAGCTGAGCTCCTTCAGCTTGCAAGGTAGCTGCTAACTGCCCTGCAAACACCTGAGCTCCTGCTCCAAGCTTCTGTAAAAAAAAAAGCATAAAGAAAATAAAAAGAGATACAGTATGTGTGTGTGTGTTTTTCTCTGGTGTGGTTTTTTCCCTATTAATAACAGGTACTTGACATTATTCTTTGGGGCTGTCTCATTACTAGTAAAAGATTGAGTTTTGACTGTGTTAATCAAGGTCTAGATATGAAAATATTTATATTTTGTTCATACCAGAAATACCAGTATGATACCAGGGGTACCAGAGCATGAAATATTAACTGAGTCCTGGACAACTATTTGATTTATTCAGAAATCAATATTGTTCCCTGATATTGTTCAAAGGGGGCTAATAATATCAGTAAAAGTAAAAAAAAATTATAAATACCAAGATTAAAATGTAAGGTAAAAAACTGAAATACATCCACAGAAATAAATTTGCAGCACTAATTTGCAGAACCAGTAGGGTTCTGACATCCATGTAGTGCATGGGATGGTTGTGACTGTAATCCCACAAAGATCTCCATTTCATATCCCCACAGCAATGCTCAAAGTAGTCTCAGTGGTTCTCCAACTGGGAAATATTGTCTTCAAGAAAGAGAGGAATACTGACCAAGCATCCATGCCAGATAACACAGGTATGCTGAGTGACCTTTAGTAGAGTCACATGGTGTCCCTATCCCCTTTATTATGTGCCTGTTCGGTAACATCCAAACCTGGGTTACTTTGCGCCATCCGGTGTGAGAGTACATTGTCTCACCCCCATGATGGTCCTCATCCTGTTGCCTTCTTATTTCAGCTGCCCAAAAAGTGTGTCACCTGTTTGGGATCAACGTGACGGATTTCACACGGGCAATCCTGACCCCAAGGATAAAAGTTGGGCGAGATGTTGTTCAGAAGGCACAGACCAAAGAGCAGGTAATACCCAGAGATTTATTGTTGTTCTTAAACATTGATGCCTGGCAAATTTCCTTTCCCCAAAGTGTTATCCCCAACATGTCTGGCAAATGGACACAAAACTGGAAGCTGTCCACGTTGGCCCAGAACACAAAACACACAGCCTGGTACTATACTGAGGCCAAACCCCAATGATGGGCGTTGAGTGTGATGAAGAGCTTTGGAGAACACCAAGGGATACTGTTACCAACATGGGGTTCCTCTAGTTTGGGGGTCTCCAAATCCTAGCCAATGTGGCCCATGGTGAATCTCTAACTGGCGTATGGCCAGTCTCTGGTCCCTTAAGAATCTCTGATCCAGTAGACCAAACATGACTGGAGCTGTGATGGTGGGGTGGGGGAAAGAGGTTGCTTTATTTCTGTGCCATGTGTTAGTGCTTGCAAAAATCCTGAAATATGAGCCCATTTATTCATTCATCTGTGCTACATTTATAATGTACTGAATTTACTTGAAGCCAATGCACCATTGAATCTAATGCGCACCCTATTTTTATAATCAAAACACCATATTTACTCAAATCTAATGTGCCATTAAATCTAATGCACACCCTGATTATGGAGATTAAATTCTGTTGAAAAAGGTGAATGATAGATTTGAGTAAATATGGTATTAATGTTTGGAGACCTCTATTGGTTTGATGGCTTCCTTTTCCCCATAAGTATCCTCTTTCTCAACAGGCAGATTTTGCGATAGAAGCCTTGGCCAAAGCAACATATGAACGCTTGTTCCGTTGGATCCTGACACGCGTGAATAAAGCGCTTGACAAAACCAAACGGCAAGGAGCCTCCTTCCTGGGAATCCTCGACATTGCTGGCTTTGAGATCTTTGAGGTATGTCCTGATTGTTCTGCCCAAGATAGCAACTCAGCTCAAGGCTGGTTGCTTCATCATCTTCATCATCATCTGTAATGAGTTGAGAGTTGAGAGTTATTCATCTACTTGAGAGTTATTACATCTTTCCGAACATCCTTTTCAGGACAACTCCTTTGAGCAGTTGTGCATCAACTACACCAACGAGAAGCTCCAACAACTCTTCAACCACACCATGTTCATCCTAGAGCAGGAGGAATATCAACGGGAAGGCATCGAGTGGAACTTCATTGACTTTGGGCTGGACCTGCAGCCTTGCATTGAACTGATTGAAAGACCGGTAAGGAGGGTGGTTTTTCTGGTGGATTCTCAATGTGCCACCTGGAAGAACAGGTTTTCTGGGAGGTGGCCATGCCCCCTTACCACCCTGTAGTTGTACCCTTTTAACTGCAAAGTGGCATGTTTCTCCATCTTATAGTTCTCAAATTTTTTAGCATTGGGGCCCACTTTTAAGAATAAATAAATAAATAGTATTCAGCCACATTCACTCAAATCTAATGTGCCATCAAATCTAATGCACACACTATGATCAAAATATTCTATTTACTCAAATTAATTAACTTTCAAATCTAATGCTCACCCTGATTTTGGAGACTGAATTTGGCTGAAAAAGATGAACGTTAGATTCAAGCAAATACAGTTTATGCTGCTTTTTAACAAAAAGTTCACAATGTTTATTTAAAGAGAGAATGAAATAATAACTTACAGTGACCTACTGGAATTGAAGTCATTAATCAGATTTTTTTTACCTCCGCAGAATAATCCTCCTGGTGTCTTGGCTCTACTGGATGAAGAGTGTTGGTTCCCCAAAGCTACGGACACCTCCTTTGTGGAGAAGCTGTGCTCAGAACAGGGAAACCACCCCAAATTCCAGAAGCAGAAGCAGCTGAAGGACAAAACAGAGTTTTCCATCATCCATTATGCAGGGAAGGTAAGGAACAGAGCCAAATTGTCCTTCCTGGATAGGTGTTGGTTTTCTGGATCCATCATGAGGTTCATCATGGCGGTGATGTGCTGGCCTCCCACACCAGGTGGCACAAACCCTAGTGATGGCACTGCCTGGAAGGCCCCTTCTAGATCAAACCAAACAGAGCTGGCTTGAGTCCTCCTGAAGTCCATCATGAGGACTTCACCAGGTGATGAAAACTGTTGTGATGCCACTGCCTGGATGAGTTCTGCTAGATCAGACCAAACAAAAGCTAAGAAAGCTGTTAAGCCAATCAGTTGCCTGAAGCAACTGTCTCAGCTGGCTGCAAAGGGGAAGCAGCCCAGACACAGATCCACATAACCCAGTTTCCTGCAGTGGCCTACTGGTTTTTTGTGATCTTGAGTTAGCAAGCACAGTTTAATGAGGTGTGTGTTGACCACTATGGGTTTTCTGTTCTTCCTACCAAAGGTTAACTACAACGCCACCGCTTGGCTGACCAAAAACATGGATCCACTGAATGACAATGTGACGTCTTTGCTAAATCAGTCTTCTGAAAAGTTTCAGGCGGACCTCTGGAAAGACGGTATGGCCCTGGCACACCCCTTGCAATCCCCTTGAGCTTCCCTCCTAGAGAATGTCCTGCTCTGTACCCCACCTGCTTAGGCAGAGGTACGTCCCACAACCTCTCACGTGAAAATTTCTGCTTGAGGAATAAATGGTTCCCCTTGACCCTTGTGATCTGTGGTGACTCCTCTAAAGCTCTTTCAGGGGTCTTCAAAGCCATGTTCTCGACACCCTCTTGAAAGCTTCTCAGAGCCTGTGAACGGCATGGCTCAAAATGGCTCCACTCTTGGGACTGCATGGTTTTCCTGAGCTGTTTTTGTGCCTGCCTTGCAGTGGACAGAATTGTGGGGCTGGACCAGATGGCCAAGATGACCGAAAGCTCCCTTCCAAGTGCATCCAAGACAAAGAAGGGCATGTTCCGGACTGTGGGGCAGCTGTACAAGGAGCAACTGACCAAGCTAATGACCACTCTGCGGAACACGAGTCCAAACTTTGTCCGCTGTATTATCCCCAACCATGAGAAAAGGGTCAGTTCTGCAGTTTTCTGCCTTTTCCAGGAAACTCTAGAAATTGTGGTTATATGATGCTGGGCAAGTCAATTATTGCAGAGCAATTATCTTTATTAATTATTTGCAGCTATCTTGCAAACTGCAGGCGTTGAACACTTGCAGGGTAATTAAGGGGCTCTGACAAAGGGGTTTTAGCATCTCTCCCCCCAGGCTACCATTCCCAGGTTTCCTGGGGTGAACTATGACCCTTACACTTGCACACACTTGCATTAAAGTATGGGGACACTATTGTATAGGGAATAAAGTATAGGGAGTCTGTTGGATGGGGGCTGTGCTTAAACTTCTGCAGTACTTGTGGGTCCTGCTGTTTCCCCCAAGATGTTTTGTTAATCATTTGCAAGGGAATCAATCAATCAATCAATCAATCAATCAATCAATCAATCAATCAATCAATCAATCAATCAATCAATTGCATTGATTGAACTTCTCATGTGTCTTGGTAGGCAGGGAAACTGGATGCCCATTTGGTGCTGGAGCAGCTGAGATGCAACGGTGTCCTGGAGGGGATCCGCATCTGTCGCCAGGGATTCCCAAACAGGATTGTCTTCCAAGAATTCCGCCAGAGGTAAAAAACGGTTATAAAATGAAAAAGCAGTATATAAAAGTTGAAAAGCGATATATAAATACTGTAGATAGATATAAAGTGATACACAGTTTCTTGGAGTGTGGCAGGAGTGCCAGGGTTCTCTGCTTGGGAAGTAATCCATTCTCGGAACGGTTGCCATATGTCCTGAAAACAGGGACAAACCCGATTATTAAGGGTTGTGTGTTCACATATTGACAAGTGGGACAGAGGGTCCTGTCCTGATTTTATGGAAGATTATTATGGCAACCCTAATTATGGGGCACCCTCTTCAACAGGTACGAAATTCTTGCTGCCAACGCGATTCCCAAAGGATTTATGGATGGGAAACAGGCATGCATCCTTATGGTGAGAAATCTGTCCTCGCTTTTGATGCGTCCATCATCATTGCATTCGTGTGTCTTGATTTTCTGTACATTCCTATTCTATTCTTCATTCCAAACAGATTTAACAACATTTAAATCAATGCAACCCACTTTTAATAAAATTATGTTATATTGGGACCCACTTTTTTTAAAAAAAGAGGATCTAGAAAAATATGTTGCAAGCTGCAGGAGCTGAACTTTTTGCAGACCATAAATAGTGCTCTTTTTCTCTCATGGTTCTTCCCAACAGATCAAAGCTCTGGAACTCGACCCCAACCTGTACAGGATTGGGCAGAGCAAGATCTTCTTCAGAACCGGGGTCTTGGCTCACCTGGAAGAGGAACGGGACCTCAAGATCACAGACGTCATAATTGCTTTCCAAGCTCAGGCACGAGGCTACCTGGCGAGAAAGTAAGGCTGTTTCCCTTACTGGCCTTGTAGGGCCCTGCATCTGTGGGGCTGGGCAGAATAAGGTCTCCTTCCTTCCACCAGGGCTGTGGGACACCTCTAGAAGGCTAGCTGGCTCCATGTTCCAGGTTCAAATTCTGCCTTATCTGTGCCCCCTGCAGGGCATTTGCTAAGAGGCAACAACAGTTGACAGCCATGAAGGTCATCCAGAGAAACTGTGCTGCATATCTGAAGCTGAGGAATTGGCAATGGTGGAGACTCTTCACCAAGGTGATGCTTTACATGTTTGATGCTTTGCAGAGGCCACCCTGGAAGACTGTCGGGATGGCCGGCTACTGCAGTGTGCAGTTTTCTCCCCTAGGAAGCTTAGAAACTGACTCTAAACCCTTGGCTTTCAGGTAAAACCACTGCTGCAAGTCACCCGACAAGAGGAAGAGATGCAGGCCAAAGACGAAGAACTCAAGGCAATCAAGGAAAGGCAAATCAAGGCCGAGAATGAGCTGAAGGAACTGGAACAGAAGCACAGCCAGGTGAGGGTTGTGGCTCCAGCACTGGCATCACTAGGGGGTGCAGTCCACAGTGGGTGACATACATGGGGTGGTGGTGCCAAAATTTCTAAAATCTTTACATTTTCTAATAATACTATCATGTGATATATCGAACAATTAATTTCATGCAGAATGCAATTAAACAAACTGCATCGTAATACCTTTATTCTATCCAAAGTTATAGCCAAAAACAAAAAACAGTGGAGCAGGACAATGGTTCAGTATGGGGGGGCTCTGGAAACACTGGGGGTGCTCTCCAGATTTTCATGTTATTACTATTGTTTGTTCTGCCTGTGGCAGCTGAGTGAGGAGAAGAACCTCCTGCAAGAGCAACTTCAGGCCGAGACGGAGCTGTACGCAGAAGCCGAGGAGATGCGGATCCGCCTGGCCGCCAAGAAGCAGGAGCTGGAGGAAATTCTGCACGAGATGGAGGCCCGGATCGAGGAAGAGGAAGAGCGTGGACAGCAGTTGCAGGCTGAGAAGAAGAAGATGCAACAGCAGATGCTGGTACTTGACTCTGCTTTGGCTTGAGCCTGAACTCGAATTGAGTGGTCCACATGTGATGCTGAGGGATGCCCAGATCATGCCTGGGAAACCCTGTGTGACTCTTGAGTTTATAATTTTTAATTTATTTGATTTATACTCTGCCTTTCTGCCTAAAAAGGATACCCAAGGTGGTTTGATATAGCCATGACTTCTTGTTCAAGTTTCCTGTAAAATACTCAAACGGAGAGGAAACTGGTGTTATTTGATTCAGGGCCTACACTGTCCGCAGTACTGTCTACCTTGATTAGTTGCTGCTCTCCGGGGGGCGGGGGGGGGGATTTTCCCAGCTTCCTGGAGATGCTGCCACTGGCAGACCTAGTGAGATCTCTTTGTGCAAGGCAAGGACTCGGTGGTCAGAGCCTCCTTCCTTATCTGGGGTATCCGGGATGTGACACCCATTCCCATGGCTCACCTTTTTTTCCTTTCCCCCATCCCAAAAAAGGAACTTGAGGATCAGCTGGAAGAAGAGGAAGCAGCCAGGCAGAAGCTGCAGCTCGAGAAAGTCACGGCGGAGGCCAAGATCAAGAAGATGGAGGATGACATCCTGGTGATGGAGGATCAGAACAACAAGTTGTCCAAGGTCTGTCCTGGCATGCCCTTCACCAACCCCCATACATGAGAAGGAAAGGTCTGTGCAAAAGTCATTTCATGTGTCTTACTCTCAAGGAAGCCAGATGGGCATGGAAGTGCAGATGCATTGCACAGCATTGCACAAAACCTATGTGCCAGCTCCAAATACCCTGTGAAAATTTGGGCACCATGCAAGGAGAAAATATTATGGAGTTCTCAGAACTTCTGATATAGTGTATGGGAGCAATAGGGACAGTAGGATGTCATGGGAATGTCATGGTAGGATGTCATGGGGCAGAGAGATGGACTATTTGTGCAGGGATGTGGATCCAGATCATACCTGTTCCTACTTGCTCTCTGGGTTCCAGTCTACCTCCAGAGAACACAACCAGTCTAATCACTCCCACATTTCCCTACACCAGTCTGCAGGTGGAATATTTTTAAACTACATATATATCTCAACTGATCTCATTTTTGTAGCTTGTTTAGCGACAAATTACAAGGCTAGAAAGCAAGTGAGGATGAGGTTGTGGCCCATATGTCTATTTTAACCCCAATCTCTGCCTAGAAACACCACTCTTTCCTTTTCCTTTGCCCAGGAAAGGAAACTCTTGGAGGAACGAGTGAGTGACTTAACCACGAACCTTGCGGAAGAGGAAGAGAAGGCCAAGAACCTCACCAAGCTGAAGAACAAGCATGAGTCGATGATTTCAGAACTGGAAGTCCGGCTGAAGAAGGAGGAAAAGTGCCGTCAGGAGCTGGAGAAGATGAAGCGGAAGCTCGAAGGAGACTCAAGTGACCTTCATGAGCAGATCGCAGATCTCCAAGCTCAGATTGCTGAGCTGAAGATGCAACTGGCCAAGAAAGAGGAAGAGCTCCAGGCTGCTCTTGCCAGGTGGGTCTCACCTGCCCTCTTTCCTGGTAGGGTAACCTTCCCCTGTAGGGAGAAGAAGAAATGGGGTAGGGGTAGGACAACTCCCCACAAACCTTTTCACTCTACGGACCTGTTTTGGACCACATGGGGAAGTAGCCACCTTGGGAATGAGTTTTAAATTCCTGACGGTGAGGGCGGTTCGGCAGTGGAACAGATTGCCAAGGGAGGTGGTGGACTCTCCCTCACTGGGGATCTTCAAGCAGAGGCTCGATGAGCACCTGTTGGAGATGCTCTAGGGGGAATTCCTGCTGCAGGCAGGGGGTTGGACTAGATGACCTACTAGGTCCCTTCCAACTCTATGATTCTATGATTCTATGACTCCACTCACCCACTCCAGCTGACCCAACTTGTCTTATTCTGAGCACAAATCCACCACTCAAGTCCACCACCACTAAAATTTATAAATTTTGTCTTCTTAGACTCGAAGATGAGATAGGCCAAAAAAACAATGCCCTCAAGAAGATCCGTGAACTGGAGGCCCACATCTCCGACCTCCAAGAGGACCTGGATTCTGAGCGGGCTGCCCGCAACAAAGCCGAGAAGCAGAAACGGGACCTGGGTGAGGAGCTGGAGGCATTGAAGACAGAACTTGAGGACACCTTGGATAGCACCGCCACCCAGCAGGAGCTTCGGTATGCAGTGGCATATCTAGGAAAAATGGTGCCCATGGAAACCACTGGTGGGTATGGGGAAGTGTCGGAGCCCAAGGCAACCCCACATCATGTGGCTCCAAATCCAGCTGATCCCTTGTTGTGGGAAGTATCTTATTCTCTACCTTCCTGCTACTTCCAGTCGATTTCATTGGAAGCCCTGAGTCTCGGTATAGTGAGAGAAGGAGGAAAGGGCTGGTCTCTGTCCAAACCACACTTGACTGTAGAGAGCTGTGTCCTCTTGGATGTGATTGCTGTTCCTCTTGTGTCATTGTTTCAGAGCAAAGCGGGAACAGGAGGTTACTGTCCTGAAGCGGGCCCTTGAGGAAGAGACCCGAACCCATGAAGCCCAGGTCCAGGAGATGCGGCAGAAGCACACGCAGGCCGTGGAAGAGCTGACAGAACAACTGGAACAGTTTAAACGGGTAACCAAGCATGATGGAAGAGAAGATCCCAAAGATCTTGCTGCTGGTTTTGCTCTGGGGACCATAGACTAGGGAATCAGGGCATTTCAGTTCCAGGATCTTCCTTTGAGAATGATAATCTTTGTGAGTACACCCCCCACGAAAGTGATGTCATCAATCTGGAAGTTATGCCATGGCTGGACGTCAGACAAGAAGTGGCATCACTGTGATGTCATAGGTCCTTCATATCCAGCCAGAAGCAAGTCCCAGTGTGTTCAATGAGACTTACTCCCAGGAACGTATAAATTGCAGCCTGAGTGCCCCATTCCAAGATGTTGGTGCCCAGCTTTTGGCGACCCACTGATGAAGTCATGAACGCCAACAGGTCCTAACCCCAAATGAGAGAACCAGGGGTCTAATTGGTTACAATTTTAGACCTGATTGAACAGAGGTATCAAACATGTTTCATATAGAGACTGGTTAGTATTCATGGCACCTGCTGAGGTTAAAAAGTAATAGCAATTAAGCAAATGACGGCCAGAAATGCACACTTTGTTCTTATATTTATACTTATGTTTACTTGCTTTCTTTTACTTTCTTAGATCTTATATTAATGCACACTATGTTCTCACATTAAAACACATTAGCTGCAAATGATAGAAGAGAAAATGTGCACATCTTGTTCACTTTTTCATATATGAGAATCCAAATTATCATGCTGGAAGAATCCAATTATAACGGAGGCTATATAGATAGCCTCCAAAGGTCCCTTTTGGCCATGACCTACATTTAACACCTTGATCCCCCCAGTCACATCTGAACATGATTCTGAAAAGCTGTTTTCTTCTTCAGGCCAAAGCCAACCTGGACAAGACCAAGCAGTCCCTCGAGAAGGACAATGCGGACCTGAGCAATGAGGTCCGGTCGCTCAACCAGGCCAAGCAGGAGGTGGAGCACAAGAAGAAGAAGCTGGAGGTTCAGCTCCAGGAACTCCAATCCAAATTCTCGGATGGAGAGCGTGTCCGGACAGAGCTCAATGAAAAAGTCCACAAGCTGCAGGTCACTATGGAAAGGGGGGAATTATTATATTCTCAGTGCTTAGAATTAGAATTAAAATTTTGTTGTCAGTACTTAGAATTAAATTGAAATTATTTTGTTCTCAGTGCTGGGATTCTACTATTTTAATTGTATTTTACAGTTTGATTTTACTGTTTTATCTAGTGTTTAACTGTATTTTATTCTGTTGTTTTAAATATTTTTACCCACTTTGGGTATCCTTCCATTAGGAAGAAAGGTGGGATATAAACTGAATAAATTAAATACAGTAAAATAAAATAGAACAGGGAGGCTCATGATATTTCATCAAGACTGCCTGTTCATGATCCTAAGATTTGAAAAAGAGGAGAAACAAAAGAGAGAGGAGAGCGATAAGGCAGTGTCTACCTTACTTTCTCTACTGCTCTGTTCCACACTTCTGAAATCTGGGCAGTTCCTTTTTTCCATTGGAGCAAGCTTCAGCTTTAATTTAGCTTTCTGCACATGGTCTGTTTCTTAATTTTTTATTTTATTTTGTGTGATTAAGAGCTCATCTTCTCAAGAGAGGGAGGTCTCTGGCTTTAACATCCATTCCTACATTGTACTTTTAAAAATGCCATAAAGACATTATCCATAAAATATCCATAAAATATGCCATAAAATATCAGGAATGAATTTTTTAAAGCATGGGGGGAGAGAATAAATCAAATGAATGTGAATCAGTTCCAATGTTTGAACTGCATGTCATTGACTTTTCTCTGCCCCCTTCCAGACAGAGGTTGAAAATGTCACGGGGCTGCTGAACGAAGCTGAGAGCAAAACCATCAAGCTGACCAAAGATGTTGCCACACTGGGATCCCAGCTCCAGGATTCTCAGGTATGCACCCTCCACCCAGAATGTGGGTACTCCTTTGGGAAGATGGCACTACAGCTACTGATGGATACCATGGCAGTTATATACAGATAACTGTTTATGGGAGGAAACCCAGTGAATTGTTTCAGCCTAAATTTTTAGTTTTGTCTTCTAGGAACTGCTCCAGGAAGAAACTCGTCAGAAACTCAATTTGTCCACCAAGCTGCGGCAGGTGGAGGATGAGAAGAACAGCCTTCAAGACCAGCTGGATGAGGAGATTGAGGCCAAGCAGAATCTGGAGAGACACATCTCCACCTTGAATGTGCAGGTTTGGAGGATTTACCAGCATTAGTAACTGCTATTATTAGTAACTGCTGGTAACTGCTATTGATTAGAGTTGTTTGAAATATCAAAGGCCTCCCTCTTACAACAGCCCTGTGAGGTTGGCCATCTGATGGGAACCTAAGGCTAAGAGGCAGCGACTTCTCCAAGACCACTCTCCTTAGATCCACAAATTCAAGGCCATCCAGGAGGATGTGCTCCTCTCCCAAATCATATGGCTGTGTTTCATTTGTATCCTCCCCAAAGAATCCTTGCATTTGAGTTTGTCAGTATTATTGGTTCCTCTGTTAAAGGGTTTCCCTGAATTCCCTTTGAAATCCAATAGCTGCAGCCATATTCCCTACCACAAGAATGGGCCATAACTGGATCAACTGGATCCATGCTCTTGTGTCTGTCGGGCAAATTTTGAGTAATGTTTCTCCAAATTCCAACTTGTAGCTGTCCGACTCCAAGAGGAAGTTGCAGGAGTATGTTGGGACCATCGAGACCATGGAGGAAGGAAAGAAGAAGCTCCAGAAGGAAATTGAGAGCCTCACGCAGCAGTTTGAGGAAAAAGCTGCTTCCTATGACAAACTGGAAAAAACCAAAAACAGACTTCAGCAGGAGCTGGATGATCTGGTGGTAGACTTGGACAACCAACGTCAACTGGTTTCCAACCTGGAGAAGAAGCAGAAGAAGTTTGACCAGGCAAGGACTAAATTACCAGCATGATCTCATAGAATCATAGAGTTGGAAGAGATCTATTAGATCATCTAGACTAACTTTCCTTCTAGTGTAGCAGGAAATCCTCCTAGAGCATCCCTGACAGGTGCTTGTTGAGCCTCTGCTTGAAGATCTCCAGTGAGGGAGAGTCCACCACCTCCCTTGGTAATCTGTTCCACTGCCGAACCGCCTTCACCATCAGGAATTTCTTCCTGATATCCAACTGGAATCTCCTTTTTTGCAGTTTGTACCCAGTGGCTCTAGTTCTGCTTTCAGAGGCAGCAAAGAACAAATGAGCCCCTTCCTCCCTATGACAGCCCTTCAGGTATCTGAAGAGGGAGATCAGGCCTCCTCTCAGCCTTCTCTTCTCCAGGCTGAACATCCCAAGTTCCCCCAACCTTTCCCCCAATCTACCTTGCTAAGGCTACAATTCTTGGGATTGTAAAACCCCCTGATCCCAATTCTTGGGATCAGGGCAAAACCCCCTGATCACTGTGTAATAGGATTGTGTCCTCTGTTTTTGTTTTTAATAAGCATTGGTTATGGCTGCAACATTTATTCAATTAAACAGGTCCAGTTATTTGATTTAAAACATTTGATTGGTGGACCCTTCACCATAATGACTGGCAATCAGGAGACAGATTTTTTTTAAAAGAACAATATGAAAGTTTTTAAAAGAACTTAAAAAATTTTTTAAGAACATTTTGAAAGAACTTTAAAAAACATTTTTTTAAATGTAAAAGAACAATGGCAAAGCCTCAGCCTAAAAGTGGCAGTTGTTTCCCTTTTTTTTACTTTTACTTTTTTGTCTTCTAAGAATCTAGTAGATAAATTATGTTTTTGCCAATTAATTGCTTGTTTAAATTTCCAAATGGGTGAAAAAATCATTCTGAATCACTTCTGTTTTTAAATGTGATTTAAATCCACATTGGATATGGCCTTGGATAGCTTTTTTCGGTAGAAACACAGGGAATGAATGAATGCGATTTTTAAAAAAACTGATTTGCAAATTTAATTGGCTAGAATTCATATGATTTATGAACCAGGATTCTTCTAAATTGTATCTAAAATTGTATCACAGCATTAGTGCCCAAATTCTATCCAACCTTCCAGCTATGGTGTAACCACAATGCTGCCCCATGGTAATGGGACACATGTTCCCTTACCTTGAGAAGCCTCCAGTGACTGATGGTCCACTATAATGCATTTGCCACTGGAAGGATAGGGCCCTTTGTGCCCATCAAGTCTCAAAAATGGCTGGTACCTGAAAAGAAGAGCATGGCGTAGATCCACAGCCTCTCTTCAAAGTGGAATGTGGTGTATCTGAAATGTCGTGGTGTATCTGAAATGCAAAATGTCTTTTGCAGATGCTGGCAGAGGAGAAGAACATCTCCTCCAAATATGCTGAGGAAAGAGATCGAGCGGAGGCAGAAGCCCGGGAGAAGGAGACTAAGGCACTCTCACTAGCCCGGGCACTAGAGGAAGCCCTGGAAGCCAAAGAGGAACTTGAGAGAACCAATAAACTGCTGAAGGCGGAGATGGAGGACCTGGTCAGCTCAAAGGATGACGTTGGCAAGAATGTAAGTCCATGATCTTTAGGGTTCTCAAAATGTTGGCAATCAACCTGGCTGGGTTCTGGGTTCCTACTTCCAGACTTGAGGGTGGAGAAGGAGCTGCCAGCCAACTTGGAGGAGCTGGTTGAAGACCCCAGAAGCAGCCCCTCTGCTGATCTCTTGCACCTCCAACCCGTTTTTCATCTCCTGGGTAGGTTCATGACTTGGAGAAGTCGAAACGGGCCTTGGAGCAGCAGGTGGAGGAGATGAAGACACAGTTGGAGGAGCTGGAGGATGAGCTGCAGGCCACGGAAGATGCCAAACTGCGGCTGGAGGTCAACATGCAGGCCCTGAAAGGTCAGTTTGAGAGAGACCTACAAGCCCGGGATGAGCAGAACGAGGAGAAGAGGAGGCAACTGCAGAAGCAGGTACGCAGTTGAAACCATCAAGCATCATGAAACCATTATGAGGAGATGCTGGGATGCATTTTAGTGGGTCCTGGGATGCATTTTAGTGGGTCCTGATGATGCTCTTCTTGTGCTCTGATGTGCTTCTGGAGTGGGCCAGTAGGTGGGCTACAGAAATATTTTGGCAAGGTGGATTTAGTTGGTGAATGGGATGTAATTCAGATTCCTGCAGCTGGTTGGGTAGGAGGCTTCTTATGTCTTTGGGAATCAGGAAGCCCACCTCCCACCCCACTGGTCCAGTTCTCCCCAGTGGGGGTGAGAAGAGTGTTTCATACATCAGGCCACCAAATGGTTTCCTTCCCATCAAACAGCTCCATGAGCTGGAAACAGAGCTGGAGGATGAGCGCAAGCAGCGGGCCCTAGCAGTGGCTGCCAAGAAGAAGCTGGAGGTGGACATCAAGGACCTGGAGAGTCAAGCTGACTCTGCCAACAAGGGCCGAGAGGAAGCCATCAAACAGCTGCGGAAGCTTCAGGTTGGTGGGATAGGATGCATGTGCATGCTAGGGTGCATCTGCACGCTTGTTTGTTTGTTCTTGCATGTGTGCATGTGTGTGCAGCTTCTCATGTGACATTGGAGACAATCCTGACATTTCTCTGGGAGTGTTCCTAACGTCTCCCCTGCATATTGTCTCTATATAGCTTAATAAGCGATAGAGAGATAAGATAGATAATTGCAGGTAGACTGCTCATGTACATGGAGGTTCCACTGAGCTGTCCTAATGAGTGGCCATTGAAAGACCCATCCTAGTCTATAACATAAAGAGTTCCCTGCTATATTTGCCCTGTCCTGAATGTCTGGCTTTTCATTGGAGGACTCAGGGTACAATCCTATGCATGTCTACTCAGAAGTAAGTCCCATTATAGTCAACGTGGCTTACACCCAAATATGCATGTGTGGATAAGTTTGCAGCCTCAGCGGTCTAATATTAAGATGGAAAAGAATTTTATTTGTCCAGCCTCAAAACTCTTCATGCACCGATAGCAGGCAGAACTTCGGTCCCGATTCAGCGGAGAACAAACTTAGAACCCAGTTTTAACCATGTCTACTCAAAAGTACGCCCCATTGTGTTCAATGGGTCTTACTCCCAGGAAAGTGTCTTTGGGATTTTAATCTTTCAACTTTCTGAAATCGCAGGCTCAGATGAAAGACTTCCAACGGGAACTTGATGATGCCCGGGCTTCCCGAGAAGATATTTTTGCCACGGCCAGAGAAAACGAGAAAAAAGCCAAGAGTCTGGAGGCAGAGCTGATGCAGCTTCAAGAGGTGAAGGCGGCTTAAAAGGGGGTCTGCATTGGGATCTGGGCCATACTTGAACACCCAGTGAACATGGAAATCTCCAGGCCCACCAGCCCTCTGATCTCAAATACTACGGGACTGATGGAGGGTGAATCTGCTAAGACACCCCAAATATTTTGGGGCAGAAAGACGGAAATTCTTGCTATCCCCCCACCAATTTTCTTCCTGTCATTAATTCAAATAACCATGAGTTCCAGTCCAAGGCACTATGGGGTGGTTGATTTTCAACTCATTCGATCCTCATCTCCCCCTCTTGGGATGGAGAGCCACCATTGCCCCCTCTCGTTCCTCTGTTTGCTTTTCTCTTGGAACAAGAGAGCTGGCCTTGACCCTTCAGAGGGAGATTCAGATGGAACAGAGTTACACTCCTCAGCTCACAGGGCTATAGCAACTAGTGGTGACTGCCAACTGGATATAGGACCACTGACAGACCTCCACCACCACAATCGGTGGTGTGGTGAAGATCTATCAGTGGTCCTGTGTCCAGATCCCAGGTCCTGTGAAACCAGTCCCCAACACTGTGACTGTCTTTGGCCAGTTCACACGATCACCACCTGCTATGTACATATGGGGAGAGACATGCACCTCCTAGTCAGCAGACTCGACAGCAGACTCCTAGTCAGCAGACTCGTCAGCAGTCCCAGAATACGAGGCTATCTTTGGTCTCTTGTAGGATCTGGCAGCCTCTGAAAGAGCCCGGAAACAGGCTGAGCAGGAGAAGGATGATCTGGCCGAAGAGCTAGCAAGTTCAGCTTCTGGAAGGTGACGTGGGGACGTGGAGCCTATTGGACGTGGGCACCATCATCTGTTTTACAGCGTTGGAACAATAGAGAAAACAAATATCTAATACTTAATGCAACACTTTTGAAAGTCCAAAGCAAACTGCATGCAATCCTATGTTATTGTTAGCTTTTATACATTCAATTATTATTATTAGTTCAATTATATCCAATCAGAAATAAGGAAAAAAATTCCTGATAGTAACGGTAGTTTGGCAGTGCCCAGTGAGATGGTGTAGTCTCCTTCATTGGGGATCTTCAAGCAGAGGCTTGACCAGCACCTGTTGGAGATGCTCTAGGAGGATTTCTTGCGACAGGGTTGGACTGGATGACCTAACAGGTCCCTTCCAATGATTCTTGTAGGTTCCTTCTAGGATTCTTATATCCCAGCCTTTCTCCAGGGAGCTCAAGATGGTGTAAAAGGTTCCTGTGAAGTGGGATAAACTCAGAGAGAATCAGTGATCCAAAGTCACTACGCTGCGTCTGGCTGCGTCAGAATTTGAACCCAGGTCTTTCTGGTTTTAGTCCAACCACTATACCAGTTTTTTTATCAAACTGATCCACGGTTTGATAAAAGCTGGTGTAATGGTTGGACTAAAACCAGAGAGTTTTAGTGGGTCAAAATCCAATTTTTCATGGGTCCCGCAGAGCCTCCAATGCAAACAAATGTGATGGTTAAGACTAGAGAACGAATTGCCTCCAACCCTGAATGAACTTAAAAATGAATTGCTAACAGCCCTGCAATGAGCTGAGCTCCTTCAGTTTGCATGCTCGTAAAGGGAGATAAATACTTGTGAGTGTCTTCTCTCCCCCCCCCCCCCAAGTCTGCCAACAACAGCTAGTAGAGGCAGGCGAATTTTAGATCATATCCTTAAGCCTTGAGGCTGTTCATTAGGGCTGCCTTGTTATGAGCAATGGATTGGGTTATGAAGACAAGCAATGGTTGTGTTCCAATGGAAGAATCATTGTTCCTGCCCTTGTGATTTCAGGACGAGCCTCCAGGATGAGAAGAGGCGCCTGGAAGCCAGGATCTCCCAGATGGAGGAAGAGTTGGAGGAAGAGCAGAGCAACATGGAGGCCATGAGTGATCGTTTCCGCAAGGCGGTGCAGCAGGTAAGTCCCAGTGTAGGATGGGAGGTTGACCCGTAATAAGAAGAACATAAGAGCCTTGCGGGATCAGGCCAAAGGCCCATATAGTCCAGCTTCCTATTTCTCATCCTGGCCCACCACATGCCCTAGGGAGCACACAAAAACTTGCATCCCCTTGCAATCCCTAAATACCAGCCTGTTTCTAAAACCCATAGGTTGATATTTATTTATTTAGCACATGACATGCAATACATGGACTTATACATAACCATAAGTTGTACATACATAACCATAAGTTGTATGGGTTGCCTATAACCATCATGGTAACCTGTGATAGATTTTTGCTTCTGAAATCATCGTGATCCCCTTTCCAAGGCAATCTAGGTCCTTTAGGATGCGATGTGCCATCACCATATCCCATGGCAAGGAGTTCCACAGACTAATAACATGCTGGGTGAAGAAATACCATATTTACTTGTACACACTTTTACACACTTTTTTCAGCCAAATTTAGTCGCCAAAAATCAGGGTGCGCATTAGATTCTGTGGCACATTAGATTCATGTAAATACAGTGTTTTGATTATAAGTATAGGTGACACCAGCTGGAGCCAATCGTATCAGCTCTGCCTTTCCATTGGACTAATTCAGTGCATGGAGAGGGGGGATTTGCTGCTTGGGTAACAGCCTGTCCTCCATAACAATCCAACCCAGACTTTCGTGTTTCGCATGCAGCATATGCAGCTCCAAGCACAATTTCAAGACTGACGGAGGCCTGCTTTTCGCTTTAATATTTAAACAGTTTACTATATTATAATAAAAAATGTAACATAAACCCATTGTTGTTTAAAGTAGTGTAGTTACGGAAAAATCTTAACATAAACCTATTGTCAAATTATTATCATATACTGAAATATTGATATATCATGTAACTTATATGATTGTTGTTTAGTTGTTATATATCATATTATTGTCATATAACTTGTATGCAGTAAAATTAAATTTTGCACCTGCTTTGTAACTGCTCGTTACAATTGCCACTAAACTTTTTTTTATCTCGAGCCTTAAAAAATTGGGGTGCGCATTAGATTCAAGTAAATATGGGTGTTTCCTTTTGTCTGTTCTTACTTCTCCAACTCTCAATTTTAGTGGATCTTTTATATGTCTTATTTAATGCGCTGCCATCCTTTTGGATCCTTAAATGCCATTTGGCCATGTTTGATTCCAGTCCGAGCAGCTGAACAATGAGTTGGCTTCGGAGCGTGCCATGGCGCAGAAGAATGAGAGTGCCCGTCAGCAGCTGGAGAGGCAGAACAAGGAACTGCGGGCCAAGCTGCAGGAGATGGAGGGGGCCGTTAAGTCCAAGTTCAAGGCGTCCATCACAGCTTTGGAAGCAAAGATTGCACAGCTGGAAGAACAACTAGAGCAGGAATCCAGGTACTGCTGTGCGGGGGGCAGAAAGGTTGTGGGGCCTCACAAAATTTCCATAGGTTCAAACCCCTCCCCTGGAATACTCATCCCCAAGTATCTTGTTTGTATAAGTCCCTGAGCAGGCAATTTTTGACGGCCCTTATACAATCTGCCCCTAGTGGTGTCACTAGGGTTTGTGCCACCCAGTGCAGGATGCCAGCGCATCACCCCCATGAGGGACCTCCTCCCTTCAACGGACAAGACATTCTGCATGTTTGGGGCTATAACGTTTGATCAAATGTGGTTTGTTTCATTGAATTCTGCATGAAATCATACCTTAATTGATATATAACAGGATGGTATTATTCAAAAATATGAAATTAAAATTTTTTGATGAGTAGTAATAACACCCCTGTATGCATCATCTGGTGTGGTGGGCACCCATACCATTGTGCACCTCCTTAGCAACTGGGTACTGGTGCTGGCCTCTCCAGCCTTCCCCCCTCCAATTCTGTTCTTCCTGCAGAGACAAGCAAACAGCTGCCAAGGCTCTTCGGCAGAAGGACAAGAAGCTCAAGGAGGTCTTGCTTCAGGTGGAGGACGAGAGGAAGCAGGCGGAACAGTACAAGGACCAGGTTTGTGGTTCAGGAGGCTGGAGCTGGCCAATGCGATCGTGCAAAGCATATTTGAATTGCACACCAGACATGGCCAACATATTAAAAAATGAATGGGTCTATCAGGTCTAAGGTGTTGGAGGGTGTGAGGCTGCAGGAAGTTCTATTGAAGATCGGCCCTCCATACCATACCTCATACCCCAGCATACCATCCTTGCTGGGGCACAGTTCCAGATGGATCCAATTGACACTGAGAACCACTCCTATCCCTAGACAGAGGTTGTAGGATTCTGGGTGTCCCTGAAAGCTCCCACCAAGATTCAGGCATAAGGAATTTAATAACATAAGCTTTGTCCTTCCTCCAAGGATGGCTCAAGATGTCATATACTGAACTCCTCCCCCCCCCCCCCCACTTTCTAGTTCAATTTTGAGGCAAAAGAGTGAACAGTGAACTTCATGAAGCTTCTTTGGTGACCTTGGGCAAATCAACCTCCCCTACCTTGCAGGGTTGTTGTGAGGATCAGAGGGGAGGAACTATGTGAACCACTCAAGTTCCTTGGAGAAAGGGCAATATGTGAATCAAAAAGGTGGTCTTGCAGAAGCAGGTTCCAGACAGGTGTTGGTCCTCTCCTCCCCCAAACCCTGCTTTAGGCCGACAAAGCCAGCACTCGTGTCAAGCAGCTGAAAAGGCAGCTGGAGGAGGCCGAGGAGGAGTCCCAGCGGATCAACGCCAGCCGCAGGAAGCTACAGCGAGAGCTGGATGAGGCCACAGAGAGCAACGAGGCCATGGGCCGGGAAGTGACCGCACTGAAGAGCAAACTCAGGTGGGTACCAGCGATAGTCAGGTCTTTTGGTGTTCCCAATCACACCACCAAAGTAGTGTTGGGGATCAGGGACATCCCCATCTCCTGCCAAGGGGTCCCCAATTGCATGCTTCCCCCACTGCTGGTTGCATTTGGACACCCCATCTGGGCTACCATTTCTGCCAACAAATGCTCCCCCCATAAATCTGCAACTGCTTGTATAACTGTCCATTGTTGACACTTAAATGGCATTGGTAAGGTGAACAAGTTTTAATTAAATAAACAGTTAAAATTAAAATCAGATAAAATAAAATAAATAATTAAATAAATTTACTGTAAATAAATTTAATTAAATAAAACAGATAAACTTAAAATCAGTTTTGATAAGACATATTACTGAATTTGATCCAAGCTCCATCATGCACAGGCAGCTAAAACCCCCCTAAAAAGGTTTTTTTTTGGGGGGGGGTCATCACAACCCACAGTTGAAGAACAGTGATCTAGAACCCGAAAACAGGGTAAACGTCTTGGTGAAGGCTTTGGGGGGCTGATCCCTGCTTGATCTGGGGACACTATAGCTCTCCATTTTTCCACGGGGCAGAAGGTGCAATACCAAGATGTTAATCCCTTAATGTCCCCAACCCTTATATGAACT
Source organism: Cryptoblepharus egeriae (assembly GCA_030015325.1). Taxonomy (NCBI): domain Eukaryota; kingdom Metazoa; phylum Chordata; class Lepidosauria; order Squamata; family Scincidae; genus Cryptoblepharus; species Cryptoblepharus egeriae. The sequence goes on from JAREYC010000012.1 coordinate 23,850,616, forward strand.
TCAGAATGTAAAAATCCTTAACTACTTAATGTCCTTCCAGCAGAAGGTGAATGCTTTAAAAATATGTGTCTAAAGGGTTTAAGTTGCAAATAACCTGCTTGCAACAGAAATGGTGGACTTGGGCTAACTACTTGGGATGCTTCTCTCTCTCTCTTTCAGAGGGAACCCAGAGCCTGCGCAGTGAATGAGCAGGTACCATGCCTTCACTTTTGCAAACTGTCTCGTAAACATCTCCCCCCTTTTTTGCCCTTAACAAATCCATGTGACATTTCTGCAAATTGTGAAGGCTTGGATTACGAGATGTCAATGTCTTGTCCCAAAAGAGACAAATATTACAGATTTGTGTTGTATAAGCCGTGCACTTCTTCCCTTCCCAGTAACTCTTTTTATTATTCTTTCAATTTCATAATGTTCTACCAGTTTTTGGCTGTATTCTTCTTCAGAAGTCCCATAGCTCTGCTCATGTTCTGTAATATTTGTAGATTCTCTTTTGTTTTTGTTTTTTTAAGTTGGCTGGCTTTGCTGGTGCCCTTGCAGATCATTTTGGGAGAGGGGCTTCTGCCCTGGCAACTGCATCTTAGGTATCCACCCAGCCTTTCCTCTTTCCAGCAGGGACAGGGGTGGCCATGGCCATTTTGGGCACTGGTTATATAATATTTAATCCATATATATAGATTAAATATATAAATAAACCACTCTCAACAAAAAGTTCACAAAGCAGTTTACAGAGAAAATGAAATTAAGTTAATGGCTATTAATATATGGATTAAAAAACAAAACACACACTCCATCATCACTTGATCTCCCATGGCATGTGATAAGGGATGAGTTTGTGTGTCAATCTTTAAAAGCAATATACAGAGCCCCCCATATATCTGTAGGGGTTTACTTCCAGAACTCCCCATGGTGGCAGAATTCCATGAACATAGACATTTATTTACCCTGATAGAGGGCCAGGCACCTGTTTACCGTATTTACTCAAATCTAATGTGCCATTGAATCTAATGCACACCCTATATTTATGATAAAAATACCACATTCACTCAAATCTAATTAACCATCAGATCTAATGCACAGCCTGATTTTGAAGACTAAATTTGGCTGAAAAGGGTGAGCATTAGATTTGAGTGAATACAGTATTTATGCATGTTTAGGCAGCTTTCGTAGGTTTAGGCTAGAGTTTCTCAAAGGTAGGTCGGGACCCATTTGGTTGGTCGCAAACCACTTTATGGTGGGTTCCCATTCATTTCAATGCATACTTCAAGTCAATGGACAGCGGACTATTGTATTTAAAGCTATGGTCAGTGGACCCTGTCTATGGGGACGAAGAAGGGGCTGAGCTTAGGAGGTTTATAAAAGGGGGTGGGACAAGTTGATAGACCAACATTTCTATTAACAACTATGGGCTGTTATAGCTAAATAGAGCCTCCATGTTCAGCAGTAGTAGTCTACCACTGCCTACCAGTTGCTGGGGGAGGGAGAATGGGAGCATTCTTGATCAATCATTCCTTCCTCCCACCCCCCAAAATAACATGGTGAGCAAGCAATCACCCCAGCAAGAGTTTTGGTTTAAATGAACACAAAAAAATTATGTATGGTTGCTTTTAACCCTCTGCAAAGGGCCTGAACACCCCTGTTCTGCAGCAAGGAGACAGGCCAAGGGTTAGAGCTCTTTCCCCTCCACTTCTTTGACTGTTCCTCCTTCCAAGCTTTAGCCTCATCTTCCTCACTGCAAAAAACGCAGACTCCCACTTGTTTGTCTTTCCAACTGCAGGCGTGGGAACGAGCCCAGCACATTTGCCCCCCAGCGCCGATCAGCTGGAGGCAGGCGCGCCGTGGAAAATGCCACCGAGGGCTCGGAGGAAGAATTGGATGCCCGGGACGGGGACTTCAACGGAACCAAAGCCAGTGATTAAAAAAGCCACTTCACCCAGCACGCTTACCCGTATTGACGCTGCAGCCAAAAACAAAAGGGGGACGCGCCGCTACACCATAGGGCCCCCTCTTTATCCCAAAGCTGCACCCATCCACTTTAAGGCGTCAACAAAAGCATGCACAACTGCCTTATCCTGTGTCACACCCGCACTTAACTGTGATGGAAGTTTCCAGAACAATTGTACTATAGTGTGGCCAAAGAGAAAGGCTTGTCTGTGACCCCCACCGACCTTCCTTACCTTTGCTGCCTCCATTTGACTTCCCTACTGTTTTGGGTGTTATTCGGATACTGCACCCTACCCTTTCCCCCCTCCCTGCCCCCATTCACAAGATGAAAGTGCCTTTTGAAGCCACTTTATTTCTCAAAAAAAAAATTACTGATTTAGGTGAACTCTGTGCTTCACACATAAACACACTAATAAAGGTTTATAAAACCACTGGACCGATTCAGAGAGCATGTTGGTGCACCGTAGGGAGTTGGTGGGAAGAGAGGCATTGGGGTAAGAACTGATTCTGCAGGGATCCTTTTGAAAATCCAGAACTTGCATTGAGGACTAGAAACTTGCTGTTTTGAACCACAGCTGCAGACAGACAGGCAGGTTTACCTCCTGCCCTTCTAGATTCCTCACTCCCCACCCCCAACATCATTGTACGTCAGGTCTGATTCAGTGCCCATAAAGCTGGGCTTATAACTAAATCAGTGGTTCCCAAACCAATTTGGAGAGTCCTGATCTCAATCACCACATGCAAAGACTTCCCACCAACCCAAAAATTCACAAAAAAGAAATCGTGAAAAAATTACAAATAGTGAAAAACCATTTCTGAAAATAGTTTTCTGAATAGAAAATAGTTTTCTATTTCTGAAAACTCCAGAGTATGCACAGAGTGATCTTTACACAGGTCAAGGAACAACACATAGTAAGTTGAATTGGACAAGATAATCCTGGCAGAAAATTAGTTTTCCATTTATTCCATTCATAGAGCCACCCCAGCCTTAGAGCCCCCCTAAGATCAAGACCTGGCTCCCAGGTCAACAGACCAATCAAAAGGATTCATTTCAGGCACTATTGAAACACAGGGGGCACTGTCTTGATCCATCGAAGCTCGTAACCTTCCTGTCCCACCAAATCTAGAAAAAAGGTACTTTTAAAATTGCAAACTTTTAGGTTGTACAATGAAAATGTGGACTCTGCTTCTTAGAAAAATAATATTCCCCTAGCATGATATGGTATTTTAGCAAAGCTAAAAACTGGGGCAATTTTTCAATCGCACCCGATCAAGTCTTCCAACAGCAGGCATAGTGGTTTCAAATTCTTCTTTGGACTCAACCCATAGGACAGCAAGCTGGTGCCATTCAGAAGTGACAGTTGCAGTCTTCAAAAGCATCCCCTCCCCAAGTAGTGAGACTTTGCAGCTAGATCCAGGGCCCAGTAATGCGGCACCCCAAATTGGCTCAGATATAAAACAGGCATGATGGGAAAAAAGGTATCTCTTATTGGGTAGATGTCGGCCAGCATCGCAGGTCAGAATGTTCAGTGGTTGTGTCCATCCTGGAGGGTTGCTCTGTCCCAACTAGGTAATCAAAGCCACAACGATCAGTGCCCAGGGTCCAATTGCTGTACTGCTGTACCCCAAAACTGCCCAAGGTGTCCCAGCTTGGCAGAATAGGAGGCAATCTGGATGCTGTCTTTGCCAACTGTCTTCCCACCTACCTTTGTCCATCATGTTAGTAGTCAATTAAACCTAGTGGGACACATAAATGCCCCAAAAGGAGAATACTTTGGCTTCGGGGTCCATCAGAGAAGCATTTGGACCACCCCTTGAGGAGAATGGCCTACTACGTGCCCCATTACATTAGGCGCTCGTGCTCCTAGCCGTGGACCCAATCTGTGAAAAAGAGAAGGGTATATCACCATGTGAACGCACATGCCATGACAAGTAACCACCACTGGAAATTTAAAAAGAGAGGAAGCACCACTAAATAGCACCAAGCAAAATACTCCATGGCTCTTCTCAGTTGCCCCCTAACCTCATCTCAGCCTGCCCTGTTATTGGTTGACAGCTGAAACGTTGACAGTTGCATCTCCTCAGCTTGCCTGATTGACATGGAATGTTGGCCAGAAGTTGCGGACACCCTTACACACAGGTTTTATGTACTAAGATTATAATATACTGTATTTACTTGAATCTAATGTGCCATCAAGTCTAATGTGTATCCCAATTCTTAAAAGGCATATTTTTAAAAAAATAGTTTGCTGGCAATTGTAATGCAAAGCTTCAAAGCAGATACAAAATATAATTTTACTGCATACAACAATTATATGATAATAATGTGACAATGGGCTTGTGAGCAAAATCCTAACCATGTCTACTCAAAAGGAGACAGGAGAGTGTCTTTAGGATTGCAGCATGTAAAATGTTTTAAAATTACAATACTGCTGACGAGTCTAATGCATACCATGATTTTGGAGACAAAGCACAATCCTAATCATGTCTACTCAAAGGTAAGTCCCATTATGTTCAATGGGTCTTACTCCCTGGAAAGTGTCCTTAGGATTGCAGCCATGTTTGGCTGAAAAAGGTGCATGTTAAGATTCAAGTGAATATGGTAATATAATAAGTGGAGCAATATCTACTCTATATATATATATAAAACTGAAAAGTCACTGACTCACTGACTGACTGATTAACGCCCAGCCAAAACCTGCAGACCTAGAAGCGTGAAATTTGGGGAGGGTGTTCCTACCATCATGGAGGCACCCACTAAGAACCAGTTTTTCAAAATTCCAACCAGAAGGGGGTGAAAAGGGGCGCAACGCATTTTCCTTCCTATACTCTCCATTGAAAAATCCCTGACTAAGGAATGCTCTGCCCCAAACCCTGGACCTAGGAACATGAAATTTGGGGAGGGTGTTACTTCTGTGACATGAACACCCACCAAGAACTGATGAGAAATTTCACCCTTAAGGGGCTGAAAAGGGGTGCAATGTGTTTTTGTCCTGTATTTAACATAGAAGACTGACCAACATCCAGGCAATTTGGTGGTCGGTACCTGTTACACGGGGAGGAATGTTGTTCGGAGGGAGGGGTTGCACTGGGGAGGATGCTGCACAGTGGGGGATGGTGTACGGGGGCATTTTACTCCCACAATGCAGGTACTTTTTCGCTAGTATATACAGTATATGTAAAATTGAAGAATCACCGACTCACTAACTCATCAACGCCCCGCCAAAACCTGTGGACCCAGAAGCGTGAAATTTGGGGAGGGTGTTCCTACCATCATGGAGGCACCCACTAAGAACCAGCTTTTCGAAATTCCAACCTGAAAGGGGCACAACGCATTTTCTCTCTATACTTTCTGTTGAAGAATCCCTGACTGATGGATGCTCTGCCCCAATCCCTGGACCTAGAAGCATGAAATTTGGGGAGGGTGTTCCTTATGTGACACAAACACCCACCAATAACCAATTTCCAGAAATTTAAACCCTAAGGCTTAAAGGTGCAACATTTAGGGGATCAACACATTTTTGGCCAATACTTAACATTGAAGACTGATCAACATCCAACCCCAAATCCTGCACCTGCTTGGTAGCGTTGGAATAATGTATGTGGTGGGGGGTTGATGCCCAAGGGGGGTTGATGCGCATGGGAAGATATTGTGCAATGGTGGGGTGTTTTACAATGGGGGGATGGCACATGGGAATATTTTATGCCCTCAATGTGGGTACCTTTCACTAGTAATAAAGATAATAATATGAATTTAACACGTTCTCCACTGAAGACCCCCAATTATGCTTTTCTGCAAGTCACACCATAAACTGGTGTGGTGTGGTATCCAGTCACTAGGGCAGAGAATAACCAGAAGATCTATGTTTCTCGTCCTTCTGAACCAGTAGCATGGAAATACTCACCCCTGGGAAACATATGGACTGCTCTGCCGCCTCTCAAAGATATCTCTGCCCATGCAGACAGGCAAGGAGCTTCGGTATGGCCTTTGGTCATACACAAAATTTTGACACGATGCCAGTTTGGATTCCAAAGCCTAAAAGATTCCAAAGCCTAGTTTCAGTTCTGAGCCTCCATAGCTGGCTATCGGGCTTTGCAAGGCCCACAAGGAATTGGGTCATAACCCACCAAGTGGACCATGTATGATAGCCTAAGCTCATTCCACCTTACAAACCGTCTCTTGTCTCACCCCAACTTTCCGAAGCAGGTCTCCTACGATGTTGAGCGCGGAAATACGGGCAGCTGGCGTGAGTGGGGTTGTGCTGTAGCCATCATCAAAACCTTTAGGAAACAAAAAAGGACATTTATCATTTAAAATCAAAACAATTGATGGGGAGACTCCAAAATTTTCCTTTACCTGGCAGCACCTCTTATTGAAAGTACATTTTGGGGCTCCTTTTCTACCACGTGTAAAGTTGGGTTTATCATCATCATCAACAACAACAACAACAATATTTAAGCTGCTGCTTTCCACCACACTGCTGTCTGGGCACTGCAGCTTAAGATAGGGAGGACTCATGCCACACCTCTTCTGAAAGACCCCGGAGTGCTTAATCCCACACTCGGTCCTCTGTGAGCTACAGGGGTGGATGGCACCGAAAGGGTGGCTTGGACAGCCGTCTCCATCCTCTCCACTTCCTCTGGGTTCTGGACAGATGTCTTGGACTTCTCCTGTTTCTGTTGCACAGCCAGCTCTTGGCGCAAATCTGGAGGACAAAAAGGAAGTGTACAGGACGTTCCACCAGGGATTTGTGGTCAACAGAGGCAGGTGAAGACCTGCCTCACCTGACCCTGACCACACCTTTTCTGGCGCAGCCATGTGCCAAGAGCCAGAGAACCCCTGTTTAGTTCAGAATTAACCCCACCATGTGTCTTGAACCCCTACAGCCTCCACATCAGACCCTTTGCCCACCTCTAGCTTCATCTTTTAGCCGCTGCACCGACTCCAGGAGGTTCTCCTTCTCGTCCAGCTCACTTTCCAGAAAGGCGTTCCGTTCTATGGCCTGGTTCATGCGCTGCTCAAAGTCTTCCAAGGACATGATGGTTGCTCTGGGAAGAGTTGAATTGCCAGCTTAGATGCAGCAAGAACTTTGGCCTAAAGAGAGGATGGTTTCCCAGCTTGGTTTTAATTTTATCTTTCCTCCAAAGAGGTTGGGACCATCCACCCATTTTCATATTTCCTCACAATAACCCTGCAGGGTAGATCAGGTCATGAAACCAGCTACATGATCTTGGACATGCCTTGCCCTCTTAGCCTGAGCAGAGGTTGAACACAGGACCATTCAACAGTCTCTCCACCACCCCAGCTCAACTAAGAGAGGGAACCTGCTCCATGAGTAGGCATTTGCCTTTCCCACCCTAAATCTTTTTGGGTGCTGGCCATGAATAAGGGTCCACCATATGAGTGATCACCCACATCTGTGACTTTTGAGCCGCATTCCTGGCCTAGAGTTCAAATTCAGAGCATCACATGGCTTTGGCTAGCCCTGGCCTTTGCCAATCTTACAAGACCATTGTGCATAGTAAAAGGGAATAACCCCACAAAATTCAAGATAGGAACATGATTAGGACCCCACTCAAGAACGAAACAGACTCATACCTGAGCAGTCACAGAAATCCCTATAGACCTATGTCAGTGGCTGATACCTGGAAAAAATGAGGAGCATCTCTCCCAAACCAGTACCTCTTTGCCCTCTCTAAGTCATCGTTGGCCTGTTCCAATTCCCGGATATACTTCTGAAGCTGGTCTTTGATGGCTTTTGTGTGGGCCAGCTCTTCCTCCAGGCTGGAGATCTGCTGGTAGCCCTCCAAACTCTGAGCCACAATCTTCTCCTAGAAGAGGAAAGATTGGGTTGGCCTCGTCCTCGCAGGCCTGCTCAACAAGCCTGGGGCAATTTTCCACATGCATAACTCTATGAAACTCCGCATATGGGCAGAGACCAATGCCATAGCCCCGTGGCCTGATAAGGACACAGGTAACCAGGGCAGGGTACTGCTTCATCCGGCTTACTGCTGCCCACACCAACTTGCAGAGGCTCCCCAGACCGTTAGGCAGGTAGGGTTGGATCAGTGGTAAGGGGAGGCTTGCACATGACTGTGCATTGGGCTAACCACCACCAGGAGTGGCACAGATGTGCATTATGGCACTTATGTGACACCCCCCCCCCAAGCTAGCACAGAATTTGTGCCAGCTTAACCAGGGGTTAGGATGGCACTGACAGCCGTGTGCACACACTTTAGTTTTCAGAGGTTGTGCACTCCATGCACATGGCAATGGAAAAAATCAGCCCCAAAGGTGCCACGACACACGCTGGGAGGGCCTGGCAAGTGCCAGTGCTGTCATGCCCAGATCCCGGCTCGTGTCCTTTGAGGCCCGTGCGCCTTAAGAGGCCTCGCTTTCAAGACTAAACAGAGCCAAGGGGCTTGTTTTGCGTGGCCACTATTGTAACATGTCCATCAGCTGATCCAGGCCTCAATAGTGCCTCTGTTTGCTCTCCTCCCTGGCGGCCGCTGCCTTCCTTCGACTTGTACGCAAGGATGAATGAAATCATTGTTGAAAAGTTCGTCTCCCGCGGGAAGCGTTTGAGATCAATTCGGAGACAATGGGGGAACAATGAGATCCATGCACTTGTTATTCTTCAGCCCCGAAAAATCTCACTGTTGACAGTAAATGGTTTTACTCGTACTTCCAGCTTCTTGTTTGGGAATTCTGTTTATACAAACCCAAGACTGGCCACAATGACTCGCGGTGCCAAGATTAAATATTAACTCCAAAGTGCTCCAACTTGATATATGAGAAAGAATTACAAAAAAAGGGTCTCTGCCCCTTAAGCCTGCAATCTGAGGCTGAAAAGACAGGACATGTCATTGCAGAAGCGGGTCAGTTGAACAGCTGTCAAAATAGGTCAAGATCTTCTCCTCCCCCATGGCTGGGAGGAGTGCATCTTCCCCCCTCCCTTTAAGGGGGGAAAATAATTTTTTGAACACAGCATTGGGGGATTGTGACCCCCAGATGGGAAACATTGCCCTAAGAGCATGATAACAGCTCTGTGGGTTCTCCTGCTCCAGCGTGTCCAACCCAGACAGTCCACAATATACACCCCCTAAGAGATTTGTATGATCAGGGTCACACACAAACACAAGTGTAGACCAGCACCTCATTAAGATCAGAGCTCCATTAAGTCTATCTACCTGCTTTCTGGCCCCCAGCAGCTCAGGTGTTAAATGCAGCACCTGATCTTGTCCCCCAACCCACAAAAATCATCCAAGGTGATTGGATTTTGGCACCTTCACCGACTCGATCTCCATCCGAAGTCGGTTGTTCTCAGCTAGGAGGTCTTTGTTCCGGGAATCTGTCTGCTGCAGCTGCACCTCTAGCTCAGCCTCGTATTCGCGGCTCCCTTCCTGAAATTCATGCAGCTCCTCCTGGGCGTTCTGGGCACTGGAAGGCAAAATCGGGCATAGAGTTAGCTGCATCAAACCTCGGACATGTTCCAGCCACTTGCAAACCATGGGCCAAAAGGAAATTAGGATTCTACAAGAGGGGTGCTCAATTCTGCAACCTGTATTCTGCAACCAATATCTTGCACAATTTATTGCTTGATCTGTTCTTTCCCTGAGATTTCAGCAACCACCACCCAGAACGTATATCTGCCCCACCTATCAAGAATCTTTATCAGAACATATATCTTCCCCCCTATGGAGATATAGAGGTATTCTTGGGCTCTCAAGAACCCTACCACAGGAATTACCATTGCTTGTATTTCATAGCCAGTTCCTTCCAGTACTCTTTCTCTTCTTCCACTGAACTGAACTGGGATTTTTCAGTCTCGGTCATTGTCAAAGCTCTGCAGCCGATGTCCCTGCAAGGTGGGAGAGGAGATACATAAATAGGGTTGCCATATGTCCTGAAAAACAGGGACGATCCTGATTTCTGGGGATTGTATTCACATACTGACAAATAGCACAGAGGGTCCTGTCCCAATTTTGTGGAAGAGAATTATGGCAACCTTATATATAAATGAAGGATTTTTCTTGTTTTAGAGGAGAGGAAAAAAACTGAAAAATTAGCTTCATAAACATGATTTTCTCCATATTTTAAGGTGCAGATACTTGGTGTTTTTATTGCTGACCGCTTTTTATACTGTTTTAAACTTATTTTGTTGTTTTAATTGTAGTTTATCATTTTGAATGGTATTTTACTATGTGTTTTATATAGCCTTGGGTGCCCTTCGGGGAGAAAGGAGGGCTACAAATCAAATCAATTGAGAACCATTTCATAGCACTGAAAGGCAAGGTATTACTTTGGCAAAGGTAGGATGGTGTAGTGGTCTGCAAGACAAACTTAGGCTGCAATCCCAAACACACTTTCCTGGGAGTAAGACCCACTGAACACAATGAGACTTACTTCTGAGTAGACATGCTCTTAAGACTTTGAAGATCCAGGTTCAAGGCTGCAACCCTAAGCACACTTTCCTTGGAGTAGGACACACTGAACACAATAAGGCTTACTTCTGAGTAGACATAGATAGGATTGCACCCCAAATCCCCACTCAGCCATAAAAATTCCTGGGTGAACTTGACTCAGACACTATATCTCAAGCTCACAGGGTTGTTGTGAGGACAAAAGGAGCAGAGAAACCATGCCAAACTGAGCTCCTTGCAGGAAGAACAGTATAAACATGTTATATAAATTGATACATGCATTAAACAATGGGGTGTGTGCATTTGTGAATGTGTGAGCGTAGAAAGCTAAGGCTGACCATGACGCCAGCTTTGTGGAATGCAGGCCAGGCCCAGATGATGAGCCTCAGCACACTTAAGACTTCGTCAGAGCCTCATGGTCTAGAAACTTACTTTTAAAAGCAAGCAAAACAGAATGGAAGAAGTTCTGATCTCTGCTGATTAAACAGCAAGCAAACCCTGGGTCTGCTTCTCCACAGCTGCCAACCAGATACCCCAGATAGTCCCCAGGCACAACTTGAATAATGCACTAGTGTTATGTTCCCAGCACTGGTCATCAACGATAGACTGCCCCCAAAACTGGAGTTTCTGCCAAGTGACCATGACTGATAAAGCTGATCTCTTCTTTTCCACTATAAATGTTTTTAAGTCAGCATCATGCAGCAATGAGTTTTGACAATTAGTCATGCACCATGGGAAAGAGTTCTTTTTTAATCCCATCATTTAATTTTTGCTGATGAAATTAAGTTTGGGTGACACACAGAAGGTGGGAGAAGTTATGCTTCTGTCCACAAATGAAAGCAGAGGTGTCAAGTTCGAGTTCTGTGCTTGCAGAAATCACCGAGGGCTACGCAAGAGAAGAAATGGTCCCAGTTCTCTGGGAGGATTTACACTCTCCATGGAGGATGTCCTTTGAAGCTACATTCTGGGCCCTGAAGCCAGGAGGCTTAATCCTAACAATATTTTTCTAGAAGGCATTTTTGGTGTTATGACTGACAGGACAGAAGTGCCCCAAAGTCCAAAGAACCCAGCCATCCCCACACATTCCTGCAGAGGAACTGGAAGGAAGCTCTGCTAGGTGTAAACTAGAGCTTGGGGGAAAGGACTTGGATGAGGATCCTGGAAGTCACAGTGGGGTTGCCATATGTCCCAAAAATCCTGGTTTGGGGGGATTGTTTTCACATACTGGAAAATGGAACAGAGAGTCCTGTCCCAATTTTGTGGAAGAGAGTTATGGCAACCGAAAGTCACAGTCCAGAGAACCAATGATTCTGCTTCTAAACAGATCATACACACACTCCTTGTGTTCATCACTGATGGGTCACCCCCAGCCTGGCACATTAACCCACTTGCAGCCAAAGCAGGGATTCCCATCTTCCTGAAGTGCTCAAAGGCAAAAAACCAGTAAAGGACACTTAGGTTGCAAATCCTATCCAGTTACCTGGGAGTAAGCCCTGTTATCTATAATGGGGATTAGTTCTGAATAAACATGTAAAGATTGGGCTCTAACTCCAGATTAAGATTAGGTTTTTATTCTGTCTAGATTCTAAACTATGGAAAAGGAGGACGTACTGAGACATGGTGGGCTCCCAGTTTCCAGCACCAGTTGATCTCCAATGCAGGATAGCCACTCCCCAGTAGCCACCCTGAAGAACTGCCTTCCCCCAATAAGAGGGGCAAAGGAAGGTTAACTAAAATAGAGGTCAGAAAGTAGATCCACTGCTGGAGAAACAGAAGAGAGGTCTGGATGCCTTTTTATGGGGCTTCTCCAAACCCCAAACAGCCACAGGAGCCCCCAAACGTTCAGGGGTTGTTACTGTCATGAACATAAGAACCCCTCTGGATCAGGCCCACCTAGTACAGCTTCCTGGATCTCCCAGCAGCCCACCAGATGCTTCAGGGAGCAGCACATGAGACCACAAGAGACTGGCATCCAGGGTGACTATACATCATAACCACAAAAAGAGGGCAAAATGTAGGACACCCAAGAAAAATGTAGGATGTGACAAAACAAAAGCCGAAAACACTCATGTGAGTAATCTAATATAATTTACTAATTAATTTAAAACTATTACCTACAAATTATTCCATAGAATACTACTAATACTAATACTAGCCATCTTGGGTGCCCTACAGGTAGAAAGGCAGAGTACGTACCTACATACATACATACTAACGACAAGAATTCCACATGCTGGGTTGCTCACAAGGAAAAGGAGGACAATGAAGATTTTTTTTTCCAGGGCACAAAAGAGGACATGTCCTGGAAAAATAGGGAATAGGGTCACCCGCCTGCATCCTGGTGCCCTCTGGATTGTGAGATTACCTATACTTAAAATAAGAAGGTGGCACATGCCCCCATGGGTTTTTCACCATAAAATGTGCCCAAACCCAAAATGTGCCCATAAAATGTCCCCAAAAGAGCAGGAACTTAAAGATCACGTGGCAAGGAGTTCCACAGGCTAATTACACTCTGGGTAAAGAAATAGTTTTTATGGTCAGGTCCAACTAGGAGCTTTGCCCTCACAGAAGAGGGTCTTGGGGGGCCCGATCCAGAAGTCACTCACCCCTCCAGGCTGCGGCCACCACGACCCTCTCCGAACCTAGGATCAGGAGTAGCAACTACTCCCCCATTCACTCAGTTGAAACATTACAAACAGGATCCAGCGCCTCCCATTGGCTGTCCGCTCAGGCGGCTGGACACTCTCGACCAATCAGCGTCGATGGAACGTTGCAACTTTGTATCTTTCTCTTTCTCTCTGTTTCTTTTCAGGAGCGAGGGGGAGGGGTGGGAAAATGGGCCCTGATTCGCAGGAGGTGGTATGAGAACCTCAGCCTTCCACAAGGGGATTTCTTGGCTCACTTACTTGGGAGCAAACACCATTGATTATACTGTAATGGGACTTACTTCTGAGTAGGCATGCATAGGATTGGGATTCAGGGCTGCGATCCAATCCATTGGGAGCAAACCCCACTGACTCTAATGGGGCTTACTTCTAATAGGATTGTGCTACCTGGTTGTGATCCTATTCACAGTGGGAACAAGCCCATTGATTCTAATGGGACTTACATCTGAGTAGACATATGTAGGATTGAAATTTCAGGCTACAATCCTTTCCACGGCAGCAACAAGCCCATTGGCTCTAATGGGACTTACTTCTGAGTAGACATGCATAGGATTGGAATCCCAGACTGGAATCATAGCCACACATACTTGGGTGCAAGTCCGATTGACTGCAATGGGACTTACTTCTGAGTAGACATGCATAGGATTGGGATCCCAGGCTGCAATCCTAGCCACACTTACCTGGGAGTAAGCCCTGCTGTCTATCATGGGACTTACATCTGATAATGCTTGAACAGGATCTATCTATCTATCTATCTATCTATCTATCTATCTATCTATCTATCTATCTATCTATCTATCTATCTATCTACAGTATTTATATACCGCTTTTCAACTGAAAAGTTCACAAAGCGGTTTACAAGAAAATGAAAAAAATTAATAGCTAATTAATAGCTAATGGGTGCCTGTCCCAAAAGGGCTCACAATCTAAAATGCAAAAAGAACACCAGCAGAAGCTACTAGAACAGACATTGCTGGGGTGTGTAGGGCCAGTTACTCTTCCCCTGCTAAATAAAAGAGGAACACCCACTTGAAAGAGTGTCTCTTGCCCAGTTAGCAGGGGTTATTCCTACTCTCTATCACATTGGGAGTTACTTCCAAGTAGGCCTGACATGCTGCCACTGTGAGAATGCCTAATTAGCCAAAAATTGCATGTGACTGAGTCTGGTTTACATTTAATGTTGTTAGTCCGGATTGGCCTTGTTGTTGTTAATCTGGACTGGTACCAGTTATGTAAGATTGGGCTCTCCAGCCGTGCCCAGGACAGTGGGAGTTACTTCCGAGTAGGCCTGCGTAGGCTGCCTTGTGAGAATGCCTAAGTAGCAAAGTCACACTGGATTGAAGTTGGTTTACATTTATTGTTGCTGTTAATCCGGACTGGCACCAATTACGTATGTTGCATATTAATAATATTAAATATTCATCATCATCACCAGCATCATCATATAATTGAGGTCTCCTTCTTGTGGGCAAAGCCAGTCCATGTGACCAGGCATGGTGAACCAGCTTCCAGAGATGGCACCAGTCAACCCCAAATTGCAAGCCTGCAACATGAGCCATCTCAAAGGGGAAGCTCTTGGCCTCATTTTCAACCATGCGGCTTCATGCCAGGCAGACAGTTTGTCAGGTACCTGGTGATCAAGCATTCTCTTCCACAAAATCGGGTCAGGACCTTCTGTCCCATTTGCTAGTACATGAACACAAACCCCCAAAATCGGGACTGTCCCTGTTTTTCAGGACATACGGGCAACCCATCCATGTTCCATCAGCTTCCAGCCATCAATCTATTCCCTGGGACGTCCAAATTTTTCCTATATTTATAACATTTTCCCCCTCTTTTTATCCTCACAACAACCCTGTGATGTAGGTGAGGCTATGAGAATGATCACCAGGAAGCTTCATGGCTGACATGGGATTTGATTTGGGATCTTCCAAGTATAATTCCCAAGCACTATTGAACACAGTGAGACTTACTTCTGAGTAGACATGCTTAGGATTGCATTGTACATGTCCAAACAAATAGCGCGCTAATAATAATAATAATATTAATATTAAGCTAGTTTGTGTGTGTGCACAAACACACATATATGTACATACAAACATGCATATATACATACACAAACATTTACATATTTATTAATTACAAGAAAGTTACAATCTGCCTGCACACAAATTAAAGGAGGACGATGAAGATTTTTTTTCCCTGGACACAAGAATATAAAGCAGGACATGTCCTAGAAAAAAACAACAGATAATCACTCTGGCCTTTCTTGGCCCCATATGGAGTGCATTTTCCTCTTCTGTGTTAATTCTCGGAAATCCAACCAATACATCTGGCTAAACCTGGCTGGCCTGCTTTTTCCTCCTCCGGGATCATCCTGTTCTTTTCCTTTTAATTGCTTGTAGCAATTACTGTGAGGTCCTGACATAAAATGCAGTGTCTGGCTGCTTTAAGGTGTGGTATATGATGTGTTTGGTGACAGCAGAGGATGTCTCTGTGAGCCATCCTGCACCTCTGCTATGACGGGCTTGGCATGCATCCCTGGCACCTTCCGTGATCACCTGTCCTGCAAAAAGGTGATCTTCCAGCAAAAGGTGATCTGTCCTGCAAAAAGGTAGATCTGGAAGATCTACATCTTCCAGAGTAGTGATTTTCAACCCTTTTCATCTCATGGTACACTGAGATGGCACTAATATAATGCTCATGCGCTGGATGCCACCCCATGCCACTAACCAACAACCAGCCAATTTGGTGCTCGGTGCCTGTTGTAGTGGGGGGGGGGGAATGTTGTTTGGAGAAAGAGGTTGCAGTGGGAAGGATGCTGTGCATGGGGGGTTATTGTGCATGGGGAGATGATGTGCATGGGAAGATGATATGCATGAGGGTTGATGCTCATGGGGGATGTTGCGCATGGAGGTTGATGTGCCTTGGGTTGATGTACATGGGGGTTGGTGTGCAAGGGGGATATTGCGCATGGGGATGTTGCGCATAGGGGTTTGATGCACATAGGGGTTTGATGTGTAGGGGGATTGATGAGCATAGGGGGATGTTGCACATAGGGAGATGATGCGCATGGGGGAATGATGTGCATGGTGGAATCATGCACTTGGGGGATGTTGCACATGGGTTGTTGATACGCATGGGGTGTTGATGTGCATGGGGTGTTGATGCGCATGGGGAGATGATGCGCATGGGGCAATGATGTGCATGGGGGAATGATGCGCATGGGGGATGATGCGGGTGGGGTGGATGAACAGGGGGGATGTTGCACATGGGGTGGATCCGCATGAAGGGTGGATGTGCGTGGGGGATTGATGTGCAGTGGGAGGTGGGCGTACGGGCGAATTTACTCCCACAACCCTGATACGCTTTTTGCTATTATGTAATAAATTATATGTAATACTAGTTTTTGGCTGTGGGTGGTGCAAGTGGTTAAGTCACTGTGTCTGTTAACCAGCAGGCCAGGGTTCGAGACCTGGGTCGGCCCCTCAGGACAGGGTGAGCTCCTGTCCTTAGCAGAGCTCTATGACGCCAGCTGGATCCAATCGTATTGGCTCTGCCTTTCCATTGGACCAATTCAGTGGCGTGGAGAGGGGGATTTGCTACTTGGGTAACAGCCTATCCTCCATAACAACCTAACCCAGGCTTTCATGCTTTGCATGCAGTGTATGCAGCGCTGAGCATGATACCACAGTCTTTCAAGACTGACGGAGGCCTGCAATACTAGTTTTAAATTAAATCATAATATACTGCTTAATTAGCCAAATGAAAGCAATATATATGTTTTTGGCTTTTAATTTGTCATGTCCTACATTTTTTTTGTCTGTCCTACATTGGGGGGGCCTTGTCCTCTTTCCCCTTGACCCACTGGGCCAGATCCACCAGCTGGTGGCTCCAGATTTGGAAATCTCTTCCTTCCTTCATGTACTTCCTTGTGCCACCAAGAGGTGGCACCCGATGACAACTTATTATGAAACTGTAGATTCTATAGGACTGCCTCACATAAAGAGCTTAATTCCTTCCAGAGGCTTGCTCTTTAAGTAAAGCGGATTTTCCCATAGGAAACAATGGAAACTCAGACAATTGGTTCCACAACCCCAAAAATATTCATATGAAAATATTAACTGGATGTAAAAATGATAACAAAACACTGGAATTAAATTCAAAACATGCATTCAATGTGCATGATCCTATCAAGTCTACTTAGGCTGCAATCCTAAAGACACTTTCCTGGGAGTAAGCCCCATTTAACACAATGGGGCTTACTTCTGGGTAGACATGTTAAAAGGCTGCAATCAAAGGCACTTTCCTGGGAGTAAGCCACATTTAACACAATGGGGCTTACTTCTGAGTAGACATAGTTAGAGACTGCACTCTTTAAAAGTAGACTTTTAAAGAGCCTCCATGCGGAGCGTCAGGGCTGCATAGCATGCTTGCCCATAGTGTGCTTGCTTGTTAAGTGAAGTGGAACTTGTTATGTGAAGCAAGATTTCTTGAAAATTTTTGCTTGTTATGTGAAATGCTTGTTAAACGAGGCGCTTGTTAAGCGGGGTACGACTGTATTATATTTTTATTATTGTAATATAATATAATATAAGCTATTACAGGTTGGGCATTCCTGATCTCAGGAGTGGGCAAACCCTAATCTGCAGGCCATTTGCAGCCCTTGGGGACATCCAATTTGGCCCACAGGGAGCCCTCTCTCTCCTATGACCCTCTGGCCAGGCACTTTTTGGAGATCTTGGAGCCCATGCTGGTCCGCCACTGCTGGTTGCAGCATCCATAATTATCCCATATGCATCAGTTCATGTCTCTATATACTGTATTTACTCGAATCTAACACTCACATTTTTCAGCCAAATTCAGTCTCCAAAATCAAGGTGTGCATTAGATTTGATGGTTCATTTTTAATCCCCTCCCATTGCATCTGAACAACTTATGTTGCCACATGTTTCTGAGTTGGTCTGTATATTTATTTATTTGTTTATTTTATTAGATTTGTACCCTGCCTTTTCCCCCCACAATTTTCACTGTGCATGGTGTATAGCAAACAGTTCATAATTCTCATACCTGTATCATAGATCTCATTTGCATTCATTCATATAAGTTCCATCTTGGATTCATTGATGTAATATACACTGATGTAAAATATATTCAAATTTGAAGTGTAAATTATTTTTTCCCCAGCCGCAATGAAACAATGACCCTCCTGCCAAAATGTTTGCCCACACCTGTCTTATCCAAAGTGCTTGGAACAAAAAGCATTTTGGATTTTTCCATATTGCGGAATAATTGCATATTGTAGCGCCTCACGTAACAAATGCCTCACGTAAAGTATGTTTCATATAACAAACAAAAATTTCTCTAGGATTTTGTTTCACGTAACAAACTGTGCTTCACGTAACAAAAAAACTAGTTGGCCGTTGGGGCAGACGCGCTGGCCAGCAGCCCTTTTAAAAAGCGTCAGGACTGCTTAGCGTGCCTGCCCATAGCAAAAGCAACACTTCTGCACTGTTCCTCCTGTGGCAGGGCGTCCGCTGGGCAGAGGGAGAGAACAGCAGTGGAGAAGAGGGAAGCAGCTCAGGGCTAGCCAGAAGGGAGCAGGGGAGAGAGAGGCTCAGGGTGAAGAGGAGAAAGTGGAGAGATACTTTAAAAGTGTCTTGGATTGCAGAGGAAAGTATCTTTGATTGCAGCCTCCTAACTATGTCTACCCAGAAGTAAGCCCCATTGTGTTAAATGGAGCTTACTGCCAGGAAAGTGGCTTTAGGATTGCAGCAGACTTCATAGGATCATGCACACTGAATGTATGTTTTGAATTCAATTCCAGTGTTTTGTCATCATTTTTACGTCCAGTTAATATTTTTATATGAATTTTTTTGGGGTTGTGGAACCAATCGTCTGAGTTTCTATTATTTCCTATGGGAAAATCTGCTTCATGTAAAGAATGTTTCATCTCTGGAACAAATTAAATTTCTTATGTGAGACGCCACTGTATAGAAATACATGGCCTTAAGAGCTGCAAAGATTTTTAAAAATTCACTGGCCAGTAGTGATGTCAACCCCCCATGCGCTTCTCCGAATGTGACCTGCACCTTCTGCACCCCATAGTGATGCCACTGATTCAACTCTTCCTTTCTGAAAGTCCACATCTGGTTTTCCTAGGGGCATGCAGGCAATGTTCCAGTTTCCTCCTTTATGGGATGTCGTAATTAAGATTAAATGCTCGTTTAACCTCTAGAGGATATGTGCTGTACTCACAGTATATTACAAGCGGCTTTAATGAGTTCACATCCCTGCCTGAAACATAATTACGTTAAAACACTTAAAAATGGATTTATTAGCATGAAATGCATTCCCACCCCATCCTCGTTTTTGCCCAGAGCCTCATTTTATGGGGCACTTCCGGACAATCTGTCAAAGGGGTCTCTGCAGTATAAAGTTTTGCAACCCACTCCTCTCCACAAAGGAAGAGCAGGCTTGTTTTATCAAGGTCCAGGTTTGGGATGCTGGGTGCACATGCAAACATTATGCACCCAAGTTATCGTTTGTGCCTGGAAGGAATGAGCGGGCTGTGGTTTGGCTCGTTTCTGCAAGATCAGGGTGTCTCATGTCAGTTTCACTGATGCCTATAAGATATGGGTAGAACACCTTCACCATGTGACACCAGGTCAGCACATGCCTTCCAAGGATACCCATAATTTACAGGGTACTGCTTGAGACGACAGCAGCATGAACCAAACTATGCCAAGTTCCTGAAGTGCAGATCAGGTGGTTCTGCAGCTTAATCCATGCTTGATTTCCCATTGCCAAGACTCACTCAGGTCACTTTATGGGCTGGAGCAAACCTAGCTATGTCACCTGTTACCATTGCAATACCATTGCAGGGAATTGGGCATCCAGTTCCTACCCCTGGCAAGCTGTCACAATGGCATGAGTATTAGGGTATCTGGGGATTACCCCAGGAGAATGAAAGGGATGGGGCAGCTTTTGTCTCATCGAAATGTTTTCATAGAAGGGTTTGGGGGGCAGCGTGCCAGAGTGCAACATTGGAACAGTGTATGACAAAAGGAAGAGGATCTCTAGGCATGTGCAGAGTGCTTCAGCATGATGACCAAATAAAGGTCCCCACGGAATAGGAACAGGAGTGTGGGTTCACTGCAGCAGCCCCGGAAAAATTGTTCGCTTCACACACACACACCCACACACCCCCAAAGTGTGCATGGCTTTCTTTAGCAGAGGCCACAGGTCCATATGCACTTTCTACATACCAGCTAAATGGGTAAATGTGAATGTCTTTGGAAGCTGAGTCGTTTGTGCCTGTCAGTGTGTCGGGCACTCTGCAAGCAATAACAGTCTCCAAATAGGGAATCAAGTCAAATTATTCATATCATGGTCACGTGATTGATGGAGGTAGAGCGGGCAGGTGGCATCACTGACTGGTGATGAAACTGAAATCAGGGTGGTGGTACAGAACTAGACAGACTGCACAGCAAAAAATATATAAGTGCATGCCTTTGGCAGATATGCATGTCTGTGGCTGAGCAACCTGCACATGTTCCAGTGTCCGTGATGGTGTGTGTCCCACTGCTGGAAAGGACGCATGTGTCTTGCCCAATGAGTGGCGCAATGTGAGAAGCCCCCAGGTAGCTACAAACAATGCCATCCTTCCCAGCAGATGCCACACACAGGGATGGGCACTCACATTGACTCAACTTTAGCTGAGCAAATTCAGTGGTTTTGGTTTGAGGATCCCTCTGTCTGTCCATCCATCCATCCGTCCGTCAATCAATCAATCAATCAATCAATCAATCAATCAATCAATCAATCAATTGTATTTATATCACTTTTCAACAAAAGTTCACAAAGTGGTTTACAGAGAAAATTAATAACTAATGGTTACCTGTCCAAAATTGTGCTGGTTTAAGACCTAATAAAGGTTTATTATTTTTACCTGTCCCAAAAGGGCTCACAATCTAAAAATCTCACAACAACCCTGCAAGGTAGGCAAGGCTGAGAGGGAGCAACTGGCCAGAAGTCACCCAGGATGCACTCATCCACTGACTCTTGGCACTGAGAAACCAGGAGTTCTGCAGAATTCAGCTATTCGACTATTCAGAGCCGATATTTGAGTTTCAAACCTCTTTGTGGCTCAGTTTCCCTGAAATCAGACTTTTTTCAGAAAATGGCAAAAACCACAGTTTCAATCTCTCTGGGGGATCAGAAACCAGCTTCAGGAAACAGAACCAGCTTTGATGGTAAGATGAGCCACTTAGATGTTTCGTGGGCCAGGCTCCCTCCCTCTCTCTCCAAAAAAAGTCAGAAACATGTCATGCAGGCCAAGTGGGGGTCCCTACCCCACCATGAGGGGCAGGCAGGACTCAAATTTGGTTTCTGCAACACTTTTGTGGGATGAGGTCAGAGGCAGCAACAACTGCATGGCAGGAATGATCCAGCAGGCAGGGCAGCCCATGGCCTCCTGGCAACTGGGGGGGATGTGTGCCAAATGTCCCCCCACATCTCCAGCTGGGCATGAACTAATCCTCTTTACCCCCTGGATTGGAAGCAAAGGGGCACTTAAGTGTGTAAAATGGGGTGGATGTCGACCATCACAGATGTCTCCCCCACCCCAGCCTTTGTATTGTTACATGCTCCCTTGGGCAGCCCCCCATCCTTGGCTGCCATGTGCTGCTACCCAGTCATGCTCCTTGGCTGCCCCTTTGTTTGGCATGGCCTCCAGGAACAGCTGGAATCTTTCCTTGTTCACAGTTTTCAAATCCCTTCTTCAGAGACGCCTCTGGCATCATGCCAATCCTCATGATCACATAGCAGGTCCTGAGGGGCGTCTAGAGAGTAGATCCGAGGGGGGTCGACTCAGAAACAAATCCCACTGATCCTATAAGATGGCAAGGACTTCTTGCACCTGTGGCAAAGGTGCCTCTAACTGCATTTCACCTTCCTTCTTTCTTATTCATTCATTCGTTCGTTCATTGAGAGTGCAATCCTAACCTAGGCTGGCACAACTCATTGGTCTTTCCACTCCTGTTTCTGTCTGTCTGTCTGTCTGTCTATGGGACCAAGACCTCACCATTCCCATGCCAATGCAAATGCCCAAGTTGGCTTTTAAAGCTTTAGCTCCTCCCCTCCACCTGTCCTCACAACAACCCAGCAAGGTAGGTGAGACTGAGTTGGAGCAATGGGCCCAAGGTCACCCAGGAAGCTCCATACCTCGGCAAGGTCCAGGAAAATCTACATCAGTCTGTCAATCAGTCCAGCTCTTGTCTGTGCCCCCACTCCCACATTGCCAGCCTATTTGAGAGCTTCCTTCAATCCAACAGCAATAGGGTCTGCTGCCGCCCTGAGAATATTTTCTTGAAACCTGGGATTATATATGTGGTTTCAGTGAATAAATAAACTTGAAAGCCAACGGCCTCCAGTCTTGTCTGTGGGGCAAAATTTTCCATATTGGAGGTGAGTTCCCTAGTTTTATTGGGGTGGATCACACAGATCTGAC
The DNA here is from genome assembly GCA_030015325.1 of Cryptoblepharus egeriae. Classification (NCBI taxonomy): domain Eukaryota; kingdom Metazoa; phylum Chordata; class Lepidosauria; order Squamata; family Scincidae; genus Cryptoblepharus; species Cryptoblepharus egeriae. Next base: position 23,873,158 of record JAREYC010000012.1, read on the forward strand.
AGCGGACTTTAAAACAGGCTCCTTGTCTGCATGTTTGCACAGCACATGATCCTTGGTTGCACGTTGACTCGAAAGGAAGCCACAGGTTTAAATGGACCTCCCTTCCCAAGGAGGGTACATAGTCCTCCCCCCCGCCCCCCAATCCTCCTTCCAGGAAGCAATGACAGTTGCTCTTATTCTCAAATCTCTTATCTGGCCACAGACCTCTGCATTCTTCTGATAAGCCAGGTCCGCATTATCCAGCAGGACTGGGAAAGAACTGGAAGTGGACACACAAAAGGTCCCCTTTTTGCATCCCTCACATCATGACCTTTGGGGAAGCTCCAGGCCAGGGAGGGAACAAACCTATTGCACCAGCCTTGTGTTCTTCAGAAACTCCATTTGCATGTCAATGATCTGGGTGGAAAATGTTACTGGAATTGGGATTAAAACCAAAGCAGGAGGCATTTTAACCAGATGACTTTCCAACCGGTTCTGGATCCCCCCATCTCAATCTTGCCAGGTCTGTGATGATCCAAACCAGCTTTCCAGTGGTGGTGCAACAGGGTGTGTGTTGCACCCTGTAGCAAGGGGGACAATCATAAGGCGCAAACCCTAACCAGTTTTAGCCAGCGCAACTCACTTATCTCCCCATTTCTGGGGAGGTGTGGGAAGGCCGGCGCATGGCTGTGCATTGGCTTAACCCCCATCCACTAACTTCCTAACACCCATCCACTCCCCCACCAGGAGTGCCTAATAGGCTGGCACCTGTGTGACTCCCCAGGCCAGCACATGACTTGTGCCGGGACTTATGCCAGTCTAAGAAGGGTTAGGATAGCGCAAACAGAAACTATTATTGGTTATCTGAGAAGGCACTGGTTGTAAACAGAGACTATTATTGGTTATCCCAGAGGGCACTGGTTGTGCCACTATCAAGAGAGGTCAGGGGCATAGCGGCCAAAAGCAGGGCCTTCTCGGTGGTGGTGCATATACTGAAGAATTCTCTCTTTTGAGTTGAGAACAGCTCCTTCCTTGTACTTATGTGCTTGGGGGAGTTGCGCAGACATGCGCCAGTCTTCCCACACCACCATAGGAATAGGGAGACAGGAGAATTAGGCCCTCAGTGGTCAACACAGAAGAATTTACTCCTCCCTAGTACCTGATCCTATGCTGTGTAATGTTTGGGGTGTAAAATATACCGCATTTACTCAAATCTAATGTGCCATCAAATCTAATGTGCACTCTATACTTATAATCAAGACACTGCATTTACTCACATCTAACCATTGAATCTAACGCGCACCCCGATTTTGGAGACTGAATTCAGCAGGAAAAGGTCTTAGATTCATGTAAATACAGTAGGTGGTGCTTCATATTAAGAGACCCCCCCTCTGGTAAAGGAAATATCGGTGAAATATTGGAAATATCAGAGAAATATTGGAGAAATATAGGTGATGACATTGGTGCTGCCCAATCAGTGTTTACAAAGCAATCACTTTCAAATCAAAGAGAGCAACGTGTACCTATGGTTTACATGTGTTTGTGTACGATGTACATTTTTTCCTCATAGACCAGTTACTGGTTTTCCAGGCTCAGAAGGATTCAGCTCCTGCACAACTGAAATATATCTTAAAGAACAATATCTGGATTTCTAGGAAGGGGTAAGAACAGCATGCTCCGTTGATGTGTTAATAACCCATAATATATAGCGACACCAAAGACACAAGAGACAGCATGAGCCGCCACTTCCCCAGGAGGAGCAAAGGCGCCTCGGGCTATTTTGAGAGTGCTTTGGCAACTGATAACATAGGCTGCAATCCTATGCACATTTTCCTAGGAATAAGCCCCATAGGACTTGCTTCTGAGTAGGCATGCGTAGGACTGGGCCTATGATGTGTGGAATTTTATGCCCTAGGTGTGCCACAACCCAGCAACGCCCCTCCAATGTGGGCCACAGGAAAGGCCACCTTGCAAACATCTCCGGAGATGTTTTTCCCTGGAGAATTTTGATGCTTATCCTTCTTACCCATTGTTTCCCCATCTTGGCGCATTTTCCATGCACCACTGAAGGTACATGAGCCACATTGTTGCTCCGGCTTCCCAGGCACCTTTTTTGTGTTGTCCTCAAAGAGCCCTGCAACTGAAAGTGAAAATGAAAGATTGCACAAAGGGAGTGACAATTTGGGGCACGTGCTTTCTGAGAAGTGCTGAGACATAAAAGAAAACAGACCTGTGGCTTCTATGAAACGAGAAAGGAGGTAAGCAGTGAGCCCATAAAACTGCCCCATAAAGTGGGGTGAATAGCTTCTCTTACCCGAACCAACTCTCCAAGAACCAGCAGAGATTTTTTTCCAGACCTGCTGGCTGGACCCTGTAACTGGTAGATTGCCCCAGGCAAAATAGGAGTTCCTCCCACATAGGAAGCTGTCAATCAGACCTGTCAAAGAGCCATCAAACCCCCTGATCAGCCAAAGACAAACCCCCTACCTGGCCTCAATGAGTAACCCAGATAAAAACAGGCCAGGAAAGGGAGAATCTGCAGAGAGGAAAATCCCCCCCCCCCCACATTAACATTTTACTGGTGGCTCCCCTTTGTGCATACAACTCATGCGCGCTTCCTCAGATCAGTCACCAGCTGATATATTTGATAACCCAGCAGTCATGATGTGCAAATCCTGACAGGCCCAGAAGGCCCTCCATGGGGGTGACACACTTGCCTCCCGCATGGGGTGGTGCAAACCTGATGCAAACCCTAGTGATGCCACCAGTCAGTGATGCCACCAGTCAGCTCTGCAATATCTAATCCTCTTTCTCTTCCAGGAGCCAGCATGGCTTATGCTCGGAAAGGGGCACAATCACCACCCCATGCACCCTGACTCCTCCCATTGGGACCCACTTCAAGATGCCTGCCCTGCTTTCGTTCAAGCCGCTTTGTCTGCACACTGGACGCTCTTCAGGTCTCTGTGAATGCGCATGTGTGTGATGGCAATCAAAATGAGTATTGAGAAGCTTCACCATTGATCAGAAAGAGACTTGCTTTCACTTTCTCTTTCCTCCCAAACGGCAGTTTTAATGGCACATTAGCCAACTTTGGTTCTTCTTTGGCTCCTGTTTTCAAGAATGGAAAGTGATACCCAGGTGTCTCAAATAGGCAGGCTTGGTTTCTCATAAGCCCATAAAGTAACACCCATCTGGAGCTCCGAAACAAGATTTGGTTTTATTTCATTCATTGGTTCGTTCATTCATTCATTTAGGCTGCAATCCGAAACCCCAGTTAGGCCAGCCCAAGTCCCATGCTGACCTAGGGGTGTTGCAAAAAGGGTCATTGTGCGCCACTGCTGGGAGGTTTAGACCAGTGTATAGACATGCACAGGCCTCCCTACATCATCACAGGAACAGGAGACAAGTGAATTGTGCTGGCCTAAATTGGTTAGGATTGCACCATTCATTCATTCCATATCATATCCTGCCATTCATTCATATCATATCCATATTCGTTCATTCATATCCTGCCATTCTCTTGGAGACCCAAGGTGGCTATCCCAAGGTCAGCCCTAACGGCCCCCTTGCACCTCACCATCCTCTGACAGCCATGAAAATATTGCCCATCATCCTCGGGCTGTTTTGCCCCAGCAACCAGGACCTTAATGTAGACTGCTTTTGAACATGGAAGTTCTATCTCTTGAGATGCTACTGAGTCAAGGCTGATAGAAAGGCACACTCCCCAAATTATATTTAACTTCAAGTAATTCATGCATGAATATTGATTTATAAAAAATATTTGAAGCATATCAGTGGCCCTTGGATGCACTCTCTGCTCATGCTCAGGGGTCCTGGTTTTCATGCTCTCCTTAGGCTCTGTGCTGTACTCTGCCCATGCTCAGAGGCCCTTTGGGGCCACACACACACACACACACACACACACAGGGGCTCAGGGGCCCTTTGGGTCCACACACAGAGCCGTACTCAGGAGCCCTTGAGTTCCATGCTCTGCCTATACACAGGGACCTTCGGGTCCCATGCTCATGAGCCCTTGGGTTCCATGCTCTGCCTATACACAGGGACCTTTGAGTCCATCCATGCTGTGTGCATGGTCTGCCTATGCTCAGGGAGCTTTGGGTCCTCTTTCTGCCCATGCTCAGGGGTCCTTGGGTCCATGCTCTTGTCTGTCAGGGGTGAATCAGAAGTCCCCCATTTAGTACCACCAGGACAATCCTGACTCTGAGCATGTGCAAAGTGCATTTCATTCCACCCCAAATGTGACAGCGAATCTGTAGCTATAGGGGGACTAATTTCTAGAACTGGGGGGGATTTCCATACCCATTCCTTGCATCCCATTTCTCGAAATAAAGCCATTCTCTTTTGCCAACTTGGTCAGAATTCTGCTTATTATGACTGGGGAGAAAAAGAGGAACTGATCCTTTGAGACAAGGAAGAGGTGCGGTGCGCTCCTTCCAAGAACAGGATGAGGTGCTGGAGACATGATGTGCCGTGTGGCAAAGTCACCCTTTCCTTGAATCCTCCAGGGATTCTCTGCAGGGTGCAATGAAAAAAATGCATTCTGCACCTGCTCAGAAGCCCTCTCTTTTATCTTTACACAGGGACCTCTCTGGCTGACCCTCCTCATTAAAGAACAGTCTTAAAAGTAGCATGCTCAGCCATAGGTACCACTGAGTTTGGTGTGGCTTGAGGTGCACTTTCCTAGGAGTAAGCACCCACTGGACACACTGTGCTACTGGTGTAGCATCCACTCCAGCCTTGAGTGTTATTTCCTAGCAGGGCAACAGGAGGCCTTTGCATCCACCTATGCTCTGTCAATGCTGGGGAGAAAATGCTGCCTTGCTGTCTGCCCATGCTTAGGGCCCTTTGGGTTCCACACTCTGTCCATGCATAAATGCCCTTGGGTCTATGCTCTTCCCACATATGCCGATGGGTTCCATGCTCTGCCCATGAACAGGAGTCCTTAGGTTCCATGCTTTTCTCATGCTCAGATATGCTTGGAACCCATGCTCTGCCAATGCTCAGGAACCTTTGGGTCAACACTCTGCCCATGCTCAGAGACCAGGGACCCCAGCTCATGCTGTGCCCATACTCAGGGACCCAGCCTTGGGTCCACTCTCTGCTCAGAGGCCCTTTGGTTCCACACTCTGCCCATGGGTTCCATGCTGTGCCCATGTTCTGCCTGCACTTTGCCCATGCTTAGGGCCCTTTGGGTCTGCACTATCTATCTATCTACAGTATTTATATACCGCTTTTCAACTGAAAAGTTCACAAAGCGGTTTACAAGAAAATGAAAAAAATTAATAGCTAATTAATAGCTAATGGGTGCCTGTCCCAAAAGGGCTCACAATCTAAAATGCAATAAGAACACCAGCAGAAGCCACTAGAGCAGACATTGCTGGGGTGTGCAGGGCCAGTTACTCTTCCGCTGCTAAATAAAAGAGGAACACCCACTTGAAAGAGTGTCTCTTGCCCAGTCTGCACTCTGCTCATGCTCAGGATCCCCTGAGTTCTACATTTTGCATATGCTCAGGGGCCCTTTGGGTGGGCACTCTGCCCATGCTCAGGGGACCTTTGGGTGGGCACTCTGCCCATGCTCAGGGGACCTTGAGTGCCACCCTCTGCCGATGCCCAGGATCTCCTTCCTCCCTGGGCTCTCCTTCGAAAGCGAAAGCTCCCAGCGGGGACACGTGTTTTCGGGGAAGCGCAGCTTCGGAGCCGCGCCCAGCAAAAGGGACGGAGCGTTAAAAGGCAGGCAGAGCAGAGGAGGCAATGCGGAGTCTGAACAGCAGCCCCGGCTCAGCATGCAGCCCCGGATCGGGACCAGCACCCGCAGGGGCGCCTCCTTCCCCTCCGCCTCCCTCCGCCTCCGGGGACCGCTCGGGACCATCAGCTGAGCAGCCAGGAGGTAAAAAGGGCCCCCATCCCCATTAAACCCCCAGCAATACTTACCTGGGAGTAAGTCCCACTCAGCGCAATGGAATTTACTTCTGAGTAGGGGTACAAAGGATAGTTTTGTGTGTCCCCCCAAAAAATCTGGATTAAACCTCAATCTGGATTGAGGCTGCAGTACTAGTTTTTTGGGAGTAAAACCCACTGAATATAATGGAAGTTACTTCTGAGTAGGGGTGCAAAGGATAGTTTTATGTGTCCCTCCAAAAATCTGGATTAATCCTCCACAATTCTGGATTAAATTTAAACCCCAATCTGGATTGAGGCTGCAGTACTAGTTTCATGGGAGTAAAACTCACTGAATATAATGGAAGTTACTTCTGAGTAGGGGTGCAAAGGATACTTTTGTGTGTCCTCCCAAAGAAACAAAAAAACAAAACAAAACTGGATTAATCCTCAACGATCTGGATTAATCCCCAGTCTGGAGTCAGGTTGCAGTCCTGGGAGTAAACCCCACATGGAAGTTACTTCTGAGTAGGAATGCACAGGATAGAGCTGCTGCAACCCTCCCTTCCCAAAAATCTGATTAAAAATTCCCTGTCTGGACTGAGGCTGCAATCCTATATACAGAATTTTCTAAGAGTAAGTCCCACTGAACACAGTGGAATTTACTTCTGAGTAGGTATGCACAGGATTTACATACCAATATATAGCTATGTAACCACCAGCCCCTAAAATCTGGATTAACTCCACATCTGGATCAGGGGTCTGAGCACAGATTGTGACCTCCCTTTTAAGGTGGCCATTATGTCCCCCTTTTCCCAGGACATGTCCTGGATTTTAGCCTTGTATCCTGGGAAGAAAATAAAAATAAAATCCTGGAAAAAAATAAAAATAAAAATTTTTCAGTGTCTTTTTGCTTGTTATCAGGCAGCATGTAGCTTTACTGTAATTCATGAATTACACTATAAATGTAATTTATTAAATTCATTATAAATGTAATTTATAAATCAATTATATGTAATAGTTTTAAATTTAAAAAGTCATATAGAGCACAAGCCTATGTCTGCTCAAAAGTAACCACCATGGTGTTCAATGGGACTTACTCCCAGGAAAGTGTCTTTAGGATTGCAGCCACAGTCTCTAAATTAAGCACATGGAAGCAAAATAGAACACAATCCTAACCATGTCTGCCCAGAAGAAAGCCCTATTGTATTCAATGAGTCTTACTCCCTGGAAACCTGGGAGTAGTGTTTAGGATTGCAGCCATATAGGAGTGTTTTTAGCTTTTATTTTGACTTGCCCTACATTTTTCTTTGATGTCCTACATTTTGGGGTGGACTTGTCTTCTTTTTTTGGTTCAGGCATATGGTCACCCTTCCTCCCCAGCATCTCCAGGGATGCTTGTGCAGCCCCAGGTGGGACCCAATCCTGTCTCCTGGTCCCTTTTGAACATGTGTGGAAGGCATGCATGTCCCTTTTTAAGGAAGTCCCCCAGCCCCCTGTTTAAGTGTTTAAACACCATAAACTGTCTGTTTATGGGGCCCTAGAAACAGCCTGGATGGAAACGGGGTACTGGAAACCCCAAGTTAAATTCTGGGGCTTGAGCTCTTTTTGCCAATCTAAGATCTATCATTCATTCATTCATCTTCACTATCATTCATCTTCACTGTCATTCATTCATTCATCTTCACAATCCAATCTGGATAATCCACTCTGGATTAACTCCCCATCCAGATTAAACTCTTGGTTCTCTGGCCAGTCAACAATATGGGGAGGGTCTCCCTCTTTGTAAGGGATCCTCAATTTGGATCCATCTTAGAGGTCAGATCTGACTCAGGAGGTTATATCAGATCTCCTAGTGGTGCTAGGAGTCCGTGGTCCTTGATGGTCCACGTGTCCGTATGGCCACATGTGATGGTCCACATGACCTAGGTAGCCAAGGTTGACATAAGGGTGCCATCTGCCAGGCTAACCTGGATCAGCCATGTCCCAGAGTAAGGGGCCCCTTAGAATCATAGAATCATAGAGTTGGAAGGGACCTAGTAGGTCATCTAGTCCAACCCCTTGGGTACCTTGGGTAGTTATAGGATGCCCCATAAACTAGCAAGTCTAAATGAGTCTCTTATGGGAATCTCACTATGCCCTATAACACTTCAGACACCGTGCATTACTGCCCATTGCCCGGTCCTGGGGCTTGCTGATCATATTTATGAGCTTAGTGGAGATGTCCCCTCCAAGAGACATGGAGCCTGGAAGCTTGAGGGGGGAACCCTTGCTCAGCACCCCCTCTGGATCCCTAAGAGGATTGGCTTCTGAGAACGGGCTGCGGATTCTTAGCAACCAATCTATAAAAGCAACTACCGGACCCAGAGGGGGGGAATAAATCTATGCATGCCAGTAAGGTCAGGGCAGGCGAGGGAGATGTATTGAGCTTACTGTCAGAGATGGATGCCGGGGGTGCATCCTTAGTAGGGGGAGAGATTTGGCCCCCAGTGTGGCAAGAAATATCAATAATAGGAAGCCATTTAAAATGGACCACTTAAAGCGCATACAGTTTTTTCCCCCCAAAGAATGGAATAAATGCTTGGAGGATTCATAGTGTGTGTACATTGGTGAAATTATTGCTTTAGATCTATTTAGAAGTGGGGGGATCTCTTCCAAGATTACTTGGTTTCCTGGCATGTGCCCAGCAGAGCCACACGGGGGTGCGCGCACGTGTGGTTTGTTGCTTTGTATGAAGCAACTGATATAGTTTTGTTGTCGGGGAGATGCAAGCACAAAAAAGTGTGTTTGGGCACACTTTTGCCATGAACGGAGCTGTGCCTTCCTTTTTTTAAGCACCCCATTTAATCATTTAGGGCATTTAATATTTAATCATCTAGAGCAGTGGTGGCTCAGTGGTTAAAGACACTATGCTTGTCACCTAAAGGTTGGCTGTTTGGGACTAGAGTACCGCATGATGGAGATTGCTCCCATTACTTGCCCAGCTTCCAACCTAGAAGTTCAAAAGCATGTCAGTGAAAGTAGATCAATGGGTACCAGTTTGATGGGACAGTAATACAGCATTTCATGTGCCTTTGGCATTTAGTCATGCTGGCCACATGGCCATCTCTGGACAATGATGGCTGTTCAGCCTTGTAACTCGGCATGGTTAGAGGCGGTTACAACTCGTAGCACTACTCTTATTGGTCACAACTCGCAGGACAACCTATGGGGGAACACCTATACATTAATTTAATCATTCAGAAAATTGCGTGATTTTCATGTGCACAGTGTCCTGCCCTCCTAAGCATTAAAGCCAAGTCAGAAAGGAGCAAGAAGGTCTATGTCTTAATTTTAGGGCAAATGGGCTAGGGTTGAGTCCACCCAACATCTCCCCCATGTTCCTGGACAGAGAAGCATCTTGAAATCCTTCCTGACTGTCACTCGACATGGCACTACCAGGTTTAATCAACTGATGGGAAAGGAGGGCTCTTCTGAATCAGCAATTCCCGTCAATGGGTGGCTGATTTTCTTTGTGGCGACGGGGAGGAAAACCACTCTCGAGAGGGTGTTTGAATGATGCTCGCATGCTGCTAGTGGCTTTCTCTCAAGAGTGAGAGAGGCAAGCAAGCGTGCACCCAAAGAGAGGGATCCAGGTGGTGAGGAGTACATAGCCAAGGGGGCATCTCTGAAACCGAGCTCTATGCATCAGATCAGCTAGAAAGGTCTTGAGATCTTGGTCCCATCAACTTGGGACATCCATGGTCTTTGGGGAGCTATGCAGGGCTCTTCCTGTGGCTTGTGAAAGCTCAAGACGTCAACCCTCTTGTTGGTTGTATGTGGTGTGAACATGCCTTTCTCCTTGTGTTTGATTCCCCAAACCATAACTCAGTGGTACGATACATGCGCGGGCAGGGACAGCCCTGAGGTCAGTCCCTGGCAGCTTCTCCATAAGAAGAGGATCAAGCCAAAGGCCCATCTAGTCTGGTATCTCAGATCAGCCCTATACTATAGGGAGTATACTATAGGGAGCCCACCAGACATCAAGTGACTTGCATCCTGGTGCCGTTCATTGCGCCTGACCTTCCGAGATCACCTTCTTCTAAAATGAAGCATGCATTTCATGGCTTATAACCTGTGATGGACTTTTCCTCCATCAATTTTTCCAATTCCCTTTTAAAGGCATCTAGGCCACCATATCATATGGCAGGGAGTTCCACAGACACTCTGGGTAAATATTTGATTTTTGTTTATTCTGTACCAACTGTTCTCCGGTTGGTTTTGGGTTTATTTTTGAAGGCTCAGAAATTAGATGCCATATCATTTGATATAATTCAATAATAGGATAATGTATAAGATCTGATGATATATTTATCATTTTTAAGGCTCAGAAATCAGATGAATGAGGAAGACCTCTGTCTATGATATATCCATTCTTCATATCCGCTCCTCTCTAGCCCAGAGCACAGATCTCGTGGGGAAAGTTAAATATGGCTGCAATCCTAAAAACACTTTCCTGAGTGTAAGATCCATTGAACACAATGGGGATTACTCAGTGGTGGGCTTCAGGGGGTTCTCACTGGTTCTATAGAACCCTTTGCTAATGAGAGCCTAGTTCTGAGAGCCAGTTACTAATGGGACATAGAACCTGTTGTTAATTTAGATTATTAGGACATAGAACCTGTTGTTAATTTATTTGAATCCCACCACTGGGCGTACTTCTGACTAAACTGGGTTAGGATGTTTCTGCCTTTGATTTGCTCCAGGCTGATTATAACCGGCTTTTCTCCCCCCCAGGTTTGCAGCTCTTCCCTGGACCCGGACACTATGGAAGACCACCCCGACTGGTTTAATCTGTAATATGGTCGCGCATAGCAGTGTGACGACTGACAATGCTGTTGCCGCTGAGCTGAGATGTCGCCTTGATTCCCACCCCAGGGACCCACTGCATCCCCAAGTCTCCCACAGCCCTGGCCGACCCAACAACCTGCAGACACAGCGGGACACCCATTTCCACACATTTCGATCACAGGCGGACTTCAGCAGCATCATTCACACCAGCGCCTTACTGGATGCGTGTGGTTTTTACTGGGGGCCGTTATCTGTTACTGCTGCCCATGAGAAACTCAAGGGAGAGCCAGTGGGGACCTTCCTCCTCCGCGACAGCCGGCAGAAGAACTGTTTTTTCACCATCAGCGTCAAGACTGCCACGGGTCCAACCAGCATACGGGTTATCTTCCAGGCGGGCCGTTTTAACCTGGACGGGAGCAAGGAGTCCTTTGACTGCCTCTTTAAACTGTTGGAACATTATGTGGGCTCTTCACGAAAGGTGCTGGTCACCCCTCTGCGCAAGGAGCGCATGCGTTCTTTGCAGGACCTCTGCCGCAAGAACATTGTGGCCACATTTGGGAGAGATAACTTAAGCCAGATCCCCCTGAACCCGGTCTTAAAGGATTACCTGGAATCATTCCCTTTTAAGTTGTGAGAGTTTGGCATTAAGTTGATGGGCATGAGCTGAGGACTGAGGGAACGGCACGAGGACACATCCCTAGTGGTGGGAGTCCTAATCGTGCACATGGGCAGGCAAGATGAATGAGGTGGATCTATGTGGAGAGCTTTGTTCTGAGCTGGAGAATTGTAATTGTGGGAAACGTGGCCGCCAGGCTGCTTTGTTCTGCACACCCTCACAAGATGTCCCTGAGGAAGCCCAACATCTGGATTTCTTAAGAAACTTGTGTTTTTTGTAGCAATTCTACTGTATCTGGGGGTGAAAACGTGAACACATAATTACTCATGGAGTTTACACAACGGAGGATAAAAAAAACTGTTTGCACAAGCTGGGGCTCTTGGAGACCTCAGTGTTGATTTTTCTGCTATGCAGAATATTTTTGTTTTATATCTATTTTTTAAAAAGTAATAATAAACTTTATTGTAAAAGTTTTCTTTAAAAAAAGTGGCTTCTCTAATCTTATGGAACTCAGGGTGGGCTTCTCTGGTCTAATTTGGGGGTTGAAAGAGATCCAACTCACAGTGTGATTGCCTTTTAGTTTCACTTCTCTACTTAACAGGTTGGGGGAAGAAATCTAGATCTGCATGTTCTTAATTCTTAAGAATCTTAATTAATAATTAATTAAGAAAATTAAAAATTGAGAATCAAAGTTCTTAAGCTGTGCAAAGTACACACATGCAAAGTATACACACATACATTTGATGGGTGCCCATCCCAGCCCGTTAGTGCTTAAATGAGTGTCAGTGCAATCCTAAGCATGCCTACTCAGAAGTAAGTCTAATTAAGTTCAATAGTACTTACACCCAGGAAAATGTGGTTAGGATTGCAGCCTGTCCCAGTGGCCAGACTGGACTAAGAAATGCCCCATGGACAGTTGGATCAGATTAAAATGCCCCATAGGCAGTTGGATCAGAGAGGGAAAGGCATTCAATAGGCTCATAGTAGACAATGGCTGCAATCCTAAAGATACTTTATTGAGAGTAAGACCCATTGAACACAATGGGGCTTCCTTTTGATTAGACGTGCTTAGGCTTGCACCCGATAATGATTTTTCAGCTGCCCCGAATGATGCTGCTCTGTGCAGGGCCTTTTGGATTAGTCCACAGGATCAGTCTCCAAAGATAGCTTCTAAGCTATCCTGGATGTCATCTAATTTTATGTAGATCTCCTGACCCAAAGTGAAGCCATGAAGGGACAAACCCTCTCTTTCAACCTGGCCTACTATGCAGGGATGTTGTGAGGTTCAGGATGGCATCATCAACCACATTCCTTGCAGCTCCTTACAGAGCAGAGTTTGTCAGGCAAATCTGAGCCTTGGGTCATATGGCAACTCCTATTGAGAACGAAAAGTTCTTGGAGTCAGACTGCCTTCCGCTTCCTGGAGGATAGGCTGAGAAGTTAATAATATTTTGGAAAAAAAGTCTCCTTTGCTGAGTTCCTGTACTTTGTCCTGCACACAATTGAAAGTAAAGGATCTGGCAAGTGTGGTGTGCCCTGGAGGTCAGTTTCTTTCCACAAACCAGAGCCAAGGGTTTCCTTGCTTGCCAATCTCATCTCAGCACATCTCAGTGGCCAAGCAGCTTGGCTGCCAAGGGGACAGGATAGACGGATGGACGGGGAAACGGGTTAGAATTCTATGGGAAGATGCTCACAAGAAATCTTCCAAATGTTCTTGGGTTGCAGGCGCACCACATCAGAGCGGACAGAGACTTTGTGCAGTAATTGGTGGCATCACTAGGGTTTGCATCTCCTGGTGCATGAGACCAGCACATCATCCCCATGATGTGAGTGCCCTTTGGGAAGAAAGGCAAAGTACAAATCTAACAAACAAACAAATAAATTGACATGCAGTGTGTAGGGCAACACCCAGGGCTATTATACCATGATCCACACCTGCTGATCTTTTTGGCTATAACTTTTGATACAATAGATATATTGTAATGTAGTTTGTTCCATTGCGTTATGCATGAAATTATGCATTGCTTGATAGATAACAAAATGGTGTTATACCATTGGGCAATACCATAGTGGTGTCGCCCTTTTGTGCGTGTCACCCCTGGCTTACCACTCTGTAGCGATGCCACCTTTTGCACAAACACAGCATTTAAGTTCACAGAGAACAGAAAAATCCAAAAGGTATTTCACTTCCTCTAGATCAACTGGACATCTGCACATTGGACATCTGCTTCATAACCCCCACAGAAAGGAATGGGTTTCTGGCCAGACAATGCAGCAAGTAAACATCTCCTCCCACCCTGCAGCCTCACAACTAGCCAGCTGTTAAAGGAAAGAAACAGAAAATGCCCTTCCCTGTTCTGTTGCATGTTGTTTCCTTGGAACAGAGTTCCATGGGAAAGCCAGGGGTCAAATGCAGTGGATTGTATAGGTGCAAGAACTGGGAAGGGAGTTGAGGCTGCCATGGACCTCCTGCTTCTGATGCGCACCTCTGCAAAAGCAATGCGCCTGTCGAGTTCTTCATTGACTCCTGCAAGGCTACTGAATCTGGATGAAAATACATCAGACCACTCCACGTGTGGCCTTCACTCCTGAAGGTAGTGGCAACTTTGGACCTCTCAGGTTGTACAGATGCACATGAATGAACTTCATTCAGGATGGATGGACCCCCTTTTAACTCCAATGTTTGATGAGTACATCTGCACAAACATGCTCAAAATTTTTTTTAGTGTCGTATAAAAATATCCCTCCATGGGCTGCAATCCTAGCTACACTTGATATGACCCATTGACTACGACAGTATATACTTCTTTGTAGGCATGCACAGGATTGAACTCTTAGTCAGTCAGTGGGTGCAATCTAACCAATTTAGTTTGCATAACTCCCCCACTCTGGTTCCATGGTGTGGGAAGTCCAGTGCATGTATGAGTAGTGCATAACCCACCTCCAACAGTGGCGCAGAAGTGCCTTATGGCACTTTTTTGACAATCCAAGACCAACATGAAACTTGTGCCGGGACTTACCAGTATTTACTCAAATCTAAAGTGCACCCTATACTTATAATTAAAATACTACATTTACTCTAATTAAGCATCAAATCTAATGCGCACCATGATTTTGGAGAGGAAATTTGACTGAAAAAGTGGAGTGATACGAGTAAATACAGTATGTTGGCCTAAATGGGGTTTAGGATTGCAGCCTCAGTACATTGCAGGGCCACAATTGCAATGGGGTTGGATCAAAATGAATGCACTACTGTTCTGAGTCACTATTTTAAGGACCACTAGTGAAATGTATCCGTGTTGTGGGAGTACAATACCCTCCAAACACCATACCCCCAATGCGCAACACCCTCCCATGCACAACACATGCCGATATGTATCAACACCCATGCACATGCAACCCCCCATGTGCAACATCCCCCATGCGTATCAATCTCTAATGCGCAACATCCCCTGTGTGCATCAGCCCCCCATGCGCAACACCCCCCATGTGCAACATCCCATATGTGCAACATTCCCCCATGCACAACATTCCCCCTTGTACAGCATTCTGCCATACGCAGCATCCCCGCCAGTGCACCCTCCTTCCCAGTGCATCAGGCACCAGGCACCAAATTGCTGGATGTTACTTAATCTTCAATGTTAAGTATAGGACAAAAACACATTGCACCCCTTTTCAGCCCCTTATGAGTTAAACTTCTCAACATTGGTTCTTGGTGGGTGTTGATGTCACAGAAGGAACAGCCCCTGCCCCCAAATTTCATGCTTCTCAGTCCAGGGGTTGGGGCAGGGCCCTGATCAGTCATCAATTCTTCAATGTAAAGTATAAGGAGGAAAACGGATTGCACCCCTTTTCACCCCCTTCTGGTTGGAATTTCCAAAAATTGGTTCTTGGTGGGTGCCTCCATCATGGAACAAACACCCTCCCCAAATTTCATGCTTCTAGACCCAGCGGTTTTGGCTGGCCATTGATGAGTCAGTCAGTGAGTGAGTCAGTCAGACCTATTAATTAGCTATTAATTTTTTCATTTTCTTGTAAACCGCTTTGTGAACTTTTTAGTGGAAATGCGGTATATAAATACTGTAGATAGTCAGTGATGTTTCATATATATATATGAAAATATATATACAGTGGCGCCTCACGTAACAAATTTAATTCGTTCCGGAGGCATGTTCTTTACGTGAAACATTCTTTACTTGAAGCGGATTTTCCCATAGGAAATAATGGAAACCCAGACGATTGGTTCCACAACTCCAAAAATATTCATATAAAAATATTAACTGGATGTAATGATGACAGAACACTGAGAATGAATTCAAAACATGCATTCAATGTGCATGATCTTATGAAGTCTACTTAGGCTGCAGTCCTAAAGACACTGTCCTGGGAGTAAGACCCATTTAACACAATGGGGCTTACTTCTGGGTAGGCATGGTTAGGAGGCTGCAATCCAAGACACCTTCAAAGTGTCTCCCCACTTTCTCCTTCTCTCCATCCTGAACCTCTCTCTCCCCTGCTCCCTTCTGGCCAGCCCTGAGCTGCTTCCCTCTTTTCCACTGCTCTTCTCTCCATCTGCCCAGCGGACGCCCAGCCACAGGAGGAACAGCATGGAAGTGTTGCTTTCACTTTGGTCAGGTGCGCAAGGCAGCCCTGATCCTTTTTAAACAGGCTGCCGGCCAGTGCGTCTGCCACAACTGCCAACAAACGCTTTCTTTACTTGAAGCACTTTCTTAATGTGAAGCAGAATCCTAGAGAAATTTTTGTTCGTTACGTGAAACATATTTTATGTGAGGCATTCTTTACATGAGGCGCCACTGTGTATATATATATATACACACCATATATATATATATATATATATATATATATATATATATATATATATATATATGTGTGTTAAGGACCACTAGTGAAATGTACCCGTGTTGTGGGAGTACAATACCCTCAAAACGCCATACCCCCAATGCACAACACCCTCCCATGCACAATAATATATAAGGGCTGTGAGTGGCGCAAGCGGTTAAGACGCTGTGCCTGTTAACCAGCAGGCCAGGGTTCGAGACCCGGGTCAGTCCCACAAGACAGGGTGAGCTCCTGTCCTTAGACCAGCTCCACGACACCAGCTGGATCCAATCGTACTGTCTCTGCCTTTCCATTGGACTAATTCAGTTGCGTGGAGAGGGGGATTTGCTGCTTGGGTAACAGCCTATCCTCCATAACAATCCAACCCAGGCTTTCGTGCTTCACATGCACCGTATGCAGCGTCAAGCACAATACCATAGTCTTTCAAGACTGACGGAGGCCTGCTTTATATACCATATGTGTGTGTGTGTGTGTGTGTGTGTGTGTGTGTGTGTGTGTGTTTCAATTTCCATTTTTTGAAATTGCTGTCTAAACAGTTTCTGTTCCTTTTCCTAAGAAAGGCATGTTGCGCTATAGTGGACGAAAACCGTTTGGTTGGGGAGAATAAGAACACCGGTTCCCATCTGATCAGGACCTGCCATCGTCTTCGGTCTCGGAAGTACAAGCAACAGATCTACAGGATACCAGGCAAGTATAGAGAAACGCCCGACAGGAGTACTGCCTGAAGAGTGCACTGGTTAGTCCACTGGCTATAGGTTCTAGTCAGTTGAGCCCACTCAGTGACGCTGAGGGGTTTCTCCGTTGGGTGACCACGGAGGGGGGACCGAGTCCTAGGTAAACTCCCCGGAGCCCAGCCGTTCATTCAGAGGGAGGACTCGTCACCCTCCCCGGCTGAAGAACAATAGGCCCGTTACTCCTTGAGGGCACCAGTCTCTATCCAAAGCAAGGTTTGGGGAGGGAAGAACCTAGCCAGATGGTACTTGGCAGGGAGGGATCCCAACCCAAAGCAGGGCTTGGATAAGAGGGTCTGCCAGACGGCACTTGGCAGCAGTAAAAGTACGCTAGCCTCTGTCCAATAGGGAAATTGGGAAAGGGGGGGGAAGAACCTAGTCAGACGGTACTTGACAGGGAGGGATCCTCACCCAGCACCAAGAATTGGATAGAAGAATCTGCCAGACGGTACTTGGCAACAAAATTGCAACCAGGAAGCTTTTGTATCACCTGTTAAACTATAGCAAAAAGGTTCCTTTTATGTGATTTAGTTTAAACTGTTTCAAGCAAAAGGTATCATTGTAACAAGAAGCATTTCGAGATCCAACCCCTAGTGGATCGCAAGGCCGGTACCAGTGCGAGGCACCGCCGCGGTTCTTGTTGTGAGCCATTGACGAGCCTGGTCACGCAAGCCGGTGGAAGAAGTGAAAGATTTACCCTTTTCTGTTCCTTCCACAAATAAAGTATCCCGATCTTCCTTTTCCCTATTCTGTCTTGTGAGTGCTTTTTGTCTGCACTCTAGAAACAGGTGGCCTAAGAACAGACCTCAGAAGACAGAGACAAGAGGCTCTGTGGGTTAGGAAAAATATGGAAAGCCCCTGGAGTTTGGCTCCAGGAGGGGGGATGGAGGCAACTGAGCCTGCCCCGTCACTGAGAATTTTAAAAGTTGTAGTTTAATTGTGTATTGCATTGGAGGAAGAAGCCCCCCCCCATCTCTCTCTCTCTCCCTCCTCTGGGCTGGCTGTGATGAGTTGACTTGCAGAGCTGCCAGAGGAGAGCAGAGATTTGGTAAAAAACAGCAAAGTGAATTTTAAAATTTAATGTTTAGTGGATTTTAAATTTGTGGAAAGACTAGCATGGCTCAGGTGCGCAGTAACCCTGCACATAGAAGACCACAGCAGAGTCAGTTGTGTGTAACTGTAAAAGAAATTTTAATACCTGGAGAATGCATGTGTTCTGACTCTGTGTCTATAGGCAACTTATTGAATAATTCCAAGGTTACCATACTGTCTAGAGGTTTTTGCATTAGTTCTTTGTTCTAAAAACATCATCTGGTTTACAATGCTTTGTGCTTGAAGCTATATTGTGGTTTTGTTGCTTGCAAAAAAAAAATATTTTGCTCAAGCTCCCTGTATTAGCAAAGCTGAATAGAGCCTCCAATAGCAGGTATGAGCTACCATAAATAAAAAATAGTGCACCTTAACATGTTGTGTTTTGCTGCTTGTGAGGTTCTAAAAAGGCAGGCAAGTTGGTCTGATTAATTGTCTTGTGGTTTAAGTTGCATCCTCTATGTTGCCAAACAATAAGTTCTATGAAATAGCTCTGGAGGCCAACAGTAAAAAGTATGTATGGCGTGCAATGAAAGACATTCAAAAAGTTAATTTACAAGGACTAGTAAAGTGTAACTTCTATTTACAGTTGCAGATAAAACAATGGAACCTCAACCATAGAGTGGACCCTGCTGTTGAATTCTCTCCCTGTGTGCATGGTCATCAAACAGTGCAAAAGCTTTAAGATTGCCCAATAACCTATTGGCCAATTTTTTTGCTTTTAAGGGGGGAATATAGTGGACGAAAACCAGTTATTAAAATTTATTAGAATTTATTAGAATTATTTTAATACCTTTGAGATCATTCTGTAAACCCAGGCAGCTTGCAGACACACATTCCCAGGCAGAAGCTTTCAAATCAACTTTCACAGGTTTCCAGGAAAAGGGATTATAACATCACAATGCATTGTCTCAGTCTCAAGCACTGATAAGATCTGCAGTAAATTGCCCACTTAAAACTTGTAAACTATGCTTATCGGAAAGGAAATCTCCCCTCTTTTGTCTTTCCTAACCCTGCAGCCTGGAAGGAAAGAAAAACAATACAATGAAAATATTAATTGTTAGGCAAGACGGAAGGACTTATTTGGAGCCCAAAGATTATAAAATTAAAATAAAATTCTTAATTCCTTTTCTTGTGAGAACAGGAAGCCCGAATGGACCAGCCAGATGTGAAACCTATGCGTGCTTGATAACAACGAATGTCCTCCATTGTAGTAATGTGTAGTCATGGATCTTACCATGTCCTGTCCCCTTCCACCATCCAGGAAGCCACTTGAGATAAAATCTTTACCTGTATGAATCCTCTTGTCATGAATAGAATAATCTCTTTATGTACAGTTTTGCCTATGTGACAGTTAAGCTATAAAAATTGTGTGCAAAGTGTGCTAGGCACTCAGTCTTTTTGGGAGGCAGAAATTCTGCCCGACTGTAGTCTGAAGCTTCAATAAAGATATCTCTTGCTTGCATAAGCCTCTTCTGGGTTTTTCCTGTTGGTACCAATCGCATTTCCATAACAGCGCTATGGCCATTGATCAGGGTGCAATGCTGCCCCCCCCCACACACACATATACACACACACACAGAGAGAGAGGAGAGAGAGCGAGAGAGAGAGAGAGAGCTGTGAGGGAGAGAGTAGTTAGGTGGGCAATCAAGAGAGTCCTTGCAGTGAACACATGCAAAAATAAGGATGACTTCTCTGCAGTGGCAAAGCTAAGGGGGGGGGCTCAAAGCACACCATTTTGCAGGTAGCCTTGTTTAATTTCATGCTGCAAAACTTGCTAATTATTTCTAATAGAGGTAATTAGGAAACATTCTTAAGAGGCATTCCCTCTCCTCTCTCCTCCCGGGCTGTCCTCAAGGTTTTGTGACATGTTCCTCCCCAACAGAGGAAATGGTCAAAATGTCAACATGAGTCATTCACAATCATATTCAGATTTAATGGCTCAACTGAGGTACATTTGATGAGTCAACTATAATTTTCTTGAATTGGGAGACGGTCCTAATTTGAATGCAGTATCTGTTTTCTTTTTACCGCTGCTAGGAAACAATTAGCCAGTGGCATTTGCTCAAGGAAAGAAGTGTTTGCGCAAACACCTTTGGAAGATAGTCAGTATCTCCACCAAGTACCAAATTTGCCTCTTCCAAACACCAGTCTTGCCAATTCTCCATCAGGTTTGGCTACGGTTAAGGGTGCATTAATTTTTCTGCTGCCACTACAGCCTACTAGAGTGCTTTGCGCCACATCTCTGATGTGCCTGCCATTTGTCACCTTGAGATCTTTCCAGAGAAAGGCAAAAAACCATTCTTTAAGCTGGGTGAATTACACCATTACAAGAAAGTAGGAAGTCCAGTTACCTTGCAAGGGTTTGTGTCGAAAACCTATTAGGACATATTTCCTGGCTGGGTAGCAGCGATAGGTGTGCTGCGCATGGGTGAAAGACATGAACCTCTTGGCGATGAGATTGTGACTGTGGAGCTTGGGCATGGGTGGTCTCTCTGGCTGTCAGAAAGCCTCTAGGGGCAAGGTGGTGATGGCATGTCCAGGTTGGGACAGAATCCCTGATATGGCCCCAGGTTCCATAGTGGTGACGAATGCCACTGAGCTCAAGGGTATCTTGGGCCATGCATGAGTAACCAAACTAGCCCTTTCCAAGGGTTTCCCAATTCCACATGGAAATGATCCATGCACATTTTCTGATCATGAGTTCACTGAGAAGTGCTGATGGTGCTAACGACACAGTCTTGTGCTACTATGAGGAACCGAGTTCCACTATGGCTATAAGAATGGCCACTATGGCTCTCTGGAATGAGAGCCTCAGTTTTTGTAAATGACATCTATTATAACAGACCCGCTAAACCACAAACTCAAGCAGCCAAAGGAAACACGGTTTCCTTTTTATTAAATTTAATATTTATTAAATTTATTAAAATGTATTAAATGTACTGTATTAAATATAAAACAATTACATATAATTTACTGTATTTATTCAAATATAACACTCACCTTTTCAAGCCAAATTCAGTCTCTAAAATCAGGGTGCGCATTGGATTTGATGTTAATTAGAATTGAGTAAATGCAGTATTTCGATTACAGGTATAAGGTGTGCATTATATTTGATGGTCCATTATATTCTAGTAAATACGGTATTATATGTCATGGAAAGAGAGGAGAGATAGAATCATAGAATCAAAGAATCCTAGAGTTGGAAGGGACCTAGTAGGTCATCTAGTCCAACCCCCTGCCTGCAGCACGAAATCCCCCTAGAGCATCCCTGACAGGTGCTCGTCGAGCCTCTGCTTAAAGATCCCTAGTGAGGGAGAGTCCACCACCTCCCTTGGCAATCTGTTCCACTGCCGAACCGCCCAAACCGTCAGGAATTTTTTCCAGATATCCAACCGGAATCTCCTCTCTTGCAGTTTGTACCCATTGGTTCAAGTTCTGCTTTCAGAAGCAGCTATGAACAAATGAGCCCCTTCCTCCCTATGACAGCCTTTCAGGTATCTGAAGAGGGTAATCATGTCTCCTCTCAGCCTCCTCTTCTCCAGGCTGAACATCCCAAGTTCCCCCAACCTTTCCTCATAGGGCTTCCCTTCCATCCCACTGATCATTCTTGTTGCTCTCCTCTGGACTTGCTCCAGTTTGGCTGCATCTTTCTTAAAGTGAGGTGCCCAGAACTGAACACAGTACTCAAGGTGAGGTCTCACCAATGCAGAATAAAGAGGAACTATAACTTCTCGTGACTTGGAAGCTACAGTCCTCTTAATGCAGCCTAAAATGGCATTTGCTTTCTTTGCAGACACATCACACTGCTGACTCACGTTCAGCTTGTGATCCACGGCAACTCCAAGATCCCGCTCACATGTTGTGCTGCCAAGCCAAGTATGCCCCATTTTATACCTGTATTTTTGGTTTTTATTTCCTAAGTGCAGAACTTGCACTTCTCCCTGCTGAAGTTCATTCTATTTGTTACAGCCCAGGATGATCACCCTGTTTTGAGCAGAGTCAGACCAGAGCTTGCTTCCTTTTCTGGTGGGGATCCCTGTTCCTGATCCCTGATCCCTGTTCCTGTGTGAACCATTTCTGGCAGCAATTCAACAGATGATGCTTTCTGCCTCAGCACACACTGGTGTTGGTGTACCAGAAAATATTGTCCCTATTGAATGTCTACCTGTTTTGGACACACACCTTGGAGGAAACATGGCTATCAGACTTTTCGGAAGGTAGAGGAAGTCCCCACAGGTAAGCAATGAGCATATCCCAGACCTCACAGTGGTGCCCTTGAGATACCTGGCTAGGATCAGTGGTGCAGAAGAATATCCACCTGCCTGCTGGGAGCCTTGGTTCAACTCCTCTCCCCAACTCCACTTGAGGTTCAATTAAATTCTGTGGCAGAAACAGATCTACACATGCTCAGAGGCACTCTGGTCCTTTATGCTAAGTGTTGGCCCCTGTCGACAAAGCATCACAATCACTGATGGTGCAAAAACCCCAACCGTGACATCTCCCATGTGATTTTATTTCAGCTCCACCAAGATGACTCATATATCTGTTTTATCTTGTCTTGCGACATTTGTTTAGGCAACAGTCACCTAAATAAAGGCAGCCTTTCTGATGACGAACGGGTGCATCACACAAAAGGATTTGCATGGCCCAATGCGGTAAATAGGCAAACAGTTTAGGCATCTTCCCGAATGTGTTGTGAATTCTCAGTTTGGGTAGCTAGTTTGCAAGCCAGGACTTGTCTGTATCATACCTATATTGTATATTGTCTTTAATGCCTGGGAAATGCTTTCTGGCCTTTGGGAGTTATAGAATTTGGGGTGTGGATTATGTGGGAAAGAGAGTTAGGGCACAGTCCAGAGCAAGTTCAGCTTTCTCTGCCCTAAGCAGAAAGTTATGCTTGCATCCAGAGAGTCAGGAAGCCTGGGCTGCCCTAACTGCTCCAGAGCATGCTAAGTAATTGACACATGGGGAGGACCTGCTCCTGAGGAGACATCCCTCAGATCACACTGAACAAGGAACAGCTGGGAGCCTTGGTTCAACTCCTCTCCCCAACTCTACTTGAGGTTCAATTAAATTCTGTGGCAGAATTTGTGGTGCCTACAGTGTGGTGCCTACAGTGTGGTGCCTACAGTGGTGACACAACTCTGTGCATCACCTGGTGCGGAGGTCTGTGCATCACCCCTGGGATGCACGCAACCCCCTATCTGGACTGCGCAGTTGCCAAAGTTGGCACCTGCGCAGTTGTTTCTGAAGCCAACTGGCTTCAGAAAGAGTACTGCGCAGGCACCATCTCTGACAGTTGTGCAGTACTTTCCTGAAGACTTTCGGCTTCAGAGGAGACTGTGCAGGCATCAGTTGGTGCCTGTGCAGTACTCTTTCTGAAGCCATTTGGCTGCTGCTCCGCCTCCTGAGTGAGGCCAAATGGCCGTGCAGAGGTGCGGACTTCCTCTGCTCTAAGGAAGTCTCCTCTGAAGCTGATCGGCATGCTCAGTGTGTTTCTGCACAGTGCATCTCAGCTGGCCATTCAGGCCAGTTCCGAGGACGAGTGGCAGCTTCTGGCTGCTGCTCCGCCTTGGAGCAGGCCTGAATGGGTGCACTGATACCCAAGGCCTGCCAAAGGACAGTCAAACTCCTCCGACGCATCACCCCATACGGAGCACATCACCCAATGCAGCCCACACCAGCCACTCCAGTCTGGTGACACCACTGGGTGCGTGCCTTATAAGGAGTCCCTGATGAGATGCCAGTACATTCTACAGTGAATACAAGGGCTTCTTGGAGTGGCCTGCTGTATCCTGAGGTTTGTGGGCAGCCGTAGTTTGTAACATATCCTGAGGTTGAGAGGCAGGGGTTGCAGCTACGCTGGCCAAGAATTCAGATTTTTGGTCAACACTGCCATTCTTACTTGGGCCTTATCATTGACCTCTATGGGTCTACTCATTACTATACCTGCTCCTGAGGTGGTATAACTCTGAGGGCTGGAAGACGGCATTTCTGCCTTGGAAAAAGGCTTTGGATACAGAGTAACTGCTCTGCCCTAGGTAATGCTAAACATGCCCTCAACATGCCTCTTCTGAGCTGCCTAGGCTGCCCCCAGTTAAGGCAGAGCAGGTCCACCTCTCTTAGGGCACCCTATGTTGCCTTGCTCTGCCCTAAGCCTTTTCCAGAGTAACTGGTGTGGAGCATCTTGCAGTGCCCCAACCTAGTGTTAGATAGGGCAACCCAAGGGCTCTTATGTGGACAGATTGGTTGCTCTGGATTGTGCTGCCAGCTTGAATGACCAACTGGACCAATGGCAGCCAACTGGAATGACCTGGGAACTGGTACGGCTCCAACTGGACCAAATGCTCCTGATTAGGTTCTGTGCCTAAGGGCCTCCCATGTCAATGTGATCTACTCCAGTCATGGATGCAGTTTTGTTTTTGTGCTTAGATCCATTTCAGGTCATCAATTCACGTGGATTTTTCAAGTACCCATTTGAAAGGCTTTCCATTCTACCTTTGAGATTTAAAGTTTATAATAAATTATATTAATATCGCTAAGGACACAACTGGCATTTGAAAGACATTTGTCCTCTGTCAAGTCAAAGTGGCAGCTGATGTCCCATCACCCCATCCCCATTTGTTTTTCGGTTAGTTCATTCAAACGTCTGTTCGTTTGTTCCCTTGTTCATTCGTACGTCTGTCTGTTCGTCTGTTCCTCCATTCATTCACATACTTAAGCACAATCCTAAGCAGGTCTACTCAGAAGTAAGCCTCATTGAGTTCAATGGGACTTGCTTGCAGGTAAGTGCAGACTCAGTCACTCACATAGACTGCAATCTCTTTACTGGGAGTAAGAGGCCCTGAACACTGTGGGGCTTACTTATGAGTCAACATGGTTAGGACTGCACTCTTATTTATTTATTTATTTATTTATTTATTTATTTATTTATTTATTTATTTCATATACATACTTACTCTCATTTACATACACACTCTCACTCACTCATTAATTCATTTACATACACACTCAGTCACTTGTTTGTTTGTTTTTATACCCTGCCTTTCCCCTTGCCAATGCCTAAGGCAAGGCTGTCCAGACATCTGGCTTTCCCCGGACACCTCCGGTATTTATTACCTTGTCCGGGGGGTGGGGGGGAGTAGGGAAACGCACAAGACAGGGTGAGCTCCTGTCCTTAGCCCAGCTCTGCAACACCAGCTGGATCCAATCGTATTGGCTCTACCTTTCTATTGCACTAATTCAAGTGGCGTGGAGAGGGGGGATTTGCTGCTTGGGAAAACAGCCTATCCTCCATAACAATCCCACCCAGGCTTTTGTGCTTCGCATGCAGCGAATGCAGTGCTGAGCACGATACCATAGTCTTCCAAGACTGATGGAGGCCTGCTTTATAAGTAGAGAATAACAAGATTTAAAATTTTTTGGCTAGCACTGATGTCTATGCATAACACCTGGTGTGACCCTTATCCCCAGTACCCCTAGCAACTTCACTGAGCATAATGACACACTTCAAAAATTAAAAAACAGGACATCTGTTTTGTCCTGTGTGTCAGCAGTTCAGTTATTTTCAGGCCACCCAGATCCCAGGGTAGAGCACCCTTTGGCCTCTCTGAGATCCCAGCAAGCCTCCCACAGCCTGCTGGGCACAACTGCACCTCTGAACACAGGAAAAAGAAACTCAGGCTGGGAGGGGAAAGAGAGGGTCTGCCCCACATCTTGAGCAAGACTTTCTATTTCCCACGTTCCACGATTCACTGCATATGTCCTGCCCACTGCTTAGTCAGACCAGCTGCCCACAGGGGACCTGTCTCCAGAAACAATTTGCATGAAAACGTACGGCTGAACATGAAAATATCAGACAGGGGAAGAGGTTCCCCATTGATGATTCCATGTGGCTTGGTCATTGGTGTGGAAGAATGAGCCCCGACGAGTTGTTTCCAAACACCTGGACTTGCGCCTACCAGTTTTTGCATGCTCCAGTTTAGGCTTAGGCAATGGTGTTATGGGGGGAGGTTCACACTGGATGGTGGTTTGACGTTACTAAAGGCCATAATTTTTAAAAATCTTGGTACTTTTCAAATAATACTTACTACCGCAGTGCTAATAGGTGTCAAATAATAGGTGTTACTGCAAGATATGGTGCTTATCCCCATTACAAAGCTGCAGATATAGCATTGTCTGAAGATGTCTCCATTGTCATATGGCCAGTGTGACTAAATGCCAATGGCACATAGAATGCTGCGACTTTCCTATCAAAGTGGTACCTACCATATTTAATTGAATCTAACGCACACCCAATACTTATATTCAAAATACCACATTCAGTTGAATCTAATTAACTATCAAATCTAACATGCACCATGATTTTCGAGACTAAGGGGAAATCCAGAGTAACTACGGGGAGTCCTTGCTCCGGTGTAAGATCAACTTACTTGGATTCCAATATGAATTTCCCATAGGTTTTCACTAGGTGGTGCAGTAACTGTGGGTGCACGTAAAGTCTCTTATGTGCTCCCGTAGTTACTCTGGATTTGGGGGTAAATTCGGCTGGAAAGGGTGAGCCAGTATTTATCAACTTGCATTTCCATGCTTTCAAACTGCATGAAATTACCAGAAATCCCTGCTTCTCGTCCTATGTTTTCTCTGCATGCTTTTCCTGGAACCTCCCAAAAGTCAGAGAAGGAAATATATGAATCAATACCT
This sequence comes from Cryptoblepharus egeriae, assembly GCA_030015325.1. NCBI lineage: Eukaryota > Metazoa > Chordata > Lepidosauria > Squamata > Scincidae > Cryptoblepharus > Cryptoblepharus egeriae. The sequence goes on from JAREYC010000012.1 coordinate 23,899,870, forward strand.
AGGCATTTGATTATGCAAAAAAGAAAAAGTCTTCCTTGCAAATTCCTACTTCCTGTTCAATTTAACAATCTTCTCCTCTGTAGGTTGATGGGTGTGCACCAGGAACACTTCCTCTATTCCATGGCTTCTCTGGAATTGCCCTTCTTCATTTACTTGTACCAACAATCCAGATAATATTGTTGCCTGATTATGGTAGCATAGCTAAAGGGGGGTTGGAGCAGTCAGCCTTGCAGGGAGTTGTGCAAGGGGTCATTATAAGAAACATACCCACCCAGGGTGACCATATAGAACGGAGGACACCTTTAAGCATTACATAGAAATTTTGGCAGGTGCTTCTATGTTGCATTAAACCTTCTATGTTGCATTAAACCTGCCTGAATGTTATCTTCTATGAAATAAAGGTAGAGGTGCACTGTCCTCCATCCGATATAGTCACCCTATACCCACACTCTGCTCAACCCTCTCCGATCCCTGCCCACTGATGATTTTTGGTAACTGCAAAAATCAGAAAACTGTTCCCTTTTGGATCACTGTGCCTTCTTCTCATTACAAATTTTATCACACCAGCATTACCAGTTGCCATTTCCAGTAAACCAGCTGTTTTCACTTTCCCTGGAGCACTGCTGTTTACTCAGTGAAAGGTTGGTTTAAAATCAATACTGGAACCGTTTGTGTCTTGGCACATAGGGATGCAAGAATCATGCACCTGACATTTCTCATAGGCGACCACTGTGGATGCTGACTTTAAATGACAGCTTAGAGAGGGTGTTTGCTTTAACTTTAATCCACGTATAAGGAGTATAATGGAGGAGGTGAGGTTATGTAGGTTGCTTCTCCCCTCCTTGTGACACATGTAGGTCATCCACCAAAACCAACTGGGAACAGTTCAGGAGGTATGTCCCTTCCACCCACCCACTCATCTCCTTTTGTGAACACCATTTTTTCCTCCTGTGCAAGAAAAAGTGGAGATGGATGTGACCCCCCTCCAAATAAACTATTTCCCCAACAATTTCATACTCCCAGTGTTTTTCAGCCTGTGGTTTGTGACCCCTGTGGGGTCACAAAGCCTCATTTGGGAGAGGTTGCAGCACCCCATGCAAAAGAGGGCTTCGATCTGACCCAGTCATGGTACTGCCTTATCAAAGCTGAGTTCTTGATATATCCTGCACAGCTCCTTATCACTCTCTGGCCCAACAGCTCCTGAATATTCACTGGATTCCACCATGCAGGGTTGATGTGTAGACACAAGAGGTTGGAAAGAGAGCAGGTGGGGTGGAGTCAAAGCTGCAGAGTGGGCAGATTGGGTCTTGGAGTGATGGTGGGTTCACAGTCTCATGCTTAACTGATTGACTGATTGATTGATTGCTGTCTGGCATAATGGCGGGCAACCTTCTTTCCAGCTAGCCAACCATCTCCTCATCTTCAGGGAATTGTTTTATCATGGGATAGTTTTTAGTTACTAAAATTAAATTTATTAAATTTAGTTAAAAACAGAAGATCTCCACCATTGAGTTAAAAAGAGAGATCTCCAGATGATCTCCAACAGTAGGTCATTCTGACCTACTCTTTTCTTCAGAAACTCAAAAATCAGAGTTATCTCTTGATTTTTATCAGCCTGGCTAATTATCTGCCACACCTGGTTGATAACATGCTTCTTAGCAAGGAGAACCTGGGCAAGGCAAGATATTCATATTTAGAGGAACATTCATTAGTCTAGTTCTTGCTACTTAATACTGATGTCCAGAGAAATCGGTCAAAGTAAACAACTAAAGTACTTTGTTACGAGGCCATGACCCACCATTGGGTCTGGCGGTACCATTGTGACCCACCATGAAACACCCCTGCAAGTTTGGACATTTGAGTTTTGGCTTTGATCTAGACACTTCTGAGATGTAGAAGGAATAAAGTAAGGAAAAAAGGAATGGAGTCATAGTGTCTCTATTGGTTGCACAGTTGTTCCTCTATTGATGACCTTGGAGTTCCACTGAATTCATAGCCAAAAAAACCCTTTTCAGCAGAAATGGATCTGCAACTTTTCATTTTTGTTTTGCAATTATGGTATCTGCAAACGATCCATTTCTGTTAAATAAATTGATCTGAGTGAGGCAACAGACAGGAACAAGGCAAAGGTGGAAATTCCCCCCAAGATGGCTTCTTGCCACAAACTGTCTCGTTCTTCACGATTCACGATTCACAAACTGTCTGGTTCTTATTACTAATGTATTGACACTTCTCTTATTCATGTAGTAACCAGATTGCACTTCCTCCCTCACTGAAATTCTTGTGTTTTGTGTCATTGGAAAATTGGCCAGGGAGACCCGGGTGAAGATTTTGCCTTTTCTAGGGTCTCACTTGGGTACCCTCAGTCCAACCCCTCTCTCTTTGGCAGCTGTAAAAGGAGCATCCTTAAAGTCTTGCCAACCAATGTGAGTCCCAGTAGAGGGTTCATCTAAAAAGTGGGTCCCAAAAGGTTCTGGAACCACAGGTCTAAAAGATGTCTTGCTATAATGCCATATGATGTATTTGTAATAGTTTTGTTTGACTTAATTTGTTTGATTTTGTAAGTACTCACGTAACAAATTTAATTCGTTCTGGAGGCATGTTTGTTACGTGAAACGTTCTATACGTGAAGTGGATTTTCCCATGGGAAATAATGGAAACCCAGACGATTGGTTCCACAACCCCAAAAATATTCATCTAAAAATATTAACTGGATGTAAAAATGATGACAGAACAATGGGATTGAATTCAAAACATGCATTCAATGCGCATGATCTTATGAAGTCTGCTTAGGCTGCAGTCCTAAAGACACTTTCCTGGGAGTAAGACCCATTTAACACAATGGGGCTTACTTCAGGGTAGACATGGTGAGGAGGCTGCAATCCAAGACACCTTCAAAGTGTCTCCCTACTTTCTCTTTCTCTCCATCCTGAGCCTCTCTCTCCCCTGCTCCCTTCTGGCTAGCCTTGAGCTGCTTCCCTCTTCTCCACTGCTCTTCTCTTATAGTGGACAAAAACCAGTTATTAGAATTTATTAGAATTTATTGGAATTATTTTAATACCTTTGAGATCATTCTGTAAACCCAGGCAGCTTGCAGACACACATTCCCAGGCAGAACTTTCACAGGTTCCCAGGAGAAGGGATTATAACATCACAATGCATTGCCTTAGTTCCCAGGCATTGATATAGTCAGCAGTAAATAGCCCACTTAAGACTTGTAAAGTCTGCTTATCTGAAAGGGAATCCCCCCCCCTTTGTCTTGCCTAACCCTGCAGCCTGGAAGGAAAGAAAAACAATACAATAGAAATATTGATTGTTAGATAAGACGGAAGAACTTGCCTGAAGCCCAAAAGATAATAAAATTAAAATAAAATTTTATTTCCTTTTCGTGTGAGAACGGAAGCCCGGATGGACCAGCCAGATGTAAAACCTATACGTACTAGATAAAAGTGAATGTTTTCCATTGTAAAATGTGTAATCATAAATCCTACCACATTCTTTTCCTTCCTAAGCCAGGAAGCCTCTAGAGATAAAATCTTTTCCTGTATGAATTTCTCTTGTCATAAACAAAATAATCTCTTTATGTAAAAGTTGCCTTCTTGACAGTTAAGCTATAAAAAGTATGTGCAAAGTGTGCTAGGCACTCAGTCTTTTTGAGGGGCAGAAACTCTGTCCGACTGTAGTCTGGAGCTCCAATAAAGATATCTTTTGCTTGCATAAGCCTCTTCTGGGTTCTTCCTGATATTACCACTCATATTTCCATAACACTCTCCATCTGCCCGGCGGACGCCCATCCACAGGAGGAACAGCATGGAAGTGTTGCTTTCACTATGGGCAGGTGTGCTAGGCAGCCCTGACGCTTTTTAAACAGGCTGCCGGCCAGTGCGTCTCTTCCAACTGCCAACGAATGTGTTCTTTACGTGAAGCACAGTTTGTCACGTGAAGCAGAATCCTAGAGAAATTTTTGTTTGTTACGTGAAACATACTTTACGTGAGGCGTTCTTTACGTGAGGCGCCACTGTAAAATAATTTGTAAAAAAAATTGTAAAAAAAGGTTGTGTTCACGCCATAGGCAGAGGCAATCTTTCTCAGAGTTGAGGAGCACCAGTTGGGCAGCCTTTCAGGCTATCATGTTTCCAGAAGCAGATAACCATCAGCCGTTGGGACAAAAGAAGGCCAGCTAGACTGGTCAGATCAAGCACAGCTCCTCTTAATGGTGCTGAGGTCATTCCCCATTTCTTAGATCTACACACCTTGGATGAAAGAGGCAGTTCTTATACTGATCTGTGCACCCGAGCGCCTTCAAAACCACAGCCAGAGTCAATCCCACCCTAGATTCACACTCGACTCCATCTCTGGGCCCACCTGAGTGCCAAAATTGCCTGATCTTAAGAACTGGTGCACCCACGCATTGGACTGAGTGGCCCTCACAGTGCCTCACCACAGCCACAACGGGGGGGAGGGGTGCAAGGTGCAAAGGTGCTTCTCAGAATCAATGCTATTTTGGGACATCTCCAACCCTCAAGAGTGCATGAAAGAAACCCCAACCTCTGGGTGAGACCTGTGTTGGCTGATGTGCAAAGCCACAGAGATCTTTCCTGGAGAGGCAGAGAGGTGGAAAGTTGAATACCCAACTGACTGTTCTTAGAAGCTGGGGGTGGGAAAAGGGTTGGAGGGCTCAGACATAGTCATTTGGGGAGGGGAGAATACAGATTCTTTGGGTGGGCCATTTTGGGGTCTCCAGGTTCATTCCACCCTGCCGAGTCCTACTCTGGGCTGCCCCCATTCCAGATCTGGTCTCCCCCTCTGTGTGCTTCAGTAACCAGTGTTCCTACACCAACCTGGAGGTGCTACTATGGCTTGAACCCAGGACTGTCCGAATGCAGTGAGAGATTCAGTAGCCACCGACCACTCTATAAGCCTACCCCCTCCAGGCATGCTGGCCGCAGTTTTCTCTGATCCACCTGTCCAGTACACAGTGCCCTGGAAGCAGATGAAGAGGGGGTGGTGGTGGCTCCACCAGCCCAGTTCCAGCAAATGTGGTCAGATGCACTCTCTGTGAACCAGCCTCCCCCCAGACCCCTCAGCAAAGGAGATCAGCAGCACTTATAATGGTCCCTCAATGAGCATTTGCATCTCGGCTGTTTTCGTAAAAGCATCACAGGGCAAGAACCTGTATTGACAAGCTAATGGGAAAAAATCTGACATTTCTTGGAATTGATGCGCAGTCATTTCAAGACGAAGACAAGATGCATCGCAGGCCGACAGGTCGGAGAAGCCACCTGGGGATGTGGTGGGCAAATGGAAGAACATCAGGTGTGATGGTGGAAAGCAGAGATGCACACTCGACACCTGCCTAACCCCTAAGAGTGGTGCCAACGTTGCGACCCTGACCAGCACAGGAATTGTGCTGGGATTTGTGCCAGCCTTTCTATGAGTTAGGATTGAGTTGTTAGTTCTTGTACATAACACCACACTACTCCCTTCCTTTTTTCTGTGCATTTCTGCTCAAGGATTTGTGACATGCAACTCAAAATTATTCAGCCTCACAACTCGTGGACTTGCGACTGAGACAGTGACACAGCCTTGTGTCTGCTATTAGTTGAAAGATTATTTTTCTAAATCCAGGTACGACTGGGGTAGGCTGTAACTTGCGGGCTGAGGGGTTGGTAACTCGTGACATCGGCTTAGCGACTCGGATGCATCCCCAGTGGATAGCAAGTCCATGGGACCTGCTGAAACAGTTCCTTTTGACTCTTGTCCTGACTTTTCCCGCAGCGCATTGGCAAGACCTCAAAGCATTCTCGCTTGGCTCACTGCCGATCTTGAAACGGCAATCTGCACCACATCCAGTCACTGGCAAGACATGCGGCCACCACAGCACCTCTACTTTCTGTTTCACTCTTGCGTGTTTTCTGTAAACGGATTCATTTCTTCTCCCTTTTTCTTTCATTGCCTGGTCCGTTCATGACCCTTGTCCCTGTAACACCTTTTGCTTTTATTTCTTATCAGCACCCAACTCTCTAAAATGTCCCCTTTCTTTTTTTCTTTCTGATTAGTTCTGCAAGTATTACTTTTATAGAGAGGTATTCCCAGAAGTCATGCCCTTCTCCATTGGATCATAATTTAGATCCATAATCAGAGAGATGGTGTCATGGTTAGGAAGTTGGACTGACACCTGGAAAATCCCGGTTCAAATCCTAACTTCCTGAGTGACCCTTGGTCAGTCATTCATTCTCAGCCTCACCTACCTTGCAGAATTGTTGTGAGGACAGTGGGAGAGGAGGAACTAAAGCTTTGTAAACCGTCTTGGGCATTCGTGTTGGCATGGGAAAGGCATCAACTGCCACCGAACCTGGGGGGCTCTACTTAGTTACCCCCTAGTAACTAAGACTACTTAATAGACCACTTTACACAGACCACTTTACATCCTATTTACAAAATATATATGTACAGTGGCGGCTCACATAACAGAATTAATTCGTTCCAGAGGCAGTTTCTTTACGTGAAACTTTATTTACGTGGAGCGAATTTTCCCACAGGAAATAATGGAAACTCAGATGATTGGTTCCACAACCCCAAAAATATTCATCTAAAAATATTAACTGGATGTAAAAATGATGACAAAACACTGGAATTGAATTCAAAACATGCATTCAATGTGCATGATCTTATGAAGTCTACTTAGGCTGCAGTCCTAAAGACACTTTCCTGGGAGTAAGACCCATTTAACACAATGGGGCTTACTTCAGGGTAGACATGGTTATGCAATCCAAGACACCTTCAAAGTGTCTTCTCTCCATCCTGAACCTCTCTCTCCCTTGCTCCCTTCTGGCTATCCCTGAGCTGCTTCCCTCTTCTCCACTGCTCTTCTCTCCTTCTGCCCAGCGGATGCCCAGCCACAGGACGAACAGCGCAGAAGTGTTGCTTTCACTATGGGCAGGTGCGCTAGGCAGCCCTGACCCTTTTTAAACAGGCTGCCGGCCAGCGTGTCTGCCCCAACTGCCAACAAATGTTTTCTTTATGTGAAGCACTTTCTTTACGTGAAGCAGAATCCTGGAGAAATTTTTATTTGTTACATGAAACATACTTTATGTGAGGCGTTCTTTACGTGAGGCACCTCTGTAAGTCTATATACATTAGAAAATTTAATATTCACAAATCTGTGTGATGCCCTTTAACAAGTGGAGGGAGCCACTACTCCACTCAACCGGAGTAACCTCCAATCATCAACAGACCTATCCTCCCCGTGGCTTCATCAAACCCCCTTTCAAAACTACCCGAACTAGTGGTTACCACCACATCCTGGATAAATTAACCTGCCAGAGCAGAGATGTCACCCTAGGGTGCTCAAACACCACTGGTCAGCCCTGACAATGCTGATCAACTGTGTGCACCATGTGTATCATTGCACACTTATGAAGATAGGAATTTTTTTTGGAGGAGGAAGGGGAAGACGTGGGCCTGGACTGGGATGAAGCCACTGCCTGGATCTGTGAGTCGCACGGCTTCTCTGCTGTGACAGGAATAACAGGATCTGCACAAATTCTCAGGAAAGGTTCTTCCTGTCCAGAAACCCATTACTATTTGAAAATGGGCATGTCCCACACTCCAAGCATTTCCAAGGAAAGCAACTCATCAGTCAATTAGATGGGACCAAATCGCTGCGGGATCAGTATGTTCCGATTTCTCCTATGTTTATTTACTTCTTTATGTGGCCACATGCCATGCACTGGAAGGGATTAAACCAACTTGATTCTGAAGGGGAACTGGGAACAGGTGGATAGACTTGTCTTTTAAATGCACAATTCCTTAAAGGAAGGCATGACTGAGCCGCTCGGCCCACTGGTGACTATATGTCTTATGATCTCCCACATGTAGGATAACCAAGCAAAATGTAGGACATCACAAAATAAAAGCAAAAATCATTTTTATATATTGCTTTCATGTGGTTAATTTAAACACTATTTTCCTTATTATTAAATTTAAAACTATTATACATACAATAAGGCTACATGCTGTCTGCTCACATGAAAAAGGAGAACATTGACTTTTTTCCTGGACACAATACTAAAAAAGAGGACATGTCCTGGAAAAAGAAAACATATGGGTACCCTGCTTGGCCAACTCTGTAGGAAGATGGGACTTGTGGGCTTGTAGTTGCAGGGCCACTTGCAGTTATGCCGGCTGAAAAATATTTATCACCCCACTTTCACTTTGCCTCCCCACATCCTGTTAGTGAAAGTGTTTCAGACTCTTTAGGGGGTCCCTGAAAAACTCTGCAAATGAGTTGGATGCAAGGTTGATCAGGGCCTTGGGGGATGTGGTCTGATCAGTAGGCCGGGTCCTTGGAGGCAAATGGTTTCACTGCCGGGGATAGAGCATGGCTTAGCAGCACATAGTGTAGTGGTTCCAAAACCTTTTAGCACCAGGATCCACTCTTTAAATTGACACTCTATTGTTACCCATCTAGATTAATAAAATTTAAAAATATGGAGAAAGAAACAACATTTTTATTGATAAGTATTAAATCCATAAAATAGATCTTTTTATATTTACACAAGGTTGCAGGAGCTGCATTTCTTGCAAACTGGAAGAGCTGAATTATTTGCAGGGCAATTTGCAGCAATCCGATGTTTGAATAGATACACAGGCAGCAATCAGTTACTGGACTTTTCATCACCAGTGTTTTTACAGAAGGTTTTGTTGAGGGCTTCGAGACCTACCGAAAAACAGATCAGGGCCCAGCAATGGGTCCCGATCCACAGTTTGGGAACCACTGAAGAAGAGGGTTCTCGGGTCAATCCCTGGCATGATTGAGAATGGTCCATTTCTGAGAGGTCCCAATACTGAACTAGAAGGGTCGAGACCTGAGTCCAAGCCTAAGCATGTCTACTCTGAAGTAAGTCCCCTTGTAATAAATGGGTCTTACTCCCTGTTAAAGGAGGATAGGATTAGAGACTCAGTTGTTCAGCTACGGCATTCCTTCCATGATGGTGCTTGTTAGACCAGGGGGGAAAAATCCTAGCAAGCCTGTGCAAGATCTGGAACTGGTTGTGCCGGTTTCCCAACTGCCAGATTACAGTGGCACTAATTCCTGCACAAGTTGACTTCTCATCTTGGTGCCAGCCTGACAACATGGCCTGCCCAAGCAATCAGATCAATTGGGGACTTACCTGCATCTTGTACCCAAGATGCCACTGAATAGAGGTTCCACATAGGGACCCCAACAAGTGTCCCCAAGTTTGTTTAGATCTCCATGAAATGTGTTTCAGATATTCCGGCACTCTTGGCCTGCCCTGCACCCATTCCGATGCCAATCTGTGTCTCCCTCCTGACTCTCCCACAAGCCAGGCGCTGTCTCAAGGCATCTCAGCCTTGGCTCCCTGCCAAGAAGGTGTGCACCTGGCACCCTGCCCGAGAGCAAGATCTTACTCAGAAGAAAGGTTTCCCTTCCAGAGAAGTGTGGGTTTATTTATAGCAAGGGCAATAGGCGGTGTGAACACTGAAGAGAGCATGCTTGCCCAACCGTTGCCATGCCTGGGGGAGGAATTGCAGGGTTGCCCCAGCAAGCTCATTTTAACATCAGATCCTGCAAGGATGGTACAATCTGACCTACTAAGCAGAGGAGGTGGTTCTCCGCTGTGTTTTTTTAAATAGTGGTGCCCTGAATCTCAAAGACAAGAGACCTGAATCTTGGTGCCCTCCCTTGCACCGGCATCCAAATGGTGATGATGTCCCCAGACGCCATCTACTTCTAAAATACAGAGTTGGCACACATACCCATCATGGCTTGTTACCTGGGATGGACTTTCCCTCCATTAATCTGTCCAGCCTTCTTTTAAAAGCATCTGGGCCAGATGCCAACATCACATCATGGGACAAGGAGTTCCACAGGTTAACCACATGAGGGATTTGATTTGTGTATATTCCAAATCTCCTTTTCAAGGCATGTTGGTAGCAAAGGGATGTTTTTAGATGTGATCAAAGATCTCTGGTACAGAAATCTGGAGGACCTCCCTGAAGATCTCTCAGCAATCTCGTGGATCTGGGAGAACCCAGAAGGGCAGGGAGGATCAGGACTCTCTTGCCTGTTTTTCAAACCACTGCAATCATCTACTCTGGGAAGCTGAAAGTGAAACTAAGCCTCTCAATTAGGGGAACAGAAACAGTAAACCAGAACAGCTGTGCTGCAGGGTGGGTGAGGCACCATCTCCAGGACAGGATTGGAGATCCTCCTGACACACACCCAGGGTGGTTTGCCAGCACAGTCCTACAAAACAAGATGAAACTAGTAAGATGAAACTTTGCGCAAAGTAAACCCTTATTTTGGGGGGGGAGGGAGTAATTGCCAATTTGCATCTAAACACACCATCCTTGGACATCCTGGCAGCCTGGAATCTGCTTTCCATATGACATTATTGAGGGCCATGCCAGGTCTTTGCCTAAACGAGGGGATGCAATTGTGAGTGTGGCAAACAGACCCCGTGTATCACCCAGGAACATTAGCCAGAACTCACAGTAATCTGTGAGTCATCACCAGTTTTTTTTGCAAAGAACCTGGAGGGGCTCCTTTCTGAAGTGCAGGGGTTCTGATCACTTTTCAGGATCAAGGGACAACTTAGCATGGTTCCAAGAGGAACAGACAACCCTTGGTTGCAAGGGTTGGTCCCATTGGGATGCCATATGTCCCCCAAAACAGGGACAATCCTGATTTTGGGAGGTTGTGTTCACATACTGGCAAATGGGACACAGGGTCCTGTCCCGATTTTGTGGAAGAAAATTATGGCAACCCTACACCCAGAGGCGTACCTAGGCAAAATGGCGCCCGTAGCAAGGGCTGAAATTTTGCCCCTATCAAAACTGTTAGAAGGGATCCCAGGAGGTCATCTAGTCCAACCCACTGCTTGTAGCAGGAAAGACTCTGCAAAGAACCAGTCAGACTTTTGCTCTTATATATACAGGGTGATTCAAAACAAATGGGACAAAAAGGCAAGCAACCTTAAATTGCTCTAATGGATTTTTTCTTTTTGTCCCATTTATTTTGAATCACCCAGTATATGCTTCCTCCCGGGCCTGCCTTACTCCTCTCCTGCTCTGGGAAATCCTACAGCAGTATGCACAGTGCGTGCAACTTTTTAAATGGTTTCCAGCATGCCCGGTTTTCTGGGGGCGCCTGTGACAACCATGTGGGGAGGCAGCATTATGCACCCCACGCTACACCCCCAGCACCTTGGAGCTGAAACTGGACAGCCACTCTGTCCAATCCTCAGGCTTGCTCTCCATTCCCTCTTTGAATTCTGATGTTGCCTTTTAATGTGTCTCCTGTTTTTTCCGCCCCGGAAAAAAGATCAGGGTTGTCGGTTAGTGGGGTCCTTGGCAACCAACTCTTCCCTCTTTGGCCAGCATTCTGAGTTGATGAGGCTTTCCAAAACTATCACCAAACAAAGTCAGTCTACTTTGGTTTGTTCTGAAACAGGATCCTACATGTGACTCAGCAGTGAGCTATCCGGGCTCTGTTTTGGCGCCTGGATAACGTCTTGCAGAGCATGATGTCTCATTAGCTCTGGCATGGACTGGTCATGGGTGACTCCATCATCTCAGCAGTGACCTTTAGTGCTGAAGCGCAGAGAGACAAGCCTGATCAGCTCATGAGTCGGGCCCTTGGCATGCTTCTTCCCTGATTCATCTGCAGGATTGAGACTATACCTCCCTGAAAAGAAATTCTTAAATGCCGCAGTCAGCAAAAATGCATTATTTGGTGCATTAATTAATTATTTGACTAACTAACTTAGAGTACAATCTTAACCATGTCTACTCAAAAGTAAGTTCCATTGTGTTCAATGGGTCTTACTCAGTGATGGGCTTCAAAAAAATTAAGAACCGGTTCTCTGCCCATCTGGCAGCCACTTTTAAATGGCTATTTTTAAACTTTATATGTCCTATCTCTTGTTAAGAGCTGGTTCTATAGAGTAGGTGCGAACCTGCTGGAGCCCACCACTGGTCTTACTCCCAGGAAAGTGTCTTTAGGATTGCAGCCTTTCTTGCTTGCTTGATTACTTACTGATTTTCCCAGTGAAAGTTCCCTCGCTGATTTATAGGTTTTGGTAACCCCCCATTCAAAACATATGGTTCCTGCATCACTAACTAATTAACTAACTAACTAACTAACTAACTAACTTACTTACTTACTTACTTACTTACTTACTTACTTACTTACTTAATTTACATCCTGTCTTTCTTCCTAAAAGGACATTCAGTGCTGTGTCCTTTTAAATGCTGTGGCTAATAGCATTTAAAACAACAGAGAATAGAATACTATTACTTTTATTTTTCTAAAAGAGGCACCCTCGTGCCTAACCACATCTACTTCCCTGCAGACCACATCTGCTACCCTACATAATCAAATGTTTATATGGGAAAATTATATAAGGCCTGTCCCCAATCCAGTATGGACTGCACCCAATCCCTCTGGGCGCCTTTCTGATCAAGCACACATGTGGACACGTAAGCGTCTTGAGACAAGATACGTCTGATTCTCTGCCCTGTTCAGCCGCTGCCTGTAACAGGCACACACAGGATGAAATATATATATAAAAAACAGTTACAGGAACCATATGTTTTGAATTGGGGGGTTACCAAAACCTATAAATCAGTGAGGGAACTTTCACTGGAAAAATCATAATAGTTCACAAATCGATACATTGTAAAAAAAAGCCACATTATATCTTAATAATGGGAAAAATAGAAGCATCTGTTTCTGCTGACATCTGTTAGCCATCACCAATAATAATAACAATTTTTAAAACCCAGTTGTTTGAAGATAAGGCTGGTTTTCCATCCCTGACAGTTATGGAAAAATAAATAGACTTCTGTACTGGGCAGAATGGGCATTTTAGAAAGCGTTGAACAAGATTTTCAAATGATTCATGTGCTTCAGAAGGAGAAACTGGTACAGGGTGACCAGATGACCAGAAAAACCTGGATTTGTCCGGATTTTTAGCCTCCTGTCCAGGTGTCCTACATTTTGGCTTCATTGTCCTACATTTTGGCTTCATTTTGAAACTTCGCAATAGTGCACAGTACTCCATCATGCCATATGTCGTTGGATTCGTATTGAAGAGCAGAATCCAATGCAAAAATCAGTTTTGAGATATCTCCTTCCTATCAAAAGTTATCATCAAAAAAACAGGAAATACATTTTTGAATACATTCACATTCAAAAAAATACATTTTTGTCAGTTTTTTAAGCAGGTAGGAATTTTGGCCTGGGATTAAGAATTTTGGCCTTGGGGTTCAGGAATTTTGGATTTGGCATCTGGCCACCCTGCACTTTCCCTATCCCTGATGCATCTCTGATTCTAGAAGGCATGGAGGAGACTCGCTCACTGTCTCCTGCACTTCTTTTTCCCGGTCGGCACAGCACTTGGGAAGCCTGTCGTGACCACCAGTGCAGAAAAAGGGCCTGATCCAGCTTGGAGCCCCACAGGAATCCAAACAGATGTTCCAGGAAAAAAGCTTCTTCGAGGAAATCAGGCCACAGCTGCCAAGATGCAGTTTTTCCTTTCCGAAGGAGGGTTCTCAGTATCCAGGCGTTGCTCTGGGCCAGCCTGGAACAAGCCGTTCTGCTGTGTGTGGGGTGTGTGTGCAGCCAGGGCTTATGCAAACTCAAGGAAAAATTGACTGCTAAATTAGATGTAATATATGTTACAGTTTTACATTTGATCATAAGTAATATAGTGCATGCTGGCCCCAGGACCACCGAAGTGTCTTTGGACAACACTGGCTCTAAAGGATTAGAAGGCTTGGGTCCCTCTGGAAGAAAGGCAGGGTATAAATAAAGTTTATTATTATTATTTATTAGAAATGGGGATGAGCACCGCACCCTACAGTTGGTCACAACTAGCAGTACAACCTGCAGGGGACACTTTACCTTTTTAATATAGTTTTTAAATTAACCACATGAAAGCAGTCTATATGAATGTATTTAGCTTTTATTTTGTGGTCCTCCATTTTTGTTGTCCTCTGTTATGATTATAGCATGAGGTCACCCGGCCTTGGTGCTGCTTCCCAGACACAGCTTTTGCCCCAGCGTCTTTTGCTGCAGACAAAGCACAGTGTTTCCCCCAGTGGGAGACCCCTCACACTACCCAGAAAAACTGGGCAGCATCTCTAGGTGCAGCTTGGTCATAAATCCTGCAGAGCATGAATGCCCATCTGTGTCGACACCCCTGAGTTAGGTGGATCGGGTTCTGCAAAAGGTGCATTGTTGTGTTATGTTGGGAGCATCACACTCATAGTGTACAGCAGGCTATACAGCATTTGTGGTTCCTGCCAAGGACCTGCGATGTCATTCATCATTAATTTGTTCTCACTTAGAAATTTCAGTTTCAGCAAACGGCAGAAAAATATGCAAACCTTGACTGTATTTCTAAGATATGGGTGAGCCTAATACTGGGTGAGCCAGTGGTGGAACTCACCACTGAATTAATTTAACAGCCACAGTCTCAGCGCCACAGCCCTAGGTGTCATAATCTTAGTTTATGAGAACCACTGGCCACTCTTCATTAATTTACGTTAACGGCAACTGATGTTAATTTACGACAACCATGTGCCACCTTTCAACAAACATCCTCAAAGCAGTCAGGACGTTTGGTGCAGTCAGGACGTTTGGGGGAGACGGAAATGCCATAGAATAATTAAGACACTCTTTGGCAACCATTCTTGCTGTTCTCAAACAATAGCAAGAACAAAACCAGCAGAAAAGACGGCTGTTGCAGCTTCTGCTGGCAACCAGCACCTGGCCTTAGTACCAGACTTGCAATTTCAGAGGAATATTTTATGGGACCGCAGAGACTTCTGGAAATCCTGTAACATGGATCAGAGACTGGGAATCATTACCCTCTGTTTCACCATGTGCACCATGAGCTTGGCTCACATGGTACTTGGCTCCGGTGGTCCTCCATGGATGTGTGGAACTTCAAACCTCCAAGTATTTTGGGCACCTCCTCCCCCAGTGCCATGCCCATCTCTGCTTTTTGGGGTGCGGTGGCCTCAAGTGGCCTCACCATCAAAGAGGGAATAGGATATATCTCAAGTGCATGATTTTGACACGAGAGCATGACTCAGGAACAGAAAGCCTTCCCTGGAAGAGAACAAATAAACTAAAGGCTTCCTGGTTAGCTCTGCTGGCCTCAATTCTTATGTAAACTGATCTTTACAGCCCTCATGCTTTGGCTACTAAATGCGGAGAGGGGATGAAATCTTTCTGCAAAATTTATCTAGAACAGGGACTTGGTGGTGGTGGTCTGTCTGTCTGTCTGTCTATCGAGATAGATAGATAGATAGATAGATAGATAGATATAAAATAAACTATCCCAGGGGTCTTCATGTAGCCCAGCAATCAGGTTCTCCCAGTGTCCCACCAGCTGCCCCTAGGAAGCCACAAGCTCCTGTCACCCACTATTGCTCTCCTGAAGCTGGAAGCAGCACAAAGCCATTATAGCCATAGCCACCAACCACCTCTGGTTCAAACTCTTAATTTCATGCTACCAAGATCTGGCAGATCAGGGTGACTAATACCATAGCCACAAAAGAGGACAAGGCCTCCCAAATATAGGACACCCAAGAAAAATGTAGGACACAACAAAACAAAAACATATACAGTATTTACGTAAATGTAATGTGCCATAGAATCTAATGCGAACCCTATATTTATAATCAAAATACCATATTTACTCAAATCTAATTAACACTGAATGTAACGCACACCCTGATTCTGAAGATGGAATTTGGCTGAAAAAGGTGAGCGTTAGATTCAAGTAAATATAGTGTATTGCTTTCATGTGGTTAATTCAAACATTAAATTTAAAACTTTTACATATACTGTGCAATCCTAAGCACGTCTACTCATAAGTAAGTCCTACTGTATCCAATGGAGCCTACTACATAGAAAGTGTGTTTAGGATTACAACCATATTTTATTAATTACAGGATTGCTACATACTGCCTACTCTCAAGGAAAGGGGGAACAGAGAAGATTTTTATTCCAGGTTGCAAGGCTAAAAAGAGGACATGTCCTGGAAAAAGAGGACATCAGGCAACCTGCTACAGATGCATCTCCTAACTGGGTTCAAAGTCCTGCTTAGGAAGAAGTGATTCAGAAAACTGCCTGGCTCAGGATAACCACAGCCACTGCATAGCTCTCAAAATGTAGGCTGGGAGCTAAGCCAACATGTGCTTTCCTTGCCAAGTGCTCGGTCAGCGTATAACATGTGTTGATTATCTTAGCAACATATAAATGCTCTTCTTTGGAAAAGAGGCCTGAGCGTGATAAGAGTGATAAAGCATTTCAGGTGAAATTCATTGGAAGGCAGATGCAAGGCAAGCCACAGTCAGGGACAAAAAAGGCTTTGATTGCATGGCATTTGTGGACTGAGACCTGAGTCAGACCCTTGGTGGCCACAGCCTTGTACTGCTGGGCTCTGACCGGCAGCAGCTGCCGTTTCTAATCTTAAGGGCAGGATTCTGGGCATGCAAGTTGTATATCTGAAGCTGAGACCCTTTCTGGTATTCCACTCTTGTAGCCTGTAGTGGCATCTACAGTGGCAGCCTGTAGGGCAGTGTGGGAGTGATGCCACTGCTGGCCACAGTTATAAAATTTTGGTATTTTTGAATAACACTGTCATATTATATATCATGCAATGCATAATTTTCTGCAGAATGCAATGAAACAAACTATGCCAAGATATCTCTAGTTTTTCAAAAGTTATAGCCAAAAAAACAGTGGGGGTGGGGCAATGTACATCACTATACCCACCACCTAGGATGTTGTCCTGAACACTGGGTGGGAAGAGACTCATCATGGGCATGATGCACTGGCCTCCAGCACCAGGTAATGCAAGTGATGCATAGAATCATAGAGTTGGAAGGGACCTACTGGATCATGTAGTCCAACCCCCGCTTGTAGCAGGAAATCCTCCTCTTGTGGGTTCTCAAATCCTGGCCTGCTGGTTAACAGGCAGTGTCTTAACCATTTGCGCCACCAGAGCAAGAGACAGTGATGCCACTTAGTGCAAGAGACAGGTGCACACCATCTTGCAGTACTTGGGTCTTGAACCACAAATCTGCTGAGCTTCAGGTTGCATTTTTAACCATTCAGCTGCTGCAGCTACCCCCCCTTACCTAACTCTTCCCCAACCTGTATCAGCTCAGGATTTCAAGAAGTGCATTTGGTAACCTGCACATACTCAACAACCCTCTTTCTTTCTTTCTTTCTTTCTTTCTTTCTTTCTTTCTTTCTTTCTTTCTTTCTTTCTTTCTTTCTTTCTTCTACTTACTTACTTACTTACTTACTTACTTACTATTAAGCCCCAACCTTCCAAGGAAGTTTACTTTGCAAGGTTTTCCCCTGGCATTTAAGGTGATTGCAGCCAGCTTTGTGAAAAGGGGAAGAAATATTGAATTTTCCGTCTACATCCTCCTAGCATTCCAAAAAGTGGCGCCTGTGGCGATGAGAGATATATACACTTATCCCTCTGAAGATGATGGATGACCAATTGGGTCTTTTGCAACGATATTGACGGGGGAGTTGTGACTCAGTACTTCTGAGTCACATGGATTCGGGGGACGGGCAGGAGGAAGCAAAGCATTTGCCTGAACCCTATTCACGGCAATGGGCCTTGTGAGTCAGAGCAGTGCTCCCTCCATCAAGATCTATGTTGGAAACATGGGTTGAATTCACTTTCAAGGATCTGAGAAGTGGTACTGAGGAAGTTAGTGCAATCCTAACATCCATCAATCGTATTTATAAATACCACTTTTCAACTAAAAGTTCACAAAGCGGTTTAACATGCCGTGGAACATGCAGGCCAGTGTGTCTGTGCTGTGTCCTGCACATATTTGGGACTGCTGCCACGCTACCCAGAGTCAAGGGGAAACTTAAGAGCCGCAGTGGTCCCAATGGGTCTATTCAGATCTGCATCTCCTCTAGAGGTGACTCAGACTGTCTGGGAACTTGGGCACCCCACAGCTGGGCGTCAGGGGTCAGCTCCCTGTTGGAGACGGATCTGGCCTGTGACTCAGCACTGGAGATGAACTTTGTTCTGGGTATTTCCAAACAACTCTTGAATCTTATCATGCAATATCATTTTATGAGCAATTGATTACTATGGAAATAATGTTCAACATTTTTTTCTTATGCACTGGCTTGGGGACACCCTTGGGAAAAAAAGATGCCCCACAGATTTGACACCACAAGTGCTTATCCTTTTTGCTTTCAGGATCCTGTTACTGAGATAGTTACACAGAGATGATGTGCCTAGAGGAATAAACTTAGGTTTTTAGGTTCAAATTCCCAAAAAACCATAACAAAAAATGAGGATAAGGACTCCATAAATGTGGGACACTCAAGAAAAATTCAGGACTTGAAAAGCTGCAGTCCTAATCATGTCTACTCAGAATTCAGCCCCATTGCATTCAAACCCAGGAAAGTGTGTTCAGGATTGCAGCCAAAATCACTCATGTATATTGCTTTCATGTGGTTGATTTTAACACTATGTTAATTATTATTAAATTTAAAACTATTACCCATGTTACATCTATTAATTACAAGAAGTCTCCCTGTTGCCTGCTTACAAGGAAGACAATTTCTAGGGAGTAAGTCTAAAAAGAAGGAGATTTGAACATATGGTCACCCTTGATGTGGTGCCAGGGACTTCAGGGAAAAGGTGGACTTTGAGGAAGAATTTGAAAGGAGGGAGTATCTTGTGCATGAACTGGGATGGGTGGCAAGCAGTAGCATAGCTTATGACGTGCAGGAGCATGTGGAGGTTTCACAGAGCACACCACCTATGTTGCTGTTCTGTAATGTTGCTGATCTCACACATGCACCTCTCCTGTTGCTCCATGAGTTCAGATGCGGCATAAATGGGCCAATTCCATTTCAGGTGTGGGAGGCCTGGCTGGAGGCATCTGCCTCACATTGTTTAGTGTGGGAGCTCCAGCTGGGTGAGGATCTGAATGCCAGGACTTCCTGGTGGGAACCTGACCTTTGGCTGGTCAACCTCAAAGCAAGTACCAAGGTGTAAACTGAGGCAGAGCCAAATGCACTGGTAACCTGGACAGTGTCCCAGCATTGAAATCCGTCCCAGCCAACTTGCTGACAGTCTTATGAGCAAGTGCCCTAAGGCAGAAGGGTTGCCTTGTGCTTCATGAATAACGCCCACCTTACTACCAGCAACGAGGCACTCCATTACCGGCTAATTGTTGTCTTTCCAGAGTGTTATTCAAGGGCCAGGAGCGCAGAAACCATCAATCACATCCCGATCGCTTAATTACCACATCATAACTTTACAAGCTTCCTTTTATTGATCTCCCAGCAGCGCAGCTATTTTTGGCCCTACAATCCTTTTCTGTCTCTGTATTATAATACCTCTTGGTCGAGGTCTACCGTGACATCTTCTAGTTAATGATGTGTCGGACACTAAGTGAACATTGTGCGTTAAAAGCCCTTGGATGTCACTTGGCCTGCTATCAAAAAATCCAAGGGACGGATCACCAAGAAAATTTTCATTCTTTTAAGAATCCAAGTGTCTTGAAAAGCAGGTTTCAGGATCATCCGGATTCAAGACAAATGTTCCATTCTAAAAATGCCTGTGAGAAACTTTCTCTTTGCAGCCTGTGGGGTTGGTTATGGAGCAGGGTGGAAGAGCAGATGGGGTCTTCACCTCCATCCAGGGAGCGAATTGAGAATGAGCACTGCCAGGGAAGTGGGTGGGCACTGCCATCGAAGGGTGTGGGTTTTTGGTGCACCGAGTTAGGCATCAGTATTCAGGCATGTGCTTTAAAAAAAAATAGATTTTAATCTGATGATGCTGACTTGGATTTTATGGAGGCGGCGACTGAGCAATTATCTGTTTTTGCAGCATTTTATTAGAATTTCATGGGATTCTATGCTGACCTAGCAGTTCTGTGCCATTGGGAGGTTTAGACCCTAAAATCAGTGAAACATGGCAGAGATTTTTTATTTCCAAATGTATGCCACACCTCCATGCCAGGAGGCTCCAAGAAACATCAAAACAGCTTCTGGTATGTCAGCGAGACATTAAGACGGAGAGGAGCAGGATGTTTGCAGTACACGTCTTGCACTGTGGTTTCCCAGATTCAGATCCAAGCCCCAAATCTGCAATGGTATGTTCTGTGCAGTGCAAGAGGTGGCAAATTTTACAATCCTGTTGTGAACAGTTTTCCCAAATTAATTTTTTAGAGTCAAACAAAATACTCCAAGCTCAAACTCTGGTTCAGCTCTGGGTTCAAATTCTGGTTCGGCTCTCACAATCTGCAGAATGGCTTCCTTCCCAAAAAGAAAATTGCCAACGAGGCAAGTAAAAGGGGCGATTCTCTGGCTTGCTTCCAACTCCATCCTTCAAAATGTGGATGTTTATCTTTGAATTTACTTCTACCCGAAAACAAAACAGAGCATCAGCAAAAGCTCTGGTGGGGATGCATTTCAGGTGGTTTTACCCGGGTTTGTCTCTGTAATAGAAAAACCATAAAAGAAAACTTTTTTAAAAGGAATGCAGCTTTTGAGGGTTTCTATGTGCAAGAAAACAAAATGAGCTGGAATCCTAATCCCCGGTTAGGCCAGCATAAGTCCTGTGCTGAATTTGGGGTATCATAAAAGGCAGGAATTTACTTACCAGAAAATGTCCTTTTCTGTGAGGAGAGGAAAAGGGCCACTCATCATGGATGGGTTTGCCCCGCCCCTGCGAGTCAGGGCCAGACGAGGTCTTTGATCTCTTTCCGGTGCGGGGCATCCCTTCCCCAGTACGGATACCAAAGCCCGAAGAGGAAGTCGACACCCCCGCTGTCCTGCGCAGTGTGTAACAAACTTAAAGACAGTAATAAACAGAAACCAACAGGCCAGAAAACTAGAAATAACAACCAGCCAGATTCTCTGAACAGGACCATACGTTAAGAACCACAACACACAACTCCCCCAGGAACAGGACCAACTGAACGTCTAAAACTGGACACAACTCCCCCAGGAACAGGACCAACTTCCCCAGGGGTTCTAAAGCCCTGGGGAACACAACTTGTAATGTGAGAAAAATCGCGTCTCTGCTGAGGTGGGCCTGAGTGGCCCTTTTCCTCTCCTCACAGAAAATGACATTTTCTGGTAAGTAAATTCCTGCCTTCTCTGGAGGAGGCAGAAAAGGGCCACTCATCATGGATGGGATATACCAAAGCCTCACTCTCAGGGTGGGAGAGACGCGATTAATCTCATTTTGGTACCACAGCTTGAAGAACCCGGCGACCAAACGCGGCCTCAGCCGACGCCGCTTGGTCTACCTTGTAGTGACGGATGAAGGCATCCGCCGAGGACCACACAGCAGCTTTGCAAATAGCCTCCAAGGAAGCAACACCAAGGAAGCAACAAGACTGCAGAGGCAGCAGCCCCTCTTGTGGAACGTGCCGTTATCCCCTCAGGGACGTCCTTCCCCAGCGCTTTATACGCCTCAACTATAGCTGTCTTCAGCCAGCGGGATAGCGAACACACCGAGGCCCGTTTCCCCTTGGAAACCCCCCCAAATAGTACAAACAGTGCCTCAGACCTGCGGAATTCCCGGGTCCTATCCAAATAATAACTGAGAGCCCTTTTAACGTCAAGGGAATGCCAGACTCTCTCCCTCGACGATGTGGGATTGGGACACAAGGTTGGTAGAACTAACTCCTGACTCCTATGGAAAATAGAGTTAACCTTCGGCAGAAAGGAAGGATCCATTCTCAGGACCACTCTATCCTGAGATAGAAAAATACAAAGGTTAGAGTTAGTGGATAGTGAACCCAGCTCGGACACACGTCTGGCCAACGTGATGGCCACCAAAAATACCACTTTCAGGGTCAAGTACCTGACAGGAACGGTACCCAAGGGCTCAAAGGGCTTCCCTATCAAGGCCTTGAGAACCAAGTGGAGGTCCCAGGTAGGGAAGCGGTGCACCACTGGGGGGTTGATAAGCTTTAGTCCTTTTAGAAAGCGTTTGAGGTCTGGATGAGAGGAAAGAGGGCCAAACTTCCTTCGACCCAGAATCGAGCTCAGGGTCGCCAACTGTCTCTTAATTGTATTAGTGCTCCACTCGTTCTCGTCCAGCGATTGCCTGCTGAGCCAGTCCGCCTCCAAATTCAGGACCCCAAGTAGTTGCTCCGCTTTCAATGAAGAAAGATTCCTTTCCGTCCAGAGGAACAAAAAAGTTGCCTCGTCCATCATGCCCTTGGACCTGGTCCCCCCTTGGCGATTCACAATGCCTTAGCAGAGACATTGTCCGTTTGAATGAGCACATGTGAATTGGTCAGGAGACTCTGAAAGTGGATCAGGGCTAGGCGAATTGCCCTGAGCTCTAATCTGTTGATGGAGAAAAGACGTTCTTGGGGGGACCATGTCCCCTGCGCTAGATGGGAACGGAATCGGCCCCCCCACCCGGAAAGGCTGGCGTCAGTCGTGATTACTTGGGTGTCCGGCAGGTCGAGGCTGGTCCCTGTGTCCAGCCTGGAGGGCTCCAACCACCAATCCAAGGACTGAGCTACGCAGGGAGGAATTGTCACACGCTTTGTCATCTTGCGTTCTATGTAATGTGCAAAAGGACGCAGTAGGCGTTGGAGAGGCCGGAGGTGGAATCTGGACCAAGCCACCACGTCCTGGCAGGAGACCATGAGTCCCAAAAGAGACGCCAATGTCATCAGTGGTGCTGATGTCGATTCCTTGGCCTAAAGAAGAGCCTCCCTGAGCTTGGTTCTGCGTTCCGGTGACAGAAAAAGTTGGAAAGAGTCCGTCCGAATAAGAAGTCCCAGATGAACTAGGGACTGAGTATGAACTAAAACGCTCTTGGCTCTGTTGATCACAAATCCGTGATGCTCCAGTGCTGACATAACTGACTGAATGTCTTCGCAGGCTCGAGGAAAAGATGAAGCGGCAACAAGGATGTCGTCCAGGTACGGAAAGATGCGTATGCCCTGAGACCTGAGGTTGGCCACCAATGCCACGAGCAGCTTCGTGAAGATTCTCGGAGCCGGTGACAGACCGAAGTGGAGCGCCCAGTATTGGAAATGGCGGGACCCGTATGCGAAGCGAAGGAATTGTCGGTGTGATGGGTGTATAGGCACATGCAGGTATGCCTCCGACAAATCTATAGATGCTAGGTAGTCCCCCCGATCTAGGGCCGCTGTGATGGTCCGCCACGTCTCCATTTTGAAACCATTTTAAAGTGGTTAGCCATTTCAATTCTAGGATCATGCGCATCTCCCCGTTCTTCTTCGGAACAAGGAACACTATGGAGTAAACGCCCCTCCCTCGTTGGGAGGTGGGGACACGTTCTATAGCCCGGATATACAAGAGGTGCTGAATGGCTTGAAGTTTTTGATTGTGTTTCAGGGGGTCCCGTGATACTGGAACCCGCCATCTGGCAGATCTGTCCACCACAGGTTCCAGGAGCTCATTAGGAAAGAGACGTGAGCTTTTACGGGGCTCCTCCATCTCCGTGCCCGACCTGTGTTCCTCCTCAGAACCAGAAGAAGCAGAGGCTGAAGATGCCGATGATGAAGAAGAAAACTTTTGGCGCTTGTGATGACTCCTGGAGAATTTGCGTCTGTGCTTAGGGTGTTCTAGGTGCTTAGAATTATGGGTCCGCTTCCTAGGAGAAGACTGAACAGATTCCTCAGAGGGAGAGGAGACAGGAGTAAGGGAGAGGAGACAGGAGTAACTGGACTGGGAGAGTGAGCCCTCCTATGCCTGGGATTGCTCCTGCCAGATGTTGCCTCAAGGACTGCCGACTTGACCAGAGCTGGCAGATTAACTGACACTGCAGTATCAAAAGCATCTTTCAGGGAAACTATCACTGGGTCAAGCCCTTGAACCTGAGTGGAAAGGGAAGCCTGGTGGGTACCCGGACTGTCAGGTTAGAGACCCCTAGTATGCCTGTCTCAACAGCCTTGTCTGCCCCCTCCTGAGCCATCTTGCAGATATAACTTCACAGCAAGGAATCAGAAACAAATTCAATTTTTTTTTAAAACAACCTACTCCCCCATAGACCCTATGTCCCCTCTCTCATGCAAGGCAGGCCTTGCTACTTACAGTTTGGAGATGCCGATGGAACTCGGGACCCAAAATGGCTGCCGCGATAAACGGCGGGAAAAGGGGAGCACACAAGATGACGGCCGCCTGGAGGTCGGGAGCCCTCACTTCCTCCGGGGAAGATGCTGTGCCGGAGAGAGGAGGCTGGCTGGCTGGAGCCGAGCTGCAGGCACTGCGAGGTCCGCTGGTACCCATGTGGCTGAGCAGAGCCTTGCTGAAGCCGGCGGTGCTGGGCTGGAGCAGGAATCACACACACACACGTGATGCTGCTGGGCGTGCTGGCCGGATCAGCTGGGGGCAGGATAAGCCGAAGCGGCCTCCACCCGGCCCCGGCGATGGAAAGGTGGCGCGGAGAGAGGGGGCTAAGCCTTGGGCGGCCCCGACCAATGCGTGCCTTGTAAGTGGCCAGGGGGAGACAGGCAGTCCAAAAGGGCTAAGCCCGAGGGCGGCCAAAGCTCAGCCTGAGGGCCGCTGGAGCGGCAAAATTCGGAAGGGGGGAGCCAGGAGAAGAACCCTCCAACCTAAAGCACCCCGTGGGAGTAACAGCCCCAGGGGGGTCCTGTCCACCGGTCCTGTCCCTGCAGAGGGGAGAGAGAGGAGAGAGGGAAAGGGAAAGGAAAGTAGGGAGAATGGAAGGAGATTAGCTATGCTCTTCGGAGCATAGCAAGACCACGACCCAACTCTTAGGGAGTCAGAGCCGGACTGGGGAAGGGATGCCCCGCACCGGAAGGAGATCAAAGACCTCGTCCGGCCCTGACTCGCAGGGGCGGGGCAAACTCATCCATGATGAGTGGCCCTTTTCCGACTCCTCCAGAGAAGTGCCATAAGGCACTTCTGCATCATTCCTGGGAAGTTGGACCAGTGCACAGGCATGTGTTGGCCTCCCCAAACCACCATGAGAAGTTATGCCAGGTGAATTAAAGCAGGCCTCCATCAGTCTTGGAAGACTATGGTATCGTGCTCCGCGCTGCATATGCTGCATGCGAAGCATGAAAGCCTGGGTTGGATTGTTATGAAGGATAGGCAATTTCACTGGCGTAAATTGGTTAGGATTGTGCATTGATACCCTGTCACTGACAAAGGCTGTACGTTTGTGTTTGTGAGTACATGGATGATGTTGCCAGAGGACCAATTCTTGAACACCTCTGAGCTCACTCAGTTCTTCATTGATAGATCTTGAAGGACACTGCTCCAATGCAGCATTCAGTCAGGGCAGACTTTCCTCTCTTTCATGCTTCAAATCAACTTTGCTTTCCTTCCCCCTCTTGTTCCTTTTCATTCTCAGTGTTGGCCCTGAAGTGTCCTTCATATCCTTGCTATTAATAGCACTGAAAATGAAACGGAAAGTTCTGTCTCATTACCTAGCTGGAGATTTCAAGTCTCAGCAATGTCTCTCTGCATTTTGGACACCCTTAGTAATCCTTAACTACCCTTGATTAAATGCATTTAAAGGACCTCCTCCCTTGCCGCCCAATAAATTTTAAGTTTTACACCTCTGCAAGATGCTAGTATTTAATGAGTAGGAAAAATTTTCCATCCGGTTTGTGTGTGGTCCTGTTTATGGCAATATGCCTATCAAGACTAGGGTGGGGACTCTGGAAATAGAAAGAGGGAGAAATATATAATAATATGTGGGGCTGCAATGAAAGAGCCTTCTTAAGAGACGGGCACCGCACATGCACACAGAATTGACCAACCAACCACAAAATAAGAGAACACCAGTATTGCTAAAATATTTTACATTCTTCTGAAAGCCTTTACACCAAGCTTTGCCAAAAAGATTCCCCGTGTGATCCTCTGAAGAAGCCCTTTAGGGTTACACCGCAGATCCGAATTATTTTCCCTCCCTCCCTTGCAAATACCCACCCACCACAGATGTGCGCACAACTTTTTTTTAAAAGTTAAAACTAGCACACACACACAGAATACAGACGCAGATTGAATAGTTTACAGTGCTCTATAAATACAAGCAGCCAGCTCGGTTGGGGATCCCACATGTCACTCATGCCTACAGGTTAAACTAATTAAATGGAATAAGGTTGGCAGATGTGAAAGATTTGACTCAAAAGACCCCCTTCCAAAAATTTTGGGATTTTCCAGCCATTTGACTGTTTCTCCAGCTGAAGAGGGGAGTGTTCCCGAGTTCAGTGAACAGACGAGTTCATTGCAGTCATGGCTTTGCAAATAATGAAGTTCATACAAGTGGAACCGTACTAGTGGTTTAAAAAGACCTCAGTGAAAACCTCCCAGTTCCTTCCAAAGTGCCTACCATTACCAGTTTCTTTAAATTACCCCTTCCCCATAAATACCAGTGTGCAATGCCAATTCGAGATCAAGAGAGGTCTCTCTCTATAAAAACAAAAAGCGCAGTGGCGTTTATTGTTCGAGAGGCAGGGACAGGGTTGTGGGATGCTACCAGACGGCACATGCCAGCCTCGCTGCCCCAGCAACTGCTCATGTGACTGACGAAAGTGTCTGCCTGAGCCTCCATCACTGCTCCTCAATGTCAGGCGCATAACTAGAAGTGCCTTCTTCTGTTGCTGTGCCAACGTCCAACTCCACGGATGGCGGCAGACTGCAGCCAACGGCAAGGATGCTGTCCGTGTCAACCGGCGGGACCAGTGTCAGCGACTCCAAACTCAGCGTGTCCGTGCTGTCATTGGAGAGCAGGGAGATGGTGGGCTGTGGGGCAGGGATCAGGCTGGGAGACAAATTTGCTGTTTCCGGTTCGGTGTTCCTGGCAAGACTTCTTCCAGGTTTCAAGGGAGAGGCAGAGGAGTGGTCGGCTACCAACAGCAGACTGAAGGAGGAGGTCTGAGGCTGCTCGACTGCTGCCTCCAAATCATCTGTTTAAGGCAAAGGAGGACAACAAACATATTCAGTTATGTCTCCCTGTGCATGCGCAACCAATGCCAGAACAGGCACTGTTTCTGCTGCCACAATGCGCATAAGTCAAAGCACTCCCAGAGATGGGACCTCCAACCATTGGATCAAAGCTTGGTCCGAACACAATGCTGTCATCACCTCTCACACCCAGTTACCCACCCATGAAATGGACAACAGGGTGACAGGGGAAACACAAACATGACACAGACTATCAAGCACCATCTGGTTATCACAAAAAGCATGATGGAGAGAGGTACAGTTGTGTAGTGAGCAAAGGACAAAAACAATGGTGCGTGCAACTGGGATGACAAGGGAAACTGGACTGAGCCAAGCTGGACCTGAGGAGCTCTGATCAGGCTGATAATGTGGCAGGTCATTAAGGAAGATTTGTGCATGGAGAGGCCAGTCTCGTAAGTGGCAGTTCCATGGCATGTTAGTGTGATCTTATTTTGCTGTGGCAGTCCTGTGAGCAGCCATGGCTCTACAGAAAAATGTATCCATCCTTGCATGAGGAAGATGCAAAATTCAGGCTCTGGCACTTCTGGCTAAGAAGGATCTGGGCTGGTTGGCCTGGGAAAAACATCTTTCTGTCCCAAATCCACAAGAATGACTCTCAGTCAGAGTGGACAATAGTCTCACAACTGGTCAGATATAGTGCATGACCACTTCTGCCCAGATGCAACTACTACCTGGATTAAGTTGCAAGCCTTGAAGTGGCTATGCTGGGTACGGAAAGCAAACACCCCCTTCTGTTCTATCATCCTCTTTCTGGCCAAACTGCAGTTGATCAATATGCAAATAACACCTAGATAGTACATTTTCTTAGACAATAAAAAGTCTGCCCCTTTCTATTACAGCAGCAAGACCCCTCCCTGCATATCTGCACACGTGATTCAGTACTAAGATGCTGCTTCCAGAGGACATCCTGGCCGGAGGGGTTGGAACTTGTGCCTACAGAGGGAAACTTGGAGGTTGCTGTCCATTTTTAGGACTGGAGCAGGAGAAATTCATAAGAGGGCCTGCTGCATTAGTTCCCTAGCAAGGCCAATAATATTGAGAGGGTGTCTACTGCAGGCCACAACACGGCTGACATGATGACCTGGGTTGTAGGGTGCTCACTAGGACAGCAGCCCTCTTATTCTGCAATTTTGCTTAGATCACCTTTACCTCCTCTTCCCCCTACACAAAAAGCCTCAAGGGAAATCATCCCTGGAATCACCAGATCCTTTGCTGTGATGATCCTATACTGTTGGACACCCAGGTTGCAAACCACATCCAGTTGCAAAAGAATGACTGGGGAGGCGGCACTCATAATGGCTGTACCCACAGAATTAAGTGTTCAGAAATCCACTCTGAACATATTCCCCCCCTCCCAAGCTTTCTGGATAGGTTAACCTGGACAAAGTGGGGAAATCCTTTCATTGAACAACTGTAGGTTGGAAATCCTTTCATTGAACAACTGTAGGTTGGAAAGCCTTGTTGACCTTCTGCTAATCACCCAGGAGTTCAGGATTTCTCTCACCTGCCAAGCTCTACTATAAACATAGTAGGAGTGAGAGGAATGAACCACCTGAAAGCACAGAGGATCTGCAGAACATGGCCCAGGGCAATGCAGAGAGTGGATACTACTATGTGTGTTGCTTTCCTTTGAATTTGGAAATGGGCTTTCTGTAGAATTTCAGCTATTCTTATAAAATCAGAAAGGAACATGTAAAACAAATGAGACTGGAGAAGGGGAAGAGCAATAAGAGACAGGTTGATTTTATGGGTGAAGTTTTGTCTTTCTCAAGAAGAGGCCACCGAACTGATGCACAAATTTTTATTTCAGGGAAATACGTAAACTAGAGCTTGGCTTGGCAGCTCAAGCCACAAACTCTTTCAGAAGAAAAAGTGCTTCAAAGGAAACTGACTTCCCCTGTTCCTCCTGGTTGAGATGAGAGCGGATGTGCCGTGAAGGAGAGGTGGGCTTGTGGTGGGGAAGGGAGGTCCTTTTAGAGACCAATAATGAAAAAGAACAGGAGGAAGCCGGGCTGGAGTGAAGTGGCTGCTGTTACTCAGAAAAACAGCAGCATTTCCGTGAACTTAAAAGGCTGGCAAGTTGATTCTGTGTTGGTGAAGCGGTCAGGATGCTCGCCAGGAAAGACGCAAGAGTACAAACAATTGAAGAGAAGTTCTTGGTACTCCTCACCCCCTGACTCGGGCTTCTGTACAGTCTGGATGAAAGAAGATGCTGCACAATTTTCAGTTGTACTTTTAACATGAAAACCACAGTTTGGCAACACCTTGGTTAGGGTGAACCAAAATGATGTTGTGAACGGCATGTTTTTGAATTCTCTGAAATTCTTTTATTGGCCTGGATGTTAAGCAGAACTGAAAGGGAACGAGGAGCCCGCCCAAGTGTGCGTCATTTGGCTGGGTCCTAATATGGACAGTGTGAGATTTGGAAATTCTCTTAAAGAGATCCCTACATTTTTTTTCTGAAAACAGGTTGAGCCAGGGTCAATCCCTGGAATGGTTTCTTTGTCCCGAGACCTTTGACAGCCACTGAGAATTAGAGCGTCAGAGCCTCTTCTCAATGGCCTAAAGGTTTGACGCACTCAATTCTAAGGTGGCTGCTTTCTGAGAGGAGATCTAAAGCCTACGCAAACTGCAGCATGCAAGTGGCCCACGGGGATGTGTGTATCCTGAAAGTGAACTGTGCTGGAGGTCACCTTGGAGGCCATTTCCTATCAAGGAAGTCACCTACTTAGCCTATTGTCCCATCACTGGCTCTGAACAATTTTCATGGCTGTGTCAGGTGGGTGGGTTCAAGGTGGGTTCTTCTACACCACATAGACTAACTGCAAGCTATAGTGATATCACCCAGAGATGGCAATGAACATGCATGCCAGGTGCTGAGAGCTGCTAGAGGTGGAGCCAGCATACCAGGCTCCATGCACTATTGCCTCTTATGGCAAGGAAGGTGTAGGTGGGAAGGTGCAGGTTGCATATCTGCTAGGTGGGAGAGGATTCTCTAGAATGATTTGAGCTATTTACCTATCCACTGATTTCCTCCTACACTGAGAGCTATAAAAGTTTTCTGTTCAGGCTGGGTCTTAGCCTGAGCAATAAGAATTTTCCTTATTCTGGTTGTGACTCCTACCTGTGAGCTTTCATCAATGGCTAACTATGGCTCAAGTCTGATGCCCAAAATGCAGGTCAGATTGCAGTGAGAGCACATAGATGCTGTGCAGCTGCCTGAAAACCAGAAAGATCACAGATTTTTTGTGGACAGGAGCTAAGGTGCCACATGCTACATTGACCTGTACTCAACACAGCTAGTTACTGAAAGGACTAACATCCATTTGCAATAGGTTCTTCTTTTGTGCTCCAGAAATCTGTGCTGTCTGGACCTGGGCTAGATCTCCACTGAGTAGTCAAGTAGTCAGCAAAGACACTGACTTATTGATGAGTGCATTCTTCATGACGCTTTTCAGTAAAGGCTGCAAGGATCAATGTTATTGATGAAAGCTTTCACTGCAAATTAATTATATGCCCTTCAAACTATCATAACAGCTAAGAAGCAATAGGAGTCTGGGATATTGGTTGGAGATTATCTTTCCATGAAACAAGCTGTACAGATAAGCAGACTCTTTCCTCCCTGCAGTGATGTTGAGGAAGTCTGGAGTATTTAGCTATGGAGGAGCAAGAAGAAAAAGCGAGGCAAACCCAAGACGTACACCTAGGTGTGTGCAGCTTACAACAGACCATTCATCCAATCAAACATGGACATTGGAGGACATTTCCTCCAATCAGTCATCAAATATTGATGATTGATTTTCTGGAAGCATTTCCTTTTTGAGAAAGCAAGGTTCATGTGGCTACCATAAGATGCAAATGTAAAAAAACCCCAGCTATTAGTATCTTTTTTATAGAGAATATTGGAAACATGGACCTCTTAAAAGATCTGCCTTTTCTTGGGTGGACTCAGGAAATGTTTTTTTTAAATGAACACTTAGATTGTAATCTCCACGGGCAACGCTTGGACCAAGCTGTGTCCTTTTTATGTACTGCAGCACCTGTACAAGAAGGTGGTTTGTAAAGGATCCAACAGAACAGGAAGTGTCCTGAATCTGTGCCGAGTCCTCTGACAGTAGAGCCTGGGAGACATAATCTAGGTTTAGCTGGGAGAGAAGAAAGGTTGAACTGAAATCAGAGGAACGCAAGAAATTAATCATGGGCTAAAACACACACGCACTGCAATTCAATCACGTTGCAAACTTATATCAACAAGGATAGCAAAAAATAAAAGATCAAAACCAAAAACCTGCACAGAGCTGCAAAAAAGGAAACACAGGCTTTTAAAATTGAAATGAAAATGTCTTGCGTGGCAAAAAAATCACAGTACTTAGGTTTTGTTCTTTCAAATGGCACAGCTGCCAGAAGCAGGGAATTAGGCACTTTTTGGCTGCCTCCCTGACCTAGCAATGTTGGCTTTGCCAGTCACTGGGTCCTATGGCAACTGTTTCCTGCTACCCAACTGCCAAAGGTCTGGGCCAGCTGCTGGCTGAACCCCACACCATCTCTGAAGCAGAAGACACCTGGGGATCCTTTTCAGAAGACCTGAAAATATTTTTTGGAAAGGGCCAAAGAGAACAAGGGGAAGGTTGCAGGGAGAAGCCTGCCTAAGGTGCCTTTGGGCAGTGAGAATCTGAAAGGGCGCATGGTGCTGGATGAGACACACCATACCAGTCTGTTGTTCTTGGCAGTTTCTGCTTGTATGGAAGAGGACCCCAGGAATGCTCAATGCTGCTTCTTTGAACAGGCCGAGGAGGCAGAATTAAAGTACACACGCACAAACACGCACACACATGTGGAGAAACCTGCCTGGAGGGTTTTTGCAATGGCTGTGGCTGCTGCCGACGCTGCTTGAAGGCCTAAACCCAGTGTCCACCGTGACTGTCAGCCTCCGAGAGACTAAACACCCGCCGCCGTCCTTTCCTGCCAGGCCTTACTGGAGGGAAACACAGCAATAATAGATCACATGAAGCCTTAAACAACTGGGAAGCAGGGGGAGGAAGAGAAGGAGAAAGTTAAAAAGGGCGGGAAAGAACGGAAGGAAAACGGGAACATTTAACAACGAACATGTCACAACCATCAACATGTCACAACCACTGACATACACAAGTTCATTATGGCAGGCGTTCTGCCAGCTGGCTCTTTTTGGAAGCCTTGAAAGGTTACAAGAGAGGATCTCCTCTGCCAACTGCATCCCTCTCTCCCTTTGAGAATGGCATGTGTTCCAGAGGACATAACCAGATTGCCAGCTATGCATAGACAACACTGGCAAAAGACAAAGCGACACAGAAGACATGAGAGAGGCATGCCAGGCTTGTGCACCCGTTTGACAACCTGCTTAAAAATGAAGCCAAAGCAATCATGTACAGATTTCTGGTTGGTTAGCAATATTCTGCCCCACTTAAGAGCCATAAATTTTCCAGGCATGCTCTGTCTTCCTCCCCAGTGTGGGTGATTCATTATAACCTAAGAAATCTACCCTAAGATGCGGAGCCTAAATTATAGCACTTGGATAACAATCAAGGCTCAGCACAGCATTTTTTAGAGGATCTGGGACAAGAAAAGAGGACTCTAGAAAATAACAGATTTCAGAACATAACACCAGTTTTTAGGGAAAAAAAGATTGGGGTAGAATAAAGAGCATTGCACGCTCTTTTCCGACAGAATCATTAGTGCATCAATCGTGAATTCAGCCATGAAGGAAAAGAGGTGTCAGTGAACCTTTTTTTGCATAGTGCTGGGCAATGTTGATCTTGCTCCGGGATGCAGATGTAGGTTTAATCAGATACGAAGGGGGCAACCCACACATGAGAAAGTGGATGGAGCTGAACAACAAATGCACTGGTGAGAAGCAAAAGGGCAATAGTGGGGGTGCTTGATCGGGATACTCTTCTCTGGTACTCCCACTACGGGAAAGAGGCTGATTTCTGGTTGCCAAGACTTCCCCATTCTTTGTGATGACTCATTTTATCTTTAATTTTGCATTAATTGAAGGAACAGGAGTTTAATTCTGAAGTTTAATTCTGTCTTGGAATTTCCCAGGAACTCTTCTAAAATTATACTGACTACTTAATAAGCTTATAGGGATTTGGACTTAAAAAGCTGTATATGGAAGAAGATGAGCAAGGAAGGTACAGGTTGGTGCATATCACACGTTAAACACATCACATCTTAAAAACTTCAAGAACTGTTGGGCAGATGCCCCTGGACCCAGTGATGTTCTGATGTTTATTTGGCCAATGTGCTGTAGAGTCTCCCCCCTAGTCACCCCCTTCCTATGCAGGTCTGTTCAAGCACTGCACCCGCCCTACATCTCCTGAAAGGACGACAGGTGCAAAAGATTTACTTGACAAAATCACAGAATACTTAAATTTTTGAGGTTATCTAGCCCAAGCCCAATTCTCTTGCCTATAAACGTGACCGTATTTATCTCTTCATGGTTTTGAGAACCATTGTGCTTGAAAAGTGGTAGATAAAAGTTGTCCAACATGTTGGTTAACATGAAGATAAGCCAAATATTTGGTGTTCTGATGAAACAAGCAGGGCTTTGGACTAATGTGCAAAATTTTGGCAGTTCTAAATGTGACGCAAAACAGGTGGATGATCCAGAGCGCCCCACTGCAGGTTGGAGGTGAGTGGGGAAGGCATCACGCTAAGCACATTAGGGATGCTTTTAGAATTTCACAATGTCTGCTCAATTTACTCCCAGGCTCTGCTTGCTTCATGAATTAGTCCCCTGCTAACCGAGCAAGAGGCACTCTTTCAAGTGAGTGTTCCTCTTTTATTTAGCAGGGGGAGAGTAACTGGCCCTACACACCCCAGCAGTGTCTTCTCAAGTGGCTTCTGCTGGTGTTCTTTTTTGCATTTTAGATTGTGAGCCCTTTTGGGACAGGGACCCATTGGCTTTTAATTAGCTATTATTATTTTTCCGTTTTCTTTGTAAACTGCTTTGTGAACTTGTTAGTTGAAAAAGCAGTATATAAATACTATAGATAGATAAATTGCGCAAAACCCTTCTTGGCCAGTGTAACCATCTATATCGAGGTTTTTCTCTGCCCCAAACTGTGCCTCAAGTCATTGTTGACTCCACGCACAAGACAAGGGAGGGTGGAAAGTGGGACTGACATTGCCCAACCCACAAATGGAGCAATGGCATGAATTTAGCAATCTAGTACAACTACAGAGGGTAAAAAGGGACACAATAGCAATTCGAGGTTACTAATTGCCATTCTGGGGAAAGAAGTACAGGTAATGAACTTTGCTCTCAATGGAAGTAACTGCAGGGAAAAAACCCTAACGTTTGCAGCCAGTGGCACCCATATATTCCAGGGACTTTCCACATTTCCAAGACCAGCTTCCCCTTTCAAGCAGCCCATTAACAGCTCTCTAAGACCAAGGTGAAGATCATCAGGGTGCAGTAAGGGGGTGACCTTGGACTGGATGTGCTTGATGACAGCCAGTGACCCGGAACCCACAGCAGCTGGAATACACACACTGGGGGAGGCAAGGCAACTCGCAGAGCCTCTCCTCCCCATCCAACCCTAAAGTAGCAGCCAAGCTAGCTAAAACAGAATAAGATGGGAAAATAGCTGAACACAAACAGGAGGAAATACCAGAAAATCAAAAAAGTTTACAATTATTTATGCAATTCAGAACTACAAACACAAAAGTGTTTTTAAGGGAGGTGGTTTCAAGCAGAGCCACAGGTGTTCCTTTTACAAGCTCCCCAGAAGATCAGAACCATCCGACAGGAGTCAAGCTTCATCTGGGCTTATTAAGGGTTTACAGAGAACAATGCAGGGACCTTGAAGCAATAAGTGAGTGGAAAGATTTTCAAGGGACTCGTGGCCAATTTCGAAGAGGCTGCTCGGTGCCTGCTGGGACTAGACGTCCTTCCTTAGATGGCTGACCTCTCTCTTGAATGTTTGAACTTATTTACATCTCTTAGATGCTCAAACATTTCTTAGATGTTTAAACTTATTATTGAACTTATTTAAAGAGCATTACTTGCACTCAGACAAGCACTCAATATTGGCACTCAAGATCTACAGCCTGAACCACCAGAAGCCATATAAGTCCCTCCAGATTCCTACCTTTCAGCTTCATGTGTTAATTCCACATGACCTAGGTGGGTCTCTAAGACTGGCCAGCCCATCCCTGCTCTAGTGAAGAGCCCACCTGAATGCAGAGCTAAACTCCACACAATATACTCACAATATACTCAGCCATCAACAAGATATCCAGGTATAGTTTTCCTGCCTTCGGAGACACAATTTGGATTTCTCAGCTATGCTGTGCCTAACCCACATGGAATAAAACTATAATAAAATTTTAAATTGTGATGTCATGCAAGGTTACATTTTAAAGAGATCTGTCTCTGTACTTCCCAGGATTCAGAAGATGCAATCCTATGCACACTTCCTTGAGGCTAAGTCCCATGGATCTCAATAGGATTTCCTTCTGAGCAGGGTTGCACAGAACTGTGCTGCAAGGTTCATAGAATCATAGAATCATAGAGTTGGAAGGGACCTAGTAGGTCATCTAGTCCAACCCCCTGCCTGCAGCAGGAATTCCCCCTAGAGCATCTCCAACAGGTGCTCATCGAGCCTCTGCTTGAAGATCCCCAGTGAGGGAGAGTCCACCACCACCCTTGGCAATCTGTTCCACTGCCGAACCGCCCTCACAGTCAGGAATTTTTTCCGGATTTCCAGCCGGAATCTCCTCTCTTGCAGTTTGTACCCATTGGTTCTAGTTCTGCTTTCAGAAGCAGCTATGAACAAATTGGCCCCTTCCTCCCTATGACAGCCCTTCAGGTATCTGAAGAGGGCAATCATGTCTCCCCTCAGCCTCCTCTTCTCCAGGCTGAACATCCCAAGTTCCCCCAACCTTTCCTCGTAGGGCTTCCCTTCCATCCCACTGATCATTCTTGTCGCTCTCCTCTGGACTTGCTCCAGTTTGGCTGCATCCTTCTTAAAGTGAGGTGCCCAGAACTGAACACAGTACTCAAGGTGAGGTCTTACCAATGCAGAATAAAGAGGAACTATAACTTCTCGTGACTTGGAAGCTACAGTCCTCTTAATGTAACCTAAAATGGAATTTGCCTTCTTTGCAGACACATCACACTGCTGACTCATGTTCAGCTTGTGATCCACGGCGACTCCAAGATCCTGCTCACATGTTGTGCTGCCAAGCCAAGTATCCCCCATTTAATACCCATGTTTTTGGTTTTTATTGCCTAAGTGCAGAACCTTGCACTTCTCCCTGTTGAAATTCATTCTGTTTGTTACAGCCCAGGATTCCAGTTTATCCAGATCCTCCTGGAGGTTTCTCCTATCTTCTGATGTGTTTGCTACTCCTCCCAGTTTGGTGTCATCTGCAAATTTGATCAGGCTCCCCCGTATCCCTTCCTCCAAGTCATTGATGAAAATGTTAAAGAGAACCGGTCCCAAGACAGAGCCTTGGGGTACCCCACTAGAAACGGACCTCCAGGTTGACACAGAACCATTTACTAAAACCCTTTGAGTGCGGCCATCGAGCCAGTTGCAGATCCACCTAACAATTGCCCTGTCTAGCCCATATTTTTCCAACTTCCTAATTAAAATGTCATGTGGGACTTTGTCAAATGCTTTCCTGAAGTCAAGATAAATGACATCCACAGCATTGCCACTGTCCAGTAAGCTCGTAACCCGATCAAAAAAGGAGATCAGATTTGTCTGGCAAGATTTATTCTTGGTAAATCCATGCTGGGTTGTTTTGATCACGGAGTACTTGTCTAGATGTGCACAAATTGTGTGTTTTATGATTTGCTCTAATATCTTGCCCGGGATTGAAGTCAAACTGACTGGTCTATAATTTCCTGGGTCTTCTTTTTTCCCCTTCTTAAAAATTGGGACTACATTTGCCCTCTTCCAGTCCAGTGGCACTTCTCCACTCCTCAAGGATTTCTCAAAGATGATCGACAGAGGCTCTGCAAGGACATCTGCCAGTTCCTTAAGAACTCTAGGATGCAGCTCATCCGGTCCAAATGACTTGAATTCATTTAGGCCAGTTAAGTGGTTTCGAACCAGTTCTCTGTCAATCTTAATCTGCTGTTCTGCACCATCCATGTTTTCATTACCTCTTTGGGGATGTAAACACATCCCCGAATCAGTCAATGATCCCGCACCCCCATTTGCACAGCCCTCCTTCTGTGAATAGACGGATGCAAAGTAGGAGTTGAGCAGCTCCGCCTTCTGCTGGTTTCCAGACACCTGTTGTCCATCCTTGTCCAAGAGCAGCCCCACCCCCTCGTCTCTCCTCCTGTTCCTCTGGGCATATCTAAAGAAGCTCTTTTTGTTATCTTTGACTCCCCTGGCCAGCCTCAGCTCATACTGAGCTTTAGCATCCCTGACCCCCTCCCTACATGACCGGGCTACCTGCCTGTACTCCTCTCTGGTGATCTTTCCAGTCTTCCACTCCCTATACTTCTCTTTCTTTAACTTCAGCTGATCCCCAAGTTGCCTGTCGAGCCAACCTGGTTTTTTCAGCATTTTCCCCCCTTTCTTTTTTATTGGAATGGTTTCTGACTGTGCTTGTAGAAGCTGCCTCTTAAGGAGCTCCCACCCATCTTGGGCCCCTTTCCCCATTAGATCATCAACCCATGGGATCCCACCTATGACTCCTCTAAGCCTGTTGAAATCAGCTTTCCTGAAATCCAACATATGTTTCACTCTGCACTCTTTTTATTTCCCACATTATTCTAAATTCCAGCAGCTCATGATCGCTTTCCCTAAAGTTCCCACTATGTTGACCTGATCAACCAGTTCTTCACGATTTGTTAAGATCAGGTCAAGGATGGCCCCTCCCCTTGTCGTTTCCTCCACTTTCTGGACCATGAAGTTATCTTCCAGGCCCATCAGGAATCTACTGGAGCTTCCATGTTTGGCTGAGTTTGTCTCCCAGCAAATGTCTGGGTAGTTAAAGTCCCCCATTACTACTACCTCATATTTCCTTGCAATGCCTGCCAGTTGCTCCAAGAAGACATCGTCTACTCCTTCTCCTTGACCTGGCGGTCTATAGTAGACGCCCACCACAATGTTTTGTTTTTTATTTTCCCCCTTACTTTTACCCAAACACACTCTACAGGGATATCCGGACCACTCTCCTGGATTTCAGAGCAAGTATATATGTTCTTGACATATAATGCTACTCCACCTCCCCTTTTGCCACTTCTGTTCCTCCGGAACAGCTGATAGCCTTCCAATTGTGTGTTCCAGTCATGGGAGTCCCACCAAGTTTCAGTTATTCCTATCAAATCAAATTTCCCTTCACTTGCTAAAAGCTCCAGCTCATCTTGTTTATTTCCCAGGCTCTGTGCATTTGTGTAAATGCAACTTAAGCCCTGGAGGTTGCAACTCCATGCATTTCCCTCCTTTTTTGTAAGGCCAGGCCCCTCTAAAGATTTTTGAGTTACAGCTGTGCCCTGGCAATTTCCATCCAGAGCATTTTCCTTATTCCTAGGTTCCCTTTGGACGTAACCCACCCCCTTCTTATTTAGTTTAAAGCCCTCCTGATAAGGTTGGCCATCTCCCGTCTGAAGACACTCTTCCCCCAACCCGTAAGATGTAGTCCATCCTTTGCTAGGAGTCCTTCCTCAAGGAAGTTCATCCTGTGATCCCAGAATCCAAATCCTTCCCGATGACACCATTTTCGAAGCCAGCTATTGACCTGAAAAATCTTGCTATCTCTCTGAGGACCTTTGCCAATTACTGGGAGGATGGATGAGAATACCACCTGGGTATCCCCCAGGTCCTTAATCTTCCTCCCCAGAGCTTCATAATCCCCAACTATCTTTTGGAAAGTTTCCTGAGCAGTATCGTTTGTTCATACGTGGATGAGTAAGAACGGGTGACGATCAGCAGGTGTGATCATCCTCGGTAGCCTCTCCGTGATATCCCGTATCCTGGCACCAGGGAGGCAGCACACCTCACGGGAAAACGGGTCTGGTCGGCAGACAGCTTCCATGCCCCTCAGGAGAGAATCTCCAATCACCACCACCCTCCTCCGTGTTCTCCTTCTGTGTCTAGCTTCCCCCACACTAACTGGTTGTGGCTGCTGTCTATGAGGGGGATCTGTAGGCATGCCAGTATGGGCAATGCCAGGATCCGGTGTAGGTGTGCTAGCAAGAGGAACTTCTGCCAGCATGGTGGAATCTGAGAGACTCTGGAAACGGTTGTATAGCTCCAGTGGTTCTCGACTGCTCCTGCCCTTTTTTCTCCTGACTGTCACGTGTCTCCACGAAGAGACATCGTTGCTGGGGTCCCCACTGGTGTCATCTCTCTGGAGAAGTTCCGTGTGTGTTGTATCAAGGAACTCCTCAGATGCCTTAATTTGACGAAGGGTGGAAACTTCACCCTCCAATGCTGCCACCTTCACCTGGATGCATCCTACTGTAAACCCCCGGCTTGACTGTTCCACATGAACAACATACAAATGTCCAGTTGCCCCACTGCAGTTGGGAGTGGTGCAGTCAATAAGATCAAAAAGAGATCGGGGTGAGGAGGAGAGAAAGGGAGAGAGAGAGCTAGCAAAACCAAAGAATTTGAGGCTAATGCCAAAACAAACTGCTTTTCCATGGAAACTTTTATGGAAGTTTTTATGGCTGTTAACCTGCCAGTTTAACGTGACAAACATACTTGCAGAAAGACTGACCTGCATTTGGTTTTTGGTGAAATTCCTGCAGGGCTTATGACAGTCATGAAACATACACAAGCCACGCCAAGGTCGTTATGGTGCCAATGAGAGGGGTGTGGAAGGTCGGTTGATGGAAGAACACCATGATGGGTGTTCCTTATAGATGGTGGCTTTCACATGAGACATTACCATCTGCAGAATTGGCAGAGATACACGGATCGAGGATGGGGAGGCACCATTTTTATAGCAGGGTTTGTAAGTACAATGCTGAGACTATTTGACATTTATACAGCATTTCCTGTGTGTTCATAAGATAACCTTGGAAGGTAAGCATGATTATTCTTATACTGCAGATGAAAAGTTGAGACCTAGAGTGAGTCACTTGTCTGATGTTTTGCCTAGTCCATGGTAGAATCAAGTTATAATCAGGAGGATCCAATTTGCTACTCCATCTTGTAGCCACTACTACAGCCACATGACGTGAAGAATGGAAGACCTCCACACAGTTTGCAACCTCAAAGGGGGATTTCCAGTGTCTCAAAATCCTAAGAGAACCATGGAGGGCAAGCAAAGTTGGAGGTGTCAAGAATTATTCTGATGTTTTTTAAGGGCTGCTGCTACAAGCCTTAAATCTGATCCAGGTTTCAACTCTGAAACCTAATTGTGGTTCCAGGGAACACATCAAATGACCAGCACGGTGCATCTGAAAACATGGTGCATAAACCCAGCCACCCATTTCATATCCAAGAGGGTAGAGATGATATTCTAGGTTGGACTGAACCTTGATACATAAAGAAGTTTTAAGTACCGGACGTGGTCCAAAGCCTTCCAGCCACAAATATCTGTGCCAAATCTGTGGATAAAGTCCATTATACTGATAGATTTGCCAAACTGCCTTTACCAGAATTTTTGCTTAACAAGCAAGAGCATCAATAAGGTTTTTAATAATCTCATAACTAGCAGTTAAATTCAAAATCAAGGGTCTTGGGTGAATCCATGGGAGCTAAAAGGAAGAGATTCCATACCTGATGGGCTCTGCACCACAGAAGGAGCGGAAGTAGAATTAGCGGCTGCTGAATCACTGTGAGCAGAACTCCCACTGGACGGAGGGGACGGCAAAGAAAGTAGTGAGGGATTATGCTGGTTGATGCACTGGGCGACAGCAAAACCTGAAAGCAAGAAGAAAGCAACAGTTAGAAGGGAGGAGGTTAAATGGACAAGGAGAGCTTAAGAACATAAGAAGAGCCTCCACTGGATCAGGCCAAAGGCCCATCTAGTCCAGCTTCCTGTATCACACAGTGGCTCACCAGATACTTCTGGGAGCACATATGGCAACTACATCTAAGGTGCAGCCCTGGCATGTGGCATTTTGAGGTTATCCATATCTACACACACCCCTCATTGCTTGCAACCTAAGATGTTCCTTTCCTCTAGGAATTTGTCAAAATCCTTTTTAAAGATCAGATCATGTGTTACAACATATGTGTTCAGAACATGTGTTATGTCATACAATGCATGCAATGCGTGGTGTTCGTGGGTTTGGTGGCCCCACTGAATGGAGAGATTTTGTTTGAACTTTTCCCCACCAACACACTTGGTGCCAGAACACAGAACAGCAGTGGTTTGGTGGTAGGGCCCACCAGGACACATCATCAGACCCAGCTTAGATATTCAGAACTCCGTCATTTGAGAATGAGCGACTTGAGTCACCTTCTGATGAGTGCCGGAGATTCTGGGACTCAGTGGATCCTATAGGGAAAACCTCTGGGAATTGTGATTGATAACTCTCTTGGATCCAGCGAAAAAATTGGGTGCTAAGCAAAATATCAGTGAGTTGGTGATTAGGTAACATGATCCAACAATTATAAAAGAAACAGCCTTGCATAATGCACCCCCATCCACCCTATTGTCACGAAATCAAGGTCAAGATGAGCAAAGGATTCCTCACCCGCATTATCCTTTAAGAGGAGAAAAAAGGGGCAATGCCTAGAAGGGGCAAGCCTAGGCACACACTCTCTCTCTCCCCTTCACACAGCAGTACAGGTTACAGCCTGCCTGGTGCTTCCATCTTCCCTGGGACCCCAGAGGGAAGATGATCAGTGAAGCTAGGTCGGAGTCACCTCTTTACAATGCACAAGAACACCGCTGGCATTTGTCAGAACCATTCAACATGTTGGGGATCCTGGGATGAAGCCTGGCACTGGGGTCCACATGGTGCATCCCCCTTTCAGTGGTGACACCAAAATGGAATGGTGGACCACTGTAACCCCCTGGAGTGTGACAAGTCCAGAAGAATTCATCAGTGCTCAGTGCCTTAAAGAAGGGCATACATGTGCTCATGTCAGAGAAGAATCATGGCAGAAGAGTGATATAGGAAGAGAAGGAGGGTCTGAGATAAAGTTCAATCTCTGACATCTCCTGTTACAAAGGATCAGGTGGAAAGTACCAGGAAAGGGCTCTTTTTTCCTAATAGCAGAGTAGCTGGTGCCAATGACCCACCTGCAGTCTGCAGGGGAAGGTCCCACAACCTGCCCGAGCCTAAGGCAGGGGAAGGTCCCCAGACCTGCCCCAGCCTATGTGAGTGTCCTGCTGCTGCCAGGATTTTAGTTACAGGTTTTTCAAGGTCATAAAACATTCTGCACTCCACCCACCTCATCATCCAAATCCAACGAGTGCAATTCCATGGAACTGCAGAAAACACGGGCAATGGAAGGACTTTAAAGAGTTCTAGTTTTATTTCATAAGAAAGAGTTTTCAACCTCAACTGATTTGGCAAATGCAGGCCACCAAGCGTGGGCAAATCCTGAGGGAGTCTGAGTAGCCAGAGAGGAGGATGAAAAAACAGCCAGGTTTCAATGGCCCACAGAGCACCTTTCCCTTTCTGAGATTAGCAAGAGAGGGATTGTGCAAATCATCTCCATCAGAGCCAGACAACTGAGCTATGGAGCTATGAACCTGCTTTCCAGGGTTCAGTCAGGGGATCATTCCCAACCCAACTTGAAGACGCTGTTAGGGATGTTCTGCACCTAAAGGAGGGGTGGCCCACAACTACAGCCCCCTCGCCTAATTTACCAGCCTGGACTCTTCGAGGATTGCAGTGTGGACTAAGCCATTGGGACCAAGATGTCCCTTGGATGTAAACCTGATCGGAGTCAGAGAAGGGATGATTCAGAGACAACCTTCCTTCAGAGTTTACAGTCACGCTGTAGGAATCTGCTTCCTGGGGGATCCCCAACCCTCACCCTCACTGTTACCCTTTGGCAATCAGGATGAGTTTACATTCACAAAACCATGTCTAATGGCTCAAATATGCTTATATCACCACATTTTGAATATTTCAA
The DNA here is from genome assembly GCA_030015325.1 of Cryptoblepharus egeriae. Taxonomy (NCBI): domain Eukaryota; kingdom Metazoa; phylum Chordata; class Lepidosauria; order Squamata; family Scincidae; genus Cryptoblepharus; species Cryptoblepharus egeriae. The sequence goes on from JAREYC010000012.1 coordinate 23,942,953, forward strand.
GGAAGAAAGCCCTGTGTTCCAGCTTTTCCAAGGATTGAAGAACACAGGAAAAATGCTCTGACAGCCTTGTGTACAGTCAGGGTATTGCCCTGCCTAATGCATTCCTGCCTCCTTCTTTACTCCCAGTTCAGGGATGCTGCTGGGGACCAAACTGGGGTCCTCAGCCTCTTCTTTTACACATATAGGGATGGGCTGTGATCCCTGCCTTCCCTAAAGCACAAGAAATCCAACTTGGTTGCCATCCGTCCATGTCACAATTACTCCACAGTGCGTCGTACATAACAAGAAAGTCAAGTTGCAAATTAAGAAAGAAGGGCATTGGAACAGAGTGATCAGGGCACCTGACTAAAATGTGCATGATCCACAAGTCTGGCACAAGACCTCCTGAAATGAACAAGTGGATGAAGCAAGAAGGCTCAGCCTTAGCCTTCAGATAATCTTGGGTCAGCCACAACCACCATATAACAAACCCAGTTGGATCTGCACCCCTTGATGTGCCAACCAGTTCTCCAGATTCTGCCTGTCAGCCCTACACTTCATTCAAAATATTGACACCTTGTGTTTTCCCAGAACCAACAAGTTCTACGAAATACAATTTGGATTGCAAGATAACCAACACAGTGCACCAAAGAACTGCCTGTTCACCTGAATTCCTCCCCCCTCCAAAGACAAGCTGTGCTATTTGATAGTTGTTTACAGCCTCCACCACCACAGATGCCTGCTGTGGGCACCTGGCTAGATGCAGCCTTTCGTGCATGGTGGGAAACACAAACAGAATAGTGGCAGGCAAACAGTTGTCGGGCCTTGGGAGTTCTGCCAAGCATTTCCTCCCTGCTATTAATTTGTCACTCACATGAATGTGCAAGATCTGGGCTTGCGCCTTTTTGTTTTAAGCGAGGAGTGCTGGAGATGTCAGCTTGGGCTGCTCATGTTCGCTCACCTGAGTTGTGAGGCTTGCCTACAGCCACTGAGCATGGTACATCACCATGTTCATTTCTGCACCCTAAGGTGCTACGGGGAAGAACTTGATGCAGGCTCAGGATACCCTTTGGGGTGGGATAAAATAGCACCACCTCTGCTATACTGTGTAGTCTTCTGCTCCTAAAACCAATACCCCCCATTTCTGCACCACCTGATTGTAGCTACTCATGGCTTGAGTTTGCAGAAGAACAGCCTGATGTGAGCTTTGGGGAGGGCTCAAGTTAAGGATACTCTCTCCAGTTCTGTTTAAGGAAGGTCTGGATAAAGATCCATACTTACAGATAAAGTATGGATAAAGATAAAGTATGGATCACTACTTCTCCAAAGCAGTTTGTCTTGTAGAATAAGGGGGGAACTGATGGAAGAACCAAGGAATTGGTTGCACGCTGCTCTCGACCCTGATTAAACCAGGTCAGAGGATGCAATGAGGCCCCCAGTGTAGCGGAAGAGGTTCGAGAATGCAATGATGCCATTGCCCTGTTTAGACCCAGCTCTGTTTATGCTACATTGTGATCAAAACATTGTGTTCAGACACATTTGTGAGGATACAGAGTCACTTTGAAGAAATGAGTTCAACACTTGACGGCGCCTGGTGGTTTACGAAAACAAAACCATACTCTTAACTATCTCAGGCCGGAATCAGTTCTACATTTAGCCAGTGGAGCTGTTTTTTTCTCCCTTCGGGAATTGGTATTTGTTTTCAGGCAATGATCACAAAACATCACAGAAGCTGAGGGGAAGGGAGAGATAGATGCTCCACCATGCTCATGGAAGGTCCTGGGTTTGATTTCTTAGCAGGACCTTCAGGCTGCAGTTCAAACTGCACACTCCTGAGTATCAGAACCCCACAGTTTAATTAGCAGCACAAGAGGCTGAGTTGTGACTTCTGGGTCTAAACCCACCAGCTGAAGACTCTGCAGTGAAACAATGGATGGACCAAAAGGGCTACTCAAGATATGGTGGAAAACCTTCGCTCTCTCAAAGGCAGGCTGGAACAACCCATGCCAGTGCTCCACCACGTCATACTACGGTGCCATCCCTATGCATGGTTTTAGGGCGCAAAAGTGAATCCTGCTGGCATTTGATACACTGAGTCCGACTTTGACACCAGCCCTCCAGAATAAAAGTTGAGAGGAGAGACCCATTACTCAGACCTGCCTTCTGAGAAGAGTTTGCCAGGAGTTGAATTGGTGCACACAGCTCCAAGTGCTCTGATGTGCATCTTCACAGGCTCCTTAGTTTTGCTATGTCTCCGCCAGGGTCTCAAGCAGAGAAACCAATCCGTTTCCTTCTGCCCGCTGTTGTAAACTAATTTGTAAACCTTTGTTGTAAATTTTTTGTAAACCTTTCTGAGCTCTCAAGGTCTTCTTAAACTGCAGATTTATTTGACTCCTTCAGGGAAACTGTGGTTTTAAAAAGGACATTGTTTTCTGGCAGACCCAGATGCTGTTTCCTGCTGGCCATTTTAAAAAGCAAAACAAAATAATCAAAAATAGATTTTTCATTTCTTCTCTTTTAGTGATGACAGTTTAGAAATAAAGCTGAATATTTCCACTCAGCCCATGCTGTCAGGAGAGCCCCCTTCCAGTATTAATGCAATAAAGTGCAAAGGTCTTGGAGAAGGATGCCCTTCTGGATGCCATCACAGCCAGACTAAGAGCAGGGCAACCCAACCTGTAATAGGTAACAAGTCCATTAGAAATCTCACTAATTCTCCTGCCCAAACACATTCCTCCGATAGCCACTTGTGGACCATTAATGCCGACCCCTTCAAGTCTACTTATAGGCCAGACATAGAAGGCTGGCTTCAGTTAAAAGCCTTTTTCGGCTTTAGCACCTTTCTGGTTGAGATACTGATCAAGTAGGTGAGTAAAACATTCGGGGGCAAAGGGGGGGTCTTTCCTTGCAAGGAAAGGCTACAAGGCTTGGGGTTCAGGGAAGGAAGATGATGGGAATCTATAACAAGGTTTGGTCATTTGGTGAAAATAGCAAGTGATTTCAGATTGATTTCTGTCTTCACACAGGACACAAAGAGCCTGTGGAATTCATTGTCTCCAGCTATGGTTAGTGAAATCCACTAGCTCAGATGGCTTCAACACTGGGTAAATTTGCAGGGAACCCCAGGTCAAGTGACAGTCATGGGTTGTGAGCAGCCTACCTCTGAGAGACCATTTCCTTGTGCAACTGCCCTCCTGCATGGGCCTTCCCACAAGGAGATCTTGTGAGTCCAATATCTATGTTGGTCGGAAGTAATCTCATAAGAGAGAACTAGGAGAATGGTATTGTCTCCAGAACCCATTTCCTGAAAATCTCTTATTAACTAAAAAAAATCAGGTAACTATGTTAAAATCAGTTTAAACAAACAAGGGCATGATGGACCTGCTGAGATCTCAGAAGCCAACACGTAGGGAATAGAGGGCTGAACTAGATCAAAAGGTTAGGCATTAAGTGCCCTTACAGAACTCCTACCCTTGATTAAATTATGAATACTTTGAGAAAATTGTACAGAGAAGGATGAGTTTCACCAGGAATTGAACTTTCCTTGATAAATAATTTTCCTTTTTGTAAAGGAAAAAAAAAACCCAGTGTTACTTGTTATCCACTAGGGTTCTGTTCCAGAACTGCCCATGGATAAAAAAATACATGGCTAAACAGTGGGAAAATAGATTTTAAAAAAATAAAATAGACCCATTTTTAGCTTTTCTTTCTGTTGTAGAGACAGTTAGCAATTGAAAATGCAAAGGATCCCATGGCTTTGTCTGGCTCAGCTAAAGAACAGAATGATTGCTTCCATGACTTCCTATCTACAATAGAAATGCAGTTTTTAAAATTGTGATTTGCAGTGGCCATTCATGTCTCAACAATGTCTCAAATCAGTGTATAAAAAGATAGGATTGTATATAAGAACATAGGGCCTATATAGTATCAACTGCTTGGAAAGAGGCAGGGTGTCCTCTGGACATGTGCAAACTTATCTGGAGGCCACAAGCATTGTCTTGCCCAGGCTGAAAGCACAACAGTGGCTTACCACAGGCCATGGAAGAGGAAGCCCAAACCTTCCCAAAGCGTCTTTTCTAAAAACAGAAGAGGGGGGAATTTTCCCTTCCCCATATTTCTGCTGACTGCTAAGACCCAGTTTAAGACTTGCAGATGAAGTTGGCTACACTTAATGTTTGCATACGAAACAGAATAAAAAGTAAAACCTGAGCCACGCAGTCACCACCGCTGTGTTATTCCAGTAAGATAGACAGCAAGTTCCAGACACTTGAGCAGGCTTGAACTTACTTTAAAAAGGTTGGCCAAAAAATTGGGCCGGAGTGTCATATTTTTAACTTACAGCTCTCGCCAAAAAGCGTTTCTGACTTGGTTGGCCAAAATGGTGGGTCTGGGGAGAAAAACATATAATTAAGGTTTCTATCAAAAAGTGATAGCTGGCGTGTGCAGAATCGGCACAGGAATAAAAGATACAAATTGAGCTGCCTTCTTAATTTTATTCATACATCCTTCCCTGGGTGAAGTAAAATGTCCCAGTGGTGAGATCTATAGTGATTATCTTTTGCAAGCTTGGTTCTGATGTTTACTGGATATTCAGACTTGGAGATAATTATTATATGTGCTTTCTTTTTTAAAAGATCTGTTTGGCCCTCGAGAACACAGCTTGCTACTGGTCTGCCTGTTTTGCTGAACCTTTGGCCCCGATTGTAGTTCTGCTGACCCAAAAAACAAAGAAAGAAGAAATGCTGTTGATGGACAATTCAGACACATACTCTGACAGACAGTTCAGACTCGTCAAACCTGGATGCAGGACCATAAATCTCCAACAGCACAGGGAATGTGGAAGTGTCTTAACTAGAGAATCAGTGCGATTTCTTAGCTAGAAAGTTGGTAGCTTCCTATCCAAAGTACAAAGCATAATGAAACCAGAGGCAGAGAACTGGAGCAGAAAAATAAAGATCAATGTATCCTAGAGTCTTGGAAGGTGGAAGGGACTTGGTAGGTCATCTAGTCCAACCCCCTGTCTGCAGCAGGAAATCCTCCTAGAGCATCTCTGAAAGGTGCTCGTAGAGCCTCTGCTTGAAGATCCCCAGTGAGGGAGAGTCCACCACCTCCCTTGGTAATCTGTTCCACTGCCGAACCGCCCTCACAGTCAGGAATTTTTTCCGGATTTCCAGCCGGAATCTCCTCTCTTGCAGTTTGTACCCATTGGTTCTAGTTCTGCTTTCAGAAGCAGCTATGAACAAATTGGCCCCTTCCTCCCTATGACAGCCCTTCAGGTATGGTATTTGAAGAGGGCAATCATGTCTCCTCTCAGCCTTCTCTTCCCCAGGCTGAACATACCAAGTTATGTATGAAACAGAAATGAAGTTATGTAAGAAATGAATCCAGGGCTTTCCCTTTTGGCATCCCTGTACATAAGAGGTTAAAAAGGGTGAAAGAGTGAGCAAGGGGAAGTCTCCCCACTTCAAACCTCCCCTCTGTAATGGGTAGCCTGGGAGACCTCTTGTCTAAGGCTCACATCAGTATACTAAGCATACCACCACTGGCTGTGCTCTCAGGGTTGTTGTAAGGTGTCCTGAACAATATGAAATAGTTTTGTCCATCCATTTTTGCTACCTGATCATGAGCAATGGAGACCCTGATTCTTTAGGGTGGGATTAGGGTGAGTTTAGGCAGACAGCTGGCCGCTGCCTCCCCCTTGCCCAAGTTACCATCTCTTCTCCCCACCCGAACACGTTTTTCTGGATCTCTGACAACTTCCAAGCCCAATTCAAGATCTTGCAAAGTCGCAATACTCTCCTCTGCTAGGGTTTCTCAGGACACATTCTCTCTGCAGTTGTGCATGCTTTGAGGTGTAGGAACAGTAAAGCAGAAATACATTAAATTTGCACACACTCAAAAAAGGGCTCTTCCATCTTTAGGATGATGCCCATCATTTCCAACTGGCCTCCAAGACTTCCTCTGGTTGGATTCGCCTACCCTCTGACGTTCTGCATGCAGTCATTTGAGAATACACTTCATAAATGTTCACAGTCCTTGTGAATTCATATCTTCTCTTTCTCACAAGGCACAGCTTTGAGGTCGGACCACAATCCAAGCAGAAGATTATTCCTGGCAAGGTGTAAACTGGAAATTTATCTTGTAGCTTTGGGGTACCAGTAAGAGGAGGCTGTATTTTAGTCAAGAAGTGGAAGCAAGTGAGATCTTGAGTACAGGAAGTAAGAAAAACCCTCAGAATTGTCTTTTGTAATGTTTTCAACAAGTTTTCTTCAAAATCTGAGGAAGGAGGAAGTTACTTTGGTTTTCTAGGTATTTTATTAGCTCCAGAGATCAAAGAAGGTGAAAATGTCAGAGAAACAGGACATGATAAGGCAGGTGATTAACCTCTGTTCTTAGAAAAACATTTCTGGCATCTTGCTCAGAGACCAGAGTCAGGCGGCCACATCAGTTCCAAAAAAGCACCTTGAAAGCAGTAAGAAGAATCAGCACAGATTTTCTCCAAATAGTTGTAACATCTCACAAGTGGGCAAGAGATATTTCATGCATCCAGATCTTGCAGCCAGAAAACCTTCAGAAATATATCTAGGTCACCTTTAGACTTGGCTTGAACAGAAGCTTCTACCCAGCTCCTTCCCTTCCCTGGCCATACAGGCTGGCCTTGTGGTTTCAAAGACAGGTTTATGACATGGCACAGGCCTTTCTTGTTTATCTGAAAGGCAAATGCCCCAGGGCCACATCACAACAATTGGGACCAGCAAAATCCCAAGTTTTTCTTTGAAAAAGAGAGCCAGCTCATTTCCAGCAGGAGAACCTGGAATCTAGTGGGAAAACCTTATTGGTGATTCACCCATAAATGTTTAAACCATGGCTGTTGATCTCCTGGCTGAGTGATTCAAGAAAAAGATGAAGGGTCATAGGGATCTTCTGAAAGGCTATGCAAAACTTTTAATATGAAATATTTTCATAACAGATGACAAAATATTCACCTTAAATAATTAAGATGAAATACTTTGGGATTTTGAAACAGGTATAAATAGATCTTTTAAATAAATACCTTAACAGACCAGAGTTGCAGGCACACATTTTCATTTGTTGTTTTTTTTTACAGTGGAGTGGGGAGTAGCCACCATATCTCAATGGATGGGTTATTGAGGAGGAAAAGGATCCAGCATTATGTATGGCACGATCAGGACAAAATCCAAGCATTCCCAGAATGGCAGAGGAACACCCATGTCATGCATCCTTTGTAGGGATGTCACAAAACCACGAAAGAAGACATCCCACCTCTGGTCCCCACCACCCAAATGTGTGCCAGTGACAGACAAGAAGACAGAGTACATGAGACAACTCCTAAGCTGAGACAGGTTAGGTAGATTTAGGTTGGTGTGTAGAGGTGGAAAATCTTGAAATGCCAGATGCAGGGGAGTCATATGTAGATGCAGGTGTCATACGTGCTCCCTGAGACATCTGGTGGGCTGCTGTGTGATGTAGGAAGCTGGACTAGATGGGCCTTTGGCCTGATCCAGTGGAGGCTTTTCTTATGTTCTTAGGAAGGTGGAGGCTGCCCAAAGGTAGGGTGGGCTCACAACACCATGTAAGTAGGGTGTTAACAACAGCACCTTGAAATGGATGTGGAAAAGGGTGCATTCTGGAGGCAGGGCGGTTCAAGCACTGTTTCCAGCCGGCAAGGAAGATTTTGGTAGAAAGGAGCCCCTTCCTTTCCCTGTGAATTATTCAACATTAAAGAGCATGAATGAAAAGAGTCACATTCTAGAGACCCTGGATGTGCTTGAAGCTCTTGAATTTCTTCAGTGATACTCACCACCCTTGCAGCTTTCAAAATCAGAAGTTTAATGACAGGCAATTAGACCTTATAACTTTACTCTAATTGCCTATTAAATCTCATCCCCACATAAAAATGCACTGCGGTGCTGACTCCGAGAAGGGTTCGCTCACCAACGATGCTGGGAGGAGAGCCCAAGAGGACATGCTCCTCATATCCTTTTAATCACAGGAAAACATCCATTTGGTCCTTGTTCAGTTATCCTGGTAGCACCACCTTTAACACCGAAGAATGAAGCTATGTGACTCTGAGGATTTTTTAAAGGTCTTGGCACCCAATACCCAAACATTTCATTTCAGATGCCACCGAGCCAGGTCATGCACCAGAGTGTGCCATTCATCAGAGTGCCTCACTCTGATCTCAGCTATTTTAACAGAAGCCCCCAGAAAGGGGAATGATGGCTTCTGACACCACTTCAATCTTCAGTACCAACTCCAACAAAATGAGAATGTGATTTCAGGCATGCATAAGAACACAAGGACAGCCCTTCAGGATCAGGCCCAAAGCCCATCAAGTTTAACATCCTATTACCCTCTGGAGCCCAACAGTTTCATTCGTGGAGCTGGAAAGCAGGAGTCCCCTCTCCTAAAGTTGCAGCCCCTGCAACTGGTGTCCAAGGGCACATGACCTCAGAAACTAGAGGTAGCATACACTGTCATGACTAGAAGCCAGAAATGGATTTGTTGCCCATACATTTGTCCAATCCCCTCTGAAAGACATCCTAACTTGTGGCCATCATCACATGTGAAGAAATTAAAAATACTAATTATGGGATGTGTGAAGAGGCACAATTTGCCTCCTTAGCACTAGCTGATATGACTCAGCACAGATGCCAAGCCTGGGTCTGGAAGATCTCGATGACCTCCTGGATGCAAATAGAAGTGCCTTCTGAACACGTCTGGGAAGTGTTCCGAGCCACAGTGTGGTCACACAGAGCTTCCCAGATGCTTTGGAGAGGCACAACCAGTTGCCTGTGTGCCTCCCCCATGCCAGATTTAATTTGCTGAGTTTTGTATCCACAGAGGGTTGGGGAACAGATCCCCTATAAATTTGAAAGATCCAGTGTACCTCTTTTGGTTCACCCTAAAACTACTGGGTGACAATCTACTGGATGACCTCTGACTCTAGTACTGAGGGAAAGAGATCAATTAAAACCTGCTTTAATTACCATTCCAAGGGAAAAAACTCCAAAAGCTTCAACCCTTCCTTGTAAGAAAGGTGTTATTCCAACCCTACCTTTCTTCCAGTGAGCTCATTTGAAAGTCATGAGAGTGCACAGCTTCTCTTGCAACTACTATTCTATATTGGATGGATTATTGTAGTGTTTATTATCATCTGTGCATTTGCATAATCCCTACAATTTGTTTGCCAATGCAAGGAGTTTTCCTGTTCACAGTGAAAACACATGGTTCAGTTGGCTTACTTAAAAGACACCTTATGCAACTGATGCGCTTTGAAATGGTGGGAAGGGCACATGGTGTAACTGCAAGGTGTGGAGAGAGATTTTCCTCCGTCTCTCTGTAGGAAACCAAGAGCGTCTAACAAACTGCAGGGTTGGAGATCTGGACCAGGCAATAGCAAGTGGTACCTCCCCCGCCCGCCCCTCTCCACAGCATCATTACCCTGTGGAATTGATTGCCAAAGGTATGGGGATGGCTATCATTGGTTGGATGGCTTGAGAAGATCAGACAAATCTATGGAAGGCCTGATGTCTATTCCTGGCTACTAACTTAAGATGGCTCAGTACAGCTTCTAGGGCCAGTGACAACATGCTTTTAAAAATCAGGAGAGGGAGAGAAATGTTTACTATTTCCTGCTTTTTAGTGTTCCTAAGACAGCTTGGGCCACTATGGGGAATATGATACTGGACTATGTGGGCCCCCTTTGTCCGGATCCAGCAAGACTGATTTTTAGGTTCTTCAAATTAGGGAAATCTCCCCCTATGCAACTTGTCCATTCTCTACTTGACCCTGCGGAAGGGTTGGGAAAGCCCCTGGAGAGTGGGCTGAACAGATTGATGGGCTTGGATCAGAATCCAAACCCCAAAGCTCAGGAGTGGAGCAGTCTGTGTGTGGTGACAGTTTCAGGCTCAAGTAATGCAAGGTAATTCTGTCCTGTCCTGCCACAGGCAAGGGGTTGGACTAGATGACCTACTAGGTCCCTTCCAACTCTATGATTCTATGAGTTGTCCCCCACCAAAGCCACGCTCCCTTGCCTCCCTCTGTACCCTTCCCTGGTGGCTGTGTATTTATAACTAGATACTTGCATTTTCTTTATTCCCCCATCTTTATTAAGAGTGAATTTTTTATTGATCCAAGTTTCACATCAACTGCTCCGGTCAGTCTTAGCAACGGCTATTATTTATTTATTCTTCCCACTCTGCAGAAGCCTCCAACAATCCCAACAGCTGGCTGTCTCGACTATCTTGTCCTGGGGGGCTGGCGGGTAGCCTGGGGGTACCGGCGGTGGGCGTGTTCGCATTTGAGGCATTTCTTCCTTTGTTTCCCTGCTTATAAAAGAGATTTACTCTCATGTAATGAATCCGCTTGGGATCTTAGCATAACTTTTAACTACACCTTTCTATGGGGGATGATGACAAACTACGTGATGTGTGGCACGGGGATTCTAATTTGCAGAGATTAACTAAGGTGGAGGGTCAGATTCTGGAGTGTTAAGACAGATGAGGACCTCCGAGTAAGCACCAGGTGAAGACCTTTTGCAAACATAAACTGAGCCCCGACGTCTGGTTTTTTCCAAGCTAATTGCTGGCAGGGTCCCCAGAATGATGTGCTAAAAATTCCCATAAAGTTATAGGCCAAGGCAAGCTCTGCAAACCAAGCACACACACACACACACACACACACACACACACACACACAGAGCTTATCTTAAGAACATAAGAGATCAGGCCAAAGGCCCATCTAGTCCAGCTTCCTGTATCTCACAGTGGCCCACCAGATGCTTCAGGAAGCACAAATAACTGCTAATTTTACTTCGACTTTGCTCATCCTATGAGAGGAGACTGAAAACCTTCTCTCCACGCACTACATTCAAACTCCCTCAAAATTGGCCCTTGGCAGTCTTTCTGTTGTAGGTTTTGCCCAGCTATGGCCCAAATGCTTGAAGCTATGAGGACTATAAATGGAACTCTTGCACCACTACAGGTACAGCCTTCAAAGTTAACAACTGGGTCACTGTGGAAGATGCCTGGGGAGGTCACTTGAAGAAAGGTTTTCAGTTCTAGGGGATTGCACGGGGAGATCATGAAGTCTACTGTGGTGGTTTCCCTTGCACTACCCATTGCTTGTTTCACCTGCTTTGTAATTATCAGGTAATTGGTAGGGATGAAAGATTTCTGCTGTTATATTTTCCTTTTTTAAAACAACATTGCTGCATCAAATGAATCAGTGATATCATTAATGCCAATTAACTTCTCCCACGACCAGCTTATAGCATAATGGATGCTTTTTCCTCAGGTTGCAGTAGCCTAGCCCTTCTTCCTTCAAACACAGATTTATATATATTTCTTGTGATTATGCTCTCAAGTAGCTGTCAGATGTTTTTCCTCACTCTGTTTTATACTGATGCATTTTAATAATCAGCACTGATATTTTATTTGGTGTGTTTTGCTTTGTGATGATGTTTTGAAAGTAAAAATAATTGTGTTTCTAAATAAAATTAATGCATACTGTTGGTGATGCTAAACTTAGTCCAACAACAGCTTTCAGAGTTAGAAATATTTTTCTGTTTCTTAAAATGTAAACAAAGCATCCTGTTGAACTTAAAATATGTACACGTCTGCCCCCCCCCCCCCCCCAGAACATAAAGGAGCCTCCACTGGATCAGCCCATCTAGTCCAGCTTCCTGTATGACAGAGCAGCCCACCAGCACATCCCTCCCTCTCTCTCACACACACCATTAGCTATTTATTTTTTTATTTTCTTTGTAAACCACTTTGGGAACTTTTTAGTTGAAAAGCGATATATAAATACTGTAGATAGATAGATGATAGATAGATAAGAAGAGCCTCCACTGGATCAGGCCACAGGCCCTTCTAGTCCAGCTTCCTGGATCACACAGGGGCCCACCAGCGCCCCCCTCACTACATTTCACCCCCCCCCCTCACACTACACTACATTTCGTTCAGAAAGATATCTTAAACTTGTTCAAATACAACCAACTACATCAAGCTAAAAATCTGCTTAGGAAAAAGAATTCATTTCCAGTATATTTGGCTAGTGGAAAAATTTATCAGAAATACAGATAGCACGTAAAATTAAAGTTATATGCTTCTTTCTGGTTTTACTTCCGAAATTAAAGTCCCAAATCCAACTCCAAGCAACTTTCGCCTGTTCCAATGCGAGATTTCCTGGGGAACCTGTCAGTGTATTCAGCTATGCAACATCTACCCATGTCATGCAGCTGAAGAAGAGGGTTACTGAACTCCACAAGACTTTGTGGTACCCCCAATATACAGTTCAACTCTGCCGTAACAGCAATGGGGACTCATTGCTAGCACAATCCAAACACTTTCTCTCTTTTCCTGCCAAATCCCTTTCATGCAACAATCAGGAAAAGCACTTCTAGGCTTTCAGAGAATATTTGCTCTGTTCAGGTTGCATTAGAGATTTAGGGTGCAATCCTAGTCTAGGCTGGAACAACTCATCCGTCTTCCCATTCCCATGGTGATGTAGGGGGACAAGCACATGTCTGTACACTGGCCTAACCCTTCCCCGGAGTGGCGCTGAAGTGTCTTACTTTTGTGACACCCCCAAGTCAGCACAGGGCTTAGGCGAGCCTAACTGGAGGATGATTGCAGCCTTAAACACAGAATATTGTCTAGTACTAGAAAAGGAGACCCCAGATAAGTCAGAAACACAGCAATCCCTATCACTATCTCAGAATGACAATTTGAAATGGCTGCTTGATCATGAAAGACCTTTGCATTTTATTTACCAGTGTACCTTGTATTTATATAATACCATCCTGCCTCCTCCTCTCCTATAAGTGCCTAAAGGTAGCTCACAGTTTTAAAAACATTTCTTATGAAAACAGCATAGAAGCCCAAGTATTATGCAATGAATTTAAAAGCAGAGCTTGCAACACACAAAAGCACACTCTACAAAGAGAATTTGAAGGTGAGCGGAATAATAAGAGCTGTGCAAACTAGAAGCAAACTGACACTGGATTCAAACTCTGTACTGTGGACAAACACTGTCCTAACATCACTTTCAGGTTTTAAGCCAAAGCTTTACCCACACATGTGTTTGCTCAGTAGAGAAGTGTTAGGAGTACAAGTTTAGAGCATGACAGCATCTAAGCCTGATTAGGTTTTATTTTCTGCTTGGCCTTTCCTTCTCCCCAAAGGGTAAACAAGATAACTAGCTATGGGTGGTGGAAACATGAGAAGGTCAAGACAGAGAGGAGACACACATGGTGCATCTTATACAGTGGATCCTATTTATCCACTGATTTGACTTACCATGGGTTCTGAACCCACTGGACTACCCACAGATGACCTCCTCTTCTGAGTCACAGGGATCCTACACTCAATCTCCCTGTGCCTTAGAAAACAGGTCAGACCATGGATTTCATTATCCATAGTCTTCGATGTCTGTGGGGATTCCAACAACAGAACTTCCCGAAACCAGCAACGGCTGACATAACGGTAATAGGGACATCAGCATTGCTTTCAATTGATTGCGGACCAAGATCACGTTGAAAGCTGATGCACACCATCAGCCCTGGCAGTGCTAGTTCTCACAGATTGAAATCACAAGACTAAGGAATAAAAAAGAAAAAAGAAAAAGTGAACCCTCCCCATTATAACAAAGCTAACTTTGCAAACTGCTTATACGCCAAGCGCCCAGCACTGTTACCTTCTCACTGAGGTGGTACCTATATATCTACTTGCATTTCCATGCTTTCAAACTGCTAGGCTGCAGGAGCTGAGAAAGGGACAGGTACTCGTTCTCTCTTGTAGAAACAGGGTCTTGAACCCTGGACTGCTGGTTGACAGGGATGGTGTCTTAACCACTGATCCACTACAGCCCAAAAAGCACCCATACAAATGCCAATACTATTTCTCTTGAAAAAGGAAGTAGTTTTCCAATGTGGACCAGTAGAAATAACATTTCTCTTGTAGAGTGCCAAGTATTTCAGCTTTGTACAATGCTACCCAAAGGTGCAACAGCTTACCTGGGACTTTATCAACTGACGCAAACACTGAGCGCTGCACAGCAGGGTCACAACTGCCGCGTCGGGACTGGTCATAAAACTTGAAGGGCAAGTGTTGGGCCGGAGAAACAGAGCTGTGTCCGAAACCCATCACTTCATTTGTTGGCTGGACTGGAAGGTCTAGGAGAGCTAGGTTCAAACACAACATGTTTTAAGTCTTGGTGAGATGAAGAAGCTGATCTGCCCACACAACAAAACCATTCTAGTTGTGCAGCTTCATGGAAATTTGGGTACACATACACTCCATTGAAAAGGGTATATTGTGAAATGGTGGTAAAGTGGGAGTCATACTGTGAAGTTCTTCCATTGAAGGGAATGAAGTTGCACAAAAGAACAGCCGTGAGAAGGTTAACTGCATTCAAGGTGTGCAAAAAGGGCAGGGCACCCTAAAAAACTGCTATAGTTTTCAGCCTGTCACCATTTATTAAATCTCCGTCTCCTTTACCTGCTACAACGTTTGAATCTGTGTAGTAGACAGAACAAAGCAAGAAGTAAAAAAATCCCATTTGCGAGAGAATTACCTGCAATCCTCTGCATTTTCATACGCCGAGCCTGGATGCGGCCCTTGGCAAGGCGTTGTTTAGCAATGATGCAGCGAATATGATCCGAAAAAATGAAGGTAGCTTGGAGGATGGGGAAAGGCTTGGAGTGGGGGCTGGAAGCTGGCTTGTGGATGACAATGTTCAAGGCTCGACTGTCATCTTCTACACCAGTAACCTGCATGTCCTGGGGTGGGGAGATAAAAACTTTGCTTGAAACACACCTAATCAAGGTGAGTCTATTAGTCACAGCCTATGTCAACTACAGCCTGTTCCTTCACAAATGTGCATCCACATAATCCTCGCTTGGATGTGTATCCTTTATAGGACGCTATAGAATGCTGGCTCTCTCTACTATATCTGTAGGTACAAATCCCGAACACAGCATCCACCAAAATAGAGGGATGGAGGAGAAAATTGGTGCTTTCCTAGGAACGAGACATTAAGCTCTTGCAAACAGTGCCAGTGTTGAGTTCTGCTCATCTTGAGCCTATTCTCAGCATGGGGAACACAGCATTGCAGTTCTGACAAAGGGGGCCCTGGAAGCATGTCAGCTGTGCAACGCATGGCTAAATAAATACTGTACCTCATTTCATGTCTACCGTTGCCTCCCCACTTTGGCCACCAGGACCAGGTCAAATTCACAGCTTCTACAGACTCACCTGGAGAAGGCCTGCAAATTTAACAACTCCCCAGCCTAGACGGGCAACATCTGGCTCCACCAAGCTCATCTGGTATATGTCCACAGCTAGAAACCTCTGGACTTGGCCGCTGTCCTTTGTGATCACAGTGCAGGCAATTAAATCACTGTTATCTGGAGAGGAACAGGACAGGGGTGGGGAGAAGAGAAAGAAATAGAGAATTCTGTTGGTGTTGTTCTGTGCTTTCCTAGAACAGGATGCTCTCAACTGCACCCTGGATCTGGCATCAAGGCCTTTCCAACTTATTTTAGAGAAATGTTGACCCATTTATGTTTTCACTTGCTATATTCTCAAATGATATACTAGGAATAAGCTCCTCGTGTGCAGCTGAAATGTTGCGGTCTCAAACTGGTCCACCTAAGTATTGGAAGGTATCTTTCAAGTACTGTCATCTTGGAAGAGAATTCTGTGCAATATCACAAGAGGCAGTTGTGCAGTTTGGTTAGTGTTTTTCATTACAGTGGAGGGGAGCATATATCTGGATCCTTATCATCACTTATTCATTTATCAGCAGATTGGGTGGGTTGCATGCAACCCCTTCCAGAAACAAGGTTAGCAGAGGGCCACTCGCTTCCAGGGGGAAGTCTCATGCCTGGGGGGATGGGAATTCATCCATATCCTGGATTTCAGGTATCGCAGGGGAGGGTTGGGGTTCCAGAATGGGCTTGCCTATTTGTCCTGAATAACGTTTTGTCCATGTGAAGCTGGCACACACAACTGTATTTATCTTTATCCAAAACAGGCATATTTACATGCCAATAGCAGTGCACGACTCAGAAGCATCAGGCACCTTTCCTCTGAAGAGAGAGCAGAACTCAGGATACTTTAGGAATCCTCTACTATACTCTTAGCATGTATCCAATTTTTCAACCCCACCAGTCTCTGCCACCATGCCAGCCACAATTTGAGTAACACTCCTCTCAAGTGTTGCCCTCTTCAGATACCTGAAGGGATGTCCTATGGAGAAAGGGGCTCATTTGTTCTTAGCTGCCTCTGAAAGCAGAACTAGAACAAATGGGTACAAATTGCAAGAAAGGAGATTCTGGTTAGATATCTGGGAAAAATTCCTGAGGGTGAGGGCTGTTTGGCAGTGGAACAGATTGCCGAGGGAGGTGTCAAGCAGAGGCTCTACTCGCACCTGTCGGAGATGCTCTAAGGAGGATTTCCTGCTGCATGCAGGGGGTTGGACTAGATGACCTACTAGGTCCCTTCCAACTCTAGGATTCTAAGTGATGATGGGGCCCAAATCACTCACAAACAACAAATATATTTATGCACTGGAGCAAAATATATGAGCACTGGAGCAAAATGAGCTCTCTCTCTTTATATATATGTGTGTGTGTGTGTGTGTGTGTGTGTACATATAGACTGTGGAGACTAGCCATTTTTCCCATATATTTTGCTCATATATTTTGTTCCAGGGCGCATACACACACGAGATATATATATATCTCCGGTGTGTGTATGTATGTGTGTGTGTGTGTGTGTGTGTGTGTGTGTGTATATATGTATGTATGTATGTATGTATGTATATATATATATATATATATATATATATATATATATATATATATATATATATATATATATATATATATATATATATATATATATATATATATATATATATATATATCTCGTGTGTGTATGCGCACTGGAACAAAATATATGAGCAAAATATATGGGAAAAATGGCTAGTCTCCACAGTCTATATGTATTATATATGTATTATTGTACTTGGATTTCCAGGAAAAGTGAACAATTTCACATTTAATCTTTCCCATGGAAGAAATACTGGGGCGGGGGTGAGAAACATTTTTGGTTTAGACAAGAGGTATTGGAAAACTGAAGCTGCACCTTTAATGCACCATAGCTCAGTTGTGATTGTTCTTTAAAACAGAAGAAGGTTACAGGAATATACATTAAACCACATCAATGAGCATTACTGAAAAGGGTGGGGGGAAGAGAGCAAAAGGGGCAAGCAGGCAGGTACCAATCAAACAATCAATATTCAGGAAACAACGACATCAATTCCATCTGAAAGCCAAAAAACAAAATTGCAATTTGATTTGCCTTAAGATCACCCATATAAAATAACTGACAGTTAGGTTATAATCTCATTTCCAGTCAGTTTCTGGTGTTCTTTAGATTCTGTGCTGGGAAGCAGTTTCCTGACAGGCTAGAAAAATATACAAAAGCAATTCTTAGCACAGCACACAAAATTGTTTTAATTTGGTACCATTTCCTTCAGAATGTCCACTACAAGTGCTGACTTGTTCTTTGTTCCCTGAGTTTCAATTTATTTAACACTCCTGTCTTAATACTTTTTATGCCCACAGCTTTAAAGAAATGGGAAGAGGTAATATAAAGTAGTGGTTTTCAAGCATTTCAGCCTGGGAATCTGTTTGGATGACAATCTGTTTGGAGACCCCCCCCCCCCATCAAGGAAGTGATGTCAATACCAGAAGTGACATCCAAAAGGAACTCGGATCACTGTGATGCCAGTGCTACCCCATGTCTACTCAGAAACAAGGCCTGCTGTGTTCTATGAGACCTACTCCCAAGAAAGAATGCCCATTCCAAGATGGAGACGCCCAGTTCCAGATTCCAAGATGGCGATGCCCAATTTTTCACAACTCCTGAAAAGATGTCATGCTACAAACGATCTGCTATAAATTTGACATCAGATATACCATATTTACTCAAATCTAATGCACTCACCCTATACTTATTACCAAAATACTGTATTTACTCAAACCTAATTAACCATTGAATCTAATGCACACCGAGTCTGGAGACCGAATTTGGCAGAAAAAGGTGAGCATTAGACTCAAGTAAATATAGTACTTCTGAACTAGAAACTGAAGCTGCAACCCAAAGAACTATGAAAGGAGCACAGTGAGATTCTTATATAGACCACAGACTGCCCCTGATCCAACGTGCATCTCATGTAATGAATGTGCATCTTCTGCTTCATAAAGGGGGAACTGTGCCTGCAGCTCTTTTGAGCCCTGATCAGGGCCTGAAAGTCTTTTTAAAAATTCCCTGTACCTCATCCCTGCTGGATCAGACCAGAGGTCCTCTTAGAGTGAAATCCAGAGTAACTATGGGGAGTCCTTGCTCTGGTGTAAGAACAATTTACTCAGGATTGCAATAGGAATTTCTCATAGGTTTTCACTAGGTGGTGGAGTAACTATGGGTGCATTTAATGTCTCTTACGTGCTGACGTAGTTACTCTGGATTTGGCTGTTACTCCAGCATCCTACTTCCAATAGAGGCAGTCCATTTCCCTCAAAGGAAGCAGCAAGCAGGCTTTAAAGGCAACACTGCCATTCTTCCCAGCAACTGGTGCGCAGCCTCTGCATGGGACTTGCCAAGAGCCAACAGTTGTATGAAATGATCTTGTTCAGCAGTCAAATAAATGATTTGGAACACATTACAGTAAATATGACAGACGTCTTCTATTAATATGTATTTCATGCACCAAGATGGGAACAAGGACACTACGCTTCCCAGCACACGCAATTTATTTTCATAACAAAGAGCAAGCCATTACCAGAACACCACATGGCTATTTTGGGTATTTTATGACTTCCAGCTAAGAATTCCTACAGCAACAGGTTTTAACCTATGGACAGCAATTGAACCAGGCTGGGTCATCTGATCAAATTGTCTAGGGGAAGATCCAGGAAGGAGCAAAAGGAGAAACATCTTTACACAGTGCACAGCCTGCATAGCTCCCTGCTCTATGGTGTAATGATAGCAACTAGTTGGGGTGGCTTGAAAAGGGGACTGGATCAAGCCACAGGGAGCCAGAAGTCTGTAAGCAGAGCACAGTCTAGTACGGCCAGTAGCCATCTCCAGGTTTAGACACTACTCACTCAAGTCTAGGACATCATCTGTCCTAATCAAATCCTCCTCCCGTGTTAAAGGCAGCTGGGTCTCTGGCTCATCCCGGAGGTGGAGTGACAGGGAACGAAGCATGAAGAAGACTCGGATAGCCTAGGGAGTCAAAGGACACAGTAAAGGCACTCATCAGGACAACTTTACCTTTATTTCTTAAATCCTACTGGAGAAAAATAATTAAATAGTTTGACTTGATTTTGCCATGGCCAAACAGCACTGAATGCTCATAAACCTTCACCTTACTCAGTGCTTTCTTCCTGTACCAGTTTCTCTATACCTTTGCTCTGTGTACATTTAAGATTCAAGAAATAAAGGTCACAATGGGGCACAGCAGAGAAACTTTCAGATTCAAGAGAGCCCATAATGTTATGTGAAACCTAAATTTTTATGCTGGATCAAGGCGTTTATCACCCTGTTTAAGGCAACAGAATCTACCCATGAGATGCTGAGCATGGACGGACAGTATCATAGAGTTGGAAGGGATCTAACAGGTCATCTAGTCCAACCTTCTGCCTGTTTCAGGAAATCCTCTTAGAGCATCTCTGACAGGTGCTTGTCAAAGAGGCCCTTTCATCTTCCACAAAGCTGCCACCCCACATGCAAGCTCAATTGTTTGGAACAGATCCACCCTGACAGACCATGAAAAATATCAGTAACATCCATCTAATCTTCCACACAGGGGTGATCCCAGGTTTCGCGTCACCTGGCGCATCATCCCCTCCCTTGCACGTGTGCATTATTGACTAGAGTGCCTACAGTGGTGAACTGCACATGCGCAAAGATTGCACTTGCGCAGTTCACCTCTGAAGCCTCTTGCCCTTTCTCAGGAAGGGCAAGGAGCTTCAGTGGTGAAGCACGCATGCACAACGTTTGTGCATGCATCCTTCAATAAGAGAACACCATCTCTTCTCTCAGTAAGAGGAAACCATCTCTTCAGCGGGAGCGTTCTCCACCTGAAGTCTAACGTAGTGCATGCGTCCTTTGGGGAAACACCCACTCGGAAGAGGGATTCCTCTCCCAAGCTAGAGCATTCCCCCAATGAAGGACACATGCGCAATAGTCACGCGTGCGTCTTAGTCAGAGAACATCCCTGATGAGGAGAGGAAGAGTTCTCCTCAACAGAGACACTGAGGACTGCACTATGCATGTGCAGAAGCTGAACATGTGCAGTGCACCTCAGCTGGCCATTCGAGCCTGCTCCGAGGCAGAACAGCAGCTCCTGGCCCAAATGGGCATGCTGAGGTACAGACACGCCGGAGGAGTGGCAAACTCCTCTGCAGTGTCACCTGGTGCGGCCTGCACCAACCGCACCATCCTGGTGACGCCACTGCTTCCACACCATGTTGCAGTTCAGCACTGCACTATTTTGTTCCTTCATTCTGCTAAATGTGTGTTGTGTGTCTGATGCAGGTAGCTGGGTGATGATAAACCTGACAAACAGGCATCACAAAGTGCAACTGTAGCACGAGATTTCCCTACACAGGTTTCTTCTTCTTCCTCCCACCTCACATTTTTTCAAATAATCCTGTATTTCTTTCAAGGCGTTATATCTCAAGCTTTAAAGGTTAACGCTAAACTGAGCTTGGAAACCAGCCATGCAGCAACAAAAGTTGCTTTGAAACAGGCAACACATGTTCCCTGCAGCAGCTCTTATTCTACACAGACCAGTTTCTGAGAACTTTTCAAAGGTGTCCCACGTACAGCACGTTTCAATAATCACACCTGACATTAGAAAGGCTTGAAGGAGTGCGGTGAGAACTTCTTTATCTAGGAAAGGGAACAGCTGGTGAAACAGAGTAAGTTACATATTCTCTATTGGGAACATGTTGAGAGAGGGATGTGGTTTGTGGTTTTCTATGGGCAAAATACAAAACTGGTTTTAAAAATGTAAGCTGATTTCCATGGAATGTAGCCAGTGTTTCTAATGGCATCATCCCCACACTTGATTCTCCTAAGAAATGAGGTGTCACTGCGGGTCCTGCTCTGATGGGCTCAAAGTACTTTGAATGATCAGTGCAGCCGAGCCACACAGCACCAGCCAGGAGTGCAATGAAGAGCTCTAATGGTTTCTAGATAATCATATAGCCTCAAAGGAATCTAAGTTGTGTTCTAGGAAAAACTAAGATGCTTGTTTCTGCTTTCCTAGAAGCAGACTTGTGTGGTGAGAGATAAGAGAGTGAATATGTTCAAACAGCAGAAACAGAATGGCTCTGAAACTGATTTCAGAAATTCCAAGAACGTTCTTGAGAGCCAAATATGTTGTCAGTATTCTATTTATTCCTCCTCAGAGACTTAACAGTTTTACGAACACTGAAAGAAAAGAGGGGCCAATGATAATAATTAAAGTGCCCCCACTACCATTAAATCAATCACATGTGTTATTTGCACAGAAAGAACCAAATCATGTTATTATGAGCTGAAACCAACTGTACAGAGGATGGATTGTTTGACTCCCTCCCCAGGAGACTAAGCAGCAGGGCACATGCATCCTTGTCTTTGCCACACCAAGATCTCCCAACCTTCTTGTCCACAAAAGATATGCAGCATCCCACCACCTCCCCAAAAAAGAGCCTGCCACTCACCCGCCGTGTCCTTTCCACATCTCCACAGGGCAGCCTCTTCACAAAGTCAATTCCAGTGAGCGGAGTCCCTGTTGGTGGCAGCAAAATGGAGGCATCCATCATCAAGTACTCCACATTCATTGGTTTAAGCTGGGAAAGAGGAAAAAGAAACACATGGTAGCAGGTCTTGAGCCCAGCAAAGGACCAAAGGTCAAGCCTTTCATGCTGTGTGATGGATGCCATGGACGGAGTGGGGACCTCTTGCACGCACAAGGTTCAAGGCAGCATTTCCAGGCAGGGGTAAAAATGACCCCTCCCCACCAGGTAATGGCCTCAATGTTGAATCGTTTGGGCCAAAGTTCCAACTCCCCAATGTGCAGCTGCAAACATTGCTCCTCCTTCTACAAAGCATACCAAGGTGATCCATCCTTCCTACTCCCCACCATTCTCCCAGGTCCCTAGGCATTCAGTCACTACTTACAGTCATACTTCTGTATTCATCTTCAAACATATCCAGGAAAATTTCTTCTCCCTTTGAAGAAAACAAGAGGATAAGATGTTTCATTCCAAGAATACTTTTAGTGGTGCTACCCTCTGCTTCTCATTAGAAGGTGGGTTAAATCATTCTCATTGTCTTCCAATACATATTCCTGGAGGACTAGTGCTGCACCTCTCATTTTTCTGGCTTTTTTGATCATCAGCCACCCACACCCCCTTCAGATGCTTTGGAGCACCCATGCTTTGGAAACTGTGATGCTGATCTGGTCTCTCAGCAAACATGATCCTGGTTCTTCAAGAACAGAGTCAAAGGAGTCACATACAAAGCAGCATTGGTGTTATCCATTTGGATCAGCGGTTTCACAAGCCAAAATCAAACCAGTTTTATAAATGTATTGAATAAAATGTATATGAATGAATAAGTTTTATTTGGATCTTTCTATGTTATCAGCATATGATTCAGAACAAAAAAATTGTTTATTCACAATTTTTGTTCTTCATAATTGTTCTTCACAAGTCACAAAGGAAAGATGTTGTGCTTGAACTAAAATGATATATAATGAGTAAAAATACCAAAGCACCCCAAAAGGAATAAAAATCTTGTAAGTTGCTACTGGCTAGATAAAATCTGGTGGTCACCAGCATGTAGCTTGGAGACTCCTGGTTTGGATCATACTGGATACTTGCCATGTTTAAATTCTCTGAATGCATGTTTGGTTATAGAGGATCAGGACAGGCGTCATAACGGAAACCACAATTTGCAAGAAAAGGAAATTAAAACTCCTTATCCACTATGCCCAATTCTGATGAAAATGGCATTTCTGAAATGCCTCTCTGCTGTTCCAGGAGGACAACTTCCATTTAATTTAATCAATCCCCTTCTCAATCTTGAAACACATCAGGGGCAGCTTTTCAGAATCAAACATATATAAAAGGTCTTAGTAAAAGAGATCTTTCTCTTGCCCGCTCCATCTTTTCCCCATTAGGTGGTTTGGAGACTTTTAAAGTAAGGGAATACCTTATAGAAACGCCGCAACAGGTGAACGCTTTCTTCTCTTGCACCCTAGAAGAACAGAAATCCATCAGTGGCTGCTCAGGGCACAGACACTGACAAATGGCTGGCTGTAAATCAGAAGCAATCATGATTTAATGAGATAAAGGCTTCAACAAAAGGTTGCCCACTCTGAGCAGTGGCTGTTGGAGGGTACATAAGGCTTCCCAGGCACCTCATTCAGACTCTCAAGGGTTTGCTGCCAACACAGCTGGGTGAGAGAAGGGCAAAAGGAACGCCTGAGAAAGTAGCATGAAGAACAGAGATCTGAAGAAACTGGATGGAGAGAAGGGGAAAAGGCAGAGACCCCAAAAATGAAGAGGAAGGAAAGCAAGACTGGAGGTAGGTAAGGCAGAACATATGAGGGGGGAGGAGGAGAATGTGGATATGGGGAAACAAGGGAAGATCCAGAAAGGGCATGGAGGTCAGAGAGAAAGAAGGTAACTTAAGTAAAGAAGGGGAGAAAGGGCAATAAATCTGACAGTGGTGGGAACAGCAAGTCAGGAACCTGTGTGGCATCCAGGGACCATCTCGCACCCCTTCAAGCAGCAGGTTAGGAAATACCTCTAAGAGTCAGGAGGGTGGCCTCAACCAGGCATGGCAGGCCAGTGGTCTCTTGGCATTGGCGGTTTCCTAGGCATGGCTCAGAGCCATCTAGATTCCATAATCTAGAGTCTAGATTCTACAGTCCTTTGCCCCCTCAACTCTGCTGGAAGGACAAGCAGGCTTCAGTTCCCGTTCAGAGGTGCCCAACAATGAGGCTCTTACAAGGCCAGGTTCTGATCCCTGACCCTTCCCAGCAAGGAGTGTGATCAAGATGAAAGGCTCATGCCAGACTCACTTCCAGGCAGGCAAGGTGCACATCTTTGATGATGCTGCCATGATTGGGCAGGACCATCAGCTTCAGCAGCAGGCAGGCAAGCTCCAGGGTTGCCAGGCGGACTTTGCCATCTGTGTCAGGGAAGACAAAGGGGAAAAGCAAGTCTGCAAGTGGGTTTTTGTTTGTGTGATGGCTTCTAAAACAATTCCTATCAGTGCTTCTTCACAATTCGCTCATCTTGGCTTCGTGGCAGTCCTGGTGCAGCTGAAGGATTCTTGAAGTAGCAGCAGCATAAGGCTTTCCGTGCTAGAAAAATGTAGCCTATTGAAGGATGAGATTCGGCAGGCACAAGTTCTCCCACTACCCCCTAACTCAAGCAAACTGCTGCTAGAGCAGGGCCACCTTAGATGGACTTGTTTCAGGCCTTCTATCAAGAAGACCATGGAGGACAAAATCTCTACCTGGCTGTGCAGCATAGTTCATTATCTGGATGAGCTTTTCAGCAAGGACATGGTTGTAGGCATTCTTCTCCTCTGCTTCCTGTGCCGAAAGCTGAATTCTTGCCAAAGTGACAGGATGGATTCCTGGAAAAAACAAGGGGAGTTAATCATACCACATCTGCTTGCCAAAGCCCAATTCTGAGGAACCACTCTGTCAATTATAGCAACGAAAAAAGTCAGCTGGATTTGAAAGGAATTCTTTCAACTGGCCCGTGTGAGAGTGGACACACGGGGTAGCAAGGAACTCACACGTGACACCAACTTTATCAGTCCTGCTTTTTCCCACACACCCAAGATTCCCTTCCTGAATTCCCTTCTCTACCACAGTCACCCATCCAGTGACTGTGCTCAAGATGTATGCACGGAGATGCCATTTACTCCGAGTAGCAGGATCTATGATCCTTCCATGCCTTTCCTCCAATTGAGAAGCAGGATTAGGAACAGGAAAAACCTTTGATTTTTATGTGGGAAAACCTCCATCAATGCAGGCATACATTCCCCAAAGTTGAGTGCTGCGTGAAAGGTCACTAAGGAAATTAAACATCTGTAAAGAAGAAAACTAGTACTGTTTGGACAGAAAACAACTCCCATTGGACAGAAAAGCTGCCAATCAGGGACAAGACAAAGAGTATTGTAACAAAATAGTGCTGAAGGAAGAGGACTTACAGAAGGATTTGCTGCATATGGAGGAGTTAGCAGTCAATGTACTCAAGTGGAAGCCTGCCTTCCCATCATGGAATCCATGGCATAAAAGCTTGATTAAGTATTTAATTAAAACTGATTTTAAGGGAAAAACCACTTGATTTGTATCCTGTTTTCAAAGAGCTCAGGGCAACAGACATTGGATCACCCTGCAAAGGTGCACAGGTATAGCACACCTGGTCCAACGTCAGCCAGCAAGCAATAAGGAAAAAGAGTCAGGTATAAACAAAAGTGGAGTTAGATGTGTGCCCAGGGTCTAAAGAAGCCAATGATGATTATATAACACCACAGCATGTTGGCACCCTGTGTGCATACAAGGTGGGAACTTAAGTTATAAGAAACTGCACACTTATTTCAAGTTATTGGAAGCCACAAGATATATAAACTATCCTTGCTACCCAAGGCAGGGACCTCTCAATGGAGAGGAACGGACTGAGCCATCCTTGCCCAGTGATGCAAGCTACAGTAACAGCATTTGTTGCATTGGAGGACCATGAACCAAAGCTCATGCCTTTGTTCTACAGTGCCACAGGCAGCCTCTCCCTAGCCAAACCATGACAATGTGCTCCTCTCATTTTACACCCATCAACCCAAGCATTTCCAGTAAAGCCATTTGCGATCTATGCTTCACCAATTAGGGTCCCTTTGTTCGAACCTTAGGACTATTCCTGACTGTTCTAAACTATTTCAGCCTGGTTTCCCTGAACACACAAGGCAAGCTATTCCCATATGTGAGGCACTGCTGACGGGCTGTACATATTTTTAGATGTTTAAATTGGAGACAATAACAAAAATAATAAGATTATTTAGGAAAGAATTGTGCTTTTGCCTACTGCCAAAAGGCCATGGTGTTCTGCAGACGGCATCCATGGACAAAGATTAGGAGCAAGAACACAAGGGTAGGGAAGTATCCAGGCCGATGTATTTGTTTACTATTTACTTATTTGTTATTTGTTATTTGTTTTTACTGTTAATATTTTTGGCAACCTCTACCAAATTCCAGCCCTCTGTCTTTTGTGTACCTTTCATAAACTCCTTTTGCTTTACTGTTTTACCTGCCTGGTCTCTCACCTTCCGGGAGGGAACTGATTTCCTTCACCAAGACCACCCACTACCAATGGGCTCCAAGGAGGGGGCCTGGGAAGCTCATTGCTTAACTGGGAGGGTTCCACCTTCTCCCAACTCCCTTTGTCTGCATTTTCCCTTATTTTAAACAATGATTGTAACACCTACTGTTCCAGAGGACAGGGTGAAAACCCAGCGCACTCAGTTCCCTATAGCTTTGCATATGGCTGCTGAGGAGGGGCTATTGCTCAGCAGACATGTTGCATACAGAAGCTTGCAGGTTCCATTCCTTTTATATTCCAACTAGCGAAAGGCGTACCCGCGTTGCGGGAGTAACTTCCCCATACAACATCCTCCACGGCGCATCAACAACCCATGCGCAACCTACCCCCATGTACAACATTCCCCTGTGCGCATCATCCCCACGTGCAACTTTCCCTATGCGCATCATCCCCCCACGCGCAACTTCTCCCTACATGCAACTTCCCCCATGCGCAACGTCCCCCCCATGCGCAACGTCCCCCCCCATGCGCAACGTCCCCCCCATGCGCAACGTCCCCCCCCATGCGCAACGTCCCCCCCATGCGCAACGTCCCCCCCATGCGCAATTTCCCCCATGCGCAATTTCCCCATCTCCTATGCACAATTTTCCTACATGTGCAACTTCCCCCATGCGCAACTTCCCCCATACGCAGCTTTCCTACATGCGTATCATCCCTCATGTGCAACTTCCCCACATGCGCACCTTTCCCCCATGCACACCTTTCCCCCATGCACACCTTTCCCCCATGCGCAACTTCCTCGCCAGTGCAACCTCTTCCTCCAAACAACATCCCCGAGTGCACCAGGGTCTGAGCTCCAAATTGGCTGGATGTTGTTCAGTCTCCCATGTTAAGTATAGGACAGAAACACGTTGCCCCCTTTTCAGCCCCTGAAGGGTTAATTTCTCCAGATGGTTCTTGGTGGTAGTTCAGGTGACAGAAGGATCCCTCCCAGAATTCCATGCTTCAGGCCCTGCAGTTGGGGCGGAATGTTGCTGAGTCAGCAATTTTCAATGCAAAGTATAGGGAGGAAAACGCGTTGCGCCCCTTTTCACCCCCTTCCCGTTGGAATTTCCAAAAACCGGTTCTTAGTGCACCCCTCCATCACGGAAGGAACACCCACCCCAAACTTCACGCTTCTAGGCCCAGCGGTTTTGGCAGGGCGGTGATGAGTCAGTCAGTCAGTGAGTCAGTGAGTGACTTTTCTCTTATATATATATAGATTATAAAGAGGAAGTGACAGGAAATATTTTTCCCAGCTTCAAAACATGTCAGAGTTACCAATTCTGGTCTAAATAGACTAGTGGATCTGATCTGGGGATGTAGCAGTAGTAGTAGTAGTAGCAGCCGCAGTAGTAGTAGTAGTAGTAGTAGTTATTGTACTAGTCATTGTCAGCTGATGAATCTGCTAGGGGACATTATCTTGCCTTGCATTTCTAAAGTGCCCACAGAAATCAAAGGTAATCCAGCCAGAAACCTCTAATCTTTTCCAGCCAAGCCCTCTCACTTCTCCTGCTTGCTTCTTTGCAATGAGAAGACATACCGCTTTGATCTTCTGGTGAGGAACCTCACCCCAACTACCCATGTGCAAACATGGGAACCAAAGACCAAGTGCCCATGCAAGCTTCCCAACCTTGCAAATCTCAAGCAGAAGTCAGTGCGCCCTTTCAAACTGAATATGCAGCCCCATTCCCAAAGGCAAGCGACAAGCACACAAAGAGGTTTGGAGGAAAGTTCCCCCCTCTCCTTCACCTGTGATTCTCCTTTATTGCCTTTGCCATTCAAATCACCATCTTGACAGCACAACTTGACAGCACAACTATACAGCACAACTATCACAAAAGCTGGCTCAACTGAAGAGGTGTTTCAAGACCCAACAGAAGGCCACTGCATCGGGATTGCAATCACACCGTGGTGCCGAACACCGGAGAAGGTTGAAACCTGGCACTTAGAGGAAGAAGCTTTCCTGAGCACACTTCATTTACATTAAAAATGCAGGCTGCGTTTGCCATCTTTTCAAATGACACACAGTGCGCAGCAATCACTTTAGTGCGGTTGTGCTCCTGAGGGCTTGGAAGGAGAATTCATCAGGGTGACAAAACAAATGGTCCTTTGCCACTGCTTGGTCCCTTCTCTTGTATCATTCAGAGGGGAAGAAGGTTCATTTTGTGAATGGGTAGAATTATTGTAGAGAAACTGCGTCCACTCCATTT
Organism: Cryptoblepharus egeriae; assembly: GCA_030015325.1. NCBI lineage: Eukaryota > Metazoa > Chordata > Lepidosauria > Squamata > Scincidae > Cryptoblepharus > Cryptoblepharus egeriae. Next base: position 23,971,609 of record JAREYC010000012.1, read on the forward strand.
TCCTGGAAACCATTCATTACAGTTCAGCTTCTACTGTCACTGGGTGAGTTATGACGGTTGCCTTCCAGAGGGAACACTTACTAAAACACACCCTCATTTTGTACATGAGGAGTCAACACACAGCAGAAGATTCAGAGAGGAAGCAATTCTAACCTAGGCTGGCACAATTCAACAATCTTCCTGATCCTGTGATGACATAGGGAGGCAGGTGCATGCCTGTGCACTAGCCTAAGCCTCCCCCAGGAGTGGTGCAGAAAGTGCTTTATGGCACTTTTGTGACACACCCAGGTCAGCACAAGATTTGTGCTGGGGCTTAGGCTGGCCTAATTGCATGTTAGGATTGAAGCCTTAATATCCCAGGCTAAAGCATGGAAGACAATCTAAGCAACACTATGTGGACCCAGCAGCCAACTAGAGGAACCCAAGTCCTCTAGTCTGGGTAGCCCCCTTCCTACCGTTGCAAAGGTTGATACAAATGCCTTTTGGGGGGGGGGCAGAGAAGCTATTTCCCCATGAATTACCCAATCTTATTGGACTTTGCAGTTGTCCTTCTATTGCCCCCTCTCCGATCTTATTGTAGGATAGGTGCCTATGCTCTCCAATCAAACAGTTTCAGGCTTCCTAGGTCAGAGGTGCAGACACCAAATAAGGGCTCCCAGGCCAGTAGTCACTTGCCCGCTCTTTCACAAGTAGGATACATGAACTAAGTTCAGAAACAGGTAGCAAATTGTAGCAGGGCCCCCCACCCTCCACATTAGGGTTGGTTCAGGCTCAAAGGACATTCCTTTACAAGATGGGGATTATGTTGGTATACCAACTTGCCTTGCTGCCCAACAATCTCCCTGCCTGAGCTAATAGGGTTAATTTCAGATGTTATATTGGAGTCCCCCACCTATTTGTGCTGGGGGACTTCAAGGTACATGCTGAAAACCCTGAGACTGGTGCAGCTCAGGACTTTGTGGCCGCCATGACAACCATGGGCTTGTCCCAAAAGATTTCAGCCTTGACACACAAGGCTGGGCACGTGCTGGACCTGGTGCCTACTGCCAGACAGGTAGGGGGTGATCTGGAGGAAATTAAGATCACCCTGTTGTCATGCTCTCTCATCTGAAGTCCTGGTTGACTTCTGGAATGAGGAAGTGGCCAGGGCTTTGGATCAGATTGCTCCTGAGCGACCTCTACCATGTCGCAGACAGAGAGCAGCTGTGGACTCCTCCTGTGCAGTCCTTGTTGCAGGACATCTAGCAAAGCAACCATTTCTTATTGGCTGTTTCAGTCCCAAAGCCCAACCTGAAGCCTGACTGAAAAGGATCCAGACAATCTGTTTCATCTAGAACTCTCTGGAGCTGTGACGCCACCACCTTCAATGAGGAGCTGCGAACAATGAAGCAACAGGGTAGGCTTCTAGAGTGACGGTGGCTGAAAACCAGCGATGAATCAAATCGTACATAGTATATAGAGCTCATTATAGAGCCTACTCTGCGGCAATGGTAGCAGCAAGGTCCACTGCAATGGTTACCACTGTGTCTGCAGAGAACCGCTCAGCGGGTTTGTTCCATGTGGTGCGTGGACTTTTACATCTGGCCCCCTCAACGGACATATGCTGTGAGTTCTCTAAACATTTTGAAAATAAAAGTGATCAGATTCATCATGACTTAGACGCCACACTGACAGTGTCTAATGATGTCCCTGAGGCAACTGCTTGTCCGGTTTTGTGGGATTCCTTCCCACTTGTGCAGCCTGAGGATGTGGACAGACATCTCTGGAGTGTGAGGCCATCAAATTGCCTGCTTGACCCTTGCCCTTCTTGTTAGATCAGCGGGGGGGGGGGGGAGGAGGGGACTGACTGACTGGACAGGGAGGTTGGTTAATTCTTCTCTGACAGAGGGGGCCCTACCTCTGACATTGAAGTGGGCAGTGGTACGTTCCCTCTTGAAGAAGCCCTCCCTGGATCCAACTGTGTTGGATAATTACTGGCCTGTCTCTACTGGCCTGTTGGATAATTACTGGCCTGTCTCCTGTTTTTGGGCAAGGTGATTGAGCGGGTGGTGGCGTCACAGCTCCAGAGAGTTCTGGATGAAATGGATTATCTGGATCCTTTTCAATCAGGCTTCAGGTTGGGCTTTGGGACCAAAACAACCTTGGTCGCCTTGCTAGATGACCAGCACTGAGGACTGGACAGGGGGACTGCGTCCCTATTGGTTCTGCTGGACCATGGAGTTCTTCTGGGTCGGTTAGCTAGATTAGGGGTTGGGGGCACTGTTCTGCAGTGGTTCTGCTCCTACTTGGCTGATAGGTCCCAGATGGTGGTGCTGGGGGATGCCTGTTCGGTTCCCTGGCCTTTGAGATGTGGGGTCCCACAGGGTTCCATTCTGTCTCCTATGCTATTTAACATCTACATGAAACCGCTGGGAGAAGTCATCCGGAGATTTGGAGTAGGGTACCACCAATACGTTGATGACACCCAGCTCTATTTCTCCTTTCCACCTCAATCCAAGGTGGCTGTTGAGGCCTTAGAGTGCTGCCTAGAGGTGGTTGGGACCAGCATGAGGGCAAACAAGTTGAGACTGAATCCAGACAAGACAGAGGTCCTCTTGGTTAGGAAATCCATGATGCAGGTGCTGGACTATCAACTTACTCTGAATGGGGTTGCACTCCCCCTAAAGGAGCAAGTTCACAGCTTGGGGGTTCTTCTGGACTTGGTATTCCCAGGTAGTGACTGCGGCCAGAGGTGCCTTTGCCCAACTTCGCTTGGTGCGCCAGTTGCGGCCGTACCTGGATCATGTAGGCCTGGCCACGGTGGCCCATGCCATAGTGACATCAAGACTAGATTACTGTAAGGCGCTCTATGTGGGGCTGCCCTTAAAAACTGTTCAAGTTCAAAATGCTGCGGCCCGTGTGGTTGCTGGAGCCAGACGATTTGACTCTGTTGGGCCACTCCTCCAGCAACTACACTGGCTGCTCATTCATTTCCAATTCCAATTCAAGGTGCTGGTCTTGACTTATAAAGCCCTAAACAGCTTGGGCCCAGATTATTTTAAGAACCGTCTAATTCCATACAATCTAGCCCGTTTCCTCAGGGCATCGGAGAAGACCCTGCTTCAAGTAGCGCCACCTAGGGAGGTACGTGGGGCGGCAGAAAAAAATACGGCCTTCTCAGTAGTGGCACCAACCCTCTGGAATTTCCTCCCTCTTGCTCTAAAAACCGCTCCCTCCCCTGAAACTTTTCGGCTTGACCTAAAAAAATTTCTCCTTATAACAGCGTTCTGAGAATGTTAGTCTGCTGGTTTTTTTGGTCTAGCTACTTCTACTGCAGAACTCTTTTATTATGGTTTCAATCAGTGTTTCAATGTAATGTTTTATATTTTTTGTTTTTAAGATGCCTGTTTTAACCATTTTAATGAATTGGATTTTACTGTTGATGTTTTTATGGATTGTTTTGTAAGCCACCTGGAGTCCCTCTGGGAGAAAGGCAGGATATAAATAAAGTTTATTATTATTATTTTCAACACAGTGGTAGCCAAGAGAAATAGCTAGCTCAGTGCTGCTCTGGGGCTCAACTCCAAGCTCTGCAGGCCAAATTTTTTTTTACACCATTCACAACTGGGGAGCTGGGCTGTCAGCAGGGCAGTCAAATACTTCAACAGCCCCACAGATACAGTTCAGAGCACCAGAAATGAAACCTCATATAGGAGGTCGTATAAAATGTGATAAGACCAAAGCATAAAGGGCCCGAAAGAGAAAGATAATTCCAAAGACCACATCTTACCTTTGTTGTGCGACATGGCATAGAGGAGGCACAGCACAAACAGGGCATAGTAATCGGCATCAATGCACTCTAGGGAGTTATACACCATCTCAAGAAAAGGCCTGCAGCAAAGACAGAATTCACATTAGAATTCTAAGGTCAGCATCCAACCTTTCGCAGCATCATATAGAGTGCTCCCGAGTCTTGGAAACTGGAAACAGAGAGGCAGCCTGGTTTAGAGCACCCACCCACGCAGTGTACCTGCTCCAGTTGGATGTTCCAGCCCCAGCTGCGCTCTTCTCTTCATCTGTGATGTTTTGCTCTGTCACAGATGCCAGCTTGAATCGTTCCATGATCACCATCTCAATTTCTGAAGGGGAACAGCAGAAATTTCAAGGGAGATCTGTTTGGATGCAATGGCACAACTATGGTTCGCTAAGAACCTGAGAGGAATTTGAGCAACTATGGCACAAATCTGGGGATTTGGCTCTTATGAAACTAATACTTCTGAATCCCAAGAGCATAACAAATTTGTTATGGTTTTTCTGAACTCAAAAAGGTGCTTAGAACAAAACATTAGAGAATACAAGTTATAGCATAAGTTATAAATACACATAGTATGTGTTTAGGGACTGAGCCACAGTGCCGTAATTTCATAGTGTATGACTGTACATGAGGATAAGACAAGCAAATAAGGCCAGAATTAATCAAGAGTGAGCCTTAAAAGATGCACAATGGTTCTCTAATGCACAGAAAAAAGGAGCACCACATGAACTGAGGACATCCATTTGTTGATGCTTTATCCTCTTATGAGCCAAACTCACCTTCACTTTCCCCACTGGGCTTCATGCCTTTGGAAGTGCCTTCCATGCCTTCCTGGGCATCCTCTGGCCCCTTCTCTTCCTCCTCCTCCTCACCAATGTTTTTGTAATTTGGTCTCTTCTGTAGCTGTTTCCTTCCTTTCTGCTTGTTGATCTCCAGCGATCTCTCCAAGGTCTCGGAAGGCTTAATGAAATACCCGATGGTTGTCTTGGCCTAAGACACAGACACAACCATAAGGCATTCCTGAGGACACAAGAATCGCTCTGGGCATTTTCTAAAACTACTTTGGTCACATGTGCCATCTGCCCCCTTCTATTCCAACAAACAGCTTTGTGGTACAAAGGGCCTCCTATTTCCATATGTTAATCTGATTCTAGTGGTTCTTAGTACCAGGACCCATTTTTGGGAATGACAATGAAGCCAGAAGGAGCAGGGGAGAGAGAGACTCAGGATGAAGAGAAAGCGAAAGTGGGGAGACACTTCAACAGTGTCTTTGATTACAGAAGAAAGTGTCTTTGATTGCAGCCTCCTAACCATGACTACCCAGAAGTAAGCCCCATTGTGTTAAATGGGTCTTACTCCCAGGAAAGTGTCTTTAGGACTGCAGCCTAAGTAGACTTCATAGGATCATGCACATTGAATGCATGATGTTTTGAATTCAATTCCAGTGTTTTGTCATCATTTTTACATGCAGTTAATATTTTTATATGAATATTTTTGGGGTTGTGGAACCAATCGTCTGAGTTTCCATTATTTCCTATGGGAAAATTTGCTTCACATAAAGAATGTTTCACGTAACAAACATGCCTCCGGAACGAATTAAATTTGTTATGTGAGGCACCACTGTATTCACTAACAGTGACTCTTTGAGCAAAACCATTTACCAAATATGCCTTTCTAAGTCTGTGCTGGAACTGCTGTGAGAATAATGAAAATGAGTGTCATTTACCACCTTCAGGTTATAGGAAGAAGAGAAAGTAGGTTAAGCGCAACAAAGCAGCCAGGCCAGCCACATCCGAACTAGGTGGAAACCATTCTCACAGGAAGGAAAGCAGGTGCTGAATGAGACCTTCTGCCCCACGTCATGCGGTGGATGTTGTGAGCACTAATGACTCACCAACCTGCAGTAACCAGAACCGGAGACCACCATGATGTGGCACCTTCCTGTGGTGGAAGCACCAGCACACTTCACAGCTGCAGAAGCTTCTCACTACATAACTGTATGTAAAGCACTTGTAGCCATAAAAAAGAATCATTTGACTACTGCTCAAAGCCTGATCTCTGGTCTGAAAGAGGCACGCGAGCAAATAAAGGTTATGCACATCCTCTGCGCACAAAACTGTGCACATACTGTATTTGTGCTTTCTTCTTCCAATTGCCAGGAGTACCTGTGGACAGTGACACTGTTTTTAATGGTATGTTGGGTTTTTTTTGTTTTGTTCTGTGAGCTACCTTGAACTGCCCATGGAATGGTGGCAAACACATGTTTTAAGAGAAAGGTCCCAAACCAGTAAAATAATAGACAACACATCAGGGAAAATCATGAATTTTCAGCACTGGTGCTGCTGGTGGCAAAACTAAGCATAATTTATCTATATTTCTCAGTGGACTTTGGATCAAACATTACAGAAAGGCACACAACCTGAAACATGATGAGCATCAACACTACTATCAACTATCCTACTTCACACTTTTCTGAAGGTTCTTAGACATGGTCCTATGGGCAAGACTTGGTTTTAGTTGGGATTTTTTTGTCTGTGAAGAGCAAAATGCTGAATATATGAGATCTCACCATTGACCTACTTAGTAAGTCGTACTCAGGGTACCAGATCACATCCAGGTTGTCAATGCAGACAGCCGCAGTTCTTTTTAAGTCTCTGGCACTAGGAAAAGGCAGTCCAGAATGAGCCCTTCCACACTTCTGCTTTTCTCAAAGTGGAACAGGAACTTAATATAGAAACACTATCAAAAACTGATTACAGTTCCAAAACATACCACCACCACCATTTGAAAACCTCAGGCTCAACAAGTTCTGCAAAATAGCTTCAGTGGAAGTGGAACCTCTGCAGCAGAAAAAAAGGTCTCATATCTTCTGACCACAGATTTCCTAGTAATAAAACCCACTTAAAGAAAAATGGGTGAGACACACTGAGTGAGCTGGTGTGGTATGAGGACAAAATTATTTTCATGTGTAACAGATCCTTTGATCTGTGCAAGATACGGGTCAGCATTGTGGCTTCTGAAAAAAGAGAAAGATGAAACGCAGCAAACACGGTGGAGCTTGGCACCCTTTCACCACACTCCCTAAGTTCTCGGTAAACAGGGGCCTTGACAGCCTATGGTATATGTGGTCAGGGGGAAAGCCTCTCAAATAAATACAAGAGGCAGACACAGTTACACACAAGTTCCTCACTTACCGAGCTTTTCTGGATATTATGCTCAACTTTTGAAAAAAACACAGACAAGTCTCCATTAAGAATCACTTCAGCCAGTGAATTCACCAGAGGGGCATAATGTATAATTAAAAACACCTGCAGAGGAGAAGCAGAGGAGAACGTTTGATGGTGGTTCACCAGTTCCCATGAATGCCCTTCCTTGTTCTCATTTTCAGCCATTCCCCCTTCCCGCAAGATGAACTTATTTAGGGCAGCCTGAACAAAATGTAGTAGTACACAGTACACAGTCCTGCAAAAGCAGGACTGCTTAAAGAAAGTTTGTAGGTGTGTGTGCGTGCGTGTGTGTGTGTGTGTGTGTGTGATATTGGAACACTTTACCCACATCAAAAACATTCTGTAGTGGAAAGTTATCACTGCATTCAGCTTTAGCCTTCTGACTGAGCTGCTAGAGAATGTGGGTTTTCTTTTTAAGTATGGAGGAGCATCAAATATGCATTCTCCACTTTCGGAGGCATGGTCATTGCTGACCTTTGCATGTGCACCCTCCCCTATTTGAACTGGCTTTCGGACAAAGCCTCTTAAAAAATCTTCTTTTAACCACAGCAGACCTCAACGGAACAAGGAGGGCCACAGCTCTGTGGGAGAGCATGTGGCGGTTCCTAAATTCAATCCTTAGGAAATGAACTTAGGAAGTGATGAGGTTGGACTCCTGCAGGAGTCCTGGGTAAAACTTCTTCTCTCCTACACCCCATGGAAAGCTGATGTCAATCTGCCATGAGAGCTCTGCCACCACAGGCAGCTCAGGATTGGGCTGCCCATGGCCAAAACTGCCCCACATTCCTATAAATATACTTGCTGTTGCCCAAGTAGCTTCATGGTCCCTGCTCGAACATATGAGTTGCCTTGTCTTGAGCTGGAGTCCATGGCCCTGGGCTGACCTCATAGGATTGGGTTCAAAGACTCTAGTGAAATTATAACCATTATCAAAAGCAGCATACTGAATATATTTAACACGTACTTGTGATAACAGGTACAGGGAAACCTGAAGACTTATTTTGGGACGCTCCCCGCCCTGCAGAACAAAGACAGTAAGCATTAATTGCAGCAAAGATAATGTGTAACTATACAGGCTAACAACATGTTAAAATGGCAGAAATAAGTACTGATTAAACACAGCTCTGACAATAAAATAACTTTCTCCATGGTCACACCCCAGTCTTCAATTCAAGATAGCTGGATGGAGAAATCTTTCAACGACTGTCTAGAGCAGGATTATCCAATCTTTACAGCACAAGGACCGCACTGCATATATTTCTGCAAGCCAAAAAGAATCATTGTGATAAAAGAATGAAATTTAAATAAATACATTTTACTTGGATTTTTTTGTAATGAGCTTTTTTTGGATTTTTTTGTAATGTGATTCAGAACAAGAGATATGCGACAATTACAAAAAAAATTCTGTGCTTAAAACTGAGAAATGTTATATAGTAAGTAAAAAAATTAAACATTAGTAAATCTCTCACTTAAAAGTTGCTACATGTAATATAAAATCTTGTGCTGGGCCAGATATAGCCCCATAGCTATAGTTTAGAGACCACGATCTTAAGATATTGTGCAGACAGCAGGAATTTGGTGCACACACATACCAGTTTTGCTTCAATACTTGCAACCTGGCTACTCATCAAACAATTAAAACAGAGGCAGCATGTTGGTTTTAATGCCACACATTTGAATGCAGAAAGTTTGCCAAAGCAAATGAGGACATGTAATGGTTTGGAAAACGGTCGGCCAAACACTCAGGAAAAGGCAGAATGGTTTCAGTGGCCACAAAACAGCTATTCTGTTCGCATCCATTACAAAAATATTAACCACAGGTGCTCTTATTGACAGAGCTGTCTCAAGATCGTTTGGGAAACTGTGGCTGACTTTCTCCAGTTGCAGTATATAAACTGTACACATATCGGATTAATAATCATCATAGGGTCCAATCCTAACCCAGGCCAGCACAACCCACAACGACATTACCATTCCAATTGTGATGTAGGGAGGCAAGGGCATTTCTGTGCACTGGCCTAACCCTCCTCTAGGAGTTGTTTTCAAAGAATCCTAGAGTTGGAAGGGACCGAGTAGGTCATCTAGTCCAACCTCCTGCCTGTAGCAGGAAATTGTCCTAGAGCATCTCCAACAAGTGCTCGTCAAGCCTCTGCTTGAAGATCCCCAGTGAGGGAGAGTCTACCACCTCCCTTGGCAATCTGTTCCACTGCTGAACCGACCTCACCGTCCAGAATTTTTTCTGGATATCCAACTGGAATCTCCTTTCTTGCAGTTTGTACCCGTTGTTTCTAGTTCTGCTTTCAGAGGCAGCTAAGAACAAATGAGCCCCTTCCTCCATATGACAGCCCTTCAGGTAACTGAAGAGGATAATCATGTCTCCTCTCAGCCTTCTTTTCTCCAGTCTGAACATCCCAAGTTCCCCAACCTTTCCTCGTAGGGCTTCCCTTCCATCCCACTGATTATTCTTGTCACACTCCTCTGGTCTTGATCCAGTTTGGCTGCATCTTTCTTCAAGTGAGGTGCCCAGAACTGAACACGGTACTAAAGGTGAGGTCTAACCAATGCTGAATAAAGAGGAACTAGAACTTCTCACGACTTGGAAGCTACAGTCCTCTTAACGCAGCCTAAAATGTCATTTGCCTTCTTTGCAGACACATCACACTGCTGACTCATGTTCAGCTTGTGATTCACAGCAACTCCAAGATCCCGTTCACATGTTGTGCTGCCAAGCCAAGTATCTCCCTTTTTATACCTGTCTCTTTGGTTTTTATTTCCTAAGTGCAGAACCTTGCACTTCTCCCTGTTGAAATTCATTCTATTTGTTAAAGCCCAGTATTCCAGTTTATCCAGATCCTCCTAAAGGTTTCTCCTGTCTTCTGTTGTGTTTGCTACTCCTCCCAGCTTGGTGTCATCCGCAAATTTGATCAGGCTCCCCCGTATCACTTCCTCCAAGTCATTGATGAAAATGTTAAAGAGAACTGGGCCCAAGACAGAGCCCTGGGGCACCCCACTTGAAACCGACTTCCAGGTCGACCTACAGAACCATTTACTAAAACCCTTTGAGTGTGGCCGTCAAGCCAGTTGCAGATCCACCTAACGATTGCCTCATCTAGCCTATATTTTTCTAACTTCCCAATTAAGATGTCATGTGGAACCTTGTCAAACGCTTTGCTGAAGTCAAGTTAAATGACATCCACAGCACTGACACTGTCTAGTAAGCTCGTAACCCAATAAAAAAGATTTATTCTTGGTAAATCCATGCTGAGTTCTTTTGATCACTGAGTACTTGTCTAGATGTGCACAAATTCTGTGTTTTATGATTTGTTCTAACATCTTCCCTGGGATTGAAGTCAAACTGACTGGTCTATAATTTCCCAGGTCTTCTTTTTTCCCCTACTTAAAGATTGGGACTACATTAGCCAGTCTTCTTTAGCGTCAGCTGATCCCCAAGTTGCTTGCGGAGCCAACCTGGTTTTTTCAGGTTTTTTCCCCTTTCTTTTTCATAGGAATTGTTTCTGATTGTGCTTGTAGAAGCTGCCTCTTAAGGAGCTCCCACCCATCTTGGGCCCCTTTTCCAGGTGAGTGGTGCACTTTGGTGACACCCCCAGGTCAGCACAGGACTTATGCCAGGGCTTAGTCCAGCCTAACTGGAGCTTAGGACTGCAGCCTTAATCAATTAAAAAAATATCAACAGTTCTCGACCAGCCATTACAGGACACACGAAGAGGTTGTTACTATCATTTTTATGGCAGCCATAACCAGATATGGTACAAAATTCTTCGAACAGACGGCCTGAAGATTAACAAGAACTCATGACATCACCTGCCTCATTAAGGGACATTTCCAGAGAATTTGGCCATTCAGGCACAGAACAGTGAAAACTTTTGGGTGCCTTACAGACTGCTTATTAGCTCCTTTTCTTTTTAACTTTTATATAAACCACATAGTGAAAACCCTCTAGGGTCCTGAATTTTCCCCCCCCCAGCTATTGGGTTGAGAAAATTATCAGTCTTACTTTATGCCGATGACATAGCCTTATTTTCTATTACTTCAATTGGTCTACGTAGACTACTGCACTGATTAAATTCCTTCTGTGCTCAAGAGAAGCTCATTATTAATTATGGCAAATCCAAGGTTTTGGTGTTTGGTAGGAACAGAAAGAGACATAAATGATCTATCGGTGCCTCTCCGATTGAACAAGTAAATACTTTTAAATATTTGGGAGTCACATTCAATGCAAATCTTTCTTGGCTCCCCCATTATAGCTACACGAAACTTAAAGCTGAACATTCTATCCAGATGCTAACCCATTTTGTGAGAACTAAGAGTGGAAATCTGGTGGCCCCAGAGATTGAGGATTTTGCTAAGAAAATCATTCCCCAGCTGCTATACAGAGCTCAAATCTGGGGCTACTCCCAACTCTCCTGTTTTGAAGCTATCCAAAACAACTTTATTCATATGCTTTTAGGCATTCCTAGGACAACACTGTCTTCTTTAGTTAGAGCGGAAGTGGGACTTAACCAAATTACTGCGCACTGTCACACTGCTCTGGCTCTTTATTGGTACAGATTGGTCTCCATGAATTCTTTATGTCTCCCAAAATTATGTTCTGATGAGCAAATTGCCAACTTAGCTCTCTCCTCTTGGGCGACTTCAGTCAGGCCTATTTTAGAATCCTTAGATTTGCCTGTGGATACCTTTCCTTCATTTATTTCCCCCAGATTTAAATGCTCGCTTAGAGATTCTATACGCATCTATTATATGAGGCAGGATCTTGGTGCAATTATTAATTCTCCTTGTTCACATTGGCTTTTATTTTACAAAAACAACTTTTGTTCCTGAAAATTATTTAATTAACCTGACCAATCCTACTTTGAGAAAGCCTTTCTCTGCCTTACGTCTCCAGACTATGCAGTCTGCACTATTGGAAGGCAGATTTAATAATACTCCCTATGACCTCAGATTGTGTAAGTGCAAATCAGGAGAGGTTGATGACATTGTACACTATCTTCTGCGATGCCCACTATTGGATACTCCTAGAGCAAAATTCCTGGCTGACCATATTATCGGTTTCAGTGATAGACCATTTATCGATCTCATATGTTGGCTTTTGGGCGATGTTGATAATGACATTACCTTTAAAGTTGCAAAATTTGCTTTGGAAGCTAAAATTATAAGGTCTAAGTTTCCTGTATGATGCACAGCAGTCTTCCTATGCAAGTTTTTGTCAAATTCTTTTTGTATCGGCCCTATTTCTAAAATAGTTTATGTATATTTTATCTATGTATATTATTTTAATCAGCCAAACTGTTTTGTAATGACCAAATGGTTACACAAATAAAGTTTATTTGATTTGACTTGGGTGCCTTATGAGTCCTTATTCAAAACAAGCAACGTGACACCATAGCTGCTGAAGCCACCAGTATTTCTTGGGAAAGAGCCACTAAATTCTCTGAAAAAGGCTTTCCGTTAGTCAGACAAGGTCAGATCAAGAATAATTTTTATAATGAGGCCAAGAAACCATTTTCCCCTGGTTCCTTTTTAAAGGAAAACAACAGCCTCAATTATTGCTCCTTTGTAAAGAGGATAAAACAGGGGATTCTTTTATCTCATATGAGTGATTACAGAAAATGTACTATGTTAACCACCACTTACACTTTAACTGCTCTTCCAATAAAGCTAACTGATAGCCTGAAAAGTTAGTCTGTGGATCTTGTTCAGCTCAATCCTAACCATGTCTAAGAAGTAAGCCTGTATGTTCAATGGGTCTTACTGCATGGAAAAAGGTCTTTAGTATTGCAGCAATAGACTCTTTCCTTTTTCCAGTTATTAAAGGGATCACAAAACCACTCATAATGAGTTCAGATGTGAGAGATTCATATCCTGATTTGATGGCCACACAAAATGCACTTTGGTGATGTCTCCGACACATCTCTAAGAAATGAAGGGAGAGGTGGTACAATCCTAACAGAAAAGAATGACTTCAAATTCTAAGCGACAGGAATGACTTACCTTATCTTGGTTCACTAAGGAGTACACATAAAGAGGTAGGAAGAGGCTATTCAGTAAGTGATCTGTGAGCACATCATTGAGAAATTCACAGTTAATGATAAGGATATCATTCAGGTAATGGAGATGGTCAAGGTGCTCGGCCACCAGGTCACTCAGCTTCCCCCTATTACGGTGCCTGCAATTGGAGGAGACATTTCAATAGGCGGTTGTGGGAAAGTCTAAACTACTATAATTACTCAAATCTTATACGCAGCTTTTTAGCCAAATATAGAGCACAATCCTAACCATGTCTACTCAGGAGTAAGCCCTGTTGTGTTCAATGGGTCTCACTCCCATGGAAGTGTGTTTAGGATTGCAGCCATAGTCTCCAAAATCAAGATGCGCATTAGATTCAATGGCACATTAGATTCAAGTAAATGTCTTTTTTTTATAAGTATAGGTCAGTATTCAGTTTAACAGTTTACAATATTGTAATAAAAAATGTAACATAAACCCATTGTTGTATAAAATATTGCAATTGGTTAAAAATCATAACATAAGCCTAATGCAAAAAACCCATTGCTGCATGCAGTAAAATTAAATTTTGTACCTTCTTTGCAGCTGCACATTTCAATTACCAATAAACATTTTTTTTTAAAAACAGGTGCGTGAATTAGATTCCATGGCACATTAGATACTAATAAATACGGGTATGCACCATCTGCAGAGCATATAACCTCCTCCTCTCCCCCTCAAAAATTCGGACCTCACTGCACACATCCAGCAATCTGTGTAACCCGGGGGGGGGGGGGAATCTCCCTGGATGCACACTTGCTATGTCCTACCATGTGCCTCTGTTGTTTACAAAGGCAAATTTGGATACTGGCATACAAAGTTCCTATTTTGGAGCTGGGGAGGAACACCCTTGCTTTTCCATGCTTGCTGCTTTCATACTAGAGCAGTGTTTCTCATGAGTCCAATGAAACAGGGCTGCATATAGTGGTGGGCTTCAGGGGGTTCTCAAAGGCTCTATAGAATGCTTTGCTAATGAGAGCCTAGTTCTGAGAACCAGTTACTAATGGAACATAGAACCTGTTATTCTATGGTCATAGAACCTGTTGTTAATTTAGGTTATTATGACATAGAACCTGTTGTTAATTTATTTGAATCCCACCACTGGCTGCATGTGCATTTTTAATGGGAAAGCAAACATGCTTCAATCTACTTTGGAAGGCAGGCTGGAAGGAACATCACGCCACCAGAATGAATCCAATCTGATGACACAAGCCCCCCAAAAGCAAAGGAAATTTGTCTCCTTCCCAAGCCGATAAGAAAATTGTACAGTACTGAATTGAATGAACTCTGTGGAAAGCAAAATGGGGCCAGTGTGTGTAAACACATAAATAAGTAGGTGAATATGCCTCAGCTCCTATCAAAGACCTGATGAAGGAGACTGCGAGGTAACCAGAATGGTCCCAATCCAAAGAACATGAAGCTCAAGAAACTACAGAAGGCAGAAAAAAAGGACATAAACAGAGAAGTTGGTAAAGTTAAACTTTTAAAAAGTGCAGGTCAAAGACCATAATAAAGTTATTATTATTACTTTTAAAAAAAAACCTTTTGTAAAGCTAGCTGGGTCCCAAGTTTTTTAAAAGTGGGTCCCAGCATTAAAAAGTTTGAAAACTGCTATCAGCACCGCTTTCCCACAATCAGCTAGAGGCTGTGAGTGTGCGTGCTGGATGCTATAATTAAGCCCTGTTTAGAGCCAAAACAATTTCTCAGTACTTTGTAACAGCTGTCATAAAAAAGTAATGCTGTAAAACCTCTTATGCCTCCCACAGGGCATATTCCAAGAGGAGAGAATAACAAAGCGGCTGGCCTTTTTATAGTGAATTTCCTAAGAATTTTGACAGGGAACAGAGATAGTTCGGTTGGATACATCTGAAAAGTCCAACTGCTGGATTTCAAAGGCTTGAGACTTGTCTGCACCTACTGACTGAAAAGGGAACAGCAGTTTGATAGATCATCCCCGCCAAAGCTGCTCCATGGGGACTATCTAGCCTGGTTCTATACAGGCTGGGGCAAGACAGGGGCTATACAAGACAGGGGCTGCTTGGAGGCCATACCCACTAAGGCTACAATCCTAAAGATACTTTTCTGGAAGTAAGTCCCACTGAACACAATGGGGAATTACTTTTGAGTAGACACGGTTAGGATTGTGCTCTAAATCTCCAGCAAGAACAAGCAGCGCAGATTTGAGAGCTGATTTGGAGACATGCATAGAACATACAGGGAGAGTTTGGTGTTTCCTTCCCCAGGATTGAAAATGTTATATATGGAAGTCACGCAAAGTCATAAATTAGGATGTACCGGTAATCAGATTGTAAAAGCAAATAAAAAAATCCTGGCAATTAGGGACATAATGTTCAGCCATCATATTGATAAAGTCATTGAAAAGGTGTCCCTAATTTTAAAAGGCGGCCTCATTTAAATTTTAAAATTTTATCTGTTGGTTTATAATTCATGTATTTCCAATAAAAAAGGATGTCGACTGGTGTTGCCTTAGAAGAGTTATTCCCCCACTCTCACATGCAGGAAAAAATGGTTCTTCCGACACTTGCATCATTCTGAAACAAGGATGCATTCTCAGAATTTTTATTAACTATGTGGTATTTACTTGAATTTAATAAGCACCTTTTTAAGCTGAATTTAGTGTCTGAAATCAGGGTGTGCATTAGATACGATGGTACATTAGATTCAAGTAAATACAGAATTTTGATTATAAGTATAGTGAGTTTATAACAGCTTACTACATTGTTTACTATAACAGTTTACTGTATTGTAATAAAATGTGTGTAAATCTGTTGTATAAAGTAATGCAATTAGGTAAAAATAAAAACAGAAACTTACTGTCATAATATTATTGTTGTATAAATTATTATTGTTGTGTGCAATAAAATTAAATTTTATAACTGCTTTGCAGCTGTGCATGACAATTGCCAGTAAACATTATTTTTATCTCAAGCCTTTTAAAATCGGGGTGTGCATTAGATTTGATGGCAGATTGGATTCAAGTGAATACAGGTATTTACCGGTAAATAGGTTTAACTCAGTTAAAACTTGAATGTGTCATTGGTTGAGAGGTGTTTCTAAATGGGTGATAGCCCTCCTAGCAAGGATATGGTAATGGGGATAATAAAGGCTTACTCTTCATCGGTCTGTACACAGTTATCCAGTTCTATCACATGACTCCCAATAAACCACACGAGGTTCGAGAAGTAAGGGACTGCGGTTTTATCTCTGATATAGTGCAGCATAGGCTGGTTGTCCACTGTGGAGAAATTTTTATTTTAGCTTCCAAAAGTTAAAACAAACTTATACAAATTCCTCTCTATGGGAAGGTTTTCAGAGCAGCATATTTTATGCTGAAAGGTATATCACAGTTCATTGTATCGTATACATTTCTCCCCCAAGTGGCTATGAGTCCATAATATGCAGGTAAATTATTTCAGCCTCATTCTTAAATCAGTGAGTGAAATTTACTGCGGCTGATAGAAATTTTCCACTTTCCAGAGTAGTGGTTCTCAAACTGGGGGGTGTGAGTGTGCACGATGCACCAGTTTGTATAAAGATCTTGGATCCATTTAAGGGGTGGTGGAAGGGGTGAGAGCAAAGACATGATCCCCAGGATCTCGTGTTGCTAAGGGACAGGGGTTGCTTTCACTTACCTAGGGATGCTTCAGGCTCTAGGAGAGGCAGGGATGGCTTGGAACCAATAAGCATTCCAGAGAACCTTATTTGAGAATGTTCCAAGTCTTAGGGAAGGTTGCACCTCCTGGAACATATAGCAGCTCTAAATAAGTGAAGAAAGTGTAAGCACCCTTCCTTTGCCCCCTTTGAGCAACATAACCATGGGGATCATGCCAGTACTATACTCTCGCTCCTCCCCTGCAAAGATTTACATAAAGAGTAAATCTCCCTAAAAGTTTGAGAACCTCTGTTCTAGACAGTAGCATAGCTAAAGGGGACAGAGCAGTCAGGCTTGGGAGGAGGCATACATGGGGCTCCTCCATTTTGAAGGGATTCCAAGCAGGAGATTCCACAAGGAGACATATCAAAAGAAGTGAAATTTTTCTCTCCAAGGCTGACTGCATTGCCACCCTGTAGCTACACCATCAGTTCTAGAGAACCAACACAACTGCAAGAATAAAAGGCAACAAAGCTGAAAGTCAAAGGGATTGTTGTTGGACTTACATGACACTGCAATAAGGAACACAGGAATCAGCAGTGAAGAAAGGGAAGGGAAAAACACAACAGACAATGGTTAACAGTTAGGAACCGGGATGGTTAGACATCCTTCAAAGGGTCTATTAGCAGAAGCAAGAAGCATCTAGGTTAGAAGTTACAGGTTAGGGGAAAGATAGAGAATGTCAGCTAAGTCAGCATTAGCAAACCAAGTTGTCCCAGGATCTGAGAGCAGCCAAAGAACTTCCCTCCCCCAAAATGCAACCTCCACAACTCAATAATACCCCAACAAGATGCTAACTGTCAAATGGTTTGCCTTCCCATTTACCAAAATGTAATCTACAGAATACGGATGTTTTCCTCACTTATGAACAAAGTTACATGTTTGAGAAATCTAAAGGGAGCAGATAAAGATGGGCTGTGTGAATGTGCAGAAGAACATACCACCCCATATGTGCTCCAGTGCATATGGTGCCCTTCAATATGCACAGAGGAATTTCTTATGTTGCCAAGGGCAAATGCTGTTGAGGTAGCCTGGTTTTGGGTGAATAAAACTAATTAACCTCCCTTTAATGTTCTTGGTAAAAATGTTACCCACATTTGTGCTTCTGACACAAAGAAAGAAAGGCAGCAGAGTGTAATTTTGACCTTATCATTCCTCAGTTTTGTATATACAATGAATGATTTTTCAACAAGTACATACATTAAATGCTAGCAGATGCTGGCCTCTAGTGGTTATTGTTACACGTGTATGTTACAGCCTGAAATTGTCAGGATTTGTTTATGTCCTGTTTGCCCAGGATCATTTTTCAAAGGAAAGGTGCAAAATTCTATAGTTTCTTCAAAGATCAAATCTTCCAACTTAATCAGTGTACACTTTTCAAATGTGAATCAAGATCTTGCTCTATCACACTTTCTGCTTGGTAGATCAAAGACAACTCCAAAAGAGGGCTTAGAACTAAAGTCCAGCACAAGCCTCCCTGTCGACCAAGTCTGCAGCCACAACACTCCAAGGTTACAGATTCAGGATAACATACCTTTGTAGACATTTAAAGTTATTGTCCTAACTGCAATCCTGACCATGCTTTCTGGATGGTTGAAGAATTTGATCGCCTCCGTGTATAGGGCAAAATCATTTGTATGCTGAAAAAGATAACTTTGATTACACTTAAACTGCAATCCTAAGCTCCAATTAGGCTGGCATAAGCCTCGGCATTAGTACTGTGCTGACCTGAGGGGGGCCAACAGTGCGTTAAGACACTTCTGCCCCTTTCCTGAGCGAGGGGGTTAGACTAGTGCAGGCATACACCGACCTCCCCACAGCACCAAGGGAAGATATGCCGGCTGAGTTAGGCTGGCCTAAATTGGTTAAGATTGTGCTCCAAGTCCCTGACATATGAACAAGTTCCATTCCAGAGATCTGTCTGGAAATCAGGATGCATGTATCTTGAAACAGTCCAGCACTATTCACAAAGATTCTACTGGGTGTGCATGAAAGTGCCAATACATACATACATACATACATACATACATACATACATACATACATACATGTTTACACTGACTGGCACTTCTAGGAGAGGACTTTTATAGCGACTCAGTGCAACAGCACCCTACACACTACTTGGTGAAACTACTCCAACTGTCATATAATTGCAAAACTAAATGTTAGGCTTTGGTGCCCTCTTCTGGAAAGAAAGGGCTATAGATAAAGCCCAGAGTTAAACTCACTCCTGGGCCAAGATGGTGCAGGAAGAACCTTTTCCAGAATCCCAAGAGATATTCCCAACATCTCCAGTTATGTAGGAGAAAAAACAGTACGGGTAAATATCTAAGAAATAAGCTGGAGGTGCAGAAAGGGTATTGGGGAGGTAAATGGGGTTAGTGATTCTGAATGATGTTGGGGAGGTCAGTGGGGAAGTAAGTGGGCTTAGTGGTTCTACTTGATGTTATTCCAACAACAAGGCCAAAACAGACAATACTGAAATAGTGATCACCCGTTCAGAGCCGGGAGGGTGTGGGGAGCAGACACAGGCTCCACCAGCCAAATAAAGCAATATGAGAAATTTTATATCTAGTTCCTCAAAGCACTGAGGAATGAGGGGAAACTTATTATAACTACCTCCATTGTTTTCTTTTTAAGTTGAAACAGGCAACTGATGTTTACCTCATTGTAAAAGAAGTGAACAGTGTGACTGTTGAGTTTCAGAGAAAGTGTTTTCAAGAACGATATGTAGTATGCCATGATCTCCTCATCTGAGAAGTCAAATTTGTGCACGATGATAGAATTCACATAGTTGTTGGAAAGCAAATAATCTAGAAGTAAAACACAAATACACATGTCAGTAACCACTCTGTGGCAAGCTGTGGGAGCAGTGATTGCCTCATTAAGTGCTGCTTTGTTGTGCATTGACTTATCATTGTAAATGTGGCCTGTTGTTAAACAGATGGTTGTTAAACAACACACGCCTGTATTTTGGGATGACATCAGCCTGGTAACTTACCTCCCTTTTCAAGGTGAAAGATGGTAAAAGGTATCTCAATTATGCCCAACTACCTCTGCACACATTTACAGCTTATACTGCATGTTTTGCTTCCTGTTTGTTTTGGATGGGGGTACATGGAAAGTGGACTTGCAATGCATGACCCAACTGGCCTCCTTCAGAACAAGTTAAGGTTGTCATAATTCTCTCCAAGAAAATCGAGACAGGACCATGTCTCATTTGCCAGTATGTGAGCACAACCCCCCAAAATCGGGATTGTCCCTGTTTTGTGGGACATATGGCAACCCTACAACAAGTGGAGACTTCAGCCATAGGGCTTCCATGTCTTGTACAGCATGGACACAGAAAAGTGTCATTATACCACGGAAAAATAAAGCTGCTTTTCAGGAAGGCAACATGGACGCGTCCTACTTACATAGTGACGTTTCGTGACTAATATTCTCGAAGAGGATGTTCAAAGTCTGCAGGAGCTGTACACAAACGTAACGACCAGATTTCTGGCGCAGGATGTTCAGAAAGAACACAAACATGTTCTTTTCTAAGAAAAAGCTGAAAACATTGAAAAACAAATGGTTACCTGTTTGCTTGGCAAAGAGAAATCATTCTTAGAGCACAATCCTAACCCTGTCTACTCAAAAGTAAGCTCCATTGTGTTCAATGGGTCTTACTCCCAGGAAAGTGTCTTAAGGATTGCAGTTTTAACCAGATTTTTTAAAAGGTTTTTTTAAAAAAAACAGTTTTTTAAAAAATGGGCTTAATTAGGGGTAAGGTGTATGCAAAATATGGTGAGTACCTCATGCTGGGTGACGATACAGAATGGAGGACAGAGTGCCTTTACTTTTAAGCATTGCATAGAAGAGGGAATTTAGGCAGGTGCTGCTTTTCAATCCTTCTGTGAGCTAAACCTCCAAAATTCCCTCCTCTATGCAATGGTTAAAGGTAGAGACGTGCCATTCTATATGGTCACCCTGACCTTAAGACACTTTGCCTTAGGAAGACCTACCCTGTACAGTGATGGGAGCAATGCTCAGCTGTGTAAAAGGGAGTCTGGAGTGGTCCACTACTATGCTGTCTTACTGCCATATTGTGCAATATCAGTTCTCATATTATGAATATTCAGTCTTTTCCAAGTGATGAGGCAGTGTCCCTTCTACCCTGTGAAAACAAAACTGACCTGCTCATTAACTAGAACCTATTTCTGAAAACACTGGGACCCTTTGCTATCTCTAATACAGACCAAGGTATGCTGGCTGCAAAAAGGTGAAGAGGCAGGCTGTTTGCTATATTTTGGATTTCTAGGGAAGAGCTGAAATTGAGATAAAATGCCACACAGAAAGAAGAGAAGAAGTGAAACTCAAGAACAGCATTATGGTTTATTCAGCTGCAGACTGACATATTTTGCAGGTTAAAGTAACAAATTCCCACCGATGGACAGTACCTTTTCATGGTTGTGGGATTCTATGCTAGCAGACAGGCCTTTGTTGAGGAGCCAGACTAAATCTGTCCAAAATCCCACTGAATGTGGGTTGTCTGGAGAAGGAAAACTCCCACCTCAAATCTCCACTGCCTTGTGGCTAAACCCATCTATGGGAAAGGCTTCAGGAGTCAACCTTGAGGCAAAATCCAGAGCTGGAGTCCCAGAAGCAGCTTGTGACTGTGTAGAATCACATTCTGGTAACTCCTGTGATGCAGCTGGAAAAAATCGTATAGACTCTGCCGTTCCATTGGACTATTTCAGTGATGTGGAGAGGGGGATTTGCTGCTTGGGTAACAGTCTATCCTCCATATTAATCTACCCAGGCCTTTGTGCTCTGCAGAGGACACTCAGAGCACGATACCATAGTCTTTTGAGACTGAAGGATGCCAATGATGATGAATATCAACTAACCTTGTGGTGCAGTGACTGTTTAAATCAATATCATTTAAATACAATTTAAATCAATTATTCACGTTGCCTTTTTCTTGGCAATTTTTTTCTTGGCAAAGAGAGACTTCCAAGTAAATGTGTTATGCGGCTGGAATGTAAATCCCATCTTTTTATTATAACTGACTGGTAAACCAATATTCATACTGTTATGAACAAAGACAAATGCTGAAAAACTCTTACTCAAACACCGAACTGTCATTTTGGTCTCCCCATATGAGGATCTCTGTTATAGATCGAATGGTCTCCACCAACAGGTTGCGGTTGTGTTCAGTCACAGTGGTATTTTTGGTCAGAACATGATACATATACCTGAAACACACAGACAAGAAAAGTGTTAAGGTCCTGCTAAGACTAGAGGTTTGGACATACACATGAAACAAGTGTTCAAGAGATCTTAGCTGACTGTTTTCATCATTGCTTTCTGGTCTTATGCAGCTACAATTAAACATATATAAGGACTCTGCCAGGTTGGCCACACAACTACCGGTTGCCTACACATGCCAAAGTTGTCAAACCATTCTGTGGCTAACTAGAGAACAGCACAAGATGACTCTACTGAGGCTTATCTATAGAGGCTTTTGGAAGTGCCGATCATTGTGCTGTTCCATTTAAGCAGAATTTTCCATTTAGGTACAACATTTATACACATCTCACAAAGCAACAGAGCCTGTTAATAAATAGCGTCCTCTCCTCCCAAAACATTACTAAGAAGTAGAACAAAATCAGAGTGCAGTTCATGCCACAGCATCAAACCACCTTAATGAAAGACAATTAAGAAGTTACAAAAGCCCTAATTTGTTGATTTGTTGCATCAAGCCAAAAGGCACACCCAGTTTCCAAATGCCTCCAGAGGAAGTCCACAAATGGGACACAAAGGACAGTCCCTCTCATGGTTTGTCCACAGCATCAGGTTTTGCAGAGGTAAACTGTGACTGACTATGTAGGACCAAATTAGCATCTAGAGCACTGATTTTCAACCATAGTACAGTGGAGTGCTATGAAAGGTCTGCAAGTGTGCCAAAGTTTGGGGAAGGTATTAATAGGATACTTGAGGGATTTGAACCCCATTATTAGTAGGACAAGTGGGGATTTGAGCTCCATATCAGCAGCACAGTGTGCCTTGTCAACCATACTGATTGCGTGCCTTGACTATTTTAGCACTTTGTCAGTGTGCCATGAGATTAAAAAGATTGAAAATCTCTGATCTAGAGGTAAATAGCCATGTATTTAGGGTAGCTGCATCAGGAGAGAAAAGTTTGATAGGACTGGGCCTTAGGACCTGAAACAAGCTCTCTCTGTGTGCATGTGTGTATGTTGTGAATGCATACGAGAAAGGTTTTTTGCAAATATTAAATTATTCAAATTCCAACCATCCAAATTTTAAAAATTGAGATAAAAATGTTTACTTGCAATTGTAATTCATTCCTACAAAGCAGGTACAAAGTTTAATTTTTCTTCATATTACAATGAGTTCTATGACAACAATAATACGACAATGGGTTTATGTTATGATTTTTACCTAATTGCAGTTGGTAATAGAACCCATACAATTATGTGTTCATGTTTCTTTTTTATTACAATATAGTAAACTGTTAAATTTAATACAGTGGCGCCTCACATAACAAATTTAATTCGTTCCTGAGGCATGTTTGTTTTGAGAAAAGTTCTTTACATGAAGCGGATTTTCCCATAGGAAATAATGGAAACTAAAGACGATTGGTTCCTCAACCCCCCAAAAATACTCATATAAAAATATTAACTGGGTGTAAAAATGATGACAAAACACTGGAATTGAATTCAAAACATGCATTCAACGTGCATGATCTTATGAAGTCTACTTAGACTGCAGTCCTAAAAACACTTTCCTGGGAGTAAGACCCATTTAACACAATGGGACTTACTTCTGGGTAGTCATGGTTAGGAGGCTGCAAAGACAATTTCTGCAACAACACTTTTCAAAGCTCTCCACTTTCTCCTTCTCTTCATCCTGAGCCTCTCTCTCACCTGCTCCCTTCTGGCTAGCCCTGAGCTGCTTCCCTCTTCTCCACTGCTGTTCTCTCCCTCTGCCCAGCAGACGCCCGGCCACAGAAGGAACAGCGTACAAGTGTTGCTTTCACCATGGGCAGGCACACTAGGCAGCCCTGACGCTTTTTAAAAGGGCTGCCGGCCAGCGCGTCTGCCCCAACTGCCAACGAGTTTGTTTGTTATGTGAAGCACAGTTTGTTACGTGAAGCAGAATCCTAGAGAAATTTTTGTTTTATTACATGGAACGTACTTTATGTGAGGCGCTTGTTACGTGAGGCGCCACTGTACTGAACTATACTTATAATCAAAATACTGTATTTATTTAAATTTAATGTGCATTATGTGCATTTAATTTTGGAGATTAGGCTGCAATCCTAACCTCACTTACTTGGGAGTAAGCTCCACTGTAGTATAAACTTTATTACAATCCATGACCAGCATTAAAACACCAACATTAATCTAATTAGCCCTGAGTTAGAAGATTCTCAGGAACTTCAGCTCATCGTATCCTAGAACGGCTGCTTGAAGATAGCAATAAAGAAGTTATGTGTAAGATGGCAAAGTTTTGCTCGAAAGCCATGGCTGTCCGATATAAAAATGTTGTAAAATAAGAGCATCTTAAATAACCCCAAACAATTTTAACTACAAGAATGTGGCTATTGGAAAAGATGTTCACTGGTAGTTTTATATTTTTTTTAGCATTCAGATTAATCAAGATGTTGGTGTTTTAATGCTGGTCATGGACTGTAATAAAGTTTATACTACCTCTGTAAGCCCCACTGAATATAATGAGGCTTGCATCTGAGTACATAGAGATAGGATTGCAGTCTAAATTTGGCTGAAAAAAGTGAGCATTAGATTCAAGTAAAGAAAGAGCATTAGATTCGAGCAAAAATTTACACACTGTTTACTCATAACAAAGAGAATGCAACAATAACAGCATTGTGGATATTGTTTATAGCAGTGGAAATTATGCAGCCATTTCAGCTCGGGACCCCTGTCAAACATACGAGGATGTGACATCACTGTGATGCCATAGTTCTTCCATGTCTACATGGAAGCAAGTCCCATTGTGATCAGTGAGACTTGCTATCAGGAAAGTGCAGTGCCAGATTCCAAAATGGTGGGTCCCACCCTCTCATGATCCCACTGAGCAGTGGTTCTGACCCCCCAAAGGGATCTTGACCCCACTTTGAGTACCACTGGTTTATAGTTTGTTTTCCTCCTTCTCTATTCATATATAGCCGAGAACAACTCTGTTCAGGTAAGCTTCTCTGTTGTCCTTTAAGTGGCACAAGATCTGACCAACACAACCAAAAGATATATGCTAACAAACACACACCACAACAACAACAACCTTGCAATTGTTTGTGATCCAATTGTTTTGCAAGATGTTGACAAATCTGCTTAATTTGTAACCTGCCTGGTAAGGTATGGCTTGCACACAAAAGCACACACTCCCTTCTAATCACAACTGGGTTGCTGAATTGAAAGGTGCAACTAAAGGTCTGACTCTATCCAACTTTCCAGTACTGATGGGACAAGCTAGAAGTCTTTAAAGAGGATTGGATTGATTTCTGGTCCATCACAGCTTACAAGAATGAGCACCCTCCTGATTTCAGAAGTCCTGTAAGCAACATCAGAGTGCCTGGTGTAAGGGAGGGCACTAGGACGCAGGTGCCTTGTTGTCTTGTGCGCTCCTTGAAGCAGCTGGTGGGCTGTTGTGAAATACCGGAAGTTGTACTATATCGGACTTTGGCCCGATAAGACAACTTTGATGCTCTCCCGTCCAGGGTGGCTACCAGAGCCCCTTAAAACAGTGGTGGGTTAAGGGGGACCCCAAGCAGACAAACACCATCACAGCGCACTGCAAACACAATCCTAGGCATGTTTACTCAAGAGTAAGCCCATTATAGTCAATTGGGTTTACCCCTAGAAAAGTGTTATAGAATTGCAGCCTCAGAACCCAATCCTAGATATGCCTACT
Organism: Cryptoblepharus egeriae; assembly: GCA_030015325.1. Classification (NCBI taxonomy): domain Eukaryota; kingdom Metazoa; phylum Chordata; class Lepidosauria; order Squamata; family Scincidae; genus Cryptoblepharus; species Cryptoblepharus egeriae. Next base: position 23,997,308 of record JAREYC010000012.1, read on the forward strand.
CACAGTTAAGCACCACTGCAGTCAATGGGGCTTACTGGATTCCAACCCCCAAACCCAATCTTAGGCATGCCTATTCTGGAGTAAATCCATTAATGGGGCTTACTCCCAGGAAAGTCTTGTGGAATTGCAGCCTCAAAACCCAATCCTCTGTAGGTCTACTCAGAAGTAAGTCCCATTATGGTCAATACTCCTAGGTAAGTGTGTACAGGATTGCAGCCTAGGAGCCCATTACAGTCAATGGAGATTACTCCTAGGTAGGTGTGTATAAAATTGCTGCCTAAAAGCCCAATCCTAGGTATGTCTACTCATGAGTAAGCCCATTACAGACAATGGAGCTTACTCCCAGGTAAGTGTATATAAAATTGCTGCCTAGAAGCCCAATTCTATGCATGTCTACTCATGAGTAAGCCCATTACAGTCAATGGAGCTTACTCCCAGGTAAGTGTGTATAATATTGCACCCAATGAGCCCAATCCTAGCCTTGTCTACTCATGAGTAAGCCCATTAGAGTCAATGGGCTTACTCTCAGGTAAGGCCAGCAGTAGCCATAGGACACCTTGGTGGGCTCAGGTGAGGGTCCACAGGGTCAGGTGACCTACAGGCCACGCCCCTCCCTCCAGGCCACGCCCCTCCCTCCAGGGGAGACTCACTTGAGGTGGTCGAGCGAGTGGATGTTGCGCGAGGCCTTCCCTCCGCCGCCACCCCAGCTGCGCGACCGCCCGAACATCCTGAGCGGAGAGCTCGGGCTCGCCGAAGCGGCCCTGTCAGGCCTTGTACAGGCCTCGGCACGGCTACGGCTGCCCTGTCCGCCTCCTCCGCCGCCGCCTCGGCCTCGCCTCCATCGCTCCCTCAGGCGACACTCGCCCCGGAAGTCCCGCCTTTCTCGTCACGCTCTGACTGACAGACTGAGCTCCGCCGCGGTGCACGCCGGGAAGCGTAGTTTTCCCGAACCCCTCTATCTAGGAGAGAGGAAGGGGACTACAACTCCCGGCATGCGTCGCGGCGAAATGTACTCTGCGCAAGCGCAAAAGGAGTGTGTTTGTGACCTGGGAGGTTGGGGAGCCAAGGGGAGGGGAGGTGTAGGTGTGGGCGGGGCTTGAGCCTGGAGTGTGACGTAGGAGCTCTGATGGATGGACAAATGAATGACCTTCTCAAAGGATGCTTCTTGAGCTGTCTAGTAACTCATGTGTGCTATACCTTTACATATAATAAATGTTAATAATGTATTTGTTATTATAAATAATAATTTTATGTATTAATAATTTTTGTATAAATTATATAAATAAATTTTTATTAATTATATACACACATTAATATTATATATTAATATTATATATACATACATTAATATTATACATTAATATTATATATACATTAATATTATATATAAATTTATTTATTTTATATAACAAATATAATGAAATATATATATAATTTATAAAAAATTATAAAAATAAACTTTTATAATTTTTATAAATTTTATAAATTGTTATTATTTATAAATATCTCTTTCCCTATACACATATATATATATATATGTCTTTCAAGACAGTGCCCTTAAACCAAATCAAAATTTCTGGGAATCTTCATGGAAAATACTCTCAGTCCAGGTCACTCTTAAACCAAGGTATCATTTTATACACCCAGGCCTCCGTCAGTCTTGGAAGACTATGGTATCGTGCACGCTGCATACACTGCATGCGAAGCATGAAAGCTTGGGTTAGATTGTTATGGAGGATAGGCTGTTGCCCAAGCAGCAAATCCCCCCTCTCCACGCCACTGAATTAGTCCAATGGAAAGGCAGAGCTGATGCGATTGGATCCAGCTGGCGTCGCAGAGCTGGGCTAAAGACAGGAGCTCACCCTGTCTTGTGGGGCAGACCCGGGTCTCGAACCCTGGCCTGCTGGTTAACAGGCACAGCGTCTTAACCGCTTGCGCCACCCACCCACACATACACATATATAACAAATATAACAATAAATATAACATGTATAATATAAAGTATTTCATATATAGTGAAAAATATTTCATATATAGTTCAAGATCCAGCTCCCCACAAGACAGGGTGAGCTGTCTTTAGACAGGTCTTTAGCCCAGCTCTGCAACGCAACTAGAACCAATCGTATAGGCTCTGCCGTTCCATTGGACTATTTCAGTGGCGTGGAGAAGGGGGATTTGCTGCTTGGGGAACAGCCTATCCTCCATATTAATCTGCTTAGGACTTTGTAATTCACATACAGCATCAAGCACGATATCATAGTCTTTCAAGACTGATGGATGCCAAGTGAAAGACATGAAAAGCATATGAAAAAACGTGGTATCTGCAGTGGCTCAGTTAGAACACTGCTTGACTGGAATTCCGCTCAGCAGGCCGGCAGTTCAAGACCCGAGTGCTGCCATAAGTGGTGAGCTCCCATCCTTAGTCCAGCTCCTCAACCTCGTAGTTTGAAAGCATGCAAATGCAAGTAGATAAATAGGTACCACTTTGGTGGGAAAGTCAACACCTTGGCGACAGGCCCCTGCGACAGGCCAGCCAGGTATCCTCCATGTTGCGTCCATCATGAATTTGAGGAAAGTCCAATCCACAACAAGCGTACACCATCAGCACATGGTACAAATGTTGAAGAAGTTGCATTTTTATTTATTTCATATGTGTAATATGTTATATATTTACATATAATTTATAATGCATCAATCCTAACCACACTTTCCTGGAAGTACTGTAAGTGTTATTGAACTCAAAGGGATGTACTTCTAGGTAGACATGCTTAGGATTGCATTGTTTGTTGCATATACCTTATCCAGAGTAACTACGTGAACACGTAAGAGACATTACGTGCACCCATAGTTACTGCATCACCTAGTGAAAACCTATGTGAAATTCATATTGCAATCCAGAGTAACTTGTTCTTACTCCGGAGCAAGGACTCCCTGTAGTTACTCTGGATTTCACCCATAGTGTCATATATGTGTATTTATTGCTTAGAGAATCAGCATTGTTCAAAGATGCTTCTGTGGTCCTATGGCCAGCATGATAATATGCCAAGGAACCCAGAACACTGTTACCTTCTCACCAAGTAGAATCTGTTTATCTGCTTGCATTTGGATGCCTTCAGACTGCTAGATTGGCAGGAGCTGGACTAAGGTCAGGAACTCACTCCATCTTGCAGTGCTTGAGTCTCTGATCTTCAGAGACTGATCTGAGCTTGAGTCTGCTGATCTTCAGATTGACGGGCACAGCACTTTAATCACTAAGGCACTGCAGCCCTTGCAGTATAAATACTCTGTGTGTGTGTATGTGTGTGTGTGTAATATAGTTTGTATGCCTTATACATATAGTGTTCATTAACAATGTTTTTTTTATATTTAGTAACAACCCTAGAACTCCTTGCTATAGGATGCAATGATAGCATCCAGCTTACATGGCTTTATAAGGCAGTGTTTCTCAAAGTGGGGGGTCGAGACCCCTTTGGGGTCGCCTAGAGCTTTCCTGGGGGTCGCCTAAAGACCCTTGGTGCAGGGAGCCAGGTCAGGCTTTCCAGACTTCCGGCTGTAGCTGTGCGCACACGGAGGCTGACTGACAGCCTCAGGGCCCAATCCTATGCATGTCTACTCTGAAATAAATCCCATTATAGTCAGGGGGGCCTTTACTCCCATGTAAATGTGGATAGGATTGCAGCCTCAGGGCCCAATCCTATGCATGCCTTTCTGAAATAAATCCCATTGTATTCCATGAATAGATTGCCAAGGGAGGTGGTGGATTCTCCCTCACTGGGGATCTTCAAGCAGAGGCTTGACGAGCACCTGTCGGGGATGCTCTAGGGGGATTTCCTGCTGCAGGCAGGGGGTTGGACTAGATGAACTACTAGGTCCCTTCCAACTCTATGATTCTATGATTCTATGTGTGCATAGAACACACATTTCATTTGTAACAATGAAAATACACCTTGCATATCAGATATATACATTACGATTCATAACAGTAGCAAAATTACAGTTTTAAAGTAGCAATGAAAATAATTTTATGGTTGGGGGTCCCCACAACATGAGGAACTTATAAAGGGGTCACGGCGTTAGGAAGATTGAGAATCACTGTTATAAGGGGATTGGACAGACTGATAGAGGAATAGTTCATCATCAGTGATGGGCTTCAAAGAAATTAAGAACCGGTTCTCTGCCCATCTGGCAGCCACTTTTAAATGGCCATTTTTAAACTTTATATGTCCTATCTCTTGTTAACAACCGGTTCTATAGAGTAGGTGTGAACCTGCTGTTGCCCACCACTGTTCATCATAGGCTACAAGCCAGGATGGGTCCGTACAACCTCCTGGTTTTTCAAGCAGGCTATCTCGGACATCCCAGGTGCAAGAGAGGGCACCAGGATGCAGGTCTCTCGTTTGTGCTCACTGAAGCATGCAGTGGGCCACTGTGAGATATAGCAAGCTGGACTGGATGGGCCTTAACCTGATTCAATGGGGCTTTTCTTATATTCTTTTTGGAGATTGGAGGGAAGGCGTTGTGTTATGGGAGCCCCAACCTCTAGCTCAAGGGTACTCAAAGTACGGCCCGCAGGCCTGATCCGGCCTGCCAGGGCCCTCAATCCGACCCGCAGCCTCCCCACAGCCTGGCAGGCGTGCTCTGCCCTCAGCTGTGTGGAAGGCGGAGAACCAGGGCGCGCGGCGTCTTTGCGTGCCCAGAGGCTCCTCGCCGCAGCGAGGTGGCTGCAAGAGCCTCTTCCTGTTTCTGTCCCGCCCCCTGCCGGACAACCAGGGCGTGTGTTGTCTTTGCGCACCCAGAGGCTCCTCGCGGGGGGGGGGGGGTTCAGGGCCACCTGTACAGCACCACCGCGCTGCAGCAGCCTCTCCCCAGCCGGCTCACCATGCTGCAGCAGCCTCTACCCGGCTGGGAGGGCTCAGGGGCGCCGGCACGACACCACCGTGCTGCAGCAGCCTCTCCCCAGCCAGCAGGAAGGGTTTTTAAGCCACCTGTGCTGGTCCTCTGCACCTCTGCAGCCTCCCCCCAGCTGGCTTGGAGGGGGGTTTAGAGACACCAGAGGCTCCAACAGACCCCAAAGGTAAGCCCCAGGAAGTGTTTTTTTTTAATGTAGGGCAAAATATAGGATGTCCTACATTTTGCCCTATATTTTTAAAAATGTAGGACAAGGTCCTCCAAAAGTCAGGATTATAGTCTGGCCCCCAACAGTGTCTGAGGGACAGTGAACTGGCCCCCTGTTTAAAAAGTTTGAGGACCCCTGCTCTAGCTGCTCAGCAGTCAGGTTCACTGAACCTGCTAGGTTTGCTCCTAGTAGGAGATTAACACCAATCCAATGCTTGGAATTCTATTACATTGCAGATCTGCCCTTCTTAGGTTCTCTGCCGCCCAAATCTGCTTGGAAAGGAGGAAGAATCCATGGGGGTGGGGGGCAGTAACACAACTGAAATGAGGCTCAATCCCAGAATTAAATCCCATTATGTTCAGCCAGGCCCTGTCAGGCTCTACGGTGTAATCCTATCTGTAATCCCAGTCCTACCATGGAACTTCTAATTACAAGTATACCCCACTTTCTGATGGTTCGTTTTCTGACGATCCTCTCTTTCAATACCTTTCAATTCTATCCACAACTCATTCATGCAATATATCCAGAACTCAATTCTATCCAGAACTCATTCATTCATTCGTTCCACTCTTTCACCCTCCCTCTGCTGTTCTAAAGGCCAAAATTGCCTTCTCCCCATGATGTAGCTACTGGTTTCATCCTGTTCCTGATGAGAATGTACAGAAATCTATTTGTAGCAGCAGGAATTGGCAAGATCAAAGGGGCAATTGCAATTTGCTCGCTTAAAAAGCATTAGAAGTAACATTTATAAACTAAAAAAGATGGGGTTCCACTTTTTTACGGTTTTCACTTTTGGACAGTGCTCTGGTTCCTAACCTGTCTGATAAGGGGGAATGCCTGTAGACATGTCAGGGATTGGGCTGTCAATCGTGTTATTGGGGGGCCCAGGTCCAGTTGGAGTAGTCCCCCCCAAACAGGAGGCTTTTCTCCCAGCTGCAGGAGAAGCTGCACTTGGCCAGCTTCTCCCCTGCACGCACTCATGTGTGTGCATCCATCCCCAGGCTGGTCCTGTACTGTTACTCGACCTCTCTCCCAGCCAATCCAAGCAGCAGAGGGGAGGGCTTTGGACTGTGTCAGGAGCAGCTGTTCTCTGCAGAGCTAGGGAAGTGATGCCTCCGCCCAGCACAGATGCAGCAGGGGGAGGAGGGGGTTGCTGGCCAGGCAGGGGCTCCCATTGGGGCCTGGCGAAGGGACGCAACTGCTAAGGGGCTGCAAGGCACCAGGCTGTTGCATTGGGTGGGTGGGGGGCTTTGCCCGCCTGCTGCTGTCCCAGATCTGGGAGAGGTGAGGAGGGGGCATGATTGCAAAGCTGATCCCCCATCCTAGACTCTCTGCAGTGGTTGTAAGGCCAGATCTGCTTGGAAAGGGGGGATCCACATTGGGAGAGGCAGTGACAGAGTTGAGGGGGTCTCAATCATGCCCACTTTGTCTTTGCAGCCCATTTGGATTCTCCTGAAGCTGCAGCACTGATCTGTAGGACTGTCTCGGCTGACAGTGCCACCCTAGGCATGTCTACTCAGAAGTAAGTCCCTCTCTGTTCAGTGGGGCTCCCCACTCAGGTAAGCACCCCCAGATTGCAGCCTCAATGACAATATGTCACATTGGAAGAGCGAGACAGACCTCTCCCCCAGATTGCTTCAGTCTGAGTTGTCAGCCTAGTGTTGCCAGTCCCCTGCTTCTTGGTTGGGCATTGAATTGGGGAAGGAGTCTTTGAAATGGTCTGCTTGGAACCCTCTCCCCTTCTGCTTTCAGATACTGTTTGTAGGGTAAAGGGTTTGGATTTGGATTGGGGCCCCATAGACACTTGATCTGGGGAAAGCCCCAGTCACCAGCCCCCAGTTGTGGCCTGGGCTGGTGGTGCGTGCCCACCTCCCCACCCGGCCCCCACTGGATGCCCTCGGCCATCTGTGCCCAGCTGGAGTCGTGGGCTCCCCAAGCGCCTGCCCCACTGCTTCCCCCCTCTATGTTCTACGTGGGCCTGTTCTTTGTCAACCTGCTGGTCCTCTACTACGCCTTCCTGCTGGAGTACATAGCCCTCAACGTGGGCATCGTCTTCCTGCCTGAGGACATGGACCAAGCTCTAGTGGATCTCGGGGTGCTCTCTGACCCAGCCCTGGGCCTCTACGACCTGGACAGTGAGGTGGAGGTGTTGGATGGCTATTGGGAATAGTTTACCGGGAGAGCAGCCTATTAAACTCAGATGTGGACAAACTACCATGCAAGTGTCACTGACTGCCACTGGGTCATCTAGATGGTGCAGGACCTCACTCTCTGGTCTGTGGACATAGATGGGGACAAAAACCATTGCAGCAGCCAGCTTGGACCAATATGTCTGGCAAGCTGGCTTCCTGGCTTTGGTATCTCAGAGTGCCAGCAAGTCCTGGAGGCTTCGTGCAACCTGTCAAACCAATGCAAGGGGGGAATAGAGGCTATGGACTTTGGGGACATTACGGTGGTGAAGCCTTGGAAGGAAGCAAGAGGCGGCGCTGCTGATGGACCGAAAGACACAGGACCCTTGCAAAGTAAGTGGCATTTGTATTTAAAAGCAAATTCATATTTAAATTTATATTTAAATATAAATTTATATTTAAAAGCAAATTCAAAGCTGGAGGTGATCGAGCCAAAGATCTTGGTAGCCCTCTTGACAATAACAGGATGGGATGTTTCTGAGTATGCATGGATGGAGAGGAATGTCAAAGGGACTCTTGGCAGCATATGAATTTCAATTGAATTATTTCACAGCCTAACCCCCTGGCACAAATCCTAAACCCCTGGTTAGGCTGGCACAAATCCCATGCTGGCACTTCTGTGCCACTCCTGGGGGGTTAGGCCAGTGCACAGACATGCATCAGCCACCCCACACCACTGCAGGAAAGGAGAAATGGGTGAGTTGTGCTGGCCAAAATTGGTTAGGATTCCACCCATAGTGTATCAGGGATGATCAGCTGTGCCCCTTGCTTTCTTGCCAAGAAACCTCCTTCTGGGGTTGCAGCATTTTCAACCCTGCCCCAAGTTGACCCCACCTTTCCCATTCATTCACATCTCATCCTGTCCCTTAAAATAGTTTTATTATTGGCCTTCTGTTGCTTCCCTTAAAAAAAGCTTGGAATAGAAGCCTTTTAAATATATAAATGGATGTGCTTCAGGGTGATTCATATTCAGTCAGCAGCTTAACGAAGCTTTCATAAAATTAACTGCAGCGATCGACATTAAGCACGGAGGTGATCAACATCCACTGAGAAATGTAATTAGAAAATCTAGGCTTTCAGCTTTGATCTGGATTCAGAGCACCAGCAGAAAGCCCTGCTGGCCTTCATTCCAGTTATCCACAACAAAGCATTCCAGAAGTTCTCTAGTTCCCTTAGCACCAAAGGGTGCTTGATTTGTGACTCCCAAAGGACTGATTTTTCTGACTGTGAACCACAATCCGGTGTTGTCCAGAGGGAAATTGAACCACAAAATTCACACCCATCGATCCCCAGTTTTAAGACATGTAAATAAGCATCACCTGAAAAAATACCTATAATATGTTAGAAATTATAAGCACTTAAGTGTACAATCCTTATCTACAGTATCTACAGCAGGGGTGTCCAACCTTTTAGCTTCCCTGGGCCGCATTGGAAAAAGATGAGTTGGTTTAGGCCGCACATAAACACTAACAACTTTTTTAAAAAGTAGGACAAAATGTAGGATGTCCTATATTTTGTCCTACATATCTTAAACCTTGGAGTAAGTATCATTGATTATCATGGGGTTTTCTGATGAGTATCCATGCATAAGATTGGGCTCTCAGACTGCAACTTGGGAATAAGCCTCATTGACTTTAGTGGGGCTTACTTCTGAGGAGGTATGATGCATAGGATGGGCTGTGATCCTCTCCAAGCTTAATCTTGGAGATATGCTGCAATCCTGAACACACTTTCCTGGGAGTAAGACCCGCTGGGTACAATGGGCCTTACTTCTGAGTAAACATAGTTAGGGTTGCAGCATATCTCCAAGGTTAAGCTTGGAGAGGATCACAGCCCATCCTATGCATCATTGGGCTCTCACACTGCAACTTGGGAGAAAGCCTCATTGACTTTAATGGGGCTTACTTCTGAGTAGGTCTCAAGGGCAGCAGGCAGCAGCTGGGATAGAGGCTGAGGCTGCTTTTGAGGGATGCAGGTGGGCGAGCGCTGCAACGTCTGCAGTGCCTGAAGTGCTCTGAGTGCCAGGAGGCAGGTAGGGGTCCAGTCCAGGCAACCCAGACCAGCTTGTGGCGGCCGCCCAGGGCAGTGCGCGAATTTTGAAAACGGCTGCTGCCACAAAGCTGGTTTTTCTAATGGTGGTGGCCAGCTTTGCAGGAGGGCCGCATCCACTCTTGTTCTGGGCCGCATGCGGCTCCCGGGCCTCGTGTTGGACACCCCTGATCTACAGTATTTATATACTGCTTTTCAACTGAAAAGTTCACAAAGCGGTTTACAAAGAAAATGGAAAAATAATAATAGCTAATTAAAAGCTAATGGGTCCCTGTCCCAAAAAGGCTTACAATCTAAAATGCAAAAAAGAACACCAGCAGAAGCCACTAGAACAGACGTTGCTGGGGTGTGTAGGGCCAGTTATTTTCCCCCTGCTAAATAAAAGAGGAACACCCACTTGAAAGAGTGCCTCTTGCTCAGTTAGCAGGTAACCATATCTACTCAAAAGTAAGGGTTTAGGATTGCAGCCTAACTATATTACAAATTATATATTATATTCTATGTTAAATATATAAATTATATTTAATTTTATTTAAATTATACTTAATATAATTTAAATATGTTATAAATTGTATAATTTTAAAATATTAAACACTTAACTATATTATAAGCATTTTTAAAATGTAATAGGTAGACGATAAAGCTGGTATTATATCAGCAGATGCAGCCACATTCATGTACAGGTGTTAGAGAATCCTAGCCTAGGCTGGCACAACTCATTCTGGCACAAGGCTGGCACAAGTCTCCCCGTTCCTATAGTGATGTAGGGAAGCAAGCACATGTTTGTGCACTGGCCTAACCCTCTCTCAGAAGTGGCGCACAAGTGTCTTATGGGCACTTTTGTGACACCCCCTTATGCCAGGTTTTAGGCCAGCCTAACTGGAGATTAGGATTGCAGCCTAGAGGTGTCAGAGCAACTATTTCCAACCAATGTGCCATGTCACATTGCGGGTGGGGGGGGGGGAGCATGAGTGATCTGCAGGTGTACTGCCAGAGTTTGGGGACTCACTAGTTAGTCACTTTGCTAGTAGAGGCCTGTTGGGGAGTGTGAGCCCACTACCACCCCAACAGTGTGCTTTGTCAATTGTCAAAAACTGATGGTGTATTTTGACAGTTTTTAGCACCTTGTCAATGTGTCATGAGATGAGAAAGGTTGAAAATCTCCTGGAGAATGGCTTTATTTTCCCCCACAGATCTCAAGGTTGTGTGTCTGTGCGTGTTTTGCAAAAACAAGAAGTTCAAAAACTTCTTTTGTGTGTTTTTATTAGATTACACCAAAAAATGCCTACTCAAGTTTACTCAAAAGTTACTCAAAAGGAACTTGCGCTGAGGAATTTGTGCAGTAGGACTGCAACCATGGGCCTGGATAATAAAGTGCATTTTTTAACCTTTCAAAGAGAAATCCAGGAATCCTGACTTTGCAAAAGTTTATCACAAATGGAGAGCCAAAGAGGGCAGGGGGGATCTCTTGGTACCTGAAGCATCAGCAGTTGCGGTTGTATGCTAAGCACTAAAAGCACAAAGAGTTTTTACCAAATTGCCTGAGTTGTGCTGAGTAACCCATAAATATCAAATACTGTATAATTAGCAAGCATAGGCTACATCCGTTCTCAGATCCAAAAAAGGTATTGATCGTTGAGTGTCAGACAGCACTGAAAAGAACTACTTTCTCTGTGTACAGTTTGTGCCCAGTGTTAGTGCTCAATGACAAATGCTGGTGGATCCCTCTTGAATCCAGGGGTCTTAACCAGTGGTGGGCTCCAGCAGGTTCGCACCTACTCTATAGAACTGGCTGTTAATGAGAGATAGGACATAATAAAGTTTAAAAATACCCATTTAAAAGTGGCTGCCAGATGGGCACAGAAACGGTTGTTAATTTCTTTGAATCCCATCACTGGTCTTAACCATGGTTAAGAAATGGGGCTTAACCAATGGTTCTTAAACTATTGTAACACTGGGACCCACTTTTTAGAATGACAGTCTATCAGGAACCACCGTAGGTCACACCTTTGACCAGATGGATCATCATCAAGCAGGAAAATTTTTTTTAAAACCCCAATACAAACAAATTAAATTAGGAACATTTAATAAGTTTACAATGTTTTTAAAAGGTTGCAATCCTATCCACACTAATCTAGGAGTAAACCCCATTGTCTCTTATTGGTAAAACCATATATAGAGTAGCCTATAAAAAGTACAGATCTGTACTATTTCCCCACATGCAGTCACATATGTTAGCATTAGGTCTAATAGATTAAAAATAAAATACATGTTGAAATGAATACCAGGACACACCTGGAATTGGCTCGTGACCCACCTAGTGTGTCTTGACCCACTGTTTAGGAAACAGTAGGCTAGACTTTCAGTGGCCAGAAGGGGCTGGAATACATAGTGGGAATCCTTCCCAGTTGGTAATACAAGACGATAAATTTAATGTTTGTAATTTTCTTCTTCAGATCTGAAAACTGAGCCAAGCTTTTGCATGTCCCGATGTGACGAGGCCTCGAGTGTCAGTCGCCATCAAGGGATCACTGGAAGAGACTCAGGACTGACTTAAGCCAGATGGATCATAAGCATAGCTTTTCCTCTGGTGTCGGCTATTATCAGGGTTTGGCCACAATTCTGCAGGAACCTATTTCAGTAATCAGGATTGTTCAGACATACTGGAAGGGCTTCCGCTCATTTAACGCCATTGTATCATTGTGTGAAACAAGAGCTTATTTGCACAGAGTTCAAACATCCTGGGAATGAACCAGGATCTATTCTGATGGGGATGGGGTCAAGTTGGTGTGGGTTTATATGGGGGTCAGGAAGAATCTCAATTGCACAAGCAGCCCGTAGGTCCAGGTATGTGGAGATGTCAAGTACTCCTTGCAAAACACAGGGTGGACACTGGGCTGGGGCTCCACTTTCAGATTATGTGGAAGCTCCATGCAGTCTGAGAGTTTGGGCTCTGATTCCTCCCCAGCATTTACAAGGAATTCTGAGATCCAACTCTCAATGAGTATCATGTTTGGAGTATTAAAATGTCTTGAGGCTGGCCTTAGTTCAGTCTTCAGGAATTTTGTATCATCCCAGCACAGTGGCATAGCTAAGGCATTTGGTACCTGGGGATCCAAAAATGTTTAACACTCTTCCATACATCTATAATACGCTTTAAAAATGTTAGCACCCTCCTCATATAAGAGGGGTCCGAAAGGTTCTTCGGTTTTTGGGGCATCTTAGAGGCTTATGTAAGTCTGTTCCAGATTTCAGCAAAAACTAGAAGTGCCTTTCAAAGGCCTCTAAGGCTGTAATCCTAAACACACTTTCCTGGGGGGTAAAACTCATTGAACATTATGGGGCTTACTTTTGAGTAGACATGGTTAGGCTTATGCTCTAAGTCCCCATGAACACTATGGGGCTTACCTTTGAGTAGACATAGAATCACTGAATCACAGAATAATTGAGTTGGAGGGACTTACTAGGGCATCTAGTCCAACCCCCTGCCTGCAGCAGGAAATCCTCCTAGAGCATCCCCGATAGGTGCTCGTTGAGCCTCCGCTTGAAGATCTCCATGAGAGAGCAGTGAGGGAGAGTCCATCACCTCCCTTTGGCAACCTGTTCCACTGCTGAACCATCCTCACTGTCAGGAATTTTTTCCAGATATCCAACCGGAATCTCCTTTCTTGGAGTTTGTACCCATTGGTTCTAGTTCTGCTTTCAGAGGCAGCTAAGAACAAATGAGCCCCTTCCTCCATATGACAGCCCTTCAGGTATCTTCAGGTATCATGTCTTCTCTCAGCCTTCTCTTCTCCATGTTGAACAGACTGAGTTCCCCCAACCTTTCCTCGTAGGGCTTCCCTTCCATCCCACTGATCATTCTTGTCGCTCTCCTCTGGACTTGCTCCAGTTTGGCTGCATCTTTCTGAAAGTGAGGTGCCCAGAACTGAACATGGTACTCAAGGTGAGGTCTAACCAATGCAGAATAAAGAGGAACTAGAACATCTCGCAAGGTTGTTAGGATTGTGCTCTAAGATGCTCCTTCAAGGTATGGTACCTGACCTCCCTTGCTATGCCACTGTCTCAGAATATAGGGACAGTTTTACCACTTTTGGAAAATGTGCATATCAGTCAGAAAGCTTCTCTCTGCCATGTAGTTTCCATCTGCAGAGAACACTGAATGTGAAATTGCTCTAATGTGATTTCTTATACACACCAACATGCACCTATACCAAGGTGTCACCAGCCACCACACACCATAGCTCACGCACTTTCATTTGGCAAGCATCTCTTGTTATGACGCCAATCGACAATCTATTTGATGTTTACGAACTTTTGGGATCGGCATCACTTTTGGAATTGGGTTGTTTTCTGGTCCCAAGGCACATCAGAAAGCCCTTTCTTATACACCCAAAATGTAGCCTTTTCAAGAATTTAAAACACAACAGGAAACAATGGCAGGGAACGATGGCATTTGCTGCACAGTGTTACAAAGAGGAATTGATTTTGTAAGTATTTTTGTAATTTTTGGAACAGGTGGGAGTCTTATTAATAGATGATCGCAAGTTATTTTGGAAAGTGTTGAAATGTGGTTTTCATGTACAAAAAGCAATACAGTCTGTGGATAGCAACCTCTTTTAGATACATAGGTCATGTGTTAGGCTCTGTTCCTAGAGCCACAAGGTGGGATTAATTTCAGCACTGATTGCCATGGTTGAATCGTCAATTTGAGTTGCATGTAGTTGTTACTGATCATTTGTATATTGCCTCTGAATATAAGGAATGCCCCAAAAACCTATAGTTGGAATTGTGGCACTTATTGCTCTGCAGAAGCACTTGGAGATAAAAGAATATGTGGGGTTTCAAGACTTAATAAGTGAGAAGCCATTGGAAGAACATCAGGAAAGCTCTGTTGGTTTATCCAGCCCTATCTAACCCAGGAACAGAATTGGGTGAAGCCCACAAGCAATGCAGGAGGACATTGATTATCTACAGTTCGTCCTTCAGTAAGGTAGACTGCCTCTGAAACTGGAGGTTCCATGTTACAACCATGACCCATAGTCACTGACCTCCCCTTCTTCATTCATTTGCCTGATCACTGTCCCCACATCTTGTAGCCACAACTACCGTATATTAATCACAAGCCATGCCATGCGAGAGTTGGTGCCTGCCTTCACCCCTCCTCATTCTGAAGACACCATGCCAGAAATATTTATCCTCTCGGCCATCAAACAGAACATTTTTAAAAAGAGGATTCACACAACCTGTTCAGTTTAATGTATGTATCTTCAAATTCAAATTCTTCATGATCATACAAATTGTACATTATCTTAGACACCCCCTGACTATCCAGATTTTTCTTTTAATAAAAAAGTACTACACAAACATACATTGAATCTTTTCCACCTTATGTTCATCCTATTCGGAATAGTCTTGGGTGAATCAGAGTGGAGTTGGGCTTCAAAGATTTTGGGTTTTTCTTATTGTAAATTGATCAGTGGAACTAGATCAAGCTGTACCCCCAGCCCACCCTGAAATGTACAATGCACAGATATAGGGTCCTATATACAGCACAGGCCCTATAGGAATGAGCGGCACTTTCTGAACCATCACAGGAAATGTTGGTACTGTCCTCTCTGCATCTTGAGGGTTGTGCAAGCGGAGAGCAATCCAAGCTATGGCTTAACTCCAGCAGTCTAGGTGATCTACTGCTTCCTGTGTTGTTGGGAACAGAAGTGAGAATCATGGCCCAGGTTCTTCCAAGGAGCTTGAGATAGGATGCCTTGGATCAGTGTGATACTCAAAGACTGCTTGTCCGCTCAGGTGCTGCTCTGCATCCATCCAGCACTGTGGAGCACCCCCATTTGTGAAGCACCAAAGGAAATGTCAGTTCTGCCTTGGAACAGCACCTGCCGAATCACAACAACACTCCTTAATGGGTTTCTTTCTATGCCTCCAATTTTAAGATCCAAACAACTCCAAAACAAAGGCAGTGGCATCACTAGGATTTGCGTCACCTGCTGCAGAAGCCCACTGTGTTATCCCCATGATGGACCACCTCCCATGCTCCAAGTGGCCAGAACAACATGCCAGGTGATGGAGATGGTGGTGCACCATTGCCCTACCCACTGGTTTTTTTAGCTATAACATTTGACAAAATTTTGATATTTCAGTACTGTTTCATTGTAGTCTGAAAGAAATTGGGCGTCAAATTATATACAGTGGCGCCTCGCATAACAAATTTAATCCGTTCCAGAGGCATGTTTGTTACGTGAAGCGGATTTTCCCATAGGAAATAATGGAAACTCAGACGATTGGTTTCACAACCCAAAAAATATTCATATAAAAATATTAACTGGATGTAAAAATGATGACAAAACACTGGAACTGAATTCAAAACATGCATTCAATGTGCATGATCCTATGAAGTCTACTTAGGCTGCAATCCAAGACACTTTCCTGGGAGTAAGCCCTTTTAACACAATGGGGCTTACTTCTGGGTAGACATGGTTAGGAGTCTGCAATCCAAGACACTTTCAAAGTGTCTCCCCACTTTCTCCTTCTCTTCATCCTGAGCCTCCCTCTCCCCTGCTCCCTTCTGGCTGGCCCTGAGCTGCTTCTCTCTTCTCCACCGCTCTTCTTTCCCTCATCACTTCACACCAGCCACAGGAGGAACAGCGTGGAAGTTTTGCTTTCGCTATGGGCAGGTGCGCTAGGCAGTCCTGACGCTTTTTAAAAGGGCTGCCAGCCAGTGCGTCTGCCCCAACTGCCAATGTGTGTTTGTTACGTGAAGCACAGTTTGTTACGTGAAGAGAAATTTTCACATATCCTAGAGAAATTTTTGTTTGTTACGTGAAACATATTTTACATGAGGCATTTGTTATGTGAGGCGCGACTGTATAACTTGATGGTATTATTCCAATGTACCAAGACTTTATAAAGATTTTGGCCAAATCCATGTGCTTGTCACTCTCTGTGGCCCACACATTCCCATACCTTCTAGTGACACCACTGAGTAAAGGTGTGACTTTATGAACAGCACATATTCAGGACTGCCTTTCTGAATCAGACTAAAGCTGCAATCCTAAGGACACTTTCCTGGGAGTAAGACCCATTAAACACAATGGGGCTTACTTTTGAGTATAGTGTACATGGTTAGGATTGTGCTCTAGGCGTATAATCCTATCCTTGCTATTCAGACATAAAACACCATTATAGTCAATGGGGCCTGCTCCCTAGTAAGTGAGGTTAGGACTGCAGTCTCAAGCTCTTATTCAGGGCTGCCTTTCTGAATAAGACCGAGGTGGGTCTGCATGTTGTTCCAACTGTGGCCCCCCATTCACCCTGATGCTCCTGGCTAGGCATGTTGATGTGCAAAGAGCTGTGCAGCAGTTTTCAAAACAGAGTTAGGCTGCAATCCTAAAGACTTTCCTGGGAGTAGGACCCACTGAACACAATGGGGCTTACTTCTGAGTTGACATGGTTAGGACTGTGTTCAAAGTAAAATTGCACTGCGGGGGGGGGGGGGGGGGACCAAAGGATGGTGCCACAGAACCGGCAAGAAGATTCTTCCAAGGCTATAATGGTATATACCGCAAGTCCTCACTTAAAGTTGTTCTGTTATAAAGTTGATGAAAGAAAAAAATTAATACCTGGTTAGGGCCACTGTGTAAATGGGATTCAACAAGGTTGTAGGACAGCCTGCAAACTGCCCATTTCTAGATGAAAAGTACAGGCATCCTCCACTTATTGGATGGTTAACCCATCCAGGAGCTCTGTCCAAAGGTGGAAACTGTTGAAAAGTGGAAACCCATCTTTTTTTAGTTTATAAATGTTGCTTCCAATGCTTTTTTTAGCTAGCAAATTGCAAATGCTCTTTTTATCTTGCAAATTCCTTCTGCTACACAGAGATTTCTGCAAATGGATTCTTATTAACTCCTTTGGTAATGGGATGAGACCAGGAGCTATTATTGTGCCAGGAGGGCAATTCTAGCCTTTAGAACAGCAGAGAGAGGTTGAAAGAATGGACCATGCATTGAATGAATTATAACTGAAAGGTAGATCTGGATAAAACTGAAAGAGTAGATTGTCAAAAAAAAAACCCTCAGAAAACTGGGGGAAACCTGTACAAGATCATTTATACATGTTAAAAATCCCCACCTTGTCAGAGGATCTAGAGCGATGTGATTCGAGAATCCAGCTTCTGAAAATGCTTAAGAACCCCATAGGGAATTATTGAGTTCCACAATCTAGGAGGCAGGGTGAAATTAAAAAAGATAATATAAATGCATGATAAAACAAAGACTTTGCAGGAGGAACACCAGGGTTGCAGCCTTTACCACTTGCTACCTTGGGGCTTGGAGGGACTAGCTGGGGGACTTGTCCCTCCAAGCCCAAGTCCCCTGGGCTACTTGGGGGACAAGGAGGAAGGGCCTGGAGGTGGAGAGAGATGGTTGAGCAAGGGAAGTGAGCAGCCAGAGACTTTAATTGCCACATGTGCTTCTTGGGGGAAGAGGGTGAAAGCAGCAGATTTTAAAAATTTAATACATATAAAAATGCAGGTGATGTCACTTTCAGGTGCTATCTTGGGGTAATTTTGTCCCAGAATCCAGGGTGACCATCTACACCACCATACAGAGCCCAAGGTGTGCCTTACTTGGCGGGCCTTCCAGAAAATAATCTTTGGGGTCACTATTTTGCATAAATGCAGGGAGAGAAGAAGGGGGCCCCAGATCATGTGGATGTCTCCATCACACATTGACTTGTGTGTGGAAAGGACTCTCCATCCCAGAGTGATGGCAAGTGATGAAGTTGCCAGAGACACATGACAGCCAGGCAGCAGCACATGATGGAGACTTACTCCACGGTCTGGATCCATGGGCATTTCTTCAAGCTGTTTATCAGATGCTGTGCTCCGGCAGCTGTTATCCTGTTGCAGTGAATGCTGGAAAAAGGAACCAGAGCATCTCCTTTTAGTCTCCTGTTAATCCTAACAGGAGCATCTCCAGTTAGGAAGGCCCATCTGCACCCCGATCCCAAACAACAGGGTAGTAAACCAGCTTGTAAGACATCCCCTGGCTTCCAGAAGAATGTGCTGAAGGAATTACAGCAAATTCAGGACCAACAAGAAAAAGGAAGTCCCTCTGCAGGCAAGGCATGGCCTCTACTTCATGGAACGGACCTCCAAAAGATGCAGTGATGGCCACTGGCTTTGAAAAGGGATGGGGTACATTTTTAGAAGGTTGCTGGTATGAAGGTGGCTATGCAAAACCTCCATGTGCCTAGGCAGTCTACCACCAAATACTGGTTGCAGGCAAACAACAGAGAGAAGCTACTGGCTTAGGGTTGCCAGAATTCTTTTCCACAAAATTGGGACAAGACCCTCTGTCCCATTTGCCAGTATGTGAACACAATACCCCCAAATCAGGACTGTCCCTATTTTGGGGGACATATGGCAACCCTACACTGGCCTAAGAAGAGGACTTCTTAAGAGGCATCTTTGATGAAAACACCATGCAGGCGTAACTTTGAAACTTTGATCCACTAGGACTCTGTTGGTGCAGTAACCCTCTGCCCCAGAACGGGTGCGTACTTACTGCAGCACTGCCAGGGACTTCATCTGGGGAAGCGCATGTGCAATGCTTTCGGCCCCGCTGTCTCCAATATAATTATTATACAAACTGTGGAAAAACAAAGGCACATATAAACAGTTGCCATTTCAGTAGGAGATGAATCTCAACAGGACAGAGATTTGAAAATCCTCTCTCTGAGTCCAGATGCTGGGCATGGTGATGCACCGTTCCCCTGCCTCCGCAGGGATTTTTGGCTATAACTTTTAATAGAACAGATATATCTCAATGTGGTTTGTTTCTTTGCATTCTGTAGGAAATTGCACATTGATTGAATGATGACATGATGGTATTATTCAAAAATACCAAGATTTTAAAAGTTTAGCATAGGGTCACACACATGCAACCCCCCATGCATGTTACCCAGTGCAGCTCAGACCCCTGAGCAACACCACTGCTCCATGAAAATTGCATATTGCCTCATTGTACATTTCCTACTTTCCTCCAGCAAGATCCATGGGGGAGGACTCCCATACACACCTGAGGATCCCCCTACGCGCATGAGGACCCCCATACACACCTGAGGTCTCCCGTACTCACCTGAGTGTCTTCAGTGAAGGCAGAGATGGGAGGGCTTTGGCTAGCCTTTCTGCACCCTGATCTGTTATCTTGTTCTGCGACAAGCTAAGAACATAATTGCAACATTAAGGGCCTGTCTTGATCAATTTTAGGTTTCCAGGTAAATAAATCATTCATCATATGAATGGAATCAACGAATCCATTTCCATACCAAGGGGGAAAAACACACAAACAAAAAGTAGTTTGCTTGTCTTTTAAACCAGTGTTCTTCAACCTGTGGGTCAGGACCCCAATGGGGTTATGAAGCATCATTCTGGCAATCACGGCAACATTTCAAAGCCTATGTAAGCGAGGGCTTGGATCTAATCCAAAAATGTTACTGCCTTATCAAAACTGAATTCTTGATATAATCCTGCATAGCATTTTCTTCCTGTCTTGTCCCACAGTTCCTAAGACAGCCTTGCTCAGGCTGCTACCTTGCAGGGGTTGTTGTGAAGACACAAGAGATCGAGCAAATGAGACAGGGTGTGAGTGGATGCCAATGGGGGTGGATTGGGTCTTGGAAGGGAAGGAAAGATTTGGGGGTGGGTCCCCAGTCTCATACTTTATTGGATTTGCAACATGAAAAAGATTGAAGACTTTAGTCTTGAGTTGAAGACTTTACTCTGAGCACACTTCAGAAGAGGCATTCTCTTTGGGAGGTGTTTGTTACAAGAAATTTTTTTGGAAGACCATTGAGATACAAATTGTTTCCTATTAAATTTTGGGGAGGCCTGCTTGTTTCTTTCGGAGGACCGGGCCGGATCCCACTTTTGTGCCATTTTGTGATCCCACTTTTGTGAGATTAACCCTTTTCCACAGCTTCCTCGAACCAGCATTCTTCATTTTTGCTACTTACTTTAGTATTTCCAGAGAGATCAACTGAGGAAGGACGTCGCTGAGGCTGCTCACGCCTTCATCTCCAATTTCGTTTTGTGCATCCAAACTGTGAAATGGCAGAAAACATTTAGGGCCAGCCCCAGGTTAAAGAAGCCTTGGTTGACCAATGTGTAGCAGCTGACATTGGGGAATGAATCGAAAACACAGTTCCCAAACTTTTTAGCACCTGGACCCACTTTTTAAAATAACAATTGGAGAGCCACCTAGGTTTCCAGACTTTTTTTAATATAAAAAAGAGATATAGAAATTAAAATATTTAATTTTAATAATTTAATTTAAATTTAATAATTTAATTAACCCTGTAATACAGAGTAACTATGGGAGCACATAAGAGACATTATGTGCACCCGTAGTTACTGCACCACCTAGTGAAAACCTATGGAAAATTCATATTGCAATCCAGAATAAATTGTTCTTACACCAGAGCAAGGACTCCCCGTAGTTACTCTGGATTATGCCCTAATAATTTATTCAGAAATTATATTCATATATAATAATAATCAGTTGAAAAGAGCCTCAAACAGTTATCTCCGTACATTTACACATTTGCAAACTTCAGGAGTTCATCTCATTGCAAGGCAATTAGCTGTGATCTTGCAAACTGCAGGAACTGAGCTCTTTGTAGGGTAATTAGAATGGGATTTTTTATTAGATTAAATAAAATTTTTGATTGAATTAGAATGGGATTTCTGAATAACTTCAGGGCCTGAGGCAAGTAATCTGATCTTTATCTCAGCACTCTGGCCTTTGGCAATTCACCAAAACTCAGATTGTGACTCACCAGTGAGTCTGACCCACTATTAGGAAACCATTGATCTATAACATTTTTCTATTGGCATGTGAAAGAACTTTCTCTTCAAAGAAGGGCCACAAAGCAAAGTGTTCCCAGCCTGCCATCTCTTTTAACTTACTCCAAATGTCGCAGATTTGGAAAGGCATCAAGGATTTCCACCAACTTGCGGAAACCTTTTAGGCCACAGGTGGGTCCCAACCTGCAAAGCAGAGGAGAATGTGATGTGCCAGTGATCACAGCAGCAATCAGATCTTTCCAAATGCAATGGTGAGTGTTTGCTTCTTTATCTAGGTGACTTTTGCAAAAGAGTCCCAGACTTTGAGCCAGTGGCATAGCTAAGGGGAGGAAGAGAAATACTCTGTCCATATTAGCAGGCCTTGAAAGGTAGATGGCATGGCTTCTCCCACTGTGTTGCCAAGGGAGTGTGGACTACAGTGGCTGATAGCCCTGCTTTTCATTCATTCATTCATGCTGCAGTTCTAACCTCCATTTACTCTGGCATAAGCCCCGGCACAAGTCCTGTGTTAGCCTGGGGGTCTCACAAAAGTGCCACAACTGGGAGGATTAGGCTAATGTACAGACATGTCCTGGGCAGTGGTGGGATTCAAATAAATTAACAACAGGGTTAAGACACTGTGCCTATTAACCAGAAGGCCAGGGTTTGAGACCCAGTTCCCCCCAAGACAGGGTGAACTCCTGTCCTTAGCCCAGCTCTGTGATGCAGCTGGAACCAATTGTATTAGCTCTGCCTGTCCATTGGACTATTTCAGTGGTGTGGAGAGGGGGGATTTGCTGCTTGGGTAACAGCCTATCCTCCATATTAATCTACCCAGGCCTTTGTGCTTCGCAGGCAGCGTCAAGCATGATACCACAGTCTTTCAAGTCTGATGGATCCCAATACTTTATGTCCTAATAACCTAAATTAACAACAGTTTCTATGTCCCATTAGGTGCTTGTTAGCAAAGGGTTCTATAGAACCTGTAAGAACCCCCTGAACTCAACCAGTGGTGATGGCCATCCTACACCTCCATGGGAATGGGGAGGCGAGTGCATCGTGCTGACCTAAATTAGTTAGGATTGTACCCAATTCATTCATTCAAGCTATAATCCTATCCAGACGTTTTCTGGGAGTAACCCCAATTGTCTATAATTGGACTTCCTTCTTTGTAGAGATGCACAGGATTGGACTTTCATTCACTCATTCATTCAGGCTACAATCTTATCCACACTTTCCTGGAAGTAATCCCCATTGAATATAATGGGACTTACTTCTTTGAGGACAAAGATTAGATCATTGGATCATTCATTCATTGATTCATGCTACAGTCCTATCCACACTTTCCCGGGAGTAATCCCCATTGAATATAATAGGACTTACTTCTTTGAAGATATGCACAGGATTGGATCATTCATTCATTTAAAAATACCATTAAAATTATTTCCTACTTACAAGAAATCCAGCTGTTTGAGGTCTCTGACAGCTGGAATTTCACGGAGTGTACAGCCAGCCAAATCCGCCTTTCTAAAGAGTTCAGGGAACCATTGTTAGCATCTGATGTTTTAAAGACATAGACGAAGATCTCACTTTCCTCTTAGGTTTAAAATACAGACTGCCTGTACCTTTGTAAGATTAATATGCCAATCAATAAATTCATCCATATCACCTTTAACCATAGAGGGAACTGGGGCAGGTGCTGCTTTTTAAATCCTTCTATGTTGAGCTAACCCTACCTCAATTCCCTCTTCTATACAATGCTTAAAGGTACAAGCGCTCTGTCCTCCATTTTATATGGCCACCCTGGCCAGAACAAACACACAATGGACAGATGGTGGATACGTCAAACTGATTCTTACCCTTGGGCCACTTCCTTCTGCATGTGCACAAGAGAGGTGAGGTCGTCGATGTCCTTCAAGGTCTTTGCTTTGAACGGAACCACAACAAACTTCTCGATGGCAGATTGCAGTTGTTCTCCTTGCCGGGCCTCCCAGAAGTGTTGCCAGAGCCGGACGGCGTCTCCGAGGGACACCCTGCCAAAGGACAAAAAAACCCCAAGTCGAAGCTGTTGAATTTGCAGAGGGTTTTTGAACCCTTCTGAGAGAAGGTGCATTTCTAGGGCACATGAGTTATAGATTTCCAAAAGAAAATTAGTGGTGTACCCTAATTTTATGGTGTACCACTAAAGTGGTACTTAAAATTAGTGGTGTACACCCTAAAGTGGTGTGCCCTATGGGGAGAAGAATCAAGGCTGGTCCCAACCCATCTGACACTTCAGGGGGCATGCTGCCCCCTCACCTGGTGAGATGCCAGTTTCTGTTCCTCTCAATGGTGGAGCGGAGAAGGAAGCAAGGAGTAGATTGGACTCCCAAGGGCCAATGCCTGGCCACTAGCCCCTATATGAACCCATGATCTCTGTGCAACTCTCCCCTGACCTTTTACCCACATCCTCACTCACACCCAACTTTGAGGTCTTGATCTGTATCTGACCTCCTTCTGGACCACAAGGACCAACAGTTAACTACCACCACTGAATCACCTGGCACCTAATCTGCCAATGAAACACAAACTGGAGACAGTAACAAACACCTGGTGACTACAAAATAATACATAATAATTATATACTTTATATCCTGGGGACTCAAGGCAGCTTACAGAACCAAAACTAAACCCCACCAACCTGAAGGAGGCCACGTTCTTCATGCTGACCAACATTTGGAGGCCTTCCAAGTCCACCGACTGTCTCAAGTCCAAAGCAAACCGCTTGGCAGACCTGCTCAAGACATAACCCAGAACGTGGATGTCTGGAAGGGTGAGCTGGACGCCATGGAACGAGAGGCTGAGCTTTAGTGCCAGGGCCAGATGCTGCAAGAGGTATTTATCTTGGGTTTCGTGGATGCAGTGGGAAAGTTCAAGCATCTTCTTAGGGCCAGGCAGCTTCTTAGGGCCAAAGTCCCCAATGTCAAGCTTACGGATGTACCTGGAGACACTCCTCTGCTTCTTGATAATCATGGTCTCTGTGTCCTCTCCAAAGAGGATATGAGAGTTCAGATCATCCGGTAAAAAGAGGAGGCCAGCTAAGAAACAAGGCACCAGGACCCATGATGTGGAAAGAGGCTTCTTGGAAAGCAGCTGAAGGTGTTTGGTGAGCTTCTTGTCCTTAATCTCTTGGGTCAGGACCAAATGTAGAGCAACCAAAAAATTCTGCACCACCAAGCTGGAGAACGTGTAGCCACCTTCTATCTGGGAACATGGGGGGAACGTGAAAGGTTGTATGATCCCAGCTCGAACAGCCAATTCCTGTATTTCCAACGAGGGGAAATGGTGACCCAAAAGTACGCCTTGGTATGTATGGCTGGAAGTCCAGGCAACTTCGGCCAAGGAGGTGATGCTGTGGTGACTTGGCAAGTTTCCACTGTCTGTGTCGCATCTCAGCTTTTGCAAGAAAAACTTGACCAAGAGGCTGGTGAGAGTGGAAGGCAATTCGTGGCCTCCTGTTTCAAACACAAACTCGCAAATAAAGCGACACAAGCCAGGGTTGGAGCAGTGGCTGAACAGGTAAGGATGGCTCTTGATTATATTCACCAACTCATCAGCGGATGGGGATCCTTCAAAGTACCGAGCAAGATATGAGTCTATTTGTTGGGTGGAGAACCCCAAGAGTTCCAGGACTTTGTCTGTTTTGGACACATATGGATGAAATTTGTCCTTAGGGTGCACCATCATGATCAAAGTGCAGCCACCAAGTAGCTTCTTCTGGAACAACCTGGCTAGGACCTCCCCGAGGCCCACCAGATCTCTGCGGGATGGGCTGTCTGAACCAGGCAGGTGGCCATCCTGGTCCCTCAGTTCTTCCAAGCCATCAAAAATGAGGAGAACCTTATCTGGGTGGTGCAGGATGTACCTGTAGATGTCGTCACCCAACTCTGGAGCTCCATCAGAGAGCTTGAGGAGCAAGCATTGTAGGCTGCAGGGCTCCATAAGGAGCAGGCTCAGCTTCCGGCAGTCAAACCGGAAAACAAAGTCATACTCTGCCAATGCGCCGTTGGACCAGTCGAGACAGATCTTTTGGGCAAGGAGGCTCTTCCCCATCCCAGCCTTCCCCAGCACCATAATGATTTTGGATCCCCTGTCGGGCTTGCAGGTAACCTGGAAAAGCTGGTTCCTGGACACCCTCACTTTCTCCTTCTGGTCAATGTCACAAACTCTTGGATCAGCACCCCTCCCATTCCTACTCTCAGCTGGACATTGCACCAGATCAGTGTTGATGTACAGGCGCTCCAGGGGGATCTGTTGCTCTGCATGTGCAAATCGGCATGACTCCTGGAAATAGTTTTTTAGCCGCTTCTGAGCAGCCATGACTGGATCTAGGAGGAGAAGAACCCAGAGTACATGATAAGGACAGGACAAGAGGGAGGTTCTGGATTGCACCGGCTTCATACCTGCTCTCCAGGGGTTCAGACAGCAGCTTTCCCAGCCTCATCTTTACACGCATCCCCTACTTTCTGATGGTTCATTTTCTGATGGTTCTGCTCTTTCAACACCTTTCAATTATACCCAGGACTCATTCATTCAACACATGTTTCACTCTTTCAACCTCTCTCTGCTAAAGGTTAAAATTGGTCTAATTTTAAAGGTTAAAATTGCTAAAGGTTAAAATTGGTCTAAAGGTCTAAAGGTTAAAATTGTCTTCCCTGATATTGATTTATATGTGACATAGTGATTCAAACTGTTTTTGGCATCTCCTTATGACTTTCTTCAGTAAAACCATTATTTAAATACATAAGATGTTCATTGCTTACACACACCTTTATGGATTTTACTGTAATTTGTTGTGTATTTTGGCTATGTGTTAATATATATGTGTTATTTAGACTTTTCAAGTTATTTTTATTTTTTTGGGGGGGGGTGACATTTTGCATTTGCAAGTCAAAAAAGATTGGGTTCCACTGTTTTCACTTTTGGATGGTGCTCTGGTCCCTAACTTGTCCTATAAGTGGGAGATACCTATAGTTGTTTCCAGAATGGAGAAAGCCACCTGGGTAGCCTCTTCCTGCCCCAGATATTTGAAGAAATCAACTTTGAGGAAACCCTAGATGCTAAATTAGTATTTCTTTTTTGATGCTTACCTGATACGTTGTGAACTTGCTTGGAAGAAACAGGTGGGATCTCAGATCCTGAAACAGGTGGAATCTCAGATCCTTTATCAATCCCTTTCTCACCTGTGAACCATCAACAACAAAAGTCCTAAGAAGAACCTCAATGGATCAGGCCAAAGACCCATGTGGTTTGGCTTCCTGGATCTCACAGCAACCCACCAGAAGACCAACAAGACCAGTAAACACCATTAAACCCAATGGGAGTTGCTCCCATGCAAAAATGAAGGGAATCAGGTTGCACAATGGCAAAAATATAAAAATATAAAAATTAAAAATCACAGCACTTGCCTGGATGGGGGTTCACATCAGCAGCTTCAGGTCCAATAGGCAAATTAACGACCTGAGGAACGGGTTCAACAATGATGATCACCTGAATATCTTTGGTACTGTGTGGAAAATAGGCCAGACTGGGATTCATAGAAGATCCTAGAAGTCAAAAATTGAAGAAACACAATCTTAATCATGGTTCTGTTTCTTTTAACCATACAAATGCCTTAATCTCAGGAGCCACTGCAAGATCTAGGGGCCGATGAGGGGTTGTTTGAACAGATTGCCCTCTCTTTAATCTCACACTTTCTGGGTTGCAAGGAACAAAAACTGGCACTATGAAAAGTGCTTCGGGCACAGAAGGCACCAGAAGATCAGATGATGGGGCTTCTCTGGTGGAGAATGTTGTGTGTTGCCAAGCTCTGTTGTATCATGGCTGGGCTGAAGATCCAAAAAAGGGGTAACTTCCTACCGAATGCCTTTGGTGCTCTTCCCACAGATCCTCTAGTGGTCATACAGAATTGCACATGGAAATTTGACTGTGAGATGGCGCCAGTGGAGGAGCTGTTCGGAGGAATGGCCGTGGAGTTGCCATTCACAACATACAGGGGCGGTGAATGCACTAGAAAGAGGAGACAGACGGATGCAACAGGGAGGACATTATTATTTTTTTCCCATCTTCAGTGAAAAATAGGATTGGATTCTCAAATTGCAATTTCAGTGTCAACTTACCAACTTTCCTGCGCTTGGGTTCCAGAGCATCAGAGCTAGAGGCTGTGAAGAAAGCAAAGATGAAAAGGACAATTCTAACCATGTCTCCTTAGAAGTAAGTCCTGTTGTGTTCAATGAGTCTTACTCCCAGGGAAGTTTGTTTAGGATTGCAGCTGAAGGCTCATTGGATATACCAGGTGCACCTTCTCACCACCCCCTACACAATTTGAGTAGCCTACTTGCACCTACCTGCACTCTGATGAAGTAGCCAGGGCTCAGTAGTTGGGAACCTGAAGCCGGTGGTTCCCAAACTTTTTTGACTGGTGTCTCCCTTGACCCACTGGCTGTGGCTCCCCATTAGAGCTACTATACTATACATTATATAGGGTGGTGGGTTTTCCACAAGAATTTTGTGGTTGCCGTGGTGGATTTCCACGGCTCCCATTGCTCACAGTTTGGGAACCACTGCACTAAGACATAAAAGTCATGGTGGAGAAATCTGTTCATAATTGTTGCCTACATTAATCTCTCCAGGTCCAGAACCATATACACCCATGTTCACTAATGCACCATCAAATCTAATGCGCACCCCAATTTTAAAAGGCTTATGATTTTAAAAATGTTTCATGGCAATTGTAATGCACAGCTGCAAGGCAGGTGCAAAAATTGGGAATAAGACACATTTAACACAATGGGACTTTCTTTTGAATAGACATGGATAGGATTGTGCTCTTAATTTTAAGATACATCAAATTGTATGATAATAATCATACAACAATGAGTTTATGTTATGTTATGATTTTTACCTAAATGCACTATTTTATTAAACTTGATATCCATCAGTCTTGAAACTCGATGGTATCGTGCTCGAAGCTGTATGCGAAGCACAAAGGCCTTGCTAGATTAATATGGAGGATAGATTAATATGATACCCAAACAGCAAATCCCCCCTCTCCATGGCACTGAAATAGTCCAATGGAACAGCAGAGCTGATACAATTGGTTCCAGCTGCATTGCAGAGCTGGGCTAAGGACAGGAGCTCACCCTGTCTTGTGCGGACCCAGGTCTCAGGTTAACAGGCACAGTGTCTTAATCACTTGTGCCACATACAACCCTTTATACATCTACTTTCACAACTACTTTATACAAGTAGTAGTTTGTTACATTTTTTATTACAGCAAAGTAAACTATTAAACTAAAGACTGATATAATCAGTCTATAAACTAAAGACTATTCTTATAATCAAAATACTGTATTTACTCAAACCTCGTGAGCCATCAAATCTAATGTGCACCCAGATTTTGGAGACTATAAATTTGACTGAAAAAAGTGCACCTTAGATTTGAGGAAATACAGTATATATCAGCTGCTCAGAGGGACAGGAGAGGGGAACAGTTGTCTATGGGATCACCTACAAACAGGTAGATAAGCAGAATAAGAATGGTTTTAACCAATAGCAGGAATACTGAGAGTGGCACAAATCTTCCCTGGAAAGGAGTGCCCCACAACTTTGGGGCCACATAAAAAAGGCCCCAAATACAGATAGAAGAAGATCCACCAAGGAGATCTGCTGGTGCAGAGATCCAGAGTGCAGATCCAAGGAGATCATGCTCCAGATGTAGGGTTGCTATATGTCCCACAGGGACAATCCCAGTTGGACCCCACAGCTCCCATGAACCCCTCCCATAAATTTCATACTTCTCTAATCCATAATACTTGACTAAGAGCACAATCCAAACCATGTCTACTCAAAAGTAAGCCCCATTGTGTTCAGTGGGTCTTACTCCCAGGAAAGAGTCTTTAGGACTGCAACCTTACTGTATTTACTTGAATCTAACACTCACCTTTTTCAGCCAAATTCAGTCTCCAAAATCAGGACGCACATTAGATTTGATGGTTAGATTTCAGTAAATATGGTGTTTTGATTTTAAGTATATAGGGTGTGCATTAGATTCGATGGCATATTAGATTTGAGTAAATAGGATAATTTAGACTGATTCCATTGGTGTGTGATTGTATACGTACAATTAAAGGAATTTCTGGGTGTAGATTTACATTCGTTGTGTGTGTGATTCATGCTCAATTTAGTACAATGGTACCTCACTTAAAAAGCACCTCACTTAACAAGCGTTTCACATAACAAGCAAAAATTTCCAAGAAATCTTGTTTCACTTAACAAGTTCCGCTTTCCCTAACAAGCAAGCGCTATGGGCACGCGTGCTATGCAGCCCTGACGCTCCACACGGAGGGTCTTTAAAAGGGCTGCCGGACAGCGCTGCTACCTCTAACTGCCACCAACTTGGGGGCAGTTGCCTGGGGGTGCCAGAGGCAGTTGTCCCTAACTGCCCCCAAGTGCCCCCACCAGCCACCTTGAACCTCCAGTAGCAGCCCAGGTAAGCCTCCCAGGAAAGTGTCTTTGATTGCAGCCTCCTAACCAGTGGTGGGCTCCAGCAGGTTCGCACCTACTCTATAGAACCGGTGGTTAACAAGAGATAGGATATATAAAGTTTAAAAATAGCCATTTAAAAGTGGCTGCCAGATGGGCAGAGAACCGGTTCTTAATTTCTTTGAAGCCCACCACTGCTGCTAACCATGTGTTCAGTGGGGCTTACTCTCAGGAAAGTGTCTTTAGGATTGCAGCCTAAGTAGACTTCATAGGATCATGCACATTGAATACATGTTTTGAATTCAATTACGGTGTTTTGTCATCATTTTTACATCCAGTTAATATTTTTATATGAATATTTTTTGGGTTGTGGAACCAATCGTCTGAATTTCCATTATTTCCTATGGGAAAATCTGCTTCACTTAAAGAGCGTTTCACTTAAAGAGTGTTTCACTTAAAGAGCATGCCTCTGGAACGAATTAGGCTCTTTATGTGAGGCACCACTGTATTTATTTTTAATCATAGGGGGGGGGAATGCCCTGTTGGGTGTTCTTAAAAGGTGTTCCTTGCAGGTTGTCCTGCTAGTCCTGACTGACTCTGGCAGTTTTCACCCCATTACAAGACCAAAAGGCCAGCATTGTCCGAAGACGCCTCCGTGGTCAAGTGGCCAGCATGACTGAATGCCAAAGGCAAATGGAATGCTGTAACATTCCCAATGAATTGGTACCTATTTATCTACTTGTATTACATGCTTTTGAACTGCTAGGTTAGCAGGAGCTGGGTAAGGGATGGGAGTTCACTCTGTTATGCAGTACTGGGGTCTTGATATACCAGCCTGCCAAACTTCAGGTTGAGAAGCAAAACATATTTAACCACTGAGCCACCACTGCCCTATTCTGCGAAACAGAAGTGGGGCATATAAACTTCTCCAAGAAATAAACCCACACCTCCTCCATGGGTCAGCAAACTGTACTTACACCGCTTCTTTGCCTCTGTGCTATCTCCTGAGTATTCTGCTGTGGTCTCATCTGAAATAAGCCTTCCTGTTACAGGGATTCCAAAAGAAAAGAACAAATTGTGACCAACCTGTGCATCAACACACTGAGGATGCAATCCTAACCAATTCTGGCTGGCATAAGTCACCTGTCTCCCCTGTGACCTGTGGTATGAGGAGGCTGGTGCATGTAATACCCCCCTCCAGGAGTGGCGCGGAAGTGTGGCACTTTTGTGACAGCCCCATGCCAGCATAGGACATGTGCCAGGACTTGTGACAGCCTAACTGAGTGTTAGGATGAGCCATGCTGAGCTATCTTGAATGCCCTTTAATGAAGAAGGGCAGGATATAATTTGAATAAAGAAATAAATATGTAGGTAGGTAGGTAAATAAATGAATACATAAGTAAGTTAGTAAGTGGGTAGGTAGGTAGATAGACAAATAAATAGGTGGGTAGGAAAATAAATGCATAAGTAAGTAGGCAGGTAGATAAATAAATAGGTAGGTAATTAAATACATAAATAAATAAGTTGATTGAATGGTTGGTTGGTTGGTAGGTAGGTAAATAAAGAAACAATTTTCCCAGCAAAAATTCTGCCATTCCACTGCACAACATTTTTCAGCATGGAAACCTATCTCTGTGTCTTGTTGCTGTGTATCTTCCATTCATTTTAATGGGGTGTGTGTCATGAGCTCCTCCAGGGATCACACCCAGTGGTGTGCTTCAGGGGTTCTATAGAACCCTTTGTTAATGAGTGCCTGGTTCTGAGAACCGGTTACTAATGGGACATAGAACCTGTTTTTAATTTAGGTTATTAGGACATAGAACCTATTGTTAATTTATTTGAATCCCACCACTGATCACACCCCATAAGTCAGCTTAATGATACCCCAAGTTCACTGGCTACCGTGATCCTCAAAAACTGAACAAATTGTGAAGGATGCAAGAAGAAGCTTACCAAAAAAGTCCTCCACCGGATCCTGGTCTCTGAACACATAGTGATCTAGTGCAGCTATGGAGAAAGGGGAAACACAACAAAAATCATTACACCCAAATGGTGCATTCTCATGCTAAAGTCCAATCCTCCCTAAACCTCCTACTTGTCTAATCCACAATACTTGACTTAAATTAGACTGATTCTATTGGTGGGGGGGTGTATATACATACATTTCAAGGAATTTCTGGGTGTAGATTTACATTTTGAGTGTGCATGATTTATGCCTAATTCAGTATCTGTTTTTATTGTATTGGGGGGGGGGGGGGAAGGCTTACACCAAAGCTGACATTTTAGGATTAAGGGCACAATTCAGAGTAACTACGGGAAGTCCTTGCTCCGGTGTAAGAACAATTTGCTCTGGATTGCAATATAAACTTCCCATAGGTTTTCATTAGCTGGTGCAGTAACTATGGGTACACGTAATGTCTCTTACATGCTCCCGTAGTTACTCTGGATTGTAGGGTTAGTCATGTAACTGCTATTGTTTTGTTTCTTGTGGTTGAGTAATGCTATTTGCCTTTTGCATTTAAAAAAAAAAGCAGGCTTCCATCAGTCTTGAAAGACAATGGTATCGTGCTTGGTGCTGCATATGCTGCATGCGAAGCACAAAAGCCTGGGTTGGATTGTTATGGAGGATAGGCTGTTACCCAAGCAGCAAATCCCCCCTCTCCACGCCACTGAACTAGTCCAATGGAAAGGCAGAGCTGATACGATTGGATCCAGCTGGCGTTGCAGAGCTGGGCTAAGGACAGGAGCTCACCCTGTCTTGTGGGGCCGATGCGGGTCTCGAATCCTGGCCTGCTGGTTAACAGGCACAGCGTCTTTACCGCTTGTGCCACCCACAGCCCACAGCCTTTTGCATTTATGTATCCTAATTGTGGCCAAACCTTGTATGTAGATCAGTGATTTTCGACCGTTGATGTTCCCCAGGTGTGTGCTGCAGAAGTTTAGGAAGAGGACAATTAGCGGGACAATTGGGGGATTTGAGCCCCCTACCAAAAGAATGGTGTGCCTTGAGGATGGTAAAACAATTGATGGTGTGCCTTGACAATTTCAGTCAGGGTGATCACATGACAAATTTTCCTCTTTTTTAGCCTTCTGTCCGGGTGTCCTCCAAAACTGCATCAATGTCCTCCATTTTGGAACTTTGCAGTGGTATGCAGTAGCCCATCGTGACATATATCGTTGGGTTCGTATTGAAGAGCAGAATCCAATGCAAAAATATCAGTTTTGAAATATATCCTTCCTATCAAAATGTATGGCCAAAAAAAAAAAAAAAAAATATTCATTGACCTCTATGGGAAAGTGAAAATGCCCAATATCACTGCTTTACTCATAAGTAGGCAAATGTGCTATTGTCCACCAGAAAGGCCACGCTGAGAGGAATCTAAGACCTTGTCCTCTATTTGAGGTTTGGGCGTCTGGTCACCCTGATTTCAGAGCCGTGTTGGTGTGCCAGAAGATGAAAAAGATTGAAAATCACTGCTCTAGATTATAAGAGAAATTGTGGAAAAAAATAAAATCCACAATTCGTGGAAAAACAAGAGTAACATTGCCTAGTTGAGCAAAGTCTGTGGGACTTCCCTGACCCTGAAATCCAACTCTCCTCTGACTTACCGATTTTGTCATAGGCTTCTCCAGTATTGGAACACAGTTGGAGTTCTTCTCCATTCTCAACACTCTCCATGGTGTAAAAGTCATCTGAGTTGCTGTCAGGATCACAACTGAAGAGATCAGCAGGCTGGGCTAGGATGTAAATAAATAAATAAATTCAATGCCCATCAGTAAATGTAATTTTTTTAAATTGGGATACAACAAAAAGCTGCCAACTAAAGCAGCCCTGGCAGCAGATAGGTGGGGAGATGCCGATCTCTATCCACCCTGTCCACCTCTGTCCAGCTTTTTAAAGTCCACTTCTGCTAGAGAAATAGGAGGAAAGCAGCCAAATTGTTCCAGATTGCTGCCTCTCATCAGTTTTGGGGTGCACGTCTTTCAATCTCCCAGCTGAAATCCACAGTGGTCAAGGGAGGAGGGACAAGGGGCCCAACTGGCTCAGAAATCATCCGATCTGTATCCTGATTTTTGAGGAAGTGGCTCAGTTTGTTCATGGTTGAGGACTGTCACCCCCACTCAAGCACTGCAGTGCACCCCAAAAAAGCCCTACTAAAACAGCTCAACAGACTGGACTGTTCTTAGTGCTCCACGTTCAGACACCTGAGAGGAACTCGTCGTCCTCTTCGAACTGCTTGCACAGAAGGAAGGGGTCTATGTCACTGCAGAGGAGATCCCGGTAGCTCTTTCCTTGTAGGACTCCTGGGTCCGTCATGTTTTCTGAAAGCAAACAAAGAAGAGCAAGGGTTAAACTTCCAAGTCTGAAAATGAGCTAGTTATAAATAAATGGCCAGTGCAGTTTGGTTTAAAGTTTAATGCAATTCACATTTTATTTGAATTATACGCTTTTTAAATATTCAGTTGTTAAGAACTGCTGTTGGGTTGAGAGAACCAGAATGAAATAGTGGTTAGCGATTAAGAACATCAGAGAGAGCCCTTTTGCACGACAAATGGCTCAGAGGACTCATTAAACCACAGATTTCATTGAAGAGAGAAGAAAAATCCACATCTGCAATGTTTTCTTCTGTCTGGGAAAAAAATTATTTTTTTCATGCCTCACATCACCCCAAACCTTATGCTATTTAAGAAATCAAAGGTGCACGTGGGCCAAATCATGGGGTCTCTGGCTGGTGTCGCTTGGCCTGTAATAGCTATTTAGAAGGTGGGGAAAGTTTACACCTTTGGGGACCTATTTAGACCTTTGAGGAAGGTTCAGCTTTGAGAGTATAGATGTGAGAATCAGCTCCGCGCCCCATCTCACCCCACACAAGCCCAAGCATCATAAGAACAAGAGTATGCATCTTGTGCAATGTGTCGTAGCTGGTACACAGAAGAACAAGAGGAACTAGAATTATCTCCAGGGCTTCAAATGAGGATGTGGCTGAAACACATGACAAGACCTATTTGTGGGGGGATTTCACATGCCAAAAGTAAGCAGGAGGCACAACTAACTCAGAAAGCTCTGTCAATTGGGGATTGAGAGATAGGCTCCTTGGTCCTTCTGTCTCCACCTTGTGCAACTTCTGCTCCTGCCCACATTGGCCAAGTGTGGCAAGGATGCTAAAACCTGCCCCATTATTATGCACTTTTCTTTACCAGTCCAGGGATTCAGAGGAAGAGGGGCAAAGGGATTGAATAAGCACATCTTGCCAATCAGTTACCTGTGGCAACATCCTCAATTGGCCTCATGATGGTCTGGCCCTGATCCTTCCTTTCCTGCTGAAAGCTATTCCAGGCATTTTTATCCAGATGAAGGATAGTCCAATAGTTTCCCCCTAAAATAGTTTTTCACTCCTTGGTTTTGCACCAGAAAATGACTGGTGCAGATCCAAGAAGATCCTCCAAGGTGATCCACTAGTGCAGATGCAAGGACATCCACCAAGGAGGTCTGCTGGAACAGATCCAAGGATATCCACCAAGGTGATCCACTGGTGCAGATACAAGGATATCCACCAAGGAGATCCACTAGTGCAGATCCAAGGAGATCCACCAAGGAGATCTGCTGTTGCAGATATAAGGATATCCACCAAGGAGATCCACTAGTGCAGATCCAAGGAGATCCACCAAGGTGATCCACTGGTGCAGATTCAAGGAGATCCACCAAGGAGACCTGCTGATGCAGATCCAATGGGACAATGGAAGCTTGTCCCAAGGTAAAGGAAGAAATATTCCTTTACCATGAGTTAATGTCTGTGACTGTCCCAGGCAACTCATTGAACACAATGGGACTTACTTCCAAGTAGACATGGAAGAACATGTAAGTTTGACAGGAGGTCCTGGACAGATTTTTAAATTTGAAAGGGGGGTCCCAGGCTGAAATGCCTGAATACCACTGCTGTAAAGAAAATTATTATGCGCTGGAAGTGTTTTACCCATAATGGAATTTTCAAATAACATAATCTTTTAATCTTCTCCCACTTTAACCACAAAGAATCCCGTATATAATGCCTTCTAAAATAACCCTGCACCTTACTTCCCTTATACCATAGAAAAGCATGCCACCCCAGTAGCAAATCATGACCTTCTAATGTCAACAATCTAGAATTTCTTAATGTTATCCATTCCTTAGCCCACATCAAATTTTCAGCTTGGTAATATAACTCCCAATTCGGCAAACCAAATCCTCCTCTGGTCCTAGTATCTTGCAACAACGCTGGAAGTGTTTTGACAGACAAATTGATACCCCCAGCAGAGACTGATTGGAAGCAGCAGAGAAGATGTGAGAATAATGAATCATAGTGCAAAAGGGTCACAAGTTTTGGATAGTGGCTTCTTTGTGTTCAAGACAGTGCATCCAGGAATGACTGATCTGTGGAGCAATCTCTGTTGTGAACTGAAACAACTCTGGCAGTAATCAATGAGAGTTGCCCGTAACACAAGCAATAAGGGGGTTCCACAAACTGGAAAGCCCCATTTGAATGTTATTCTTGATCTACTGCAAAGGAATAGCAGTGGCTTGTCTTGCGGGGTTGAAAAACGGTTCCTCCAATGCGTTCACATGGCCTTTCTCATCCTGAGGCGGTCCGGGCTTAGAAAGAGACAAGTGCAAAGATAAATGCAAATGCAAAAATAAGCAACCAATTCCTGGCAGTGCTTGATCAGGAAGAGTTTCCAAAAAGTATGGAGTTCTTCCTAGTTTACAGGGATAGCGGGAGCACAGAGATATCCTTCTTACTCAGCAGTTGAATCCTACCCATCCATTTTTCTAGTATCTCCCCAAGCACAAGGATAGAGGTTGACTTTCCCATGTTGCATGAAACCTGAGCACTGAGGAATGTAGTGTGGAAGCTCCGACATAACCCCCAAGATGCATCTGCATTTTGGCTCCAAAACCCACACAAATGAAACCACAATCCTTCTGTGACACGCGAGTCACTTTGTGAAGCTCACCTATTTGAAAACCTCCCCTTTCTCTGTTTTGCCACTTGGCTAAACACAGGAAAACCACTTTTTCCTGTTGATGTGCCCGTTTTAAGCCAAACCCGGCAAATCTCATAGTTGAAAGTACGAGAAGTCTCGTAAAAGACCCCAAATTGCTGCAAGTAGGCTCTTTGGGGTCAACTCTTTTGAGGCTGTGCCATTTTCAGTGCAATCCTATTCGTGTCTACTCAGAAGTAAGTTCCATTGAGTTCAATGGGGCTTACTCCTAGGAAGGTGCTTTTAGGATTGCAGCCTTTGTTTCCAAACCCAATTCTAAGTGCTCATTTTGACCAGTGGTGGACTTCAGGGGTTTCTCACAGGTTCTATAGAACCCTTTGCTAATGAGCATCTGTTATTGGGAACTGTTACTAATGGGACATAGAACCTGTTGTTAATTTAGGTTATTAGGACATAGAACCTGTTGTTAATTTATTTGAATCCCACCACTGGTTTTGACCCATCAAACCCTGTACTGAGCAGGGTTCTGAGAGACCTTCTCGTACCCTCTGGTCATCAGAGACGACCTTTAAAATAGGTGCCATTGTCCATGGTTGTGGAGGGAAGGTGGCAAGGAATGGACCTTCTCTGTGGTGGCCTGAACCTTATGGAACTCACTCCCTCTCAGTTTATAAAATGTCCTCCTCATTCATTCATTCATTCATTCATAGATAGATAGATAGATAGATAGATAGATAGATAGATAGATAGATAGATAGATAGATAGATAGATAGATACGGACAACCCCTGCTTGCTGGGCAAGAGACACTCTTTCAAGTGGGTGTTCCTCTTTTATTTAGCAGGGGGAGAGTAACTGGCCCTTCTCACCCCAGCAATGTCTGTTCTAGTGGCTTCTGCTGGTGTTCTTTTGCATTTTAGATTGTGAGCCCTTTGGGGACAGGGATCCATTAGCTATTAATTAGCTATTAATTTTTACATTTTCTTGTAAACCGCTTTGTGAACTTTTCAGTTGAAAAGCTATATATAAATACTGTAGATAGATAGATAGATAGAGAGATAGAGAGATAGATAGAGAGATAGAGAGATAGATAGACCCCGACCGACTGACCGAACTGACCAACAGACAGACAGACAGATGCTTTCCAGAATGGAAAGACTTTCTGAAGATCTTTTTAAACAAACCATTTTAGATCTTGTCCTTCTATCTGGGTGACCAGATGCCAAACCCAAAATTCCAGAACCCCAAGGCCAAAATTCCTAATCCCAGGCCAAAATTCCTACCCACTGAAAAAATTGCCAAAAAAATGTATTTTTTGTTTTTGTTTTTTGGTGTTTTGACCATAACGTTTGATAGGAAAGAGATATCTCCAAACTTATTTTTGCATTGGATTCTGCTCTTCAATACAAATTCAACAACATATGGCATGATGGGGTACTGTGCACCAACACGAAGTTACAAAATGAAGCCAAAATGTAGGACAATGATGCCAAAATGTAGGACACCCGGATAGGAGGCTAAAAATCCGGACATATCCGGGTTTTTCTGGTCATCTGGTCACCCTGGACTTTAATGACTATACCATAAATTTATTGCTATGCCGTGTCCATTTTACAGGTTTATCCCTTTCCTATAAGGTGCAACCAGCTGATTTTGTGTTTTATTGAAAGGTTTTTAAGCTTGTTTTGTTAATGTTTAAGGATATTTTAATGGTACATTCACTGTAATGGTTTTAAATATGGTTTTACAGTATTTTTTGTAAGCTGGTTTTTGTAAGAGAGAAAAGTGGGATAAAAATTGGGTAACTAAGGCTGCAATCATATATCCTGGGAACGAGCACCATGGGTACTTAAGAATAGAATGAGGTTGCAGTCTTAAGCACTCAGACAGCACAATCCTAACCATGTCTACTCAAAAGTAAGCCCCATACTGGATCATGCTCCCAGAAAAGTGTTTTTAGGATTGCAGCCTTAGCTGGAAGTAAAATCCATTGATCATAATGGAACTTACATCTGAATAGACATGCTTAGGATTGCGCTGTGAGTAGGCATTCATTGTGCAGTAAGAATCACTGTGAATCCCACCCTGCCCATGTTGACACACTGATAAAAACTCTGCCAGCACCTAGCATTCCCACTGCCTTAATAACTTGTTTCCCTGTTGCTGCTGATATACTAACCATATCAAATCAGTGGCGAGTGACAGACTTCAAGCAATGCAAAGCTTAGATCCATGCACATTCATGCATGACAAGGGGCATGCATGCGCAACAGAGAACGAATGCATTCATTTCCCACACAGAGATTCAGTTCTGATCTCAGTCCACATAAGTAGAACTCCTCTGGCTTCAAAGCCCACCAAATCAGGCATCCATATGACTGTAAAAACCTGGATTTGTCTGGATTTTTAGCCTCCTGTCCAGGTGTCCTACATTTTGTCTTCATTGTCCTACATTTTGGCTTAAT
The DNA here is from genome assembly GCA_030015325.1 of Cryptoblepharus egeriae. NCBI lineage: Eukaryota > Metazoa > Chordata > Lepidosauria > Squamata > Scincidae > Cryptoblepharus > Cryptoblepharus egeriae. Next base: position 24,036,487 of record JAREYC010000012.1, read on the forward strand.
TTTTTAACTTTGCGATAGTACGCAGTACCCCATCATGTCATATGTCGTTGGATTCGTATTGAAGAGCAGAATCCAATGCAAAAATCAGTTTTGAGATATTTCCTTCCTATCAAAGGTTATGGCCAAAAACTGAAAAACATAAATATAAAATATAAAATATATTTATAAAATATATTTAAAACATAAATATAAGATATAAAAAATATAAAAACAAAAATATTACATTTTTTGGCAATTTTTTTAAGCGGGTAGGAATTTTGGCTTTGGGGTTCAGGAATTTTGGGTTTGGCATCTGGTCACCCTGTGCTTTTTAGAGAGGTCAATCAGATGTCTCAGGGTGGGATGGAAGCAGGCATGGTCTGAGACCGGTTCTGACCGGATCGGGCGATCTGGTTGTTACGATCAGCCCGCCGGTTGCGAACCAGTAGTCGGGGGGCTGGCCGTAACTTGTAGAACCGGTTTGGAGCCCTTTGCAGGCCACGCGGCTGTGCGTGCTCTGAGGCGCAACTGCTGCCTTCCTCCGCCGGCCGGGGGGGGGGCTCTGATGCGCCCGCGCGCCCTCTGAGGCGCGACTGCTGCCTTCCTCCACCAGCCGGGGGGGGGCTCTGATGCGCCCGCGCGCCCTTTGAGGCGCGACTGCTGCCTTTCCCTGCCGGCGGGGGGGGGGGCTCAGAGGAGCCCGCGCAGCTTCAAATCCAATCCTATGACTACTCAGAAGTAAGTCCCATGACACTCAATGGGACTTACTCCCAGGAAAGGTTGGAGAGGATTGCAGCCTCAGAGCCCCATCCTATGCAGGTCTAGAAGTAAAAAATTTTAATTTTTAAATTAAAAACCGTCCCGGCCCCGCCCCCTGGCCCCGCCCCTACCCCTGGCCCCGCCCACTTCCGGAGAACCGGTTCTTGGGCCAGGCCCTGCCCACCCCTGGATGGAAGGCCTGCCTCTTCCTCTTGACATGCCATCACAGAAGTATACTGCCACTGAACATGGCAGTGCTGTCCATGTCCACATGTCCATGCTGTTATAGTCAGTGCCGGGCTGTTCCTTCTACATCAATGTGGCCAGCAAAGAATAATAATGTTTTGCAACCCACACTGACCACATTTTAGGAGAATCTGATGCTGCTGGGGATGCATTAGGGGGAGAACAAGTTGAGCTTGATAGTAGTAGTCAAAATTGTGAAAACAGGGTATGTATTAACAAGAAGAAGAAGAAGAAGAAGAAGAAGAAGAAGAAGAAGAAGAAGAAACCATCGACCACATTCTAAGTGGCTGCAAGAAGATTGCGCAGACTGACTACAAACTGAGACACAACTAACTCTTTTGCCCAGATGATCCACTGGAATCTATACCAAAAGTATCATCTGCCAGTGGCAAAAAAACTGGTGGGACCACAAGCCTGAAAAAGTGGTTGCAAATGAACTTCTCTGGGACTTCAGGATACAGACAGACAAGGTCTTGGAGCACAATACTCCAGATATCACCATCATAGAAAGGAGTCAGGTGTGGCTTGTTGACATCGCCATACCAGGTGACAGCAGAATTGAGGAGAAACAACTGGAAAAGATCTGCTACCAAGACCTAAGAATCGAATTACAGTGTATCTGGTGTAAACCAGTGCAGGTGGTTCCAGTGATAATTGGCACACTGGGTGCAGTGCCCAAAGACCTTGGCAGGCACCTAAAAACTATTGGCATTGACAAAATATCACTCTGCCTACTGCAGAAAGCCGCTCTTCTGGGATCAGCACAAATTATACGCCGCTACATCACACAGTCCTAGACTCTTGGGAAGGGTCCGACTGTGATGTGAATAAAACCAGCATGTAATTGTTCACTGTGTATTTATGGATAATAATAATACCTTATTATTTCCATGCTATATAATAAATTACATCTCATTGGCTCTCAGAGCAATCAGACACTTGGGTCAGTTAGGAAAATCCACTTTTTGTTCCACAGGCAGTTGGAATCTATCTACAGTGTTTATATACTGCTTTTTAACTAAAAAGTTCAGAATATCTGTATACAGAATATCTTTATACTATCAAAAGTTACGGTGGACTAATATGAAAATAGCTTCTCGAGAAGGAGGAAACAGATGCAGGGACTTTCCCAGGTGGGTAAACAGAGACAGGTGAATTTATGGCCACACCACCACAACTGACCTTCAGAAAAGGGCTCCAGAAATGTTCCGTTTTCAAGGATCTGCTGAGCACTGAGATCCAGGCTGGAAGCATCCATCTCTGGGGAGCAGGGTGAAGACCTCAGAGCTTCTTCCTTGCCCAGCAGAGATCTGGCCACAGAACCCATCAGGGGACTCCCAAAAAGGAGGGAAGGAGGAAATCCCCTGGCATTTTGTGCCAATCAACAGGGTGGAGGACTTGGTCCAGTGCAGGACTAATCGCTGGGCATGCATCCCACCCTGCAGATGCCCATCCCTGGCCCTCCTTTGGCACATCACTTAAAATCTGCCACTGCCAAACTGACGATGTTCTAGGCTTGCCCATCCCAGCCATGGTACCCAGTCCCCTTTGTACAGCCCTTTGACAGTCTGATCTCCTGAATGTGGGGCACCTCCCAGTTTGCCCACCCCACAAAACTGAAGCACTCCACATGGGCAGCTTACCTTTGATGCTGGTGCTGCAGAGATCTCAGGCCAGCAGAACTGAAACTTGTGCACTCTCCTTTCACTTTCTGTACTATTCCAGTGATGATCCAGACTAATCACCCTCAAGGGTGTTTATGAGGTTTGACTGCCGGTGGACATGTGCCAAGCAGTTCACCCATCCTTATTCATTTATCTGCTTAATCTTCATTTACCACCTTCTAGAAAAATACCTTTGAGGGGTTGAACACCAATACCTTCCATGTCCTACCTTCTATTGTCTTGCTTCTACCTTCCTTCTATTGTTTTCCCTTCGATTTTCTTGCTTCCTTGTCTTGCTTATATGAGGTTGGCAGGGGTTAGTGGAGCACCTGCACCTCTCCTCCAGCCGGGCTGGCCCTGATCTCAGCAGTACCACTCAGGTCCTCCCCTCAAGATGTTTTTAAAGCAAAGCAGGCTAGGGTTGCCATATGTCCCTAAAAACAATCTCCAGTTTTGATGATTGTGTTCACATACTTGCAAATGGGATAGAGAGGATCCCGTCCTGATTTTGTGGAAGAGAATTATGGCAACCCTACATCAGACTCAAAAACTAGGCTTAAAATTATTGCAACCTGTTTTGACATTGGGTAAATCTTTAAATGAGGTGTGATGAGTCCGAATTTGGAAAGAAATGGTGAGCAGTATGCAGCATTTGTGATATGCAGCATTCATAGGCACATAGAATCTTAGAGTTGGAAGGGACCCAGTAGGTCATCTAGTCCATCCACCTGCCTGTAGCAGGAAATCCTCCTGCTCCCCATAGGCATGTCTCCCAGGATCACTTACCCTGACACCCATGGGTATGCTAATGGAATAAGAATAAAATAATGAAGGTAGGTAAGGCTTGAGGTTGGGATGGTCATATTGGATAAGGGTAGGGTTGCCACATGTCCCCAAAAAGAGGGACAGCTGATTTGTGGGGATTGTGTTCATGTACTGGCAGATGGTATAGAGGGTCCTGTCCAGGTTTTGTGGAAGAGAATCATGGCAACCTAACAGTAGATAAGGGAGGCTCGAGAGAGGGTCATGATAAATCCCTATGTTTTAACATTTGCCACCGGTATGCATAGAAGAAATACAAACCAACTCGGAAGTAAGTTCCATTGAGTTCAATAGGGCTTACTCCAAGGAAAATGCTCTTAGGATTATGGCCTTTGTGTTTGTTTGTGTGTGGGCTCAATCCTAACCAACTTAAGCCAGCACAACTTCCCACAGTGGTGTGGGGAGGCTGGTGCATGTCTGTGCACTGACCTACCTCTCCCGGGAATGGTGCAGAAGTATGGCACTTTTGTGACACCTCCGGCTAGCATGGGATTGCTGACCTATGCTGGCCTAACCAGGGGTTAGAATTGCACTGTGTGTGTCTGTGTGTGTCTGTCCCCCCACATATCTATATACAAGGTGATTGAAAAGTACTCCCTATTTTAAAATACTTATAAATTACAATATAGGGAGTTACCGTACTTTTCAATCACCATGTATATAAAACTGAAGTCACTGACTGACTCACTGACTCATCAACGTCCAGCCACAACTGCTGGACCTAGAAGTATGAAATTTGGGGAGGGGGTTCTTTCCATTATGAAGGGACCCACTAAGAACCAGTTTTCGGAAAATCCAACCAGAAGGAGGTAAAAGGTACGCAGTGCATTAAAGAATACCAGACTGATCCAAGCCCTGCCCCAACCCCATAACCTAGAAGCATGAAATTTGGGGAAGGTGTTCCTTCTGTGACATCAACACCCACCAAGAACCAATATTGAGAAATTTAACCCTTAACAGGCTGAAAAGAGGTGCAACATGTTTTTGACCTCTACTTAACATGGAAGACAGACTGATGGACAGCCAGCCAATTTGGTGCCTGGTGCCTTATGTACTGGGGGGGATGTTGCGCATAGGGGTGGATGTTGCACATGGTGGGTTGATGCGCATGGGGGGTTGGTGCACATGGGGGGGTGTTGTGCATGGGGGAGTTGATGCACATGGGAGGTTGCACAATGAGGTGATATCTTACTCCCACAACATGGGTACATTTCACTAGTATATATATATATTATTTCCTCCTGGGAAAGCCCCACCACCCAGAGAGCCCAAGCTACAAGGAAGCTAGTATGTTTATCTCCTCCACAACATTTCCCCCTCTTGTCTGGGGCTTACCATATCTTAAGGTGAAGTCCCAGGGACAGTTGTTTTCTGGGCACACAGACCGAATTTCAGGATTTGTTGATTGTATTTCAACCCTGTCTTTCTCCCAAATTTTTAAACTGCCAGCTCCCTTGTTTTACTGGGCCATCAGTTGCAGCTTGTTATCTGTGATGGACTTTTCTTATAGAAATCTCTCCAATCTTTGTCTCAAGGCACCTTGGCCAGATGCCATCACCATATCCTACGGCAGTTCCTCAGGCTAAAAATATATATATATATATTCCATCCTAACTCTCAATTTTAGTGGACTTCCCCCAGTTCTGGTGTTGTTAGAGAGGGAAAAGAACTTCTCTTTATCCACTCCACCCATCTCATGCATAGTTTTATTTTTCTCAGTTATGTACTCCCCTTCGGGTGCCTTTTAAAAATGCGGCCGATAGCAAGCTTACCGCTTATCCTTCTATGTTCGGCTGGTACAGCACTGGGCATGTCATCTGGAGGGCTGCCATAGTCCTGTGGACAATAGAGGGGATGCCCAGTGTTCAAATGCTCAGCCCAAGTTTCCACCAGGTGCAAAGAGATCTTCCTTGCCAGATCGTCCTTGTCCCCTTCCTGCAGCAAGGTGTGGCGGTATTCCTGTGAAACAGCCCCATCTTCTACCAAGAGGTTGAGCAACATCTCAACTTGAGGGGCTGATGCATCTCCTAGGATTTCTCTGACTCCAGGCAAGATCTCCATGAAAAGATTCATCCTGAAGGCATCAGAAGAGTACTGAGATCAGATCCAGCCTGCTTGCACACTCTCCGAAGAGTAATTAAAAACAGAAAGAAAACAAGGCAATCTGAATCCTATCAACCCTCCAAAAAAGATGAAGTGAGAGAACAAAAATTATAGCAACGCTTTAGAGAGTTTTACCAGTTATTTCCTCATTCAGATGAAGTTGTGAACTGCTTCTGGTTAAATCCAAAAATTAATATATATTTTCTTATAGTGCAAACTCAGCAAAAAAAAATTGGAACCAGAAAGTGTCCAGACATCTAAACTGCAGAGAGTCAATATCAGGGGGCTTTTCCTGCTCCCCCTGCCTCATGATCATGGCCAACCTTTGGGAAATTTAAGTTTGGACAAATTGGGTCCCACTCCCGAAGGGCCACACATTATGGTAGCGAGTGGAATACCTGCAGCCACAACTGGGACTTTCCACTACAGCTGATGCTCCCCCCGCTAGCTCTTGGTCCAATTGATTTGAATTGCCCCCCCCCCCAGTTGTTGTTGGTGATGCTGTTGCCAAGCATCTTGTGTGTACATAGATGTGGGAACCTCAAAATGCCAGATGCAGGGGAAGGCACCTGGATGCAGGTGTCATATGTGCTCCCTGACACATCTGGTGGGCCACTGTGAGATACAGGAAGCTGGACTAGATGATCCTTTGGTCTGATCCAGTGGAGGCTCTTCTTATGTTCTTATATTCCTGCAAACTTCTGCTTCATCCTGGTGAATCCCAAAGGGTAGGAGACGGGGACAAAATATTTATCACATTTCCACATTTCCACACTAAAAGTTTAATGTTTCAATATGGATTGTGAAAGGCTATCTTTGGCCATCAAGCCATCAAGCTATTTTGTCCAGCCCTGGCACACTGGTTGAGCATTGAGGCTATGCGTCATGGCTGACTACACGATGGCGATGAGGAGGAGGAGAAGAAAGAGTGGACTGTACAAGCTGCTGCAGGCTCTGACCTCCTGGAAGGAAACTTGGCCTGCTGCCTCAAGCGTTCATGAAGCTGGAAGTTTGCCCAGTCTTGCAGGCTTGGAGATAACCAAACCAACTTTTTGGCACAAATTTCCTGCTATTATATAATCCACCTAAGCGAAATATCAGAAATCATGTGATTTTTTTCCTCCCCTAATCTGCATCTTGAACTTGTTAAAACAAGCCCTTCCCTTAGTTCCTGAAGCTGCTTTGATCCACAGCGTTATTGGCATCAGGTGCTATTGCCTGGATGAGCATCAAAACGTTCCCACACCAGTTTCAGTTTCAAATCTCGGTGCAATCCCAGCAGCCTCTTAAATGCTGGATGTAAAATATGTACTAATATGTAATAATAAATGGACGCATTCTGCAAGTGACGTGCATGGGGGTGATGTGGATGGGGGAGAGGATAGAGGGTACTGCATGATGAGTATATGGGGTACTGCACTTGGGGTGCCTGATGCGCACTGGGGGTGATGCACATTGGGGATGATGGGGGAAGATATGCATGGGGGTGTTGCAGTTGGGGTGGCTGATGCGCATGGGGGGATGATGCATATGGAGGGTGATGCACATGGGGGTGTTGGGCATAGGGGATGATGAGCATTGGGGTAATGGGGAAGATACGTATGGGGTGTTGCATTTGGGGTGGCTGATGCACATGGGGGGTGATGTGCAAGGAGGGGCAATGGGGTAAAATACATGGGGGTATTGCTCTTGGGGTGCCTGATGCGCAAGGGCGGGTGCGCATTGGGAGTGATGGGGGAAAGATACACATGGAGTGTTGCACTTGGGGTGGCTGATACACTTGGGGGGGTGATACACACGGAGGAACGATGCACATAGGGGATGTTGTGCATGGGGGGTGGATGGTGAGCATGGGGGTTTTCATGGGGGGGGGTTCATATGGGGGGTGATGCACGTGAGGTTATTTTACTCCCGCAATGTGGGTACATTTTGCTACTAATTATATATAAAAGTTTTAAATTTAATAATAAGTAATACAGTGTTTAAATTAACCCCATGTAGGCAATATATCGGAGTGTTTTTCGCTTTTATTTTGTTGTGTCCTGCATTTTTCTTGCCTTGTCCTCTTTTGCAGTTATGACATACAGTATGTGACATATAGTTTAATTTAATTTAAACAAACAGTGGTTAAATTAACCACATGTTAGCAATATATAGGAGCGTTTTTAACTTTTATTTTGTCACATTCTACATTTTTGGGGGGATATCCTACATTTTGGATATCAAAATTTTCTTGGATTTTCTTGGATATCTTGGAGATCTTTTCTTGGATAGCCTACATTTTGTATCCTCTTCTGCGGTTATGACATATGGTCACCTGGACCCTGGGAAATCCTCCCCCTTGGCTCCTTCATTCCCTTCCTCCCCCTCTTGTCCTGCTTGGTCCATCCTGGTCCTCCTCCATCTTCTGGCTGCTGCAGCAACAGTATCCCGATACCATAGCAACCAGCCAGGAGGTGGCTGCAGCATCAGCACCACATCCGCAGAGTCACAGGAGGCCTGGCTGGGAGGATGAAGCAGGTGATGGGGGAAGGCTGGAGGGTGCCCTGGGGGTACGTGCCATGGGTGGCATCTGGGTGCTGGGGTGAGAAACAGGAGGTTTGAGATAGTTAATTTGAGGTTAGGGGCAGCTCTTGTGTGAGGCTCTCAATAATATGTGGGGTGATGGAACATGGGTGGAGTGGACAGTGTCTGTGGGGCTTTGATGGAAGAAAAAAGGGGGTCAATGGGAAAGAGGGTGGTTTGATGGGGCATGGCTGGAAGATCACTGGATCTGGATTTGGCCTCCTGCTTCAGGGAATTAGTTGGTTCTTTTCGGCGGAGGGGGAGGGATAAGTAAAGGGGGGCAGAATCAAAGGGGCAGAGATCAGTACTGGCCCCTCCAGTGCCTCCACTCCAGCCAGCCTTAACTTACCCAAATCGTACTTATGGCATCTTTTCATTTAGGCCAGGGGTGTCCAACCTTTTAGCTTCTGTGGGCCGCGATGGAAGAAGACGAGTAGGTTTGGGCTGCACATAAACACTAACAACTTTTTTAAAAAATGTAGGACAAAATGCAGGATGTCCTATATTTTGTTCTACATTTTTTAAACCTTGGAGTAAGTCTCATTGATTTTAACAGGGCTTACTTCAGAGTAGGCATGATGCATAAGATGGGCAGCGATGCTCTCCAAGCTAAACCTTGGAGTAAGTCTCATTGATTATCATGGGGTTTTCTGCTGAATAGCCATGCATAGGATTGGGCTCTCAGACTGCAACTTGGGAGTAAGCTTCATTGACTTTAGTGGGGCTTACTTCTGAGGAGACATGATGCATAGATTGGGCTGTGATCCTCTACAAGCTTAATCTTGGAGATAAGCTGCAATCCTGAACACACTTTCCTGGGAGTAAGACCCACTGGGTACAATGGGCCTTACTTCTGAGTAGACATGGTTAGGGTTGCAGCGTATCTGGGTAAGCTTGGAGAGGATCACAGCCCATCCTATGCATCATTGGGCTCTCAGACTGCAACTTGAGAGTAAGCCTCATTGACTTTAACGGGGTTTCCTTCTGAGTAGGTCTCAAGGGCAGCAGGCAGTGGCTGGGATAGAGGCTGAGGCTGCTTTGGGGGGATGCGGGTGGGTGAGCGCTGCAAGGTCTGCAAGGGCCTGAAGCGCTCTGAGTGCCAGGAGGCAGGTAGGGGGTGGAGGCAGGCAGCCCAGACCAGCTTTGTGGCAGCTGCCCAGGACAGCGTGCAGAGAAGCACGCGAAATTTGAAAATGGCTGCTGCCACAAAGCCAGTTTTTCCAATGGTGGTGGCTAGCTTTGCAGGAGGGCCGCATCCACCCTCGTCCTGGGCCACATGCGTCCCCTGGGCCATGTGTTGGACACCCCTGATTTAGGCAATCAAGGAAAATGGCATCTTTTAATGGTTATATTATCTGGTTGCTCTGGATCTAGCCCCACAACTACTTCAGCAGTGCTACAAACTTCCCATCATGGTTCCCTTGGAAGTAAAGGGGTAGATGAGGTGGGGGCAGCAGCTGTGGCACCCTCTCCCTTGATCCAAGTTCAAATCCCCCCTTGGCCAGGAAGCTTCCTGGGCGACCTTAAGCACATCACTTCCTCTCAGCCTAGCCTACCTCGCAGGGTTGTTGGGAGGATAATTGTAATTGTAAGCCACTCTGGGCATTTGCTATGGCATGGGAAAGGCAGGGTATAAATCCCTTAAATTTCCTTCCTGTGTGTTTTTGAAATATTTTGCAGACATTGGCAGATGATACAGAGGACGTGTCCCTCGACTTTGGGAATGAAGAGGAGCTGGCATTGAGGAAGGCCAAGATCAGGCAAGCAAAACACCAAGGAAGGGCCAAGTGGGACTGTAGAGCCTGGCACCTGGTATTCAGGAATAGCACTGGAGAAGGTTGTGGGTGCCTGAAAGAAGGAAAGGGAATCCATTGACGGGGGTGGAAAGAGCCACATAGAGCAGTGATTCCCAAACTGTGAGTCTAGGACCAACCAGTGGGTTGTGACCCAATATTTTGTGGTCTGTGAAACTGACAGAGCTATTTTTACATCAAGGGTTAAACCAGCTGCTACTGAGGGCGGTTTGGCAGTGGAACAGATTGCCAAGGGAGGTGGTGGACTCTCCCTCACTGGGGATCTTCAAGCACCTGTTGCGGATGCTCTAGGGGGATTTCCTGCTGCAGGCAGGGGGTTGGACTAGATGACCTACTAGGTCCCTTCCAACTCATTCTATGATTCTATGATTTGGTGGTGCTTGGTGCCTGGTAGGGATGCCCAGTGCCCACTGGTGCCAACTGGTGTTCACTTCCCTCTGGTGCCTGCTGCCCACTGCATAATGTTGTGTGGTGGTGCCCAGTAGGGATGCCACCAGGGATATAGCGAGGAGAACACTGATCCCCATTGCCATTATAGCCTTGGTGTTTATAAATCAGGCATTAGCCTCTAAAATTTTGGCAACAACTGATATTTATTTATTATTTAAGCATTATTTAATATAAGTTTTTAACACTGATATTTATTTTCAGTGCAATCCTAAGCATGTCTACTCAGAAGAAAGTCCCATTGTGTTCAATAGTAACTACTCCCAGGAATGTGTGATTAGTAAGCCCCATTGTTTTCAGTGGGTCTTACTCCCAGGAAAGTGTCTTTAGGATTGCAGCCTATATCTTGGATTTGGGGAGGTTCACTATGATGAGTTTGGAGGATCTTAGTCCCAATTGACCTTCCAGGGCTTTTTAGGGCACAATCCTATGCTCGTCTACTGAAATGAAAGTCCTACTGTGTTCAACTTACCACACTTCTAGGTAAGTGTGGATAGGATTGCAGCCTTGGAACTCCTTTCTAAGGTTTGAGTGTTTTCAATGAATACCATCCAAATCAAAGATATAATAATAATAATAATAATAATAATAATAATAATAATAATAATAATAATAATAATAATAATAATAATAATAATAATACAATACTCCAGAAATCACCATCATAGAAAGCAGTAAGGTGTGGCTTGTTGACATCGCCATACCAGGTGACAGCAGGATTGAGGAGAAACAACTGGAAAAGATCTCCCGCTACCAAGACCTAAGAATCGAATTACAGCGTATCTGGTGTAAACCAGTGCAGGTGGTTCCAGTGGTAATTGGCACACTGGGTGCAGGCACCTGAAAACTATTGGCATTGACAAAATAACTACAGAAAGCCACTCTTCTGGGATCAGCATGAATTATACGCCACTACATCACACAGTCCTAGACTCTTGGGAAGGGTCCGACTGATGATGTGAATGAAACCAGCATGAAATTGTTCACTGTGTATTTATGGATAATAATAATAATGCAAAAAATAAAAAATGCACCTACTCAACTCTGGAAAAACTTATGGGAAACCAAGAAAGATTACAACAGAAGTGCTAGGTAGATAAAAGAGTTTGAAGAACAATTCTCCAAGAACAAAATGGAACAGATGGAAATAACAGCTGAAATTATCAGAGAGAGAGAGAGAGAGAGAGAGAGAGAGAGAGAGAGAGAGAGAGAGAGAAAAGGGTTAAAAACTGGACTTCACCTGGTAATGATCAGCTCCATGGGTTCTGGCTCAAGTACCTGACTAGCCTGCATGGAAAAATGGCTGAACTATTTAATGAAATGCTACGAACAGGTAACATCAGCCAGTGGTTAACAACTGGAAGGACTCTACTAATACAGAAGGATCCAGCAAAAGGGATTGCACCAGGAAACGTCAGGCCAGTAACTCGTCTACCCACCATGTTCAAGCTGCTGACAGGCATCATAGCTGACAGGATTCAGGATTACCTGGAAGTAAATAACATCTTACCAGTGGAGCAGAAAGGCAATAAACGGAGAAGCAGAGGCACAAAAGATCAGCTCCTGATTGATAAAATGATACTGGAGAATTGTAAAAGCTGGAAAACCAATCTGTGCATGGCTTGGATTGACTATAGAAAAGCCTTTGATTCATTGCCATGCAGCTGGATCATAAAATGTCTGGTGTCCATCGGGGTCAACAAAAATGTTACAAATTTCATTGAAAATGCAATGAAACTTTGGAAGACAGAATTATTTGTAGCCAATGAAAGTTATGGACTTGTCAACATTCGACGGGGAATCTTCCAGGGAGACTCATTGTCCCCATTGCTGTTTGTTATCCCGATGATCCCTTTGTCAGTGATCCTACAGAAAGCAAATCTGGGTTACCAAACTGCCAAAAACTCACAGAAAATTTCACATCTATTGTACATGGATGATTTGAAGCTCTATGGAAAGTCAGAAGCAGAAATTCAGTCACTCACCAATACAGTCCGAGTCTTTAGTACTGACATCAACATGGAGTTTGGCCTGGACAAATGTGCCACAGTGGCACTAAAAAAAGGGAAGATCATGGAAAGTGATGGCATTGAAATGCCGAATGGCCAAACCATTAAATGCCACCAGCCTGAAGCCTACAAATACCTGGGCATACTGCAGCTGGACAATATCAAGCACAGGCATGTAAAAACTGTGGTCAGCAAAGAATACATACAAAGGGTTAGAAAAATTTTGAAAAGCAAATTGAATGGCGGCAACATCATAAAGGCTATAAATACCTGGGCCATACCTGTAGTTAGGTGTACTGCTGGCATTGTGAACTGGACACAGAAGGAACTGGATGACTTGGACAGGAAAACAAGGAAATTAATGACCATTCACTATGCTTTACATCCACGTAGTGATGTTGACAGGCTGTACCTGCCTAGAAGATCAGGGGGCAGAGGACTTTTGCAAGTGAAGCAGTTGGTGGAAGAAGAAAAACATGCCCTAGCAGATGATGTGCGAGAGAGCCAGGAATCTGCTCTGACTGAAGTCAGCAAGAGAAAGTGGTTGAAAGTGCATGTGAGGGAACCCAAGGGCAGACCCCGGAGGAGGAGCTAGCTAAGGACTTGATGCACCTTGAGGTGTCATATGAGGAGGGGGACATGGATTGCCACTGTGGCCCAGCAGTCCGGGTGCCAGTCTCTAGGACCCCCCTTAGGAGAGAGAGACGGGGGACAGAAAGACTGAAGAACTATAGAGCAGGAAAGAAGGCCCAAAGGGAGCAGAGAGGTTACTCAGGAAGCAGGAGGAAGGGAGGAAGAAGTAGAGAGAGGCTGCAGATGTCAGAGAATGGCTGGCTCAAAGAAGGCCCAGGATGGCACCGGGGGGAAGGGTTCACCCTTCACCGGCCTGGACCCATCAAAGGGCCTGTGTGGTGGTGGAAGCTCCCAAAGGGGAGGGGCCCTGGGTATAGATAAAAGGAGGAGAAAAGGAGGGAAAGGAGCAGTCTGGGAAGAGAAAGGCAAGGAAAGGAAGGAGATGTGTTTATGCTTGTGCAACTTAGGCCTTAGCTTAGAAGGGAGGCCTGTGACTTACCCGCTTCAAAGGACTAATCGTAAGAAGAGTTACTTATCTGTTATGCAGGGGACTGTTGGACTCTGTCTCTAGTTAAGAGGGACTTGTGTTTGATTACTTACCCCCCTTTGAAACCTGTACCAAAGAAGTGCCTCTATCACGGATAGAAGTAAAGATATAAGTATTGAGATGCCTCATCTGTCTCCATGGAATTACTTTAGTAGTGTGCCTGATTCCATAGTGGCCAGAACCCCAGGGGGGGAGACATCATCAACCCACATCACCCATGTTGGGGTTCATGACAGTGCAGCAGACCGACTATGAATGCCACAAAAGTGCAATTCAGGCTCGGACTGCCAGTTGGCAGAATAAAGTATTACATGGCCAATTCCTTGCCAAAGTCGAAGGAAAAGTGGATCAGGATAAGACCTGGTTGTGGCTCACGAGTGGAACACTGAAGAAGGAGACGGAAGGCCTGATACTTGCTGCCCAAGAACAGGCAATCAGGACAAATGCCATCAAGGTCAGGATTGAAAAATCAGCCCATGACCCCAAATGCCGACTCTGCAAAGAAGTGGATGAAACCATCGACCACATTCTAAGTGGCTGCAAGAAGATCGCGCAGACTGTCTACAAACTGAGGCACAATCTGTTGCCCAGATGATCCACTGGAGTCTATGCCAAAAGTATCATCTGCCAGTGGCAAAAAACTGGTGGGACCACAAGCCTGAAAAAGTGGTTGCAAATGAGTAGGTCAAGCTTCTGTGGGACTTCAGGATACAGACGGACAAGGTCTTGGAACACAATACTCCCGATATCACCATCATAGAAAGCAGTCAGGTGTGGCTTGTTGACATCGCCATACCAGGTGACAGCAGAATTGAGGAGAAATAACTGGAAACGATCTCCCACTACCAAGACCTAAGAATCAAATGACAGCGTATCTGGTGTAAGCCAGTGCAGGTGATTCCAGTGATAATTGGCGCACTCAGTGCAGTGCCAAAGGACCTTGGCACGCACCTGAAAACTTGGTTGATAATAATAATAATAATAATAATAATAATAATAATAATAATAATAATAATAAACTTTATTTATAGCCCACCTTTCTCCCGGAGAGACTCAAGGCAGCTTACAAAACAATTCATAAAAACACCAATAAAATCCAATGCATTAAAACAGTTAATAGATTTCTTTATCCAACCCAGTGTGTCAGAGCTTCGCACATGACTCCATGTTCAGCGCATCCCATAAAGGGGAAACCCATAGCAGCTTTTGGTTGAAAACATGTCTAGACGGAACATACACTGAGATAAGGAAGTGAAAATCTTTGATACTTCCTTTTGAGTAGGACTCACATGCATGGTAGCTGTAGACTTATACATATAACATATACTGTATATTATACAGTGCTATCTTACCCTACTGTTGTTAAAATTTGGATTTCTTTGTAAAATGTATTGGAGTCCCTATGGTTCAAAGAGTAAGAACTCAAATAACCTGTAATAAATAAGATGTGCTAATGAATAGAATTTATTCTAATGAAGCCTCTGTGGTCCAAAGAGCATGATCTCAAATATCTTAATAAATATGATGTTCTAATAAATATATTAGAATTTATTCTAATAAAGCTCCTGTGGTCCAGAAAGGAAGATCTCAAATATCTTCTTTTCAGAGGAGAGGTGAGAAGGAACACAGAGTCTCAGGTGAGTGGAGGAGGGGGGCTGCTTAGCTGAGTGCTTAATTGCTGGGAGGTGTTCATTGGCTGGTTGCCTGGTGGGAGGAGCTTTCAAAGGCTTTATTAGGGCCTGAGGCGCGATCCTGTGGACCGGAGCCTGTGAGCAAGGAGGACTTGTGAAGTTGACAGGAGATGGAAGGGAAGGGCGCAGTTGTCGTGACATGCACCACGTGTGCCATGTTTGTCTTCTTGCCCAAGGACCCCGGGGATTATCGATGCTGCAAGTGCAAACTGGTTGCACTGTTGGAGGAGAAGGTGGCAGCACTGGAGGGTGAAGTTTCCACCCTTCGTCAAATTAAGGCATCTGAGGAGTTCCTTGATACAACACACACGGAACTTCTCCAGAGGGATGACACCAGTGGGGACCCCAGCAGTGATGTCTCTTCATGGAGACATGTGACAGTCAGGAGAAAAAGGGGCAGGAGCAGTCGAGAACCACTGGAGCTATACAACCGTTTCCAGAGTCTCTCAGATTCCACCATGCTGGCAGAAGTTCCTCTTGCTAGCACACCTACACCGGATCCTGGCATTGCCCATACTGGCATGCCTACAGATCCCCCTCATAGACAGCAGCCACAACCAGTTAGTGTGGGGGAAGCTAGACACAGAAGGAGAACACAGAGGAGGGTGATGGTGATTGGAGATTCTCTCCTGAGGGGCATGGAAGCTGTATGCCGACCAGACCCGTTTTCCCGTGAGGTGTGCTGCCTCCCTGGTGCCAGGATACGGGATATCACGGAGAGGCTCCCGAGGATGATCACACCTGCTGATCGTCACCCGTTCTTACTCATCCACATAGGAACAAACGATACTGCTCGGGAAACTTTCCAAAAGATAGTTGGGGATTATGAAGCTCTGGGGAGGAAGATTAAGGACCTGGGGGATACCCAGGTGGTATTCTCATCCATCCTCCCAGTAATTGGCAAAGGTCCTCAGAGAGATAGCAAGATTTTTCAGGTCAATAGCTGGCTTCGAAAATGGTGTCATCGGGAAGGATTTGGATTCTGGGATCACAGGATGAACTTCCTTGAGGAAGGACTCCTAGCAAAGGATGGACTACATCTTACGGGTTGGGGGAAGAGTGTCTTCAGACGGGAGATGGCCAACCTTATCAGGAGGGCTTTAAACTAAATAAGAAGGAGGTGGGTTACGTCCAAAGGGAACCTAGGAATGAGGAAAATGCTCTGGATGGAAATTGCCAGGGCACAGCTGTAACTCAAAAATCTTTAGAGGGGCCTGGCCTTACAAAAAAGGAGGGAAATGCATTGAGTTGCAACCTCCAGGGCTTAAGTTGCATTTACACAAATGCACAGAGCCTGGGAAATAAACAAGATGAGCTGGAGCTTTTAGCAAGTGAAGGGAAATTTGATTTGATAGGAATAACGGAAACTTGGTGGGACGACTCCCATGACTGGAACACACAATTGGAAGGCTATCAGCTGTTCCGGAGGAACAGAAGTGGCAAAAGGGGAGGTGGAGTAGCATTATATGTCAAGAACATATATACTTGCTCTGAAATCCAGGAGAGTGGTCCGGATATCCCTGTGGAGTGTGTTTGGGTAAAAGTAAGGGGGAAAAATAAGAAACAAAACATTGTGGTGGGCGTCTACTATAGACCGCCAGGCCAAGGAGAAGGAGTAGACGATGTCTTCTTGGAGCAACTGGCAGGCATTGCAAGGAAATATGAGGTAGTAGTAATGGGGGACTTTAACTACCCAGACATTTGCTGGGAGACAAACTCAGCCAAACATGGAAGCTCCAGTAGATTCCTGATGGGCCTGGAAGATAACTTCATGGTCCAGAAGGTGGAGGAAACGACAAGGGGAGGGGCCATCCTTGACCTGATCTTAACAAATCGTGAAGAACTGGTTGATCAGGTCAACATAGTGGGAACTTTAGGGGAAAGCGATCATGAGCTGCTGGAATTTAGAATAATGTGGGAAATAAAAAGAATGCAGAGTGAAACTTATATGTTGGATTTCAGGAAAGCTGATTTCAACAGGCTTAGAGGAGTCATAGGTGGGATCCCATGGGTTGATGATCTAATGGGGAAAGGGGCCCAAGATGGGTGGGAGCTCCTTAAGAGGCAGCTTCTACAAGCACAGTCAGAAACAATTCCAATAAAAAAGAAAGGGGGGAAAATGCTGAAAAAACCAGGTTGGCTCCACAGGCAACTTGGGGATCAGCTGAAGTTAAAGAAAGAGAAGTATAGGGAGTGGAAGACTGGAAAGATCACCAGAGAGGAGTACAGGCAGGTAGCCCGGTCCTGTAGGGAGGGGGTCAGGGATGCTAAAGCTCAGTATGAGCTGAGGCTGGCCAGGGGAGTCAAAGATAAAAAAAGAGCTTCTTTAGATATGCCCAAAGGAACAGGAGGAGAGACGAGGGGCTGGGGCTGCTCTTGGACAAGGATGGACAGCAGGTGTCTGGAAACCAGCAGAAGGCGGAGCTGCTCAACTCCTACTTTGCATCCGTCTATTCACAGAAGGAGGGCTGTGCAAATGGGGGTGCAGGATCATTGACAGATTCGGGGATGTGTTTACATCCCCTAAGAGGCAATGAAAACATGGATGGTGCAGAACAGCAGATTAAGATTGACAGAGAACTGGTTCGAAACCACTTAACTGGCCTAAATGAATTCAAGTCATTTGGAGCGGATGAGCTGCATCCTTGAGTTCTGAAGGAACTGGCAGATGTCCTTGCAGAGCCTCTGTCGATCATCTTTGAGAAATCCTTGAGGAGTGGAGAAGTGCCTGGACTGGAAGAGGGCAAATGTAGTCCCAATCTTTAAGAAGGGGAAAAAAGAAGACCCGGGAAATTATAGACCAGTCAGTTTGACTTCAATCCTGGGCAAGATATTAGAGCAAATCATAAAACACACAATTTGATCAAAACAACCCAGCATGGATTTACCAAGAATAAATCTTGCCAGACAAATCTGATCTCCTTTTTTGATGGGGTTACGAGCTTACTGGACAGTGGCAGTGCTGTGGATGTCATTTATCTTGACTTCAGCAAAGCATTTGACAAAGTCCCACATGACATTTTAATTAGGAAGTTGGAAAAATATGGGCTAGACAGGGCAATTGTTAGGTGGATCTGCAACTGGCTCGATGGCCGCACTCAAAGGGTTTTAGTAAATGGTTCTGTGTCAACCTGGAGGTCAGTTTGTAGTGGGGTATCCCAAGGCTCTGTCTTGGGACCGGTTCTCTAACATTTTCATCAATGACTTGGAGGAAGGGATACGGGGGAGCCTGATCAAATTTGCAGATGACACCAAACTGGGAGGAGTAGCAAACACATCAGAAGATAGGAGAAACCTCCAGGAGGATCTGGATAAACTGGAATCCTGGGCTGTAACAAATAGAATGAATTTCAACAGGGAGAAGTGCAAGGTTCTGCACTTAGGCAATAAAAACCAAAAACATAGGTATAAAATGGGGGATACTTGGCTTGGCAGCACAACATGTGAGCGGGATCTTGGAGTCACCATAGATCACAAGCTGAACATGAGTCAGCAGTGTGATGTGTCTGCAAAGAAGGCAAATGCCATTTTAGGTTGCATTAAGAGGACTGTAGCTTCCAAGTCACGTGAAGTTCTAGTTCCTCTTTATTCTGCATTGGTCAGACCTCACCTTGAGTACTGTGTTCAGTTCTGGGCACCTCACTTTAAGAAAGATGCAGCCAAACTGGAGCAAGTCCAGAGGAGAGCGACAAGAATGATCAGTGGGATGGAAGGGAAGCCCTACGAGGAAAGGTTGGGGGAACTTGGGGTGTTCAGCCTGGAGAAGAGGAGGCTGAGAGGAGACATGATTGCCCTCTTCAGATACCTGAAGGGCTGTCATAGGGAGGAAGGGGCCAATTTGTTCATAGCTGCTTCTGAAAGCAGAACTAGAACCAATGGGTACAAACTGCAAAGAAAGGAGATTCCGGCTGGAAATCCGGAAAAAATTCCTGACGGTGAGGGCGGTTCGGCAGTGGAACAGATTGCCAAGGGAGGTGGTGGACTCTCCCTAACTGGGGATCTTCAAGCAGAGGCTCGATGAGCACCTGTTGGAGATGCTCTAGGGGGAATTCCTGCTGCAGGCAGGGGGTTGGACTAGATGACCTACTAGGCCCTTCCAACTCTATGATTCTATGATTCTATGAAATAGGATTTCTAATAAATTACGATTTATTCTAACAAAGTCCTTTATGGTCCAGAGAGCATGATCTCAAATATCCTCTAATAAATAAGATGTTCGAAGCAGTCAAGTTATCAGAGGCTCAACAAGCACCTGTCAGAGATGCTATAGGAGGATTTCCTTATATAGGCAGGGGTTGGACTAGATGATCTCCTAGGTATCTTTCAACTCTAATGCGGTATCCTTCTTCTTTAGGCACCCACTGGCCACCTTCTTCCACCTCTTCTTCCGGGTGAGCGCCATTGTGACCTACTTGCTGTGTGACTGGTTCAGTAGAAGTTTTGTCGCCTGCTTTGTTGTCATCCTCCTTCTCCTCTCCTTTGACTTCTGGTCTGTGAAGGTACATGTTTCTCTGAGACCTCTTGCAAAGCCTATCACTGGTGTTTCATCTCTGCTTGGGTCTTCCCCTTAGTCATGGCAAGTCCCACACATCAGTATTCACTGATGCCACCCTAAAGGGTTCCTTATTATCCCCGATCCATTTGAGGCACTGCAACCAGGTGTCAAGGCTAGTAGGAGTATATAGCTGGTGAAAGGTGGAACCAGCGAGATGGAACCATAAAAGAAATCTTTGGGCACTTGATGAAAATGCTGACCCAGTGTGCATTGGCTGTGAAAAGCACTGATTCCATGCTTGGGATCATCAACAAAAGATGCAGACTAAAGAGACCAAATCTTTGCCAATGTATAAGGGAAAAATCAGCAAAATTAATCTGATTTTTTTTCAGAGTACATTCTAAAAATTCAAGCTATCAGGGCCTTGTCCATTTCTGCAGTTTCCACACTGAGTTTCCAAGATTTTCCCCTTGTCTGATCTTTTGGTTCTAACTTTGTCACCAGAATGTCACCGGAAGACTCCTGGTGGGACTGCGGTGGTGGAACCAGATTGATGAGGACGGGAAAAGCCATTGGGTATACGAAGCTAAAAAGGTACCTCTCCAAACAGTAGTGCTTCACTCCCTACTGCACATAGCATGATGGTGCTATGAGCATCGACCCCCATACGACCATCTCCCCATGTGCATCATCCATCATTCCCCCATGTGCATCACCTCCCCAATGTGCATCACCTCCTCAATGTGCATCATCCCCCCATGCGCATTATCCCCCCATGCACATGAACCCCTATGCACATCATTCCCCCATCCCCATCCACCCCAATGTGCATCATCTCCCCATGCGCATCATCTTCCCGTGTGCATGATGGTGACTTTAACAGGCCTGTGTGGAATAAATGAAGTGCAGAAGAGGGCTTTAGTACAACCAGGGGTTGTACTCCTGCATACCTGTTCAAATTTTTTTTTGTTCAAATATTTTTTTAAAAAAAATTACTGTTTATAATTTTTACTGTTAATTTTTTTCAGATTCAAAGCACTGATCTTTCTTTCCCATCAAATTTCATCTTTATCGTTTACACTTCCATCAAATTTTAAGGAAGTACATAGCCAAGCAATGAGGAAATGAATCTGTTTTCTTAGAATTTCACTGGGTGCTTCTGTGGTTCCTATTTCTGCCAAATTTTTCATCACTTGGGGAGAGTTTTCATGCTGATGCTAAACATTTTGTGTTATCTTATGTCATCCCCCTATTTTTTTAATTTTTTTTTTTAGATTCCCTCCAGCATAGCTGCTCCCACGGAAGTTGAAGCGCGAATATTCTGGCTGGGGCTGATTATATGCCCCGCCATTTGGACCGTGTTCTTTTTCAGTACTTTGTTTTCATTGAAGTTGAAGTGGCTGGTAAGTCTAGATGAGCAACTCACGCTGTTGCAAAGAAATAAAAAATACAGAGCTTAAAGTTCTACCAGCTCGTTAAGGGCTTGATCTGAACGGAGAGGGTGTCTCCATATGTTCACAAACATTGTTCACATACATTCTATGTGTCGTCACCACAGGCACTTGTGATAGCAGGCATCTCCCTCCAAGCCGCCAACCTCTATGGCTACATCCATTGTAAGTTAGGAGGGAAACATCCCAGCCAGAGGGCCACTGTGAGGTTTCCAGTGCAGCAGATCTTCCAGAAGGTGAGTCGCTCAGGGTCCCTAGCCTTATGCAATAATATGGAGGCTGTGCAGGCATCCAGGAGAATTGGCTTGAAGATACAGGTTGCAATAGTTACATGCACAAATCAGATCCCATTCCTACAAGCTTTGGAAGTAGTCTTACAGTGCAATTCTAAACATGTCTACTGAAAAGTCCCATTGTGTTCAATAGTCAGGGTGACCAGAAGCCCAAACCTCAAAAGGAGGACAAGGTCTTGGATTCCCTTCAGCCTTGCCTTTCCGGCAGACAATGGCACATTTGCCTACTCACAGGTAAAGCCGCAATATTGGACACTTTCACTTTCCCAGAGCTCAATGCATATTTTTTTATTTTTAGTTCTTTGGCAATACCTTTTGATAGGAAGGAGATATTTCAAAACCAATTTTTGCATTGGATTCTGCTCTTCAATATGAATCCAACAACATATGGCATGATGGGGTACTGCACACCATTGCAAAGTTCCAAAATGAAGCCAAAATGGAAGACAATGAAGCCCTTTGGGAGGACACCAGGACAGGAGGCTAAAAAAAGAGGACAAATCCAGAAATTTCAGGACATATGGTCACCCTGTAATACTATGTAGTATTAGTAAATACTATGGTCACCATAGTATTTACTTCAGGAAAGTTTGGTTAGGATTGCAGCCCTAGAGTGGAGGGATACAGCCCACTCAACATGAAAAGTCATTCCTGAAAGTAGGCAATAATTTTTTTTCATTTTCTTTGTAAACCGCTTTGTGAACTTTTTTAGCTGAAAAGCAATATATTCCCTCTTTACTTGAATCTAACACTCACTTTTTCAGCCAAATTTACTCTCCAAAATCTGGATGTGCATTAGATTTGATGGCAAATTAGATTCAAGCAAATAGAGTACAGTGGTGCCTCACATAAAGAGCTTAAGTCATTCCAGAGGCATGCTCTTTAAGTGAAACGCTCTTTAAGTGAAGCAGATTTTTCCATAGGAAATAATGGAAACTCAGACGATTGATTCCACCACCCTAAAAATATTCATATAAAAATATTAACTGCATGTAAAAATGATGACAAAACACTGGAATTGAATTCAAAACATGCATTCAATGTGCATGATCCTATGAAGTCTACTTAAAGCACAATCCTAACCATGTCTACTCAAAAGTAAGCCCATTGTGTTCAGTGGGTCTTACTCCCATGAAAGTGTCTTTAGGATTGCTGCCTTAGGCTGCAATCCTAAAGACACTTTCCTAGGAGTAAGCCCCATTTAACACAATGGGGCTTAATTCTGGGTAGATATTGTTAAGAGGTTGCAATCAAAGACCCTTCCCTGGGAGTAAGTCTCCCAGGCTTACTTCTGAGTAGACATAGATAGGAGACTGCAATCAAAGACACTTTCCTGGGAGGCTTACCTGGGCTGCTGCTGGAGGTTCAGGGTGCTCGGTGGGCTCAGTTAGGGGCAGCTGCTTCTGGCAGCCCAGGCAACTGCCCCCAAGTTGGGGTCAGAGGCAGCAGCGCTGGCCAGCAGCCCTTTTTAAGAGCCTCCATCCGCAGCGTCAGGGCTGCATAGCACGTGTGCCCATAGTGCGCTTGCTTATTAAGTGAAGCGGAACTTGTTATGTGAAGCAAGATTTCTTGGAAGTTTTTGCTTGTTATGTGAAACGCTTGTTAAACAAGGTACCACTGTATTTTGATTACACTGTATTCAGTATTACATTTAACAGTTTATTGTAATAAAAATTTAAAAAGGAACATAGGCTGTAATCATAAAGACACTTTCCTGGGAGTAAGGCCCATTGAACACAATAGGACTTACTTTTGAGTAGACATGGTTAGGATTGTCCTCATAAACCCAATGTTGTATGGGTTTTACTACCTAGTGCAGTTAGGTAAAAATCTTAACATAAACCCATTTTCATATTATTGTTGTCATATAACTCATTGCTATATGCTGTAAAATTAATTTTTACACCTGCTTTGCAGCTGTGCATTATAATCGCCAGTAAACATTTTAAAAACATCTAGCCTGTCAATATGTTGTCAGATAGATGTGTCCTCTGTTCATGTGCCGCAAGAATGACGGCAGTTTCCACTTTCTGATGGTGCTCGAGTCCCTAACCTGCAAATAAGGGGGGATGCCTGTATTGAATTAATATTTTGCCTTTCTTCTGCACAAGCAGAACCATCAGGGAAAGAGTCTGAGGTCTTGTCCAGAGATTCTGTGCCATTAGGTCTGTAGGGATCGATCGATCAATCAATCAATCAATAGTATTTATATACCACTTTTCAACAAAAAGTTCACAAAGCGGATTACAGATAAATAAGTAATGGCTCCATGTCCCAAAAAAGGCTCACAATCTAAAAAATGAAACATTTTATTTACTTTGCAGGAGATGCAAGAGGAATTTCAGAAGGCCGTTTTGAAGGGGATGGGGACCCGAAACCATTAGGTGAGCGAAGTGGGTACTGGTAGGGAAACAAAACTTATAGCTGCAGCCTTATAGATCTTTGCCTGCAAACCTACATTTTGGCACCTTTCTATACTGGAGCACAGCCGAGTTGCTGGTATTCCCCCTTGAACCAGTTGATCCTCAACGCCAGTGCTGATGTCTTGGATGAGGAAGTGAAAACCCAGAAAAACAACTTCTGTTAAAAATCAGTTTCCACAGCAAAGGAAACTGTTACTTGTTCATGTTTTAATTGAATGTTTCTATTTAATGTTTTACTTATGTTTTACTGTGAGCCACCTTGAGTCGGGCTAATGGCCTGAGGGAAAAAAAGGCTTCTCTGCACCAAAATGATGTGCTGATCACTGTGTAAAAAAGCAGAATAGAGGAATCCTGTCCTACTCAAATATCATGTGACAGGCTTGATAGGGATGTGGGGAGAGGATGTAACAGTAGTACTATATTTACTCAAATCTAATGTGTCAACAAATTTAATGCACACCCCTATTTAAAAGGCGTGAGATTTTAAAAATGTTTACTGTCACTTGTATTGCACAGCTGCAGAGCAGGTATAAAATTTAATATTGCATACAACTATGATTTATACGATATGTCAATTGGTTTATGTTGTGATATTTACCTAATTGCACTACTTTGGGTTTATGTTACATTTTATTATAATATGGTAAACTGTTGAACAAAATATTGACCTATATTTATAATCAAAATACCGTACTGTATTTACTCAAATCGAATGCATCATCAAATCTAATGTGCACCGATTTTGGAGACTAAATTGTCTTAAAAGGTGCGCATTAGATTTGAGTAAATATGGCAATGTTGGGTAAGGAAGCCCACTACTTCATCTACTGGCAGCAGCCCCAGAGGGACCACAGGAAAAGGGAGAGCTTTCCCAGCCCCACTTCAGAGTCTTTAATTGGAGATTAAACCCAGAACCTTCTGCCTAATGGGGGTGAGATCTACTAAGCAGGTCATCCTGCGCCATAGCTGTGTTGTTGCACCACATCTCAGTTATTAGTCCTCTTCTGTTGCAGATTCTTTCCAGAAGATGGAATGCACCCAAAGACTGAGATGAGGAGGCCAGAAGACAGGCAGCAGTGATGGCAAACAACGGTGGTTACAGCACACACTGAGACATGCGTTTCTCAATAAAATGCTCTTTGCACACCTCCTGTCCCTGGCTTTACTGGCAAGGAGAATGGAAATTAGTGGAATTTTTGGACTCACTGTGGACCAGCTCCTTGGGGCAAGAAGCTGTCAACTTCCTCTGTGTGCTGAGTAGGAGAGGATGAGAAGCTGTCAGGGCAGGGATCACCATCATCATCACTGCCTGCTCTGCATGTTGGACTGCACCCCCCCCCCCATAGGGCATAATCAACTGCCTTTGTGGGGTGAGGACCCTGCCTCTGCAGGAATAACACTAAGGCTACAATTCTAAAGACACTTTCCTGGGAGTAAGACCCACTGAAAACAATGGGGCTTACTTTTGAGTAGACACGTTTAGGATTGTGCTTTGATGATGATTTTAAACGTAAGTTGCCTGGGAGGAGAGTCTGGAAAGGGGGGAGGCTGCCCTACCATTGCCCAGATAAATCTCTTCTGAATAAGGCTGGTAGATGACCTGGCACTAAGGCTTAGCTCAACTACCCAGTCATGAATTGATTAAATAATTTAAAAAAACTTACCAAACCATTGCCAAAAAATGATGCTTTAATCAACAGCAACTTTGATATTTGTGTTAATTACAAAAACAAATCAATTAACTGCAAAAGAAGTCGATTTTGTAGAAATTGAGGTGGTTCCAGGTCCAAGTCCAACCCTTCCCGGAGCAGACAGCTGGATCCAGAGAGGTAAGCAGAGACAGTGGTTTGATGGGGTAGTCCTTTGCCTCAATGGCAACTGCTCCTGTTTGGAGATACCTGCAGGTCAAGCAGGTATCCAATTGCTGTCAGGCAAACCAGCCAATGATACCGTCCATAAATACTCACGCCAGTTGCCACCTACACTGGGGACTCATTGAAGAAGAAAACTCAATGAGTGACACTTGTTACTGTAAAGACTCTTTGCAGAACAAGATTTTATAGATATCTGAACAAATCCCATTTAAGACAATAATTTTCTTTCTAGGCCCCATTTCAATTCTGTCCTTTATTTTAAGCACTTTTTTCTTCCCGGGGATGGTTCTGGTTGCAATAGTCTTCAATTCCTGCAGAAAGACAGCAAGTGGCAGGATCAGACACGGAGCTGGGTTGGGAGGTTTGTATGATCAGATTTTGGAAAAGCCAACTCAAGCCTATTTGTCTGAGACAGGAACAAGCATTTGCCCTCCCTTGCTTTGGGCATTATGGAAAGAGCAAATATTCCGGGATCGCAGATTTTTTTCTGGGATGGCCAACTTACTTTGGATGATGCTTCTGTAAGACAGCGTAGCTGGAGAATTTGGTGCCTCGGACAGAAATGAATGTCCCTTGTCGCAGCTTTTGCCTTTGGGTGGTGGGGGAAGGATTGGAGGGATCAACGAAATATGAGACAATATCAGTGTCAAGCAAAAGCCTCTTTTCAACCCCCAGGCTTTCAACCTCCAATCGCCCACCCCAAGCCCTGTAAGAGTGTCCTCCTGATCTGTGCTACTGTGTGCCAAGTTTCAAGCAACCCAACACCACACTGAGGGCTACTCAGGTACAAAGCAATATCCAAAAGGTGCTTACGCATGTTATATTACCTATGTGAGGGTCAAGAGGCACTTTGCCCAGAAGAGGTATATTTAAATTATGACACATCATCTCTGCACCACCGGTTGTTGGAGGGAATATCTGTGATTCTTTCTGTTAAGAAAAGATACAGCCACATGACTAATGGTGCAATCCTAACCTTGGCCTGCACACCTCATGGATCCTTGTTCCTGTAGTGATGTAGGGAGGCTAGCGGGTGTCTGTGCACTGACCAAACCCTCTCCCAGGAGTGGCACAGAAGTGTCTTACGGCACTTTTGTGACATCCCAGGTCAGTACAGGACTTATGCCAGGGTTTAGGCCAGCCTAACTGGAAGTTAGGATTGCAGCCTTATTGTGGCACAAAACACACGCAAATGGCTGAAATTTCTCAAATTTCTCTTACTACAAATCCTCACTTTAAAGTTGTTGATAGGTTATTGGAAATGGCAACTTCGAATTAACCCTTCCCCTGCTACAGGACGCAGTGCGTGCATGCTCTATTGGCACAGCTACAACAGGGCTAAAAAACTGGTTAGGATTTGGCCTTATATGCCCAGCTGGTCTGAAATAAGGACAGAGTTTGGAAGATGACCCCAAGGCAAAGTAGGTCCCTCTCAATTCTTAACAAGTGTCCTTAATTGGTCCCCACATCCACAGATATGAGAACATAGCCCACACAATTGCAGAAAAACACAGGAGTGAAAATAACATATTTCCTTGAACCTAACGCCCACCTTTCTCAGCCAAACTTAGGCTGCAATCCTAAGAGCACGTTCCTGGGAGTAGGCCATCTCAACTCAATGGAACTTACTTCTGAGCAGACACCCATAGGATTGCACTCAGTCTCCAAAACTGGGGTGCACATTAGATTCAGTGCCACATTAGATTCAAGTAAATATGGTATTTCAATTGTAAGTATAGAATAGATTTAAGTTTACTATATTGTAATAAAAATGTAACATTGTTGTATAAAGCAGTGCAATTAGGAAAAAATATATATATATATATACTTGCTCACTGACTGACTGATCACCGCCCTGCCAAAACCGCTGGGCCTAGAAGTTTGGGGTGGGTGTTCCTTCCGTGACGGAGGTGTGCACTAAGAACCGGTTTTTGGAAATTCCAACCGGAAGGGAGTGAAAAGGGGCGCAACGCGTTTTCCTCCCTATACTTTGCATTGGAGAATTGATGACTCATCAACATTCCGCCCCAAACCCTGGACTTAGAAGCATGAAATTTGGGGAGGGAGTTCCTTCTGTCACCTGAACTCCCACCA
Organism: Cryptoblepharus egeriae; assembly: GCA_030015325.1. Lineage (NCBI taxonomy): Eukaryota > Metazoa > Chordata > Lepidosauria > Squamata > Scincidae > Cryptoblepharus > Cryptoblepharus egeriae. The sequence continues at coordinate 24,064,336 of JAREYC010000012.1, forward strand.
AGAACCCATGTGGAGAAATTTAACCCTTAAGGGGCTGAAAAGGGGTGCAACATGTTTTTGTCCTATACTTAACATGGGAGACTGAATAACATCCAGTTAGTTCGGTGCTCGGTGCCTGGTGCACTGGGGGGACATTGTTCAGAGGAAGAGGTTGTGCTGGGGAGGATATTGTGCATGGGAAGATGCGCATGGGGGGTTGATGCGCATAGAGGATGTTGCGCATGGTGGGTTGATGGGGAGATGTTGCGCATGGGAGTTTATGCACATGGGGGATGTTGCACGTAGGGGGACTGATGCGCATGGGGGGAAGTTGCGCATGGGGGGGGGGGAAGTTGCGCAAGAGGAATTTTACTCCCGCAATGCGGGTATGCTTTTTGCTAGTAAAAACATAAATCCAATGTCAAATTATTATTGTTCTATATCTCTGTGCTGTATGCAGTAAAATTAAATTTTGCAGCCAGTAAATAATAGCTGTTTAAACTTTTAAAATCTTAAGCCTTTTAAAATTGGGGTGCACATTAGATATGAAGGTGCATAAAATTTGAGTAAATAAGGGTATTACCTTGCATTTTGGGCATACAAAGCCACTCATATTTTCAACCACTCCAATGACTGGAAGTTTCACTTTATGGCAGAAATTTATCTCTTTCCGAACATCCTGGAGGGCTACTTCCTAGTTTAAAAAACACAATAGAAAATTAGGGGTTGCACCCTGACTACCTGTTTCCTTGACCTGCCAGGAAAGGTTGGGGAAACTTGGTATGTTCAGCCTGGAGAAGAGGAGGCTGAGGGAAGACATGATTGCCCTCTTCAGATACCTGAAGGGCTGTCATAGGGAGGAAGGGGCTCATTTGTTCATAGCTGCTTCTGAAAGCAGAACTAGAACCAATGGGTACAAACTGCAAGAAAGGAGATTCCGGTTGGATATCCGAAAAAAATTCCTGACAGTGAGGGCGGTTCGGCAATGGACATTGCCAAGGGAGGTGGTGGACTCTCCCTCAATGGGAGAGGGGGTTGGACTAGATGACCTAGTGGGTCCCTTCCAACTCTCGGATTCTATGATAGATGCAACACATGCGCAAAACAAGGAAACAGCATTCTGTCCCACTGAGGGTTTCCATCCCAGTGAGCAGCACTATTGGCCAGCTACTAAAGCGCACTTCCTTACCTGAGGGGTGGTGATGATCACTGCTCCGTCTATACTGCAAGCACTGAGATACTGCACTATGGACAGGTGTTCATCTGAGGTCCCTGGAGGTGTATCTACTATAAGGTAGTCAATTTCACCCCAGTCCACATCACGAAGGAACTGTTTAATCATCCCTAAAAAAAAGAAATTAAAAATAAACACATGACTGAAGCCTGAAGATATATTTTAGCCATCTAAACGAATAGTAAATTTTTTGCCCTTGTAAAATCCTGATTAATCTTAATTCTCTCCTGTTCAACTGGAAGTTTGTCTTAGAGCTGCTTTGACTGAGCACGTCCCCCCCCCCCCCCCCCCGCAAAGCCCTGCTCCATTCATTGATAACTATTCCAATTTTGGTATTTGTATTTGCAGGATTTTTTACTAGAAAGAACTGGAGATTCACATCCAATTTACCATAAGTCCATGTATTGTATGAGACAATATTAGTATTGTGAAAACCTCTTTTCAACCCCCAAATATAGCCCACCCCAAACTTTGTAAGATAGTCCTCTTTATGCTACTGTGTGCCAAGTTTCAAGCAACCCAACACCACACTGAGGCTGTTCAGGCTTAAAGGCACATTTATTTATAGGCTAAATATAGAAGAAATACAATAAATAAATAACTATAAAAGAAACATTTCTAAGTTTTTCCAAGGTCTGGATGCAATGATGTTATAAATGGCAGCTTGTTATCAAAAATTAATTGTTATGCAAAATAAATAAAATGAAATCATCATTATTATTATAAAATAAAAATAAACCAGCTATTTAGTTCCTGTTGGAATTTCCATGGGACTACAATCCCATGTGTGTTATTGTGGGGTTAACACAAAGTATTTCTCTTATATTACTACAAACCAAGTACTGTATATAAGTACGAACCATTTTTCTTGGGTCCTCTCCAAATGACTGCATCGTCAGGGCTGCCGAGCAAGAATCCCACAGACATGACACCTAAATTTTCTTCAACATACTAAAAAAAAGAAAATACATAGCCCAGATCAGAGTGGCAAATATAAGGCCGATAGGCCGATGCAGACCACAGATGTTCTTTATCTGGCTCTCAATTGCTAGGCTGTGCTGAGGTTGTCATGGCTAGAAAGGCAGCCTGAACGATCACTGGAAACACCAGTGTCCCAATTTTCCCTGCTGCTGCTTCAATGAAGGAGGCAGACAAAGCATGCATGAAGAGTTACAGCACAATCCTAGCCCCTGCTTACTGGGCAAGAGACACTCTTTCAAGTGGGTGTTCCTCTTTTATTTAGCATGGGGAGAGTAACTGGCCCTACACCCCAGCAATGTCTGTTTTAGTGGCTTCTGCTGGTGTTCTTTTGCATTTTAGATTGTGAGCCCTTTGGGGACAGGGACCCATTAGCTATTAATTTTTTCATTTTCTTGAAACCGCTTTGTGAACTTTTCAGTTGAAAAGCGGTATATAAATACTGTAGATAGATAGATATCTACTCAAAAGTAAGCCCCATTGTGTTCAATGGGTCTTACTCCCAGGAAAGTGTCTTTAGGATTGCAGCCTTAGTTAAAAATTAAATAACTTACCACTGGGGACCACCCGGAACCACTTTGGTGAACCTGGAAATGTAAAAGTTTTGAAATATTTACATTTGAATAAAAGATATAAATCAGCGTTTCTCAAAGTGGGGGTCACCTAGAGGTATCCTGGGGGTCGTCTAAACACCCCTGGTGCAGGGGGCCAGGTCAGGTTTGCCAGACCTCCGGCTGTAGCTACGCGCACACTGGCGCTCACTGACAGCCTCAGGGCCCAATCCTATGCATGCCTACTCTGAAATAAATCCCATTGTGTTCAATGTGTGCATAAAACACATATTTTATTTGTAACAATGAAAATACATCCTGCATATTGGATATTTACATTACGATTCATAACAGTAGCACAGTTACAGTTATAAAGTAGCAACAAAAATAATTTTATGATTGGGGGTCCCTACAACATGAGGAACTTATAAAGGGGTCATGGCGTTAGGAAGATTGAGAACCACTGATATAAATGCTCCTGTTAAATGGGAACTACCATGATCAGTGGTTACTTTCTATTTGAAACACACAATGTCAAATTAAAGAAAAGTTTTATCAAGTCATGCAGGGATCAACCCTCCTCCTTGCAGACTAGTTGCCTATTAAAAAATCTGAAACACAAATATATTTTACAAAAATAAAGCAAGTCAGGGAGCTACTGGTATGAAGTGGGCAGGTGTGTTGCAGAAATAACATGCCGTTAAAGAACTAAGAGCACAAGCATAACCAATTTAGGCCAGCCTAACTCACCTGACATATCTTCCTGTGGCGGTGTGGGGAGGTTGGGGTATGGAGTGGCCTAACCCCTCCCCCCAGGAATGGGGCAGAAGTGCGTTATGTGACACCCCCAGGTCAGCACAGGACTAATACCAAGGCTTAGGCAGGCCTAAGTGGAGGTTAGGATTGCAGCCTTAGTCCAAACCTCTGCTTTTAATCAAGGCAGAAAAAAGAGAGGGTGCAAATACACCTTTCCCATTGCTGAACACCTACCTGCTCCCCCTCTAAACCCATGATTTTGGGGATAGATGGTCCACAAATGTCAATGTCCAGCAGAGCAACCTGGAGGGGCGACAGAAGAAAATTCAGAAAGCAAAAAGTTGCAAGGGAAAACCAGAAACTCAAGCCACCGTGGGTCTCCACAATAAAGGGGTACAAATAATGTAAATAAATAAACTCAGATGCTAATTGCTACTGTGCAGCTTCTGTGAGACATGTGCAAGCCACACCATGGCAACTTTGTAAGACTCAGGCTGTGATCCTATTTGCTTACCTGGGAGTAAGCCCTACTGCCTATAATGGATAAACATGCATAAGATTCAGATGAGCACACATGTAAAGGATTGGGCTGTCTGTCTTTCCTAATGTATATGACATGTTCACTCCATTGGGGACTGTGCAAAGTGAGTGTAAAGCCAAAGTTTTGCTCTAAAGAGATTCATATAGTATTTGAGGCTCTATAGAGATTCATATAGTATCTTTATCTATTCAAGGTTGTTGGGAGGGAATAAAGTGCCACCTGTTTGGTTTCATCCTCCGCTAAGCCATGTGCTAAGTGAGCACTGAATGTGCTCTTGCCCACCCCGCCTTTTCCTGACAACACCAAGATCTTGTGCCCCACGTTTTTCATCTTATCCTTTATTTCTTCTATAGCTGTAGGAGGAAGAAAAAAGAGAGAATTAAAACCAAACATGCAAAAAGGGCAATTTGTGCTACAAGTCATCACCCCATGACTTCTGTTGCTAGAGAAGCCCCACTTCATGCACACACAGCAACCAGCACATAAGCCACCTTCTACAGACTAATCACATGGTGGGGAAGGAGTTCCACAAACTGACTGCACTCTGGGTAGAGACCCTGTGGCAAGGAGTTCCACAGACTGAATGCATGAAGGGTCAAAGTCCTGTGGCAAGGAGTTCCATAGGTCAATCGCACCCTGGGTGAAGACCCTGTGGCAAGGAGCTCAACAGGCTGACTGCATCAAGGTTCAAAGTCCTGTGGCAAGGAGTTCCGTAGGCTGATCACACCCTGGGTGAAGATCCTATGGCAAGGAGTTCTGCAGGCTGATTGCATGAAGGGTCAAGGTCCTGTGGCAAGGACTTCCATGGGTCGATCACCACCCAGTATGAAGACTCAGGGGCAAGGAGTTCCTCAGGCTAACCGTATCCTACAGCAAGGAGTTCCAGAGCCTGATGAGGACCTCCAGTTACAGCCCCATGGTCCAGTCTGAGAACACCAGTCTCCCTCCTAGGAACCCCCAGGGAACTCCTCTGCCACCAACTACAGGCTCCTCGCCAGAACCCACCCACACCAGAAGCCTTCCCCTCAACCTCAAGGATCCAGGCAATACAGCCCAACCCTTCAGGCCCCGCCCACATCAAAAGCCACAACTCCAGAGACTCCAGAGAATCAGCTTACCTTTCCCCTTAGACCACGCCCATAACAGAAGCCACGCCCCAAGCCTCAGGGATCCAGGAAACCAAGCTCCTCCTTCCCCTCAGGCCACGCCCACACATGAAGCCACGCCCCTGAGCAGCAGGTATTCAGGCAACCAAGCTCTTCCTTCCCCTCAGGCCACGCCCACACATGAAGCCACGCCCCTGAGCCGCAGGTATCCAGGCAACCAAGCTCTTCCTTCCCCTCAGGCCACGCCCACACATGAAGCCACGCCCCTGAGCCGCAGGTATCCAGGCAATCAAGTTTCAGGAGCCCCTTAGGCCACGCCCACGTCTGAAGCCACGCCCCCGCGCATCAGGTATCCAGGCAACCCAGTTTCAGGGCCCCTTAGGCCACGCCCACTCCTTAGGCCCCCCCCCCCATACACGTTCTTCTCTCCTAGGCCCCGAACTCATACCTGGGTCCGGTCCAGCCAACCTCCCCGCGGCGCACAAGCCCTGGTTGGGGCATCCTTCACAGGCTGCCGCCTTGCCAGCCTGGTCGCTCCTGGTGCCGGGACACTCTGAAGGGTGGACACAAGAGAGAGTGAACAATCGCCGGACCGGAAGTAGGCCCCGCCGCCCCGGAAGTAGGCCGGCCCCCCCTTAGGCTCCACTCTTTCCTCACCAGGAGGCGGCAAGTCCACCAAGGCCGATCCGTTCTCTTCCGCCATGGCGGAACCAGCTGCCGGAAGTAGCCTAGCGCCAGCGTCCGACGCTAAAGGAAGTCCGGATACTAACTTCCGGTTGTGCGTCAGAAAAAAAGGTTCCGGCCCGCAGGTGACTGGGGCATGTGGGAATAAACCACGCCCACTGCAGTTAACCGCCCTCCCTGTTGCGCATGCGCATTTTGAAAGGCTTGTGCTGAGGGGTGGGAAAGTTGAGAGGCGTGTCACGTGCTCCTTTACGTCCCTTCCTATTGGTCGGTGGGCCGGGTTCGAACTGGAGTGGGAGAACGTTGGCTGAGGGGCGGTGCGCGCCCACCTGAGGCTGACACGTGTCAAGGTGACACGTGTCAGTCATTCACACGTTATTTTCCCTCTGAATGAGGCAGGGACGCGTGTTTTGACCCCCAGCTTTTCCAGTCCCCTAAAGGAGGTGGTGGGAGAGCCTTGGCCGGGCTCTTGAGTCAGTTCGCTGGAGGCTGGGGCAACAGCAGGGCCTCCCAGGACCTCTGGAGCCCTCCAGTAGCAGGGGTAGACTGCCTCTTGCCAGGGAGGCTCTGCCCCAGCCCATACTCCCCACCTGGAAGTGATTTCATGGCCAGAACAGGAAGTGACTCATTCCAAGATGGTGGCACCCAGCTTACCGTGACCCCCACTTTGGGAACCATGGCCCAGAATAACAAGAAATGAGGATGATGATGAGGAAGTGATGAAGGCTGCTTCCTTTGCCCATGGAAGTCCCAGCCCCCACACCCTGCCTCTTTCAGTGGGGCAATATTGACATCACTGTGATTCCACTCCTCTAGGTCTACTCGGAAGTAAGTCCCTTTGAATTCAATGAGACAGACTCCCTGGAAAGCAGCCTGAGTGACCCGTTTCAAGATGGCCGGCCCTCAGTGCCAGATTCAAAGATGGTGGTGCCCAGCTTTCTGTGCAGGGGCGACCGGAGTCCCCGCATCACCCAGTGTAAGGGCACAGCGCGTCACCCCGGGGACGCGCACACCGCCCCTTGCAGCACTGCGCATGCGCCAGTTTCAAGATGGCGGCCCTCAGTGCCAGATTGAGTGGTGATCAGTGCTGAATGGCTGCACAGAGGGACACACTGCGCATGTCTGAGACTTCGGACATGTGCAGTCCATTGGGCTTTGCTCTGTAGGCAGAGAAGCTCTGCTCCGTCTTGGAGCCAGACAGAATGACCGGCCAGGGCCAGCTGGAGGAGTGTTGAACTCCTCTGATGCATCACCTCTAGCAGGCGTGTCACCTGGTGCGGACCACACCAGCCGCATCATCCAGGTGATGAGGCTGTTTCCGTGACCCCCACTTTGGGAACCATGTCCCAGAAAGGAACAAGAGATGAGCAAGAGATGAAGGCTGCTTGCTCAGCCCACAGAAGGCCCTGCCTCTTTCAGTGGGGCAAAATGAGGTGACTTGGGGGCAGACCTTGGAAACCTGAGGTAGCATGCCAAATGGTCGTCCCCCCCCCCCCCCCCCCGCTGAACATGCAACAGTAGCAGCTGGTACTCAGAAGTAGACTCCCACTGACCATGGAGACTCTGCCCACACCGAACCATGCTCAGGTAGACTGTCAGAGTATGCGCTACAGTGGAGAAAAAAATGAGGCGACACTCAATAGATTCATTTTAGGAACAGAACTCTGTTTACATATATTTATAGCAGCCTATACAAAATTATTGTGGGTGGTGCAAGTGGTTAAGAAACTGTGCCTGTTAACAAGCAGGCCAGTGTTTGAGACCTGGGTCGGCCCCACAATACAGGGTGAGCTCCTGTCCTTAGCCCAGCTCTGCGACGCAGCTGGAACCAATCGTATTGGCTCTGCCTTTCCATTGGACTAATTCAGTGGTGTGGAGAGGGGGGATTTGCTGCTTGGGTAACAGCCTATTCTCCATAACAATCTAACCCAGGCTTTCGTGCTCGCATGCAGGTCCAGGGGTGTCCAACCTTTTAGCTTCCCTGGGCCGTATTGGAAGAAGATGAGTTGGTTTGGGCCGCACATAAACACTAACAACTTTTTTTTTAAAGTATGACAAAATGTAGGATGTCCTATATTTTGTCCTACATTTTTTGACCGTGGAGTAAGTCTCATTGATTTTAATGGGGCTTCCTTCTGAGTAGGCATGATGCATAGGATGGACATCATCCAAGCTAAACCTTGGTGTAAGTCTCATTGATTATCATGGGGTTTTCTGCTGAGTAGCAATGCATAGGATTGGGTTCTCAGACTGCAACTTGGAAGTAAGCCTCATTGACTTTAGTGGGGCTTAATTCTGAGTAGGCATGATGCATAGGATGGGCTAGGATCCTCTCCAAGCTTAACTTTGGAGATATGCTGCAATCCTGAACACACTTTCCTGGGAGTAAGACCCATTGGGTACAATGAGCCTTACTTCTGAGTAGATATGGTTAGAGTTGCAGCATATCTCCAAGGTTAAGCTTGGAGAGGATCACAGCCCAAACATTATACATCATTGGGCTCTCAGACTGCAACTTGGGAGTAAGCCTCATTGACTTTAACGGAGCTTACTTCTGAGTAGGTCTCAAGGGCAACAGTCAGCAACTGGGATAGAGGCTGAGGCTGCTTTGGGGGAATGCAGGTGGGTGAGCGCTGCAAGGTCTGCAAGGGCCTGAAGCGCTCTGAGTGCCAGGAGGCAGGTAGGGGAGGAGCCTGACAGCCCAGACCGGCTTTGTGGCAGCCGCCCAGGGCAGTGCGCAGAGATTTGAAAATGGCTGCTGCCACAAAGCCGTTTTTTCCAATGGAGGTGGCCAGCTTTGCAGGAGGGCTGCATCCATCCTCGTCCTGGACCGCATGTGGCTCCCAGGCCACATGTTGGACAGACATGCCATAGTCTCTCAAGACTGATGGAGGCCTGCATACAAAATTAGAAGACAATATAGCATAGTGATATATCCAGTCCTTTAGGCAAATCCATACAAATCACAACTCTGAGCATTTAATAATTATATAGAGCTTTGGAGAGGCGAACTCTCAACTCCTTTCCTGAGGAGACTCTAAATTCACACCCACTCCTGAGGTGATTTCAACTCGCACTGAAGCTTAGTGTCTTCTGAGGTAATATTCACCTCAGGAATGAGAGAGGCTTCCCAGCCGATCAGAGTGTCTCCCTCCATTTCACCTCAGCTAGGCAGACAGGCAATTACAGTGGTACCTCACATAAAGAGCTTAATTCGTTCCGGAGGCATGCTCTTTAAGTGAAGCAGATTTTTCCATAGGAAATAATGGAAACTCAGACGATTGGTTCCACAACCCCCCAAATATTCATATAAAAATATTAACTGGATGTAAAAATCATGACAAAACACTGTAACTGAATTCAAAATTGTAATTGAATTCAAAACTCGCCCGAACCAGATCTTCCCTTTTCCCTGCTGCCAGCTGCCATCCCCCCCACCCCCACGCCTCCTCCAGCAGGAGGAGACGAGTGTCCAACTGGAGGAGACGCACTGCGCATGCACCGGGAGTTGGCGCATGCGCAGTGCACCAGGGTTGGGGTCCGCCCCTAGTCCCGCCCCTGACCCTGCCCCCGCCCCCAACTTCCGGCGAATCGGATCTTGGGGGAGGCTCGACCCACCACTGGGCACCCTTGTAGGGGGTGGCAGCACACGAACTAAATGGCTAAAATCATGGTTTGTAGAAATAATCCCATCATGTTACACACCTTTGAATGTGCAATTTACAGCAGAATGCAGTGAAACAAATTACTTTTTTAAAATGTATGGCTAAAAAACCAGTGGAAGCGGGGCAATGGCACATAACCACACCCACCATTCATATTGTTGCCCCACCCAATGTATGGGGGTGACACGCTGGCCACCTGCACTGGGTGATGTGCACCCTAGTGATGCCCCTGCTCGGGAGGTAGACTGTCACTGGCCAGGGAGGCTCTGCGCCCTATCCATAGGCAGAGGTAGACTGCCACCGGCCAAGGAGGCTTTGCTCCTTATCCATCATGGCCAAGTGCAGGGGTGTCCAAGTGTTTCAGTCAGAGGACCACATCAAATACCTGGTGTGGAGTCAAGGATAATAAAATTATCTTAAAAGGTAATAAATTTAATTTATTAAATTAAATAATTTAATAACAAATAACAATTTAAATAAATAACATTAATTTAAATAAATAACATTAGAGATGAAATTTAGATGAATGAATAAACTGGATAATGAATGAGCTAAAATGTTCAAGATTTTTCCAAGAAACAACATACATCACAGAAATAAAGCACATATTCAAATGGATTTCCCAAGCTTCCATGAATTTTCTAAGGCAGTACTATTCAGGCATTTCAGCCCAGGATCCCTTTCAAACTTAAAAATCTGTCTGGGAGCCCTGTCAAACTTACCAGGCTGCGTGCGATGCTAGAGCACCTCCATATCTACTTGGAAGTAGGTTCCATTGTGTTCAATGAAATTTACTCCCAAGAAAGCCCAGTGCCAGATTCCAAGATGACAGATCTCACCCTCTTGCCACACCCCTAACCTGAAATCATGACTCCCCCAAGGGTGTCCTGATTCCCACTCTGAGTACTACTCTTCTAAGGCCTTTAGAGAGCATAAAAAATTACTTCTGGATTTTTGGAAAATTAGGAAGATATTTTTTTGTTCCTCCAAACACCATCCAGATCTAACCAGAGCACAGGTCCAGTTGTGATCAGTTAAGTGGGCCAGAATCTTGCAGGAGTCCAGAGGTTGGCCGCGGGATAGATAGAGGCTTGGCAAGGGTCGCATCTGGCCTGTAGGCCGAATCAAAGAATAGAAGGGAGTAAGACCCATTGAATACAATGGGGCTTACTTCTGAGTAGACATGGTTAGGATTGGGCTCAAAGGCTGTTAAATACACCCAGAGACAGGCCCAGCATCCATACCCCAGCCTACTACAGTGGGGCTAGTCGAGGCAGGGTGACCATATAGCGTGAAGGACAGCATGCCTCTACCTCAGCGTTTCTCAAAGTGGAGGTCAGGACCCCTTTGGGGGTCGCCTAGAGCTTTCCTGGGGGTCACCTAAAGACCTCTGGTGCAGGGGGCCAGGTCAGGCTTGCCAGACCTCCGGCTGTAGCTGCGCGCTACTGGGACTGACAGCCTCAGGGCCCAATCCTATGCATGTCTACTCTGAAATAAATCCCATTATAGTTAGGGGGGCCTTTACTCTAATGTAAATGTGGATAGGATTGCAGCCTCAGGGCCCAATCCTATGCATGCCTACTCTGAAATAAATCCCATTGTGTTCAATGTGTGCATAGAACACACATTTCATTTGTAACAATGAAAATGCATCATGCATATCGGATATTTACATTACAATTCATAACAGTAGCAAAATTACAGATATAAAGTAGCAACGAAAATAATTTTATGGTTGGGGGTCCCCACAACATGAGGAACTTATAAAGGGGTCATGGCGTTGGGAAGATTGAGAACCACTGCTCTACCTTTAACCATTGCATAAAGAATTGAGGCAGGTTTAGCTCATTGTAGTTGGGTTTTAAAAGCACCTGCCTCAATTCCCTCTTCTATGCAATGCTTAAAGGCGGAGATACTCTGTCCTCCATTCAATATGGTCACCCTGAGTCGAGGTGACCTGGGGGCACCTCAGGAGGCATGCCAAATGCTCCCCGTCACTCACACCTATGATTTTATGCCAACTTCTGATCCATCTTCTCATTCCCTGGAGTGGAAAAGGAAAAGTGGGACAAAGAGGAACAGGAACAGGAACAGGAAGTGCGAAGGAGAACGGATGGTTAGCAAAGGAGTTCTCAAGCTTTTTTAGCACCGGGATCCACAGTGAGTGATGTCATCAATCTGGAAGTGATGTCATGGCCAGAAGTGACATTGTCCACTTAGAACTTAAACCTAAGCCAGGATCAAGCCAAGATCCCATTACACAGCACAGGTGCGCTATTCTTTGGAAGAGCTCAGAATTCAAACATTCCAGCTGGGAAGTCAAAGCGGAAGGCAGACATTGATCCTTCTCCACCACAGTTCTCCTCACATTCCAGCATCCACTCTTCCCCCTATTCGCGGCAAAACAACAGGGTTCTTTTCCTTGGATCTCTGTATCACCCTTCCCAGTATCTCTATAGCCTTTATTTTTCATCCCTGTATTTCCAATGATGGCTGATCTAGGCATTACGTGACCCACCTGGTGGATCTCGATTCACAGTTCAAGAAACACCGGAACGTTTAAAGGTTCAGGAAGCTCAATTACCTTTTCGTCCTTCCACTGGAACTAAAAAAAAATTGGCTTTATTTTCAGAAAAATGTGTGCAAGTTGGAAACTGCCCCCCTCCAATTTGTGGCATTTATTCCAATAACTCTGGCTGAGAGTGAAACATCAGAATGTGTGCTTTTTCTCTCCAGCAAAAAGGCAGCTTTTCCTCTGGGCAACTGGCAACCCCCACAAATCTGGGATTTGAATTATGACAACCAGCTCTTTGCTCACACTCTTTGTGATGATGATGATGCTACAGCTGGCTGTGATCTCTGGCAGTAGTGCCTTGTGGTTTGACTTGCCTCTGTGGCTGTTCAAAAAAACAAACAAAACCAGGCACTTTTGGATGTTCCCAGCAGGACCCCCTTGACTGGGATCCTGATTTCCTCACCAATCTTCTGTGACACCATCACTGAGTCACAGTGCATATGCCCAGCAGGTTGCAATGAAGGAAAGTAAAAAATGAACCTGCATCGCTCTCTGGGCTGCAGGTGTTGGCCTGCAAAGAAGGCCGGGTGACTTAGTTGCAGAGTGCAATGGAGTATCTTGGCACCACCCAGACTGCCAGCTACTATGGCCCTAGGAAAAGCTGTTTTCTTCCAGAGGTTGCTCCCACCAGTCTCAGCCAAGATAGCTACCGAGCCTATTACCTGCCCGGCTATCGCTACCTGAGTTCATGGAGACCCAGCCTGTTCTACAAAGTCTCGTCTTTCTGCCCCCGCGAGGATGGGAGCGGGCGACTCAATGCCCCACTGCGGCCACCCACTGTCTTGCCGGCGTTGCGATCATCTTTGTACGCCCGCTACAGCCCCCACGACTGGTACAGAGCCACCGTTGGCCAGATTCAAGGGTCGGAGGCCTACCGGCATTGGGCCAGCCGGTTGAACGCGGACTCAACGCGGCTGATGCAGGACAAGGATCAGCTTACTCGGCAGCAGCAAGAGGACACTGCAAAGAACCTCGGGCAGCGCTTGGCTGACATTGAGTTCTGGAGGTCTGAGTTGACCTATGAGCTTGAACGGCTGCTGACCCAGACCCGTGCACTGGATACGGCCAAGCGGCGCCTGGAATGCGCTGCGGATGAAGCCCAGGGACCTCTGCAGGTGGGTTTGAATAGAATAATCTTAGCCACTTCCCAAACGGTGATTATTGAGCAAGGCCGGGCTTCCTTGCCTGTACAAAATGCTGGGAGCCACCCACCAAGAAAGCCCTCTCTTGTGCATCTGATGACGGTGAACACTTGTATCTTAGCTCCTGGGATTAGGCAGGGAGCAGTGATTCTTGAGACTGTCTGGTCCTGTGCCTCTTAAGAGTTTCAAAATTCAAGACTTATACCTTGGATTGAGCTAGGAAATATATTAATATATATCATATAAATAATAATTTATAAATAATTATAAATAATTTATAAATTTATAAATTTATAAATTTATTTATTTATTATAAATAATTTATAATTTATTTATTTATTATAAATAATTTATAAATTTATAAATTTATTTATTTATAATTATAAATAATTTATAAATAATCAGTGTAGATGGTAAAGAATGAATACTCCGCTATTCAGTAAAGCTTGGTCCCCAAAGCAGCTTACATGGATTCACAAAGACACACAGCCAAGGGAGGGGGACACACAGCCGAGTTTTTTGGTCCATAGCAATCAGTGAGTCATGGTTTAAGCCAGCGGTTCTCAAACTGTGGGGTGGGACCCAATTTCTAGTGGGCCCCCCAGAACCTCCAATGAAAACTTGTGTAATTGTATGGAGATCAAGATTTCAGCATCTTTTTTCTGGTGTGGTTTTTTTTCCCTCTACTCTGTCAATGACAGGTGGTGGAGTCAGGCTGGAACACATCACTAAACCCCTCAAGCCTTAGGGCTCTTGTATTCTGGGAAATTGATTCCTCCCCCCTCCCGCTGCTGCCAAAAAATACTATATTACTTGTAAATAAATAAAAATGTGTTTTTTCTAGATCAGTTTTTTAAGGTGCATCCTGACAGAGTGACATTTTAAAAAGTGGGTCATGCTGCTAAAATATCTGAGAACCACTGATCCAAATTCCAGACTTTTCCCTCCCTAATATGGCCTGATGTCTGAATCCTGGCATCATATTTTGTACCAAGTGAAATTTCTGAGCATCCAAAAACCATTTAATTTTTTTTTACTCTGGAGTGTCTGGAGTGTGTGTGTCATAAATTAACCATCTCCAGTGGCTCTAGTAGTTTACAAAGCACAAAGGCACAGGGGTGTGTGCAAGTTGTGCACTTGTAGGGGGTTCCCACATGTGCCAAATGTGCTGCACTGTTAAATCTGGCCATGTGGTGGCAGATTAACCCTCCTCTTTAAGAAGTACAACAGAGTGGGGAGAGAGTCCAAAGGGCTCTAGAGGCCTGAGGGATGGGAGACGAAGGGAGAAAAAAGGTTTCCATCATCCCATCTTTGGGTGATCACATGTGATCAGATGGAATAATAGGATTGCCTTTTGAATGTGCACATCTGTAGATCTTATAGAACTACCTGCAGTATTTGTGGGTGTTGTGTGACTATGCAGGTCTTGTTTCCTCTAAAAATCAATCCGTCAGTTAGTTTCAGAATAGCGCTCTACCTCACCAAGAATCAGGCCACAGCATAAATGAAAGTTCCCTAGTGCATTTATTCCCCAACTTGATTTTTTCACCTCCATTATTATTAAGAAATAGATGTTGGCTGCAATCCCAAAGACACTTTCCTGGGAGTAAGACCCATTAACCACAATGGAGCTTACTTATGAGTAAGCATGGTTAGGATTGTGCTCCTTACCTGCCTAAGTAGGATAACTTTCAGGTGCCTACTTAATTCTAATCCTCAGTTAGGCTAGCACAAGTCCCGTGTGGGCCTGGGGGGTGTCACAAAAGTGTCATAAGGCACATCTGCACCACTATGGGAGGAGGTTTAAGCCCATGCACAGACACGCACCAACTTCCCTATGCCACCATGGGAGCGGGAAACGGATGAGTTGCGCTGGCCTAAATTGATTAGGATTGCACCCTGATGTTGAAGACTGAGTGCATGCAGTTGATAAGGGCCCACATTTATATCGTGGATTTGAGAAGCTGTGGATTCCCTTTACCTGGGAAGTGGCAGGTTGCACCTTAAGGTGCCCACACAACAGTGGCAATACAGGCTTATTACTAAGGAGAAGGAATTGGATAAGGGAAAAGTAACATCCTCCCCCCAGTTTCAGAGCTGAAGATCGAGACGTTCTTCCGTACTGAGAACACCTCTATTCTCATCTCTTCCTTTTTCAGTTGTAAAGACTACTCCTGGTTGTATCATTAAAACTGGAGGCTTACTGCCTTAGAAGCAAATTGGCTTCCTGATCACAGTAATAGCTGGTTCATAGTGAGCAAAATCCTTCTAAGTGTTCAGCAGGGATCTCGCTATAAGTCCTTAACTGTTCACAGGAATAACCAGAACAATTTTCTTCCGTGATTTGGAGGCTGGATCGTTTGCCATGCGAGGGAGACCTGGGGCTTGCCTTGCTGTATTCTGATCTGTGTTCTGGTTGCTTGCAGGTCGCACTGGAGTGTTTGTATAACCGTGAGAAGCGGATGGGCATTGACTTGGTCCACGATGAAGTGGAAAAGAATCTCATTCAGGTATTGGGCCTGCTGGTGCCACTGCATTGTTTGCAGATGGCAGCCAAAAATAGCCCTTGAGATGTGTGTTTTCTTTGTCCAGTCAAAACATTGTTCCTCTTCCTTGAATTCATCTCTCTTGCCTGTGGAAGCTGGAGTAGATACCTGAGAGAGAGAGAGAGAGAGAGAGAGAGAGAGAGAGAGAGATTTTATTGTATGTGTTTATAAATCTGACCCACATTTGATCAGAAAACCAACTTTTAGAAAATAAAGTTATGGTGTAAATTGCCCGGTGCTCTCAGGCACTGTGTACTTTAACCTATTAAAGGGAACCACCAACCATGAGACCACTAACCTTACACCTCTGAAGTATTGCTAATGGCTTATGCAATGGATTATTCCTAGATCTGGCCCTTTAGATCCATTTCAATTTTTTAAAAAAATTCAGTAGCACCTCAGGGAGGCCCAGATATGATGTAATTATAGTGTTTCTCAGGATATGAGATAATATCTGTGTCTCTTATCACTGACTAGTCTACAAGGACTGCCAGTTCTCTAAACCTATTGTCCTAAATACCTTTACTTGGGAGTCATCCTCGTGGGACTCGCCCCCAGGAATATGCATAAGGTTGGATACAGGGCAATATTTTGCTTTCTCCTTAAATGAGTCATTAAGTTGTATGTTTTCTATTATCAGGAGGTGGATGTGATCAGATCATGCCAAGATAAAATGCGAAGGCTCGCAGAACGAATTGAGCAACAGTTGAAGTAAGCTTCTTAAAAATGTAACTCCTATATTTCAAGGCAGGTAGACTAGACTTGGGTCCTGTCTGTTAATTTCCTGGCAGGCACAGTTATAGTCCAGCGTCCTTTGGGTGTCATGTTCGGTCATGAACAGAAGTCCCATTCACTTGGCAAGACTCAATTTTGGGAGAAGTTCACCTGTCCAGGTGGCCAGTCATTGGAACGAACCCAGAATTCTCCCTAAGATTGAGGAAATCACAACCAGCCTTTCAAGGTGGACCTTTAAAAATTGCAGTAGCAGTTTGTGTATTGTTGAGAGTATAGAATGCATAAAACAGCATCTGTTCTGTGTTTGAGAGTTTGGTAGGCCTTCTCTGCTGAAATTCAACAGCTGACACCTTCCAAAATCACCACCTACCTGTTTAGTTTCTGCCTGTTTTTTCCCTACAAACACTATAAATATTGAGACAAATATTTTCTCTCCTTTGCAGTATTAATAGAGATGCCCAGCATGCCCTTGAGAAAGACCTTAGCGACAAGACCTCTGCCCATTTCATTGACGAGAAGTGCTATAACCTGAGGAACACCTGTGACAGCCTTAACTTCTACCATGGGGTAGAAAGAATTGATGGAACGTAAGCACTGAGGTTCTGTTTATGTCTGTGGTTTAAGCAGGTGATTCAGCATTTGGAGTGCAAATTAGACATCAATATCCTCATCCATATGTTAAATTGGAAGTAAAATTGAAATTGGAATTTAAATTGAAATCAAATTGGAAGTGAAAGGCACCTTGGGTATCCTTCCTTTAGGAAGAAAGGCAGGATATTAAATAAAATAAATACTATTAATTAAAATAAAGTTTTTAGGTATTCTATGTTTTGAATAATGATTCCTGGAGGAGAGGCAGAAGTGGGTTTAAACAATGGCCTGATCTTGTCTCCCCAGAGTCACAGTCCCTGAAACATGGGCAAAATTCAGTGACGACAACATCCGCTATGCCCAGAATGCCCGGGCCAACTCGGGCACCCTCTTTGATGAAACGGAACACACACTGGAAGCCACATCCGAGGACATGTGGAGGCAGTGGACGAACACCAACTTGGCATTTGATGGACGGATCTGTGAGACAGCCGATGCAAAGAACAAGCTGCAGGCTCAGCTTGCTAAGGTGAGAAAGAACTGTCTTCCAAAGCACCAGAAGGTCAGGCAAATGAAGGTACCTGACCTTCTGTGCAGGGCAAAAAGGGAATTGACACCAATGCAAAAAAATGTGGAGTGAATCACATTTATTAGTTCAGGAGAGTAGCCACAATTAACAGAGCTCAATACGTGCGAAGCTGAGCCGTGAATTCTTTAGAGGGCAGTAAATAAGAACATCTAAAAATTAGAACATTTCTGAATGGATAGCGTGGACAAAGGGATGTTATTTTTCCTTTCACAATCATGGGAATTCACTAGAATTGAATAGACGAAAGAAAAACCTGTATTTACTCAGATCTAAAGTGCCATTGAATCTAATCCGCACCCCTATTTTAAAAGATTTGAGATTCTTTAAAAAACGTTTACTGGCAGTTGTAATGTGCAGCTGTAAAGTGAGGTGCACAGTTTAATTTTACTGCATACAACAATGAGCTATATGATAATATGACAATGGGTTTATGTAATGATTTTTACCTAATTGCACTACTTTATGAAACAATGTGTTTATTACATTTTTTTACAATATAGTTAAACTATAATACTGATAAACAAAATACTGATCTATACTTAAGATCTATAATAATCAAAATTAAGAAATTATGATCTTTACTTAGAATCAAAAATATTGTATTCAAATCTAATTCACCACTGAATCTAATGCGCACTGTGATTTTGGAGACTAAGGGCAAATCCAGAGTAACTACAGGGAGTCCTTGCTCTGGTGTAAGAACCATTTACTCTGGATTCCAATATGTATTTCCCATAGGTTTTTACTAGGAGGTGCAGTAACAATGGGTGCACGTAATGTCTCTTACGTGCTCCCGTAGTTACTCTGGATTTGGGGGTAATTTTGGCTGGAAAAGGTGAGCGTTAGATTCGAGTAAATATGATATTTCTGTACTTGGCATGTCATTAGTCTCTGCAACCCTTTGCTACAGGATGTGGTGATGTCTTGAAAAGGGGATTGGACAGATTGATGGAGGAAAAATCCATCACAGATTTCAAGCCATGGTGCACAACCAGCTGGTTCTAGGAAAAGGCGGATCTCAGAATCCCAGGAACATTGAAGTGGCAACAGGATGCAGGTCTCTTGTTGCGTTGTGTGGTGGGCTACTGTGAGATCCTGGAAGCTGGACTAGATGAACCTTTGGCCACATAGGTGTTCTTGTTCTGTTCTTCATGTATTAATGAAAGGAACACACACAGGTTTGCGGAATGAATCCAGAGTCAAACCTATTTAGACACATGAAATGGAAGTAAAATTCCATACTTCCGAGGCCCCATCACCTCCTTCGTTGTGAGGCTAAAGGTGGGACACTAATGTGCTAAATGTGTGACTTCATGGTATTTGTGCCTCCCTCCACCCTGGTGAAATCCTATGAAAGTATTTTAAAATCAGGGGCATTCCTATGAGGAGATCTCACCACACCTCTCTTTCTACCTCGGAGCTTACATAAACCTCAGGGAATGCCAAACTTGTACTAATTTCTGGGCAAGAAAGGTGTGTGTTTGGCCAACATGTAGACTCAGCCCCACTCAGCCTCTAAACATCAGGTTTTCTTCATTTTTTCTTGGTTCTTGGAACAAGGCCACCAAGTGATGCGGTCTGGTGGAACACAATCTGGTGATTTTCCCCACCAATTTGTGCATGCCTTTTCAAATGATGTGAATTGTTGTGGTCCAATGGGTACACACTGTGTGCAATCACAGATTACTTGTAGCAAGTTTTCCTCCAGTACAGTTTTTTTCCTCTCTCCCAATTCTTAAGATACTTTTAAAGTGGCAAAGGAAAAAGAGGAGGGGCTATATAGCCAGGCGGCACAGGATGACCTTAAAACCACATCTATTATAAACACTTCCAGTCAAGGTTAAAAGATTGTTGAATGTTTACTTTGGCTTGTCAGTTCATGTAAAGATCCAAATAATATTTTGTTTTAGAGGCGGATAAGGGCCCAGACTCCTGGCTTTCAATCAGTTTCAGCTCCCTGGGGGCACAGTAGGGCAGGAAGTTCTTTAGCAAAATCCTATA
The DNA here is from genome assembly GCA_030015325.1 of Cryptoblepharus egeriae. NCBI lineage: Eukaryota > Metazoa > Chordata > Lepidosauria > Squamata > Scincidae > Cryptoblepharus > Cryptoblepharus egeriae. The sequence goes on from JAREYC010000012.1 coordinate 24,084,009, forward strand.
GAAATGTATCAGAGCTACGCAGATCTCATAACAAGGGAAATAATTCTGAATTCTCTCTGTAGCACTGCAATGATTGTCATCATCCTGTTCTGAGAATAGGAGGTGAGGGTTTTCTATTAACTTGCATGCAGCACTGCAGTCCTGAAGGGTCTGAGGGTGTGTGTGCCCTATGGATGTGCTAGTCTTCCCAGTGCTGTTGTTCAGCATTATACTCACTTTCATTTCATGTCCCAGTGGAGGTAAATAGGCAGATGGGCACCTACCCCCAACCAGTCTACTGCCCGAGGCGACTGTTTCAGTTTGCCTTCCAAATGGACCGGCTCTGCATCTGAACTGTACACTTTTAGTGAGAGATTAAATATCCCTAACTAAATTTATCCTGAGCAGTACAGCGAGAATAATAAACTCAGAGCAAAGTATAATGTTGCCTTATTTTGATCCAGAGAGTATTTAAACTATAATAAGCCAGAATATTGCATCAGAATGGAAACACATGTGATTTTGTGGGTAAGATTGATGGGAATAATATTAGATGCTTATTGAGAGTTCTTTCCTATAATATCCTTATATATAGGCAGATGAAAAAGTAAGTATACAATTATAAGAGTTAAGAATGTATAAATGCTAAAGACCAGCAATTAGAGTTAAGAATATGTAAATGCTGAAGGCTGGCAATTTGAGCACTTAAAAAGATTATACTTGATTGCAATTGTACAATGTTTTTTTCATAATAAAAATTGTATACCCACTTTGTATACTCTGTATACACACTAGCTGTATCAACCCGCCATTGTGGGAGTAAAATTTCAAAAATATTTGTAGGCCCCGGCGCTGGCTGGTCGCTGGTGGGCACCAGGCAATGGCACTGGGTGGCAGGCACCAGCGAGAATTGACACTGCTGGGCAATGAAAATCAGCAGGCACTGAAAGGTACTGGGGGAAGTGGTGGGCAGCAGCAGGTACCAGTGAGCATCCCCACCAAGCATGGGGCCATTGGACAGCACCTGGAATCACAGTGCAGTAGGCAGTGGTCACCAGTGGGCAGGGGGCCCCAGCAGGCAGAAGCAGACACCACCAGATACAGAGCACCCCTCCTGGGCAAAATCTGACAGTGGGCATCACTGGGCACCAGCAGGCAGCAGTAAACACCACTGGGCACCAGCACCACCAGGCACCAGTGGGCAGTGGGCACTAGGCATCCCTACCAGGCACCAGGCATCCCTACAGGCACCAGCGGACAGTGGGCAGCGGGCACCACTGGGCACTACTGGACATCCCTACTGGACATCCCTACCAAAGGGAACCCCTATAGGCACCAGACAGCACCGGGTGGAAGTGGGTAGTAGACAGCACCAGGCACCACTGGGCATCCTTACTGGGTATTAGTGGGAACTGGACATCAGCGAACAACATCAGGCAGCAGTTACTACAAGGCTCCAAATCAGTTCTTAGTGGGTCCTTAAATCACACCCCAACTTTCATGGTTCTAATGCAGAGCTTGGGGCTGGGTGTTGATCAGTCAGTCTTCAATGTTAAGTATAGAATCAAAACAAGCTGCACCCATTTTAAAACCTTAGGGATTAAATTTCTAAAAATTGGTTCATAGTGGGTGCCCATGTCACCTAAGGAATACCCTACCCAAATTTCATGCTTCCAGGGCCAGGGGTTGGGACAGGACATTGATCAGTCAGTGATTCTTCAATGTAAACTATAGGGATGAAAACACGTTGTGCCCCTTTTCACTCCCTTCCATTTTGAATTCCCAAAAATTATTTATTGGTGGGTGCCTCCATCATGAAAGGAACACCCTCCCCAAATTTCATGCTTTTAGGTCCGGTGGTTTTGGCTGGGAATTGATGAGTGGGTGAGTCAGAGACTTTTCAATTATAGAGTATACACACACACACCCTCGAATTTCTACTCAAATTTAACCTCTACTTGAATCTAAGAGCACAATCCTATCCATGTCTACTCAGATGTAAGCTCCATTGTGTTCAATGGGTTTTACTCCCAGGAAAGTGTGTTTAGGATTGCAGTTTTTAAGCCGAATTCAGTCTCCAAAATCGGGGCGCACATTAGATTCAATGGCACATTAGATTCAAGTATTTTGATTATATGTATAGAGCTGTATTAAGTTTAACTGTTTACTATATTTTAATAAAAAATGTAACATAAACCCAATGTTGTATGGGTTTTATTACCTAGTGCAATTAGGTAAAAACCATAACATAGTCATATTATCATTGTCATAGAACTCTCGTTCTTATATGCAGTAAAATTAAATTTTGCACCTGCTTTGCCACTGCGCATTATAATCACTAGTAAACATTTTTTAACTCAAGATTTTTAAAAATTGAGATGCACATTAGATTCAATGGCACATTAGATTTGAATAAATACAGTGTGTGTGTTTGTATTTTTCAGTGCATAGAAGAAGGAAACATATTCGGTACTTCATGGTGATGTCAATTCAATACATGTCCAAATTCTGTAAAAACGTTGACATTTTCCCTCTTTTTCAGACGCTGCAAGAGATATTTCAGACGGAAAATACAATAATGTTGCTGGAAAGAGCTATATTGGCCAAGGAATGCCCACTCAAGGTGGCTCAGACCCGCTTGGAAGCAAGAACGTGGAGACCCAATATGGAGTTGTGCCGTGATGTACCCCAGTTCAAGTGAGTGCACATCCCTGACCTCCTCGATATGGCTAGCTTGTGGGTCATTAATGAATGGTGTCAGTGGTAGGTGATGGATTGCTTTTTGCCACTTCTTAGTACTGTGTCAGGAACTGAGGGTGCAATTGTATCCAGTTTTCCAGTATGAGTTCAGCCTTGCCAATGGGGTGTGCACTGCATCCTGCTGTGGGCAGGCAATCACAGAGACCTCCCAAAGTTCAGGGTTGCTATATGTCATGGAAAACTGGGACTGTGCGAATTTTGGAGGACTGCATTCATATAGTGGCATGTTTGACAGGGGGTCCTGTCCCGGTTTTGTGGAAGAGAATTATGGCAACCCTATCCCAAGATATGGAAACATTTGTACCTTTACTGTGGAGCTGCACTGTGGTTGTACTGGTGCTGGAAAATTGGACAGGATTGTGCCCTGAGCCACTAAATTGGCAAGCCCACACTGGAAAATCAGTTTTGTTTTGGGTTAATGAATCTGGATGAGGGTCTTCTTGACAGGTTATTACCGCGTTGCCACCCTTCTGTCTCCAAGGATTCCTGGTTTCCAAGCTCTGCATTGTGTAAGGAAAACAAACATGAGCTAGGTCAGGCCAGGAACTCCACAGTAATTCAGTTAATGGGAAGGAAGCATGCTTGAAAATGCCCTCTCCAGCCTGTGTGTCTGGTTAGAAATGACACCTGTTGATTTAAAAGACTGCATTGTTGTGGCTGCTGCATCTCTTCCTATACGCTGGCTGCTAATTGGCTTGCCAAAATAACCAGTCAAAAGAATTAATTAGCTTTGCAGTATATTTCATTTTCTTGGGGATCTGTTATAATAATGTGTTTTGGAGCACAAAACTGCACCTCCAATCTGCATACTGTCACCAAATACAGTGTGCAGAAATCTGATTTGCCTTTCATTTGCCTGTGTCTCCATCTGGCTGCTGCAAGTCCTTCTCATTTTGTTTTTGCCTACTTGCTCAAAACATGCTGCACATCGGATGAACTAGGAGAATATATTTGCTGGGTCTGTCCCTCCTTGCTAAAGTTGACCACCATCACCCTATCTCACATTTCTCCAATGGTGGGCCATTCCATCAATGTAGCGTTCAGATTTGAACTCAGATTCTTCTCTTCATTGTAATGAGGGATGTCCAGGTTTAATCCCAGTGTCATTTTCCCAATGAAAATATTTCCTTGAAACTCTCTACCCTGCCATAGGGAAGTGCCTGCTTGAATATCTGGACACATCATTTGAAAGAACAAATGTGCACATCTAGTTGCTGCCTATCAAGACTTGCATTGTGGTATACACTGAGATGGTAGTACAGCAGGCACCATTCCTCCCTCTTCCACCTACGCTTCCTATTTTTAAATTTTTAATTAAATATTTAATTGAATTTAATTTTAAGTGTTGCCCAATTGCAACAGGGAAGTGATCACACCAATCCAGGGTGACCATATACAATGGAGGACAGAATACCTGTACCCCCATTGCATAGAAGAGGGAATTTAGGCAGGTTCAGCTCAATGTGGAAGCGTTTAAAAAGCAGCACCTGCCTTAATTCCCTCTTCTATATATAGTGCTTAAAGGTATGGAGACTGTCCTACATTGCATATGGTTCCTATTCCTCAACCCAGCCCTGATGTCACCATCTCCCCAGCATCTGGGTTGCCCATTACACAGACAGGGGGGCAGGATGTGTGTAGGACTCGGGCGTAGGGGATCAATCATTTGGAAGGGCCTAAAGAGGTGATTCACCCTTTCAACATGCACCTGTTTTCAATGGGTGGGAACAATAGCATCTCCTGAAGCTATTTGGCCGGAAGTATTTTTAGATTTTGGCCCCGGATCAAAATGTAGGCCATCATTCCAGTATGTACAGCTGGATTGTGTACTCAGAGTATACTCTGCTGGGTTGTTCTAAGTGATGGATCATATCCTAGTGCGCTGCCAGTAATAGCCACAAGGTCATGCCTCCAGTGGGGTAACCCATTTTCCCCTTCCGTGTCCAGGTTGGTGAATGAAGTCTTCACCATCGACGATACACTGCAGACTCTCAGGTTGCGCCTGCGGGAGGCTCAGGACACTCTCCAGCTGCTGATCCTGAACAAGGCCCGGCTGGAGCACGACCTGCTGATCAAGGCCAACTCCCTCTTCATTGACAAGGAGAAGTGCATGGGGATGCGCAAGACCTTCCCCAGCACCCCCCGCCTGGTGGGTTACGCCTGAGGACAACCCAGCCTGTCTCCCCAGCTCTTGTCAATTTGAGATAAAAAGGTTGCTAATCATTGGAGACATTTTGCTCATTTATTTTTTCAACAAAGTGAAGAAAGGAAGAGACAGAAATCTCAATGAAAATAAACATAAAACAAAATTGTAACAAGATCACCGCTTTTCTTGCTTCCAGGAAACCTGCAAAATGGTCTTTCCCATACGAGGAAGAAGAATCTCAATGCATGGGGGGAAATAATGGGGACTGGGGCTCCTGGAAAGCCCCCAGCCACAATCCCAAATTGGCTGTGATGATGGGTGGATGGTTGTCTGTGCTGGAGACAACTCTGTTCAATGCAGTGTTCGCAGGGTATAGTGGTGGTGGGGGAAGATTTCAGTGTTGATCACACTGGCTTCTCCCAAAATCTGCGGTCTCCAAACAGTAAGTTTGTGTTCTTTATAGGCAGGGAGATGTCAGGGATTCATCTGGATAGGTTCTGGCTTAGCCAGATCTGTACTCTTAAACCAGTGATTTTCAACCAGTGTGCTGCAGATTTTCTCCTGGTGTGCCATGGGACTCTATGGAGAGAGCAACTGGGGGATTTGAGCCACTTACCAACAACATGATGTACCTTAACAGTGGCCAAAACAGTGGCTGATGTGCCTTGACAATTTTAGCATCTCACGTGCCATGAGATGGAAAAGGTTGAAATTCTTTGCCTGATACCCTTGGAAGTGGTGGCGGTGCAACAGAGGGCAGGAGTGCCATCAGGGTCTGCAGGCAGGCCTTCATCTCAGGGTCATCACCACCTGGTGTTAGTCTGCTGGTCAACTATTCTAGATATCAGAGGGACCTGTGAGTTTTTATTGCGAGGTGCAGCATAAGCTATGAACCTTTGGGGAGAACATACTGTTTTCAGTTTTTCTTATGCTATAACCTTGACTTGTGTTTGTCTACCAAATTGCAGAAAATATGCTTGCAGTGATCCATGGTTAAGTCGTTTCCTCTGGTCCCAGAGTAAAGACCTTGCATTCCAGACCTCCTCCAGGGTCCTATATATAGCACAGCGTTCTGTTCTCCAATGAAACTGCTTGGCATGTTGTCTAAAGAGAGGTGCTGTGCTGGGTGTCTGCCAGCAACAATGCCGTACGTTCTTCCTTCCTTTGCAATAACTGATTCCACAAGTTTTGAAGAGCAGAGTTGGTTTGACAGAACTGAGGACCCACCCAGGCCAAGTCCAACCACCTGCCTGTTTCATTCTGAAGGTATTTACTGGGTACTCTTAAAGTCAGGCAAACAGCATACAAGCCTTTATACAGGCTGGATCAGCCACCCACATGAGGTTTCTGTGGTCCTCAGAAACACCCCCAAAGGTATCAGAAGCGCACATAAGATTTGTGCAAAAAATGGAAGTGTCTTTCTCTTACCTCTGGAAGGTGCTTCTAGTTGCATTCAGAGATTTGACCTGGAGCTGGATGGTCTGCACAAATGGATGGTATCCATTGATGGATACCATCATCACAGGATGCCCCATGCAACCATTCACAGTGTCTTGCTCAGGGATGAGACCAGTCAGAGTGGGCAAGTGTCTGAAAAATAATGAGTGAGGGTGTTTCTCAGTGTCTCTTGACTTCCTTGAAAACAGGAGAAGAATGGCTGGGACAGCTTGCCATGCTGCTCTGATCTGGTCCTGATCCAGTGGTGCGCTGCCTGCGTCACACTGCCAAGTTAGCGTGACTCACCTAATCTTGGAACATTTGTCTGAAAAAGAGGGGCGTTTGCTGCACAAGCATGAAAGAATGTTCTGAATGTGGGAAGCCCGACAGCATTAAGAGGCATCTTAATTGCTTACTTAGTGTCCTCCCCTTGCCCTTTCCCTCCCCCCAGATGCCTGCTAAGTGGCTACATGTTGAACAGAGTCCAGAAGGGGGAACAAAACACCACTTTGTTTCCAGTTCAAACCCCAACATTGCTGAGGAAGAACAAGAATGTGGCTAGATGATATGGGGAGATTTATGGTATGGCATTCACGGGCTCCACAAGGAGGTGAGATCCCAATGAGACTCTTTGGGGGGAAATCTGGACAGTTCCGCAGCACAATCCAAACATGTTTGCGCAGGAGTTACAACCAGTTAAGAGGGCAGCAGATGGCAGCCTTATGGCCAAATGGGATATAATGTCCATGTTAGCAAACAGAATCAGAAACAGACATGTTGCTAGTGATAACAGCTGGGAATCGGGACCAGGATGTTCATGAGGTGGCCTTAGGGCAAGTTCTCAGCCACAAGTCAGGGATAATGATACCTTACTTGCCTACTTTAAGGGTTGTCATCAGCACTACCTCAAGATAACATTCATTCTAATGTTCAAAAATTGGAGGGATCTTGTACATACAGGTATCCTCCGCTTTCTGATGGTTTGTTTTCTGGAGATCCACTCTTTCAACACTTTTTAATTATACCCATAACTCATTCAATGCATGTTCCACTCTTTCAACCGCTCTAAAGGCCGAAATTGCTCCCGCCCATGTTGTAGCTCCAGGTTGAATCCCATTTTGAACAAGTTCAAGAGAATTCATTTGCAGAAATCTTTGTGTGGCAGCAGGAATTTGCAGGATTAAAGGGGCATTTGCAACTTGTTAGCTAAAAAAGAATTGAAAGCAACATTTATAAACTAAAAAAGATTGGGTTCCACTTTTTAACGGTTTTCACTTATGGACAGTGCTGGAGCCCCTAACCTGTCTAATAAGTGGTGGTGGTGGGGGTGCCTGTATTGACGTGAATTCTTTGGCCAAAAGGGCATGATACAGAAATTTCCACAAACCATCCCAGTAGATCTTGGAATTTTTGGAAATCTTGCACCCATGATGGGGGGAGAGAAGGAAGAACAACAAGGTGGGTGGAGAGACTCAGCCAGCTCTGGGCTTTCTGCAAAATGTCATCCAGTGTTGACTGCGTTGCCCTTTGGACAAAGCAGATCTCTTGCCGCCTGGAGTTCCTGCAGCCAAATATTCAAAGAACGGTCTTTGGTGGGCGTATCCCAGCTCTGGCCCTAACAAAGGCTTTCAGTGAAGGAGCGCCTGCACTGGGGACACCGAATCTGGACCTTCAGGAAGGCTGACAACCACACAGGCTGTTGATCAGGGATGGTCCCTCCATCCCAATCCTGCCCTAGGCTATTGTGGCCCTAAATGTCCTTACTGGCTAGAAGTGTGAAGGTTGCCAATCTCCTTTTTTGGGTTGTAGGAGTGAAGTCTCAAGTGGGGACACGGATGAAGCAGTGACCTTCCCTTAGCAGAGCACTTTTCTATCATAGTTTTCCAGTTTAAGGATCAGTGAGCTCTGAATCATTAACTCCTATAAAGCAACCAGCCACATCTGCTGTGCCCTTAACCAGTAATTAGCCAAAAAACATAGTAGCTGGCCAGCATCTAGGAAACCAACGGTTCCCAATTTTTTCAGAACCGGGACCCACTTTTTAAATCTATTGAGACCCACCTAGCATTACAATAGTTTTTTCCCCCTAAAGTTTAACTCTCATTCTGTTTTTATGCTTTTTACCATTGTTAGGACAGCCTTCTAGGATGCAGATCCAGATAGAACATTTTTGGTCTGTTGCAAGGCTCCAGCACTTTGCTGAGATCCCCAGCAGGATTGAGCCTCGGCTACAAACTTTCATAGGACATCATGGCTCCAGCCTTCAGGTTTTATCTCCTGGATCAAGAACAAACACCACCCACTCCAAGTCAATGCAGTCGAGAGGAGGCGAGTCAAAGGAAAGGCTGGCATGAAAGAACGCGGGGAGCATTTCCAGGGCTGGGTCTCCTTTCCCTGGTTGTCCTTCCAGTTTGGTGATACGTCGCTTGGAATTAATAAGTGGCAAACACACCAGTTGTTGACTGTATTCCTCTAGGGTGAGTGCAGGGTTGCCAGCATTTTTTCAGGCTGTGCTCCTGTGCCATGGTTAGCAGCCAGTGGGGTTGCCAACTGACTAGAAAAACCCAATATGGCCTGCTTCTGTGCCTTTGACATCGGTGTGGTTGCTTATAATGCTTATCTATATATATAAAAGAGAAAAGTCACTCATTGACTGACTGATTCACTGACTGACTCACTGACTCATCAATGCCCTGCCAAAACCGCCAGCCCTAGAAGCATCAAATTTGGGATGGATGTTCCTTCCATGACTGAGGGGTGCACTAAGAACAGGTTTTCGGAAATTCCAACCAGAAGGGGGTGAAAAGGGGCGCAACGTGTTTTCCTTCCTATACTTTGCATTGGAGAATTGATGACTCATCAACATTCCGCCCCAACTGCTGGGCCTGGAAGCATGGAATTCTGGGAGGGAGTTTCTTCTGTCACCCACCAAGAACCCATGTGGAGAACCCATGTGGAGAACACCCACCAAGAACCCATGTGGAGAAATTTAACCCTTAAGGGGCTGAAAAGGGGTCAACATGTTTTTGTCCTATACTTAACATGGAAAACTGACCAACATCCAGCCAATTTGGTGCTCGGTGCCTGGTGCACTGTGGGGGATGTTGTTCAGAGGAAGAGGTTGCACTGGGGAGGATGCTGCACATGGAAGATGTAATCAGTGGTGGGCCCAGGCTGGTTCTGTCCGGTTCTGGAGAACTGGATGTTCCTATTCCCCCGCCGCTGGTGATCCGGTAGTGGCGGGGGGGGGGGTGCGATAACCAGGCAGACCGGTTCGCGCTCTGCTGGAGGCTGCAGCTGGGCTGGCTGGCTGCTGGAGCGCAGGCATCCCGGCTGGCACTTTTAAATTTGTCACTCCAAGCGGCAGCCCGCCGAGGTACCCCACAAGCCCCAGCACTGACTTTTTGCGGCCGCTGGGGCTTGTGGGCGCCTCAGCGCGCTGCCGCTTGGAGCGGCAAATTTAAAACTGCCGGCCGGGGTGCGTGCGCTCCAGCAGCCAGCCAGCCCAGCTGCATCCTAAGACCCCATTCCTATGCATGACTACTCAGAAGTAAGACCCATGACAGTCAATGGGACTTACTCCCAGTGACTACTCAGAGGTAAGTTCCATGACATTTTTAATTTTTTTAATTAAAAAAATTTAAATTTAATTTTCCCCGCCCCCTGACCCCACCCCTGCCCCCTGACCCGGTCTGGCCCTGCCCTCTTCCAGGGAACCGGTTGTTTGGCCAGGCTGGCCAATCACTGGAGATGTTGCACATGGGGGGTTGATGAGCATGGCGAGATGTTGCGTAAGGGGGACTGATGCGCATGGGGGACTGATCCTCATGAGACTGATGTGCGTAGGGGGATATTGCACATTGGGGACTGATGCGCATGGGGAGATGTTGCGCATGGTGGTTTGATGCGCATGGGGGGATGATGCACACGGCGGTTTGATGCTCATGGGAGTTGATGCGCATGGGGAGATATTGCACATGGGGAGATATTGCGCATGGGGGACTGATGTGCATGGGGGACTGATGCACATGGCGGTTTGATGCACCTGGGGGACTGATGCACATGGCGGTTTGATGCACATGGGGGAATGATGCACATGGCGGTTTGATGCTCATGGGTGTTCATGCGCATGGGTGTTGATGCACATGGGGAGATGTTGCACATGGGGGACTGATGCACATGGGGAGTTGAGGCGTGTGTGGGAAAGGTTGCATGTGGGGGAAAGTTGTGCATGGGGGACTGATGTGCATGGGGTGTTGACGTGCATGGGATGTTGTATGGGGAAGTTGCTCATGGGGGAAGTTGTGCAATGGGGGGAAGTTGCACATGGGGACTGAATCATAGAATCATAGTGTTGGAAGGGACCTAGTAGGTCATCTAGTCCAACTGATGTGCATGGGGGACTGATCCGCATGGGGGAAGTTGTGCATGGGGGGAAGTTGCGCATGGGGTGTTGATGCGCATGGGGGAAGTTGCACATGGGGTGTTGATGCGCTTGGGGGAAATTACACATGGGTAGTTGATGCACATGGGGAAAGTTGTGCATGGGGGCATGTTGTGCACTGGGATGATGCGCACGGGGGTGTTGCACATGGGGGGATGATGCACACAGGGAAAGTTGCGCACGGGGGAAAGTTGCGCACGGGGTTTTAATGCTCACAGGGTGTTGATGCGCGATGAGGTATGGCGTATGGGGAAATGTTACTCCCGCAACACGGGTACACTTTTCGCTAGTTACCTTGATGTAATCTTGCAACACTCCTGTGAAGTAAGCAGGGCTTGCTTTCCCGATTTATCGCCATATAGCAGATGAGGTGATAGCTTTCCCTCCTGGTCACCAATTGAAGCTATGTGGTTTGCTTGTGATCTTCCCGTGGCATCTAGCTGTGGTTGAAAATAGGTGGTTGGATCAATGGCCTCACCCAACAGGACTCTTGGGCCAACAAGGTGATAACAATTGCCCTCTGTCAACAGCAGAAGAGCACAATTTCTTTTTTTGCAATCAGTTGGCTGCCTTGTTTACTTCCTTTGCTATTTTGTAGTGGCATCTCATGCCCCAGCAATCTTGCACCAAGGAATTCAACGGGTGAAAAATTGCTTGGGAGGGTGTTACGTGGTAAAAGAATAAAGTTGTACTCCATGTTTATTCACATCAGGAGCGACAGACAAAACTGCTTTGGCAGCTGTTAATTTGAGTGCATTAATAATCTGCAGCTTACACAGCATCTGTAAATAGAACTGCCAACTTTTTTTTCCTGGCAAGGTTCCTGGGATGTTTCAACAGCAGTGTGGGAAGCCACAATTAAGCAGGTGACGCTTTTGCCATCATGGCAATAGTGGCGGTGGGGAGGGGGTGAAGGTGGGAGGTTCCCCTCAAAGATAGTCACTCGTTCATATGGCATCATCCATATGCATGAATATGAGAATAAGAGGACAGGCCCTACCCTGAGGGATTTACAATTTAGAGCCCAATCCTAAGAATGTCTACTCAGAAGTAAGCTCCATTATAGTCAGTGGGAACTAATCCCAGGAAAGTGAGGACAGAATTGCAGACTTAGAGCACAAAGCCATATCTGCAACCACAATCCTATACACACTTTCCTGAAAGTAAGTCTCATAGAATGCAATGGGACTTACTTCTAGGTAGACATGCTTAGGATTTCACCCTTAGTTCTTAGTTCCAGCAACATGGCGGCTAGGGTCAGTATCCAAAACCTTACATAATAATGTAGAATGTATGTATTTATAAATTATATATGGGATGTGGGAGCTCGGATTTAAGATGCTATGCTTGTCAATCTAAAGATCAGAGGGGTGGCAGCTGAGACCCAAATACCGCAAGATGAAATGAGTTCCTGTAACTTTCCAAGGTCCTGCCAACCTAGCAGATCAAAAGTATGTAAATGCAAGCAAGTAAGTACAGTGTTCCATGCGCATTTGACCGCATGGCCACGGAGATGATGTCGGACAATGCTGGCTTGTCGATGATGAGGATGAGCACCATCCTTAGGTCACGACTGGCAGGGCAACTTGCAGGGGATATCTTTACCTTTCCTATTACAGTGGTACCTCACTTAACAAGCACCTCGCTTAACAAGCGTTTAACATAACAAGCAAAAATTTCCAAGAAATCTTGCTTCACATAGCAAGTTCCGTTTCACTTAACAAGCAAGCGCGCTATGGGCACCACATGCTATGCAGCCCTGATGCTCCGCATGGAGGCTCTTTAAAAGGGCTGCCGGCCAGTGCTGCTGTCTCTATAGAATGGAATGCTTGTTTTAAATTCAATTCTAGTGCTTTGTCATCATTTTTACATCCAGTTAATATTTTTATATGAATATTTTGGGGGTTGTGGAACCAATTGTCTGAGTTTCCATTATTTCCTATGGAAAAATCTGCTTCATTTAAAGAGCGTTTCACTTAAAGAACAGGTCTCCGGAACAAATTAAACTCTTTATGTGAGGCACCACTGTATTATATGTTATGATCTTGTTGGTTGAAGAAGCCAATTGAATGGAATTAATGCCTTGTTGCTTTCTATACTTTGCTACTATAAAAGATTAGGGCCAGGAGCCATCTTGGTCGCTTTTTGCTTTGGACGAGAGTCCCTTAGGGTGGCCCAACACAGTGTTGAATAAAAGATCCTGTATCTGATACCCCTGGTTGTCTGCTACAACCTCTGTCACAATGTGCTACAGAGGGATGTTGTGCATGGGGGTTTATGTTCATGGAGGGATGTTGTGCATGGGGGGATGATGTGCATGGGGGGGCAATGAACATGCGGGGGGTGTTACATATAGGATGTTGATGCACATGGAGGATGTTGCACATGGGGCGTTGATGCTCATGGGATTTTGATGCACATGGGATTGTTGCGCAGTGGGGGGATAGCGTATGGGGGAATTTTACTCCTGCAACGCGGGTACATTTTCGCTACTGTATTTATATATTTGTCAAAAAGTGAGTGTGACCTTGTTTATGTTGCGACCAACAATGGTACAATGGAGGATCATCAGTGCAACTCCACCAGGTGGTGCTGCAGAGATGCCAAGGAAGGAAGGCATCAAAACAACTGTGTGGTGCTTGGGGGGTTGCAGCCTGTCCTGGTGTGCACCAGTAGAAAATAGATTTAGCATCACCTCTTGTTGAAAAGCCTGGAAACACCCATATGGGAGGTCAATGCATCACTCCAATGATGGACCTCTTCCCATGCATGGGCAAAGCAAATCCCAGTGGGCAAAGCAGTGATGCACCGTTGCCCTACTCCAGGTAGGCTTTTGGCTATAACTTTTGATAGAATAGAGATATTTCACATGGATTTATTTAATTAAATTCTGTGTAAAATTATGCATTGCATGATATATAACATGACTGTATTATTGGGAAATACCCAATTTTAAAAATGTAAAGATTTAAAAAATTTAAGCCAGTAGTGATATCACATGCGCATCCCTGCGCATCCCACTCGCACCCCGTAGTGACACCACTGATCTGGATTCTCTAGATCAGTTTCTCCCTGTGATTTCTATATGATTACTCTATAACAGTGGTTCTCAATCTTCCTAACGCCGTGACCCCTTTATAAGTTCCTCATGTTGTGGGAAACCCCAACCATAAAATTATTTTCGTTGCTGCTTTATAACTAATTTTGCTACTGTTATGAATTGTAATGTTAATATCTGATATGCAGGATGTATTTTCATTGTTACAAATGAAATGTGTGTTCTATGCACACATTGAACAGAATGGGATTTATTTCAGAGTAGGCATGCATAGGATTGGGCTCTGCAATCCTATCCACATTTACATGGGAGTAAAGGCCCCCCTGACTATAATGGGATTTATTTCAGAGTAGGCATGCATAGGATTGGGCCCTGAGGCTGTCAGTCAGCCCCAGTGCGCGCGCAGCTACAGCCGGAGGTCTGGCAAGCCTGACCTGGCCCCCTGCACCAGGGGTCCTTAGGTAACCCCCAGGAAACCTTTAGGCGACCCCCAAAGGGATCCCGACCCCCACTTTGAGAAACGCTGCTAAATAGGGAATCCCTACCAGAAGCAACAGTAGAGCCTGGGCGTATTCCAAGGAACTTTGCAGGTTGCAAAGATTTCTTGGTGGTGTCGATTTCTGAGCCTGTATGTTGTGCCTCTTTCTTATCCAATGATTATCCGCTCATAATGCCTGAATTAAAACTCTTGGAGTTAAAATGATGACATCACAGAAGTGTTGCCGTGGAGATCTTTGTGATGTCATCACAGAGCAGATGGGCAGTAAAATTTAGTAAGGGTGTTCTGATGGGACACTTCGAAGCTGCACATCAACACATGCGGTTTGACCCCAATTCCGTCAGGCATATATTTTCACATTGTCCTTGCTGTTCTGCCACTTTTATGACACTTTTAAATGACTCCTGTGTTATTTTATGGCAGTTCCTTTTTACGGTTGTTTTTATGGCATCCGGTTTTAACGGATAATTTATATTTAAATCACAGGCCATATACTGTATTTTGAAAACAAAGAAATGGATGAAGGATAGCCTCTCACTACTAAAAGTTACAGGAGTGGGGCTGGTTGAAAGACAAACAAAAGGACAGCTATTTCTGTAGACCCCAAAACTGAATGCCACATAATTTTCCTTTCCCAAATCAGGCTTCCAAACATTCTGTTGTGCTGGCCAACAATCACAAGAGGGACAGCTGCCTTCAAACCATTAATAAACCAGAAGTGGGGAAGAAAATGTCCTTCGTTTATTTATAAGTCCCCTCTTTTGGTGACTCCAGCCATTTGCGTTGATAATTTGGGATGGTGCCCTCTGGTTGCTCCATGGACTGCTTCACCCCTGAACTCTGGAAATGCCCCCCTTTCTTTTTCTTCTTCCCAAAGTGGACTTCATTACGTCAAAACAGGGACTGATTGGGGGATAGGGCTTTGCAACCCTCAGGACACCTGTGCGGATGGACGTCCCCAGGCATCTTCTGTCCTAGCGAGAAAATGAAAAGTGTCATTAACTCATTGGCCAAAAGAGTGGGTGGATTGGGGTGTGCAGGGGGGGTCTGGAGCCTTCCTCTGCAATTCTTGAAGGCTGTTTCTAAGCCAGCAAATTAAATGGCACGATCCTGGGCTGCCTCACCTGCTTGGGCTGAAGATTTTGCTCAATGCACCTGGAAGGCGAGAACATTGCAGTCTCAGGGATCTGCCCAGGACTCTTCCCTGCTACTCCTTACACATTGCTGACTGTTTTTGGGTTCTCTGCAATATCTTGGCCTCCCCTAATTAAAAAATACAGAGGTTGGATGCCCTCTTGTCATCCAGGAACAGGGAATGGTCCTCCAACCTGCTAGCAGTGGTTCAAATTCTCAGATCTCAAAGTTGATCTCATGGGCGTGAGAAATGGTAACCCACACTGAACAGCTGCCTTTTTTTACATGCATGTGTTTGCACAGCTGCGCACTGGAGGCAAGATGTATCCACGTGTCCTCTGCTAGCGGACCCATTAGCCATTAACTTTTTCATTTTCTTTGTATACCGCTTTGTGATCATTGTTGTTGAAAAGCGGTATATAAATATTGTAGGTAAGTACGTTGGTAGAGGCTTAGGAGATGGATCTGGGTCCAAAAGGATGGGCAGCAACACCAATTACACCAATAAAACCTTAATCAGATGTTCTCCAAAAGAAAAATTGTCCCTATAGGGGACACCACATTGTTCCTATAGGAACAATTATTTTATAGGGTTAAGTACAAGAAAATAGTGACCACTGGAAAATAGGGACTGTGTAACAGCTTTTACATAGCGGATCTGGAAAAGGTATAGAAGAGATCCACCAAACTGATCTGGGGAAACAAGGCTACAGCATTTGGGGCTCTTCAGTTTAGGGAAAAGACCCCAGAAGGGGGACATGATGGGCTGACTATGCATGGGATCAATATAGGGAAAGGTTTTTTTCCTCTTGAACAACACCAGTACTGGAGGCATCTACTCAAATTAAGCACTGAGAATATGTGGAACTCCTTGCCACTGGTTGGCACAGGTCCTAGATACCTCTAAAAAAGTTTTGGTCAGATTGATGGAGTAAAACCACCTTGGGTTATTTTGGAGAGAAGAGTGGGATAAAAATATAATAAATAAATAGTAAATAAAAAGTCCATCACATATTACACGCCATGATGGCTATATGCAGCTTCTGGGTTTTAGAGGGGGCCTCTCTCTGGATGCTGGAAGGAAGTAGGCTAAAGCAAGCCTGGTTTATTTATTTATCAAGTCCAAAGTTTTCTGGTGGTGAAAGGATTTATCCACTGGCGGAGTTTTCAGTGTTCCCCAGGGTACTCCCGCTTCTTTGATGCGCCGTTGAAGTACACCCCTTTTTGTCCCTACAACAACCCTAAAAGGTAGGTAATTGTTCAATGGGCAGTTCGTATAACTCTTCTCTCCCTTGAATTTGTGAATCCTTCAGGTGGAATTCTTCTGGTAAGGCGCTGTAAGATGTGGGAAGCAGGATTAGATGGACCTTTGGTTTTGGATCACAGCATTTAGAGGGCAGAAATCTGTGATCAACAGAAGTCTGTCGATTTTTGTGTGTTATGACTGATGTAATAAAAGGACACACAGAGAGAGATACCTATGTGTGCAATGGAGGGCTTGGTTGTGCAGTATATGGTTTTAGCTAGTATATTTTAAGGAGTGCCACCTTCACCCGTTCCTTCCTTGCCTGGATCCTGCGAAGCAAGATTTCAGCAACCAAAAAAGGTAGCCACACACTCCTTCCTGGCCACTCCCTTCATTGCACCTGGCTGGGCTGCAGGCACCTTCTGAGGAACCTGTTTTCTCCCTTGCTGAGCAGGTTTGGGCTTTGAGGAGAGACAGAGGGATGTGGTTTGACAGCCTTCACGGCAATGAGAAGAATCAGGCCGGGTAAGCGCAGATTATCAGGCTTACCTCTCCAGCAAAGCCTAGTTTAAGCAAGGCTTCCAGAGATCAGCTTTCCTTAAACTCCCACCAACCCATGTTGGGTTAAGAAGTAAGTTCCATACATGGCCAGAGCTGAGTTAGGCGTTGGGCTTTGGTAATAATCCCAGAATCTATGAATCTAGCTTCATTTTTCCACACCCCCTAATCAGCGGTACACTGCCCCTGTAGCTGGAGGCTCTATTCTATACAGCCAATATGGAGGCTCTATTCTATACAGCGAATGTAATTCATAGCTGTTGACAGGCCTAAAGCCACCATGTGTTATCAATCAAACAAACAAACAATCAAGATGTACACCCTTCAGGTACACCCTGACTCGGTACACCCTTCAGTGGAACGGTAACATTGTTCCATGCACCTTTGGTGTTGAGTCATGCTGGCCACATGACCATGAGGCGTCTTCGGACAACGCTGGCTCTTCAGCCTTGTAATGAGGATGAGCACCGAATCCTACAGTCAGTCACAACTAGCAGGGCAACCTGCGGAGGACACCTTTACTCTTTATTAAAACTGGTACCTTCCACCATGGCCAGTTCCTCCTGGGCTGGAACAGGCACATCCATCCAAATGTCCCAGTGTCGTTGGTCTGATTTTGACATGATGCAATCCGTGATGTTGTGGATTGTTTTATGAAATGGTATAATAATGTGTATAATTTATGGCTAATAATGTGTATAATTTATCGGCGCACCTGCTTTGGTGTATTTGCACTTATGGAAGGCCTTAAATTAAAAAATGCTTCTCTCCTGAGAATCTTGATGGAGGGGTTTACCTGCCACTCCCACTGGGTGCCTCCGTATGTACCTGCCAGATCTACCCCCCATGTAGACAAGAAGCACATTGGAATCACTCCCTGCTTGTTTCAGCCACGCCAAGCCCCTAACCGTCCCCTCCCATCTCTCTCTTTCCCTATTAATCCTCTGTCCCCCGTCCAAACATGCCTTTGTTGATCTCGTAGCTTAACCCTCCATTGATCTTGTTCCTTAGCTTCACATTTCCGCCCAGTGAATGGATCAGCACAGAGCTCTCCAAAGCCCTGCAGTCACCCTGGTTTAACTACTTTTCAAACAAGGAGGCGGACAGGATGAGGAGGAGGAAATTTATTTATTTATTTATTTCAAAAATTTATATCCCGCCTTTCTCGGGCCATTAGCCCAACTCAATGCCTCCTGTAGGTATGGATGAGACCCCAGCTTCAGCCTATGCCTGAGGCAGAGCCTTGCACTGAGGATCCTGGAGAACCCTGGACCGCGCTTTCTCTTAGATCCGGGGTCAGCAAACTTTCCGTAGCGTAGTGCCAAACTTACGTTACAATTTAATTGCGTGTGCTGACATGATTATAAAATTATACACACACACACACCGTATATATATAAAAATTATAATAAATAATATATCTTTCTTGCTCCAGCAATGGTGACAGGCAGCTTCCTGTAGGCAATTGGGAGAGCAGCAGTGGCAACACCTCCTAGCTGAGTGTACTGGAGTGCCTTGAATTGTCGCCAAGCTCCATTCCGAGTGCCGAGCTCAGTACTAGTGCTGGAGGTTGCCTATCCCTGTCCTAGATCATGCCTGGCCACCAAAACAAGTAAAAGTTATCTCCATAGACTCCCCTTTATCTTTCCCCTCTATACTGTATAGGGGGGAAAGGGGAACAGATATTCCCTTTCTGGAGCCAGCGTCACAGATCTGGGCATGTTGAAGCCTCATCTACCTACCTCTCCAGTCCAAATTGCCCCCTCCACCCCCTGCCTTGCACTAGATCAAAGGTATCCAAGGCTTCTGTTGCATGCAACATGTATTTACGGCAAGATTTCAGCCCTGTCTTTTGCTATCAAATGGTGTCAAGGCCATTTAAAATAATAACATGCAGTCAAGGATTCAAAGGCAAAATAAAAGAGGTCACGAGATGGCCCTGCACTGGGCACGCCTTCTCAAAAGTAGTCCCATAAAAGGAAGCCTTATAATGTATTCCACATGGTGCCCTGAGATCTGCTTCAATAGGATTCGACCCACAGGTAGGTAGTCACACAACTGTCTGTCTGTTGGTTAAAGTGGGAACTGAAGCATGATTGCCTGGATCCATCCACTGTTGATAAAACCACAAAGTGATCTTCCAATCAGAACCGACAATTGGGAACATGTCGTTGGATGCCCATCCCTAAAAAGGAGGCCTTTATCTGGTCGAACCAAAAGAATCAACCGTTGGCACCTTTCACCCACTGAATGCTGTGTTTGTTTTAGCCGTCTCTCCCGGCCACCTGGATCTGCAGTTCTATCCAACCTTCCTTGAAACATGTTCCAACAATGCTCACTTCCTACCCTCCCCGAGGCTCAGACTCTCCCCCGCCTCTAATTGGCTGTGCAAAAGCCTCTATCACCCCCCCTCTACATGCGCAAGACCAGAAAGTGTTGCAATGTTCTGCTTCCAGGCGATAGCTTTTCTTAGCTTCACTTCCCACATCCCCTAGTCAGTGGTACACTGTCCCTGCAGCTGGAGGCTCTATTCTTAGCCAACATGGTTCATAGTGGTTCATAGGCCTAAAGTCATGGTGAGTTATCAATCATTCAATCACTCATTCAATTCTTTCTTAAATCCTTGTGGTTCTCTGGAGGAATAGTTTACCTTAAATGGATTAAGTGTGCATACTTTGTATATTGCTCATTCAACGACAATGAAGGCATGAATAATGAAGGCAAGGAGGAGTATAGAGAGGAACTTGGGTGGAACCCTCTAGTAGTCCAGGTGGGCTGAAAGTAGGTGTCCAAAATAAGCAGTGCAATGGATTTCAGAGCTACAGGCAAGGAACAGAGGCCGATGTAGAGTCAGAATGAAGCGGAATTCAAGATTCAAGGCAGGATTTGGAGCAAGCTCTTAAGCATGTCCTTCCAGTGGCATCACTTGGGGTGACCTCACTGGGTGATGTGCACAACGGGTAGCTGAAGTGACACCACCACAGACCAAAATTTGACTGCACAACATTATGCATCAAACAATAACAACATGATGATGGTATTCAAAATACCAAGATTTTAAAAAAATTGGTCTGTAGTGGTGTCATGCCCCTCTTGGTACATCACCTGGTGTGACCTACGTCCTCTGCATCCCCCGCAGATATGCCACTGACACGACTCTCCAACCTTGCAGGATTGTTATCAGGAACACTGAGAGGCTGGATGGACAGTCTTGACATATATGAAGTGCTAAAAGTTTGACATACAGACAGACAGTTCTGTCCATCCTACATACCTACCTACCTACCTAACCTAACTACCTAGATAAATATGTCCTTCCTTCCTATTTACCTCCCTAGATAGATAATAAGAACCTCAGTTGGTTCCAGTGAAAAACTGAATTATAATTCTGATGGCTCAGGTATCTCTTAGCCCAATCCTAAGTATGTCTACTCAGAATTGAGTATAGTCAATAGGGTTTACTCCCAAGGAAGTCCGGATAGGATAGCAGCCTCAGTTTGCAAAAGCAAAAGAGCCAGATTCTGAACAGTTAATAAATGCAGAGTATTTTATTCATGGAGTGCTTTGAACAAAGGTAAGGAGGAGTCTTTGAAGAGAAAAGTGAGTCCCCTTGTGATATGTGAGAGCAAACAAAACAGCCCCATTGAGCAGAAATAAAAAGGTGCTTCCCCTCCCCAGGATCACCCACTTGGAAAACAAACTCGCTCCATTCTTTGATTCCCAGCTCTGTTGACAGTTGAATAACTTCAACAGGAGCAGATCCTGTACCAGCTGCTGTGAATTGTGAACCCTTCCAAAAGTCCATACAGTTTGAATTTCCTGGATCTTTACACAAGATCTCTTCTCGTTTGTCTTGCACCACCTCCAGTTATCTAGAATTGGTTTATTTTATTGGAACAAGAAACAGCCTCAATGAGACTTCTTTTTTTAACTATTAAAGTTCAGTCCAATTGCGTCTGGAACCATGTGTGGATTGCTGTTTCCCACCACCCTCCCGGGCCAGTTTTAAGCCAACTGAGCCCCACGCCTAAGGGCCCTCCATGCTAGAGCAGTCTTGTAGAATACACCCAACAACACATTGCAATTAACATTTTGAATTTGTTTTCTCTAAAAATAAATTTTTTTAACTAAGTCAGTTCAGAGTCACCAAAACAAGCAGACACTGGCCCTACACAGGACAAAGAAGAGTCACAAAAACATGTGGCGTTGTTACTATTTCTTTTTTTTGCATTTTTTCTTGTTGTCATTGCATATTTTGCGTACTTATAGGCTGACAGGCATGCCATTTTATATTCAAATGTGCACAGGTGTTTTTGGTTCATAGACTTGCATGTGCTTATAAGCACGTTTCTGTTTCTGTCTATTCTACCTTGAGATCTAAAGTCTATAATGGATTTTATTTATAGCTTTAAGTTTCTACAAACCTTGCCTGTAAACTTGGGAATCTGCAAAACCCTAACCCTAACCCTAACCCTGTTTTCAGTTGGATCTGGCAACTCTTGAGACTGTCCCTGGCTGGTCTGGTAATAGTACCAGCTTCCTGAATGAGAGTGTGGGGCAAAGGGAAATGGTTGCCCAGACAGTCACAGACACTGGAGATGACCCACCAACATCTTCCACATTTCCACTCATTCCTTGTCTTCAGGCAAAACCCAGAGTAACTATGGGGTGTCCTTGCTCCGGTGTAAGAACAACTTACTCTGGATTCCAATATGAATTTCCCATATGTTTTTACTAAGTAGTGCAGTAACTACAGGTGCACGTAAAGTCTCTTATGTGCTCCCGTAGTTACTCTGGATTTGGGGGTTCCTCTTACTTTTCAATCCAGAGTGTAAGAGGTGTAGACGCATGGAGAATTAATAGGTGGATAATCAATCTGGTGCTTGAGGCAACCAACTCAGTTGGCCGCATGAAAGAGCCGGTCCTGTCCAACAAAGAAATCCTAAAATCTAAACCTGCATTTCTGTCACTTGACAGGACCCCAGATGTTCAGGTATCCAAATATCAAATTGGGGATGTTTTAGAGGATGGAATTGTCACCCTCTCCTGGGGGATTATGGAAGCTTTTAAGAAGTTGCTCCATAGCCCAGCAAGTCATTCGCCAGCATCTGACGTGTTTACAGCTTGTTTGGGGAGCCAAATGGAGAACGTTTTGGCTTAGGCACTGTGATAGGTCTTTTAAAAAGAAAGAAAAATACATCACACAGATGGTCTGGCTTCAGACCCACAAAAGTCAGGAAAAAGCAGAACCAAAGATATTTATTCTCTTCATTACATCTGCTTTCCTGCATAAATGGGAACCACGAGAACTTGGCAAGGTTGAGACTGAAATCAAAGCTGGACAATATATTTCTTGCTTTCTCAATCTCTCTCTTCCCCCCACATTGTGTCCCCACAAGCACCCCTTTTGGATTCTTCCCTTTCATTGAGTATGGAGATGTTCTCTGGATCTCTCAGCATCCATTGCCCAGATGTTGGCCACTGGATTGACTGCCCGTGGCGTTAGACCAGTGGTTCTCAATCTTCCTAATGCCGTGACCCCTTTATAAGTTTCTCATGTTGTGGGGACCCCTAACCATAAAATTATTTTTGTTGCGACTTTATAACTGTAATTTTGCTACTGTTATGAATCGTAATGTAAATATCTGGTAAGTAAGATGTATTTTTATTGTTACAAATGAAATGTGTGTTCTATGCACACATTGAAGACAATAGGATTTATTTCAGAGTAGGCATGCATAGGATTGGGCCCTGAGGCTGCAATCCTATCCACATTTGCATGGGAGTGAAGGCCCCCCTGACTATAATGGGATTTATTTCAGAGTAGGCATGCATAGGATTGGGCCCTGAGGCTGCAATCCTATCCACATTTGCATGGGAGTGAAGGCCCCCCTGACTATAATGGGATTTATTTCAGAGTAGGCATGCATAGGATTGGGCCTTGAGGCTGTCAGTCAGCCCCAGTGCACATGCAGCTACAGGCAAGCCTGACCTGGCCCCCTGCACCAGGGGTCTTTAGGTGACCCCCAGGAAAGCTCTAGGCGACCCCCAATGGGGTCCCGACCCACACTTTGAGAAACGCTGCGTTAGGCCCATCTGGATGACAACACCAGCCAACCATCTGCAAATGGAATTGAGGACACATATCTGGTTCTGTGTGCCCTTTACAGAAGAAAATTGATTTCCCCCCAGGATAGGTTTTTCATTTGTAATCTCTGGGTCAGGGACCCATCCTCTGGGTGGCAAACTGTATAAGCAAGTTTTCTGTCTTTCTTTTCTGTCTTTCTTTTAAAGATAAAATTCAGAAATTGTTCCTGCCCACTTCTGATGGCATCACTAAATGGGTGCCAAAGAGTGCAGGCTGATGCTCATTGACAGTGATGGGATTCAAAGAAATTAACAACTGGTTCTATGCCCATATGGCAGCCACTTTTAAATGGCTATTTTAAAACTTTTTATGTCCTATTTCTTGTTAACAACCAATTCTATAGAGTAGGTGCAAACCTGTTGGATCCCACCACTGCTTATGGGATGTATGTAGGGTTGCCATGTCCTGGAAAACTGGGACTGTCCCAGTTTTGGGGGATTGCATTCACATACTGGCAAGTATGGCAGGGGATCCTATCCCGGTTTGGTGGAATAGAATTATGGCAGGGTTCATGACCTGGGTCAGCCCCACAAGACAGGGTGAGCTCCTGTCCTTAGCCCAGCTCTGCGATGCCAGCTGGATCCAATCATATGGGCTCTGCCTTTCCACTGGACTAATTCAGTGGCGTGGAGAGGGAGGATTTGCTGCTTGGGTAACAGCCTATCCTCCATAACAATGTAACCCAGGCTTTCGTGCTTCGCATGCAGCACATGCAGCGCCGAGCACGATAGTCTTTCAAGACTGACGGAGGCCTGCTGCTTTTTAGTTGTATATGGCATTGCTACGGGCCAAATGTTCAAAATCTTGGTGTTTTCAGATAATTTCATCATGTTAAATATTCCTCATGTGTAATTTCTTGTGCCATTGCTGAGCAAATTTGCATCTTGCAGAACGCAGGTGTCCCTAAAGATGCAATAATCCACTGACCTCTGGCTGCTTCCGTCCAGCTGGTCAACTGTTTGGAGGAGGAGACCAAACCCCCTCTGGATTCTTTAGCCCCGCCTGGAGATGAAGGTTATTTCATTATGATTGATGGCTGCCTCTCCCTTGCCTTCAAGGCTCCTTATACTGTAGTCATCCAATTAATAAAGCAACAATACGATGCAAAAGAACCACTTGTTAATCTTTAAGTGTAGCCTGGCTCAATGAGGTGTGGTCATGTTGTGGATGGGAGACTGGCCTGAAAATCTGAATGTCTCTTGTCTGCATCTGGCCTCAATCATGTAACCCTTCTGTGCCTCAGTATTACCAACCTGCAGTATAGGGCTGGTAATATTTAACTGCAGCATAGGGTTGGTAACATTGGCTTCTTATTGCAGGGGCTATAGGCATCCCCCACTTATTGGATGGGTTAGGTACAAGAACACCATAAAAAAGTGAAAACTGTTGAAAAGTAGAACCCAATCTTTTTGAGTTTATAAATGTTGCTTCCAATGCTTTTTTAGCAAGCAAATTGCAAATGTCCCTTTTATCTTGCAAATTCCTGCTGCCAAATGAGGATTTCTGCACATTGATTCTCATCAGGAATGGGATGAAACCGGGAGCTACAACATGGGGGAGGGCAATTTTGGCCTTTAGAACAGGAGTGTCCAACACGACGCCCGGGAGCCACATGCGGCTCAGGACGAGGGTGGATGCGGCCCTCCTGCAAAGCTGGCCACCACCATTGGAAAAACCAGCTTTATGGCAGCAGCCATTTTCAAATTTGACGCACTGCTCTGGGCAGCCGCCACAAAGCTGGTCTGGGCTGCCTGGCCAGGACCCCTACCTGCCTCCTGGCACTCAGAGTGCTTCAGGCACTGCAGACGTTGCAGCGCTCGCCCACCTGCATCCCTTAAAAGCAGCCTCAGCCTCTATCCCAGCCGCTGCCTGCTGCCCTTGAGACCTACTCAGAAGTAAGCCCCATTAAAGTCAATGAGGCTTACTCCCAAGTTGCAGTGTGAGAGCCCAGTGATGCATAGGATGGGCTGTGATCCTCTCCAAGCTTAACCTTGGAGATATGCTGCAACCCTAACTATGTTTACTCAGAAGTAAGGCCCATTGTACCCAGCGGGTCTTACTCCCAGGAAAGTGTGTTCAGGATTGCAGCATATCTCCAAGGTTAAGCTTGGAAAGGATCACAGCCCATCCTATGCATCATACCTCCTCAGAAGTAAGCCCCACTAAAGTCAATGAGGCTTATTCCCAAGTTGCAGTCTGAGAGCCCAATCCTATGCCTGGCTACTCATCAGAAACCCCCATGATAATCAATGATACTTACTCCAAGGTTTAAGATATGTAGGACAAAATATAGGACATCCTACATTTTGTCCTACTTAAAAAAAAAGTTGTTAGTGTTTATGTGCGGCCCAAACCAACTCATCTTTTTCCAATGCGGCCCAGGGAAGCTAAAAGGTTGGACACCCCTGCTTTAGAACATCAGAGAGAGGTTGAAAGAGTGGAAGGTGCATTGAATGAATGCATTCTGGGTATAATTGAAAAGTGTTGAGTGAGTGGATTGTCCAAAAACGAACTGTCAGAAAGCAGAGGATACGTATACATCCTCTATGCCTGGAACCAAGCATCTCTGTATATAAACGTTCACCTTTTTCTTTTGCTTTCTTTAAAATATAATTTAAAATGTGTCTCTCTCTCTGTGTGTGTGTGTGTCTGTGCATGTGTGACTTTAAACACTTTCCACTATACAAAATGCAGGATAAAAAATGGATGTGCATGGAATCTGAAATAAATCTTTTGGAGAGCCTGAAGCCTTATTTTTCAAGAGCTTGGTAGCCTCTTGTAAATCGTTCCTCCAAAATAATGGTAGCCCCTCTGAGTCGAGAGGAAAGGTTTGCTTTGAAAGGAAAGCAAAGCAAGGAAAGGTTTGCTTTGAAAGCCTTGATAAAGGAGATTTAACTTTCCCTTCCAGAACCCAGAAAGAAAATGGTCAATGGCTTTTGACAAAAGATCAGATTCCCAATAAAAATGTCCATCTCCCCAAGGACATGTTCTGGACGCCAGGCAAAACATCTGGAAGGCTGCAGATTTGAGGCCAGACCACATCAGCAGACCTTCCTCCCTATGGAAGTACCCACAGTGGAAGCTTGGGTGGGATTTGCCTTTTGGGGGTTTCTTTGGAGTTTTCCCATTGATCTTTCTCGCTGTCTCTCTCCACCCTTCCCTGCAGTGAAGAGGCACTTTTGAAATTCTTTTTTTTCTCTCCACACCCAGCTCTGCTTCTGACATCACCGCCTGTTCCTGGAGTAGGCAGAGCCAGCATCAGACCTTCAAAACAACCAGCTCCTGGTGCCTGTGCCAGCCCTGACCAGCCTGACACACCAGCCCAAGTCACCAGCTGCAGGCGGTGAGTAGCTCAAAATCTTTGCAGGGGGGTTGGTGGACTGGGTAAACTGGGAGAGCTTTTATAAGATCAGATCAGATCTTGGTGCCAGGTAGAAGGAGGGGGTAAGACCTTGGCAAATGGGATATTGGTGAGAGCTTGAGAGTTAGGGGTGCAGGCAAAATGTGCAGTTTTGGACACATCCCTGGAAACTGGTGTTAGCCAAGGAAGAGTAGACATGCCTTTTTGAAAACTTTTTTGAAAACATGCCAAATTGGAAAACTTTTTGAAACCAACTTCAATTGCATATTGAAACTTACTTTTTCAGCTCAGAAAATAGGGGGTTGATTTTGCACCAAAGATTGTATTATTTTTCAGTTGAGAAGGAATCCATCCCTGAAAGAAATTGACCCAAGAAATTGACCAGCCCTTCCATCCCTCTCCCCCCTTTTCTTTTAAAATTTATTTCTCCTGCAATACCAGTTTTTCTTGCCTGTGATTTAGCCAATGTAGGGTTTTAAGAGGAGTGTTGCATTTTGATTGCATTAATGTGCCGTCTCCCCTCTAGTGGGGTGAGCTGGGATTACTGTGATATCTAGAGATTCAGGCACATGTCGCTTTTGTAATTAATTCTTGCTCTTCTGCTAGTCGAGCAGTTAGAAGGCGTAGATCGTACATCAATAGGTACTACTTTGGTGGAAGTGGGACACCTTTGTGTTTAATCATGACCACGGAGACGTCTTCAGACAGTGCTGGCTCTTTGGCCTTGTAAGGGGATGAGCAATGCCCTTATAGGCACAACGATGGGGAACCTTACTTTTTACCTTGCTTTTTTAGGAGTGATTTTGGTTTTTGATGTATTTTTTAAAAAACCAAAAAAATTTAAAACTTGGCTCAATTTCCAAAACTTTTCTTCATAAGATTGTGCTTCCCACGTTTCATCTCTCTACCAAGCAGATCTCCTGTAAAATCAAACCGCATGTACTTGTGATTGTATCAAAGTGGACATGCAATATAAATGCATTACCGTATGATTGGTTTGGTGCTGCAGCCAGTGGCTGAAGACATTACGCCATCGTCGGCAATGTTTAACAGAATGATAGGAGAGCCCTGCTGGTCCAGCATCCGGCACGGCATCCTGTTCCTTACAATGGCCAGCAAGCTGCTCCAATGGGAAGCCACGGTCAGAGTATGCAGGACATTTTGTCCGATAGCAAGTGGAGGTCAGAGGCTTATGGCCTCCGAATATGAAGGTTTCATGAACATCTTGTGGCAAAAGGCTGCAGACGGATCTATCCCTCTTTTACAGCCAAACCAGCTGCCACCTCAGCATCATGTGGCAGTGAGTTCCATAGGTAAATTACTTGCATGACTGGAGATGTGCCTCTCTGGCATGCTTGCAAGGAGAGAGCTTTGAAAGTACTTTGAACCTGTAATTATTGCTTAATGTTGAGCATTTAGCTGGGCTATTAGATCAATTACGACTTTCTTGATAGTGAAAAGGCTGGTCACGCTTTACTCACGAGTTCTTCTGCCTCGTGGTCTAGATCTGCCTTCCACAGCCAGTCTCTATTTTTGGGGGGTTTTCCGTTGCATGATTGCTAAGGCTTCTGAATTTTTTCTCCAACATCCATAATTAAACAAAATGCTAAATTATCTGCAGTATATTCAGACATCACTTTTCTGGAGGTTGCATATAAACACAATATTTCTACCCTTGCCAATCTGGCAAATTTGCATGTCAAAGTCAGAAATAGTAGGTCCTTCTCACACCCATCCTAAAAGGGAACAAGATGGTTTTGTGAATGGGTCGATGGTGTCATCATCACACACCTGGATTCCATGTGATAGGTGTATCATGCGCTCTGGGGCGGGGTGGGCTTAGCATCAGGGATAAATAAGCAGGGACAAGCCCTTTTTGCAGAA
This sequence comes from Cryptoblepharus egeriae, assembly GCA_030015325.1. Lineage (NCBI taxonomy): Eukaryota > Metazoa > Chordata > Lepidosauria > Squamata > Scincidae > Cryptoblepharus > Cryptoblepharus egeriae. Next base: position 24,112,663 of record JAREYC010000012.1, read on the forward strand.
ATTACCTTTCAAAGTCAATCCTGCATTGCTGCCTTTACACTTTCTAAGCCGGTCATAAAACCAGTTCGGCCTGTGTCAAAAGCATGCAAGAGAAAAAGCAGGTAAATATTAATTTCAAAAAGGTTTGTCTGACTCAGACCACAAAAGGCCCCAGAGATGAGCAGCTTCCCATATAGTGGTTAAAATAGGTGGATCCAGAGCTGGGGAGAGTAACTTCAAATCTTCACATGGCTATACAGCTCACTAGGTGTATGCATACATACACTCCTTCAGTCTAATCTACCTTAAGGGGTTGTTGTGACACAGGTGGATCATGTGAGCTCCTGGGAGGAAGAGTGAGATAAAAATGTAATGAACACAAAGGCATTTGGGCTTACACAGTGAGAAGCAGATTGGATACTTTTTCCACCATATATTGCCTAAAATGTTCTTCATGTTAGTGGTGGGCTATGGGTTAGGATCTAAAAAGTGCCACTGTAATTTCAAATTCACTGATGCTGCAGCACATGCACAATACTGCATCACTACAGGGTGCTAAATTTCTTAACGGGGCTTAATGAAGCTAAATTTCTTAACGGGGCTTAATGAAGCTAAATTTCTTAATGAGATTGGGTGATTGGAGCTGTTGTGTTTTGAAACTTGAGTTGTCATCCTCATGTGTCCTTGACCATGACAGTGCATGAATGCATTCAGGGACGGAAGGCCAGCATGCAGCTTGGGTCCTGAGTTCCCAGCCCAGCAAGGACTGGCTTGGAGTCTCCAAGAATCATCACACATCCTAAAAAACAATCCTGGATATTTTAATAGGACACTGAGCCATTTTCAGTTTTGCACATGAATGCCTTCTCAACTGAAATGAAATTGAATTTGCCCAGCAGTGAGGGGAAATGCAATCTGTTCATGTTCAGAGGTACTTTTGCTGATCACAAATAGCATCACATCTGTTTCTTAAATGATGTGAATGTGGCCTAAGGGGAATAGAACAGGGGACTGTAGGTTCAGGGAAACTGTGAGAAATACTTTTTTCAATGTGCTCCACCAGTGGTGGAGATGGGAACCAGGAGATGCCAAGCAACTCGAGGGAATAATGTTTGTGGGGCATGTGCTTGGAAGATCTGGGGCAATCCCAAAATTTCTCAGATGTCAGAAATCTGTGCATGGGTGGAGGATGAGGGAGATGTACAAGTTTCGAGCAATAAAGGCTGATATTTGAGGTATCCTTTCTTCTGGCCACTTGCAGAATGTGCACCAAAAGGTAGCAGGTTTCAGTAGTTGCAAATATTTGTGCTTTGGGCATTTCAGTTCCAAATGGGTGAGAGGCATCTCTTGATAAGGGTGAACCTTTGCCCACCTTGGAGACCTGCCAAGGGATCTCCAGAAGTGAAGTGTCCTGGCTCACCCTTCCTGTTTCCATCCTGGTTGAGCAGAAATTGCTTGGCCTCCAGCCAGGCATCTAACCCGCCATGAGAGCGAAGGAAGCACTTCAATATTGCATCCTTATCTTTAAAAAGGGGGGCATCATCCATCATATAAGACACCATATAAGACACCATAAAAACCATCTTTAAAAAGGGGGACATCATCCATCATATAAGACATAGTGATGCAGTATTGTACATGTGCTGCAGCATCAGTGAATTCAAACCTCAGCCGAGCCATCTGTTGACTGGGTAACCTGGGACAAATGTGGCATCCTCAGTGCCTAAGTGTCCCTGTTTGTAAAATGGAACCAAAATGGCATACCATACCCAGCGCCTGCAAGAAACAGGGGAAGTCTGTAGGGGAAATGTCTGCATTCCATGGTTCTGTGTTACGTCTTAATGGGATGTGTGGGTTGTCCTTCCTCTCTTCCGTCCTATGAGGATGAAAGTGGCACTGCTTCAGGAAGGACTCAAGTCTGCCTTATATTCTCAAGCAAAGTTGTCCCCATTGGATTCGGGGTGCCAGTTATATTTGATGCTACCTGCCTTTGCAGAACCTTAGGGCAAACAAGGGTAGGCCTTATGTTGCACAAATCTCCCTTATTCCTTTGGGATCTTTCTTGCAATGTTTGTTTTGCTTCAAATGGCAGCATCTTCTTTCTTGCAGGGATGATGGCACATCCCCCCACTCACCTACGCCAAATGCTATCCCAACCATGCCGTCTTGGGGCTGGTTTCTGATGCAAGGCAAAAGAACAAACAAACAAAAACCTCTTGGGTGAAATTATAATTTCCTGGACCAAATGGTGGCCGGGGTGGGGTGGCAGAGGAAGGGGACTACGACATCCTGGAAACTGAAAGGGCAACCCTTGCGCCTTCATCCGATGACTCTGACTGGCCGGTGAGACAGGGCAGGAGAAAGAAATCCCTTTTCAGACTGTCCCCATGGGATTTGCTGCCATCTAAAGAGGAGGAATGACTTCTGGAGGAGGGATGGGATAGATCCATGGATGAAGAGACACTGGCTTCTCTTGGACAAAGTAGCTAAATAGTCTCACCAGTCTATGGGCAGTGGACAGTCAACCCTTGTGAAAAAGGATGAACAGAGGAGAGTTTTGTGGAAATGGGATGTTGGATTTGATGGACTTCCAGCAGCATAAGATCTGGCCCATTCATAGGCCAACTGAGACAGTTGTCCAAGTTAGAGAAGTGTCCCGTGTGTGTAGATGCTCACTCCATGTAGATGTCTAGTTTGGCTTCCTGTAAACCAGGAATGAGCGCTACCACGAGAAGAAGAAATGGATGCAGAGGCCTAACCTCAATCCTTCTGGTTTCCATTGTCTTTCATTTACCGGCTTCTTCTCCCAACGTGACTGAAGGGCTTAGGACTCTCCCCATCTGGGAAAGTTTTGCTAAAGCTCACGTTGTCATCGGCCTGACTTGCCTCCGGGCCTGGCTTAGCCATGTACGCTCAGGTGTGCCCAAGGTTGTTTGGTGCACCATGGGAGGGGGGTGCCCCCAAGGTCAGGATTCTTGAGGGAGAGTCACTCCCCTGCAGTTTTAGCCCCAGAGTGGGCTGTCCCATCTGCCTGTCAAGGCTTGCCCGTCCCACCTGCACTCGGGAAACTACGGCCAAGTTCCCCACACGCCTGAGAAATAAATGAACCCTGATGTTCAGCAGCAGTTCTCTAAGTAATCCCCCGAATAGTACCGTATTTACTCGAATTTAATGCACTGTCAAATCTAATGCACCCCAATTTTAAAAGGCTTGAGATTTTAAAAATTTTTATTGGTGACTGTAATGCACAGGTGTAAAATTCAATTTTACTGCATACAACAACAATCATAATATTACAATAGGTTTATGTTGTGATTTTTACCTAATTGCACTACTTTATACAACAGTGAGATTATGTTACATTTTTATTACAATATGCTAAACTGTTAAGCTGACAAAGTACTGTATTTACTCAAGTCTAATGTGCCATCAAATCTAATGTGCACCCAGATTTGGGAGGCAAAGGGTGCAATCCTAAAGACAATTTCCTGGGAGTAAGAGCCATTGAACACAATGGGGCTTACTTTCAAGTAGACATGGTTAGGATTGTGCTCTTTATGTCTGAAAAAGTGCACATTATTTTCAAGTAAATATGATAATTTCTGGGAAGCATCAGTCAGAGAGTGAACTTTCTATCCTGCTAGTGAATTTTCCCAGAGGAGCATAAATTGGCCACCATACGTTACAAGATGTGGGTCTAGATGATGGCCCCACAGTGATCTCATCCAACAGCTCTCTTCACATCACCGCTAGTTTTAAGCCCTTGAAATTACCCCAAAAGTCGTTAGTTTTGAAAGCATCCAACATCTGTTGAAAGTTTGCATATTTTTTGTGTGAGGCTATGAAATGTGTGTGTGGGGAGCCATGGCGCATGGGAATTTGGAAGGGAACTTTGTGCTGTTTACCTGGCAGAAGGAGTTGTAAAACCAGCCAGACTCTTGGTGAGCAAAAACAGCCCTACTTGCCTGAGGATCGTTGCACAAACCTGTTGTTCATCTCACAAAAAACTCCAGGCTTACTATTGCTTTACTTTGCTTAGGTTGAAGCATGTTAACAAAACAGTAGATGAATTAGTGGAGTGTTTCACAAATTGTGGGTCAGGGATCCAATTTCTGGTGGGTCCCACAGAGTCAGCAGTTAGGCTGTTATTATGATAGCTATTATTGAGGCTGTTATAAAACCAGACAAGTACTAACTGCCCCACAAACTTCAGACAGCCAAGCTCCTGCAGTTTGCAAGGTCATGCAAGGAACTGAGCTCTGGAAGTTTGCAAGTGTCAACATAGGGAGATTAATATATGAGAATCTTTTTTTGGTGTGTTTTTCCCCCTAAGCCCATCAATGGCACATGGTGGGGACAGGTGAAGCTTAGGTCACATCACTAAACCCCTCAAGCCTTGAGGCTATTTATTAGGGCTGCCCATTATGGGAAATTGATTCAGTGCTGCTGTTGGATTTTTTTTTTTTAAGATAAATACAAATACCTTATTTACTCGAATCTAATGTGCACAGTTTCAGCCAAATTTAGGCTGCTATCCTAGACCCACTTTCCTGGAAGGCAGCCCCATTAAGCACAATAGAACTTACTTTTGAGAAGACATGGTTAGGATTGTGCCATTAGTCTCCCAAAACACGGTGCACACTAGGGCACTAGATTTGAGAAAATATTTCGATTATAAGTACAGGTCAGAATTTGGTTTAACAATTTACCATATTGTAATAAACCTATTGTATAAAGTTGTACAAATAGGTGAAAATCATAACATAAACCCAAGTAACATAGCACAAAACAGATCCCAAGAGAGTGTCCTTTAAAAAAAATGGGTGCTAAAATGTATGAGATCTACTGGTTTAGGGGCCCGGATATTGCCCAAAACCTAGTGTGGGTTCCTGATGCAGGTCCCAACTCCCGTCCCTCCCTAGATTATGTGCCTGGAGGATGTTAGAAGGTACTACCACCAGGTTACCTCCTCCCTAAATAGTTTTAACAGTTGACCTGTCAAAATGGCCCTGAAATGGCCCTGAAATATCTCCGCAGCCCCTTTCAATTCACATTCCTGACCCCTCCCTTGTGTTTTACTGTCTGGTGTGTTGTTTTTGGTGGTTGGGGCGTCATCTTTACTGATTCTGGAGGAAGATAGCATGTATATGTTTGTGTGGGTTTCAGGGCTGGTTGAGGTCTAGTCCAGGCTTTCAAAAGCCAGTGGCTCAAAGCATCAATGGTCTGTTATGACCTTTACCTAGAAATAGCGTTGCCATAATTCCCTTCCATAAGACCAGCATGGTACAAAACCACTGCAAACCAGGAAAAAACCAGGTCAGAGCCTTGAGGTCAGGGCACAGTCTTGTGCATGTCTAATCAGATGAACGCCCCATTATAATAAATGGGGATTACTCCCAGGAACAGTGCACCTCTATGAGCGCTTCTCATAGTCAGGATTTGGACCTAACCTCAAGGGACAGGACCCCCCCAAAACCGGAAGCGTTGTGGTTTTCCCTGGCATATGGCAACCCTATCTGGCAATACCCTTAACATACCTGGTAGCAATGAGTTCCACATACTAATTATAGTGCCCCAGGAAGGCACTGATTGTTTTGGCTGCCCCCCCCCCCCCCCGCATCTTTTCTGCAGAATCACCCTGAGGTATGGTAACCAGAAAACCCATAATCTACTTGAATGGCAGGAATGTCTTAACTTGGCTGAACCCAAAAGGCAGGCTGCAATCCCCCTGTACACCTTTCTGGGAATATGCTGTGTGTTGCACTGGGCAAGCATGCCAGGGATCGCACCGTGGAACAACAAGAGAGCAAGCTTGCTTTTTTTGGCCTGGAGCAAAAAGAGGCCCAGCTAGACTGAGTTTCCCGTCCCCACCCTAGACAATTGGCAACCCTCTTCTTTTCCTGAAAACCCCAGCTTGACTCTCCCTCTAAGCTGTGGACTCCTGGGAGAGGACCTGGGAGTGTGCAAATCCGTGGGGAAACTTCTCAGATGCAGCTTCATTAATAAAGCCTCCTTGTGATTAAAGTGTATCACCTGGGCTTACAAATTGTGCACCGAGATCTCTCATCAAGCAAATAATGTGTGGTTGGCATCATAGAAACGAGCCATGGTGTTTGGAAGGAGTACATTGGTCTTAATTGCCTGACATACCAGATTAAAAAGCCTTTGGCATCCAGGAGTCCTTTGCCACCCTCTGGAAGATGAAGAGGGAGGAAACCTGTGTATGTTCCTTGGGCAGCTGTGATGCCACCAGTGAAAAGGCCCCGCCATGCCAGTGGCCAGGCGTGTCTCTGTTTGTGGTGGGCTGGAGGGCAAGACATCCCAAACTGATTTCAAAGCTCAGGCAACTTCTTAATGCCTGAGCTTTGATGCAGCTTTGATGATGCTTGCAAATCTTACCTGTTGAGTGTCCCACCACAGAAGAAAGCTGCACATAGCATTGGACAGCCTGCGCCACAAGTGCTATTACCCGCTTCACTCTGTGGGGCATTCTGTACCCCAGGAAAGCCTCGGCCACATGTGGGATAAGCCATGTCAAGGCCCGCAGGCGTCTTTTCCAAGTTTGAGCTGCAGTTGGCTAATGACCCTCTTATGAGAGCCTTGAGACCCATCATCCGAATGCACGAGGAAGAGACACTTGGATAAGGACAAGGCCTTCTATGTCTGCAGCCAACATACACTAATGCTGTCACATGCTGGGATAGGATTCCCGTCGACCATAAGGTTTATACCACACAAGCAAGTCAGTGTGCATTCTGTGGGCAGGGTGATGTGTTAACCTACATAGTGGGCATCCCAGCTTAACCAAAAAATAAAAATTAAACCCTCGTGTTTCTAGTCCTCAAGCTTACAATGAGAGGCCTGAAACAGCACATAAGCATGGAGTGAGTCTTGGAAATCAGGAGAGAGGATCGGGCAGGTTTTGTCCACCTTGGGTGCTGAAATTAAAACATTGGTCATGCACCAAAGAATTTCTCACTGGTTTTATATCTTCCATCTATAGCATGCTTTGACCTTACAGGGAGGTACTTTGAAGGGAGGTACTTTGAAGGAGGTACTTTGAGATACTCCTAGGTTCAGGGCTCTATCCTAACCAATTTAGGTTGCATAACTCGCCCATCTCCCCATTTCCATGACGGTGTGGAGAGGTCGGCACATGTCTGTGCACTGGCCTAACCGCTCCAAAAGGAATGGTGTCAAAGTGCCTTATGGCATTTTTGTGACACCCCCAGGCCTGCACAGGACTTTATGCTGGCCTAACTGGGGTTAGGATTGCAGTTTCATAGAGTCACAGAATTGGAAGGGACCTAATAGGTCATCTATTGTCTATTCAACCCCCTGGATGGATTATCTAACCCCTGCCTGATGTATCACATGTCTCAGGGTTGTTCAGAGCTTGAAAGGGAGCTTCAAAGAGTTTAAAAAGGGAGACTCAGGCTGCAATCCTACATACACACTTTCAAGGTAGTTAGAGGACACTCCTATCCATGTCTACTCATTAGTAAGCCTCATTGTGTTCAATGGAACTTACTCCCAGGAAAATATGTTTATTACAGCCTAAGGGCACAATTCTGAGAAATTTAGGCCAGCCTAAATCACCTGGCCTATCTTTGTGATGGTGGGGAGGTTGGCATATTCCTGTGCTTTGGCTTAACACACCCCCCTGGAGTGGCACAGAGGTGTCTTACAGCACTTTGGTGATACCCCCAGATCGGGACAGGACTTACGCCAGGACTTAGGCCAGCCTAAGTGGAGATTTGGATTGCAGCCTAAGGGTGCAATCCAGAGTAACTACAGGGAGTCCTTGCTACCGTGTACGAACAATTTGCTCTGGATTGCAATACGAATTTCTCATAGGTTTTCACTAGGTGGTGCAGTAACTATAGGTACACGTAATGTTTCTTATGTGCTTCCGTAGTTACTCTGGATTGTAGGTAAGTCACCTTAAACACAATGGGACTTCCTTCTGAGGAGACATGAATAGGACTGTTGTCAGTTGCTAAAATGAACAGCGTGATCCTAGGCATGTAGATTCAGAGGTGACCCTCATTCAGTTCAGTGGGACTAACTTCAAGGTAAGCAAGGACATATAGGAATGCGTACCATCCTGCACAGTGGCACATGTGTCCGAGAAGGGTACAGCATGGCAGGATCTGTTCTGGATCATACTACAGGTAGTGATCAAATGCAACATCTTGTCTCCAAAAATCTCAAGGGGGTTTGAGTCTATAGTTGTTTGTCTCCAGCTCAAAGATACACTGACTTTGTGCATGGAGACTCACCTTGATTAATGTCACAGTGATGACGGGCTTTGCTACCTTGAATAAATATAAGAATGTGAGAACTAGACCAGTTGGATCAGACTAAGATCTGCCAAATTCATATTTTGCTTGAACAGCCAGGACTTTCCTTGTGTTCTAAGATAGATTGTCTCTAAACATGGAGGCTCTATCAAGTTGCCATGGCTAATATCCATTGGTGGACTCCAAGGCTGATGGATCTGTACATTCAGTTCTTTGAGTTGAACGTTGTTAAGCATTTTTCTGGCTTAATAATTTTATTAACAATTATTAACAATTTTATTTTAACAATCACCAAAAAGCTTGAATCTGGCTCGAAATGAATCTGGCTTGAATCTCTGCAAAAATGAAAGTTAACTGCCTGTCTCAAACTGCTGATTTTTTTTAATTTGGAAAAGCAAGACTCACAAATCTGGGGTGGGTTACATGGTCAAATGCTGCAGAGTCAACTTTGCAGGCTGTGACAGGTATTTCCTGTGATGTGCCAAGTTACGGAACAGTGACCCTGAAGAGGGCTGCTGAAAGGAGCACAGGTGTGGAGAGAGGCATGCGCACCTAACCCTGGCTGAAGCTGTCCAAGAGCTATGTGATCCACAGCTGTGGGTCTTGTGTTGCAGTGAGATTTCAGCCTGTTTCTCTCCAAATGCTCAGAGCTGTGTGCATGTTCCTTTTCTGCAGTTGTGGTACTAGATAGCAGTTCGGGGTAGAAAATTGTGTAAGCTTAAGCTCCTGGTCCCTATAGTTTATTTAGGGGATTTATACCCCTTTTCTCATGTCAACACAAAGGTGGCTTACAAAGCTTTAGTTCCTCCTCTCCACACAATATGCTGATGTTAGATTAAAGAGTGACTGGCCCCATGTCGTCCAGGATGCTTCATGGTCAATGAGGGATATGAACCTGGATTTTAATTAGCTATTATTATTTTTCAATTTTCTTTGTAAACTGCTTTGTGAACGTTAGTTGAAAAGCGGTATATAAATACTGTAGATAATAATAATAATATCTGAATTAATCATGTAATATCTGCTCTAATAAAAAGCTATTTAAGATGGCTGAAGGTCAGTGGTGACGTTAGCTGGTGATTGTCTGATTCTATTTTATTTTCACACATTTTTCCCTTTTGTGTCTTTCAAGATCTCTCGCTTCTTCCAGCAAAATCCTCCCTGAGCAAGCATGTTGATTCTTCTAGCCTTTATCATAATCTTCCACATCACCTCAGCGGCCTTCTTGTTCATCTCCACGATAGACAGTGTAAGTTCTCATCGGGGCAATTTCAGTAGATGGTTTTGGATCCAAGTTGGGCATGTGTAGTACTTGGATGTGTGGAATGGTTGTTGTCCAAGGAAATGTCAATCTTTGGGCAAGAACCTTCTAGCCATTGGGGATCCCCATAAGGGGAGCAGTTTCAGGCAAGCGAAATCCCATCTCACGTGATGCCTGCTTTCTCTCCTTCTCCTCTGGGTATCCGTGGCCACCCTGTAGGCCTGGTGGGTCGGAAGTGAGTTCTCCACGGACATCTGGCACTTCTGCATCAATGGCACCAACTGCACCGCGCTCGATGGCGTCCAAATCGAGGGTGAGTTGCGAATCAGGCGGCATCGTTTGGAGATCCAGCGACTCCTTTCCCCTGCACTCCAATCCCAGAATGATGGAGTTGCAAAAAGTGTCACTGTGGTTACATTTCCTACCCCTTGCTCTGTTGGGTTGGCAACCACTTGTTGGGGATGGGGGTGCAAGGAACTGGGGATCCTAAATTGATGGCATCATAACACGTTTTCCCTTTCGATGACATGTTAGTAAGAGGGAGGCAGAATGGCCCTGGCTGTGCATGTGGAAATTCCATGGCAGCAGTGATTGATGACTACCCATTTCTCCAGGCAGGAAAGCATTCCAAGACCCTGACCATTTTTCCACCATGTGGGCAAGAGATCCAATTCTTTGTATTTGTGGAAAGCAGCCCCCCATTTTTAAATCAGTCCCCCTCTTCCTTGAAATGGGGACTCACCCATTCATTCCGCCTTGCTGGAGAAGCAAATCAGGGCTGGCAACAGCCAGAATCCAAGGAGTTGCTTGCTGCGGAAACATTTTATTGGGGAGGAAATGGGTGCTGCAAAGTTGGCTAAAAGATTGAGGGTTTTTATTGTCACAGTGCACAAGAAGGACCAAGAGGAAGTCATGCGCAGGATGCAGGTGGGCCAAGGAGGAAAATTTGATGGGTGTTTTAATTTTGGCAAGTCCCATCACAAAGTAGGAAACTGAACCTCACTTTGGGAAGCTATGATGCAGATGGGGGTGGCAGAAGGCAAGCAGCCTCGAGCATAAGTTCTTGCCACTCGAGCATGTTGACTTGCGCACAGAGGTGTCGCTAGGGTTTGCATCACCCCTTCATGGACCTCCTCCCACACAGTGGGCCTTGCAATGCCCCAAACAGTGGCCATTGGGCTGCACCACAGCTTTGTCGCACTGGTTTTTATAAATTGATTATATATTTCAAAGTGGTTTGTTTCACTGCATTCTGAATGAAATTACAGATCTGGGAAGCAGATCAAGATGAGGGGAAGGGCATGATACATACATATAACACAATTAATGATATATAACACAATGTTATTATTCAACAACACAAATACAGTAAAACCTATGCATGTCTACTCTGAAGTAAGCCTATTAAAATCCATGGGGTTCACTCCTGTTAAGGAGGGCAGATTAGAGCCTGAGAGAGTAAGGCTACAATTCAGAAGTGCACTTGGGCTACCCTTTCTATCATTGGGATGGCCCAAGTCCAAGATGGGGCAACCCAGCTATGCTAGAGAAGGCTTGGGGCAGCATAAGGCAACATAGCTGCCCCAAAACAGATGGACCAGGGCTGCCCTAACTGAGCCAGCCTAGGCAGTTCAGGAGAGGCATGTCGAGGGCATGTTTAGCATTGCCTAGGACAGAGCAGTTATATCCACACCCTGTTTCATAGGCAGAAATTGCTTCTTCCAGCTCCTCAGTTATACCACCTCAGGAGCAGGTATAATAGACCCACAGGAGTCCATAAGGCAGAGTAAGAATGGCAGTATTGACAAAGAAAATGGCCAGCCTACCTGCAACCCCTCCCTCTCAACCTCAGGACTATGGCAGCCCACTAACCTGTGGATATAGCAAGCTACTCCAAGAAGCCCCTTGCATCCATCCTCCACTAGAGGTATTGCTGTACTGGAGTTTCATGCTGCAGATTTTACTGGTTGTCAGGAACTTCTGAGCTTCCTTATAAGACAGACACCACAGCTGTTCCTTGTACAGTGTGATTTGAGGGGTCTCCCCAGGTGTCACTTGGTGTCTACTTAGCATTCTCTGAAGCAGCTAGCACAGCCTAGGCTTCCTGACCTTTGGATGCAGCATAACTTTCTGCTCTGGATTCAGAATAATTGGGGCAGCCCTAACTCTGGATTGTGCCTTAAGGCTGCAGTCCTAAAGACACTTGAACACAATGGGTCTTACTCCCAGGAATGTGTCTGAAGGATTGCAGCCCAAGTAGTTCATAAACCAAGGTGTCACTATTTAAAATTTTTTGGCCAGTAGTATAGTCACTCCCTTATGTGGATCACCTATTGTGTCCGGCACTCCATTAGTGACACATCACTGCTTGCACAGACAAATGCCTGGTTACTTGAGCCACAGATGTTCAGATGCGCATCTTCGAAAGATTTCATCAAGTTATGTGAACCTCTGCCTCTGTCCAACCCAACTTTTTTTGCAGACTTTCCAGCCATCCAGGCTGTCCGGATCACCATGATCATAGCCACCATCCTCTGTTGTGTTGCCTTTTTCGTCTTCATCCTCCAACTTTTCCGCCTCAAGCAAGGAGAGAGATTTGTTGTAACGTCTTTCATCCAGCTTTTGTCATGTGAGTAGACCCTGCTGTTTCTGCCACACTCTTGTGTTGTCACACTAAACAAGAGGTGCTCTAGGGTGCATCCACAGCTCAGGTGCTGATGTAGGAATGCTACCTGTAACCCATTCCTAAAACCATTGGTTCTCAAGCATTTCAGATTAGGACACCCCTCTTCTGTCTGGGATTCCCCCCTTCCTTGAAGTGATGTCATGGCTGGAAGTGACACCAAAAAGGAAAGGAAATCACTGTGACGCCAGAGCTCCTCCTTGCCCATTTGGAAGAAAATCCTATTTATTAAGAAGTAAATCCCATTATGTTCAATAGGGCTTACTCCCAGGAAAGTGGCTATACAATTGTAGCCTTACTCTCAGTAAAGAATGGATTGCAGCCTGAATACATCATGGTATCATGATGGAGGTGCTCAGCTTTTTGTGACCCACACTTTGAGAACCACTGCATTAAGCAATGGAATGTTTAGTCCTTTATTTGGTGCTTAAAATTTGGTGAGGATTTCACCTTAAAACTATTGCATAAAAGGGAATTGAGGCAGTTGCTGCTTTTCAAACCTTTCTAGGTTGAGCTAAACCTGCCTAAATTCCCTCTTCTTCGAGACCCGGGTTTCGAACCTTGGCCTTCTGGTTAACAGGCAGTGTCTTAACCACTTGCGCCACCTACACCCTCAGTTCCCTTTTCTATGCAATTCTTAAAGGTACAGGCACTCTGTCCTCCATTCTATATGGTCACAACCTGCCCTAAAACCCATAGTAAAAAAGGTGGTAAAGTAAAAAAAAAACCTGGTTCTTCTTAAAAAGGTATAGTCCAACTGTTTCCAAATGTCAGAGTTACAGAGTTGCACCTCTGAATGCCAGCTGCAAAGATGTGATACCAGGATCCAGGTGTTTATGCACTCTGAAGCATTCAGGTATTCAGGCATTACAGCCCAGAACCCCCTTTCAAACTTACTGGGCTGCTCCTCTGTGGCTACTCGGAAGTAAGTCCCATTGTGTTTAATGAGATGTATGTCTAGTGCCAGATTCCAAGATTGTGTATCCTATCCTCTTGCAAGCTCATGACCTGAGGTCATGACCCACGAAGGGAGTTCCGACCCTCACTTTGAATACTAATGCCTTGAGCCATCTAGTGGGTGACTAAGAGATCTAGGGAACTGGATTAGGTAGGCTGAGCCTGTGGGGGAGGGGGGTCTTAACCCATGACTCTCTTTAGATAGCACCACATCGCAGTTTGGGAATAAGAATTATAGATTAAAGCCACAATCCAGAGTAACTACAAGAGCACGTAAGAGACATTACGTGCACCCATAGTTACTACACCACCCATTGAAAACCTAGGGGGAAATTCATATTGCAATCCAGAGTAACTTGTTCTTACTCTGGAGAAAGGACTCCCCGTAGTTACTCTGGATTTCTACCTAAAGCTGCAATCTTAAATTTTCAGTTAGGCTGGCCTGTGCTGACCTGGGGATGTCACCAAAGTGCTGTAAGACACTTCTGCGCCTCTCCTGAGGTTTAGGCCAGTGCACAGACAGGCACTTGCCTCCCGACATCACCATGGGAATGGGAAGATCAATGAGTTGTGCCAGCCTAGGTTAGGATTGCAGCCTAAAATGTAATTAGAAAATCAGTAAGATCAGCTGGTGATCAAAGGGCAGTTCCTGCATGTAACTTATCAGGGTGTGGGGGTTGCAGCTTGTCCTGCCTGTATTTTAAGAGTGTTCTTCTCCCCCCACAGGTCTGTGTGTCATGATTGCAGCCTCCATCTACACGGACCGCCACGAGGTGCTGCACAAGAGCGACTTCTACAGCTTGGCCCAAACAAGCGGCCAGTTCGGCTACTCCTACGTCCTGGCTTGGATTGCCTTTGCCTTCACGCTGCTCAGTGGCATTATGTACCTCATTCTAAGGAAGCGCAAATGAGGCAAGTGGCGCAGCAGTAGTTAGCGCCACCTTCTCTCTCTCAGCAGTGCTGAAGACACCATTAACTGTTTTGTATATAGTCAGAAACGGTTTCATAGCAAAGCAGTTTGGTTTTTTCCCCTCCGCTCGGTATGAAACAAGGACCATGGGAAGGAGGAGGGATATAGATATATATATTTATATATATTGCAAACAGCTTGGAAAAACTGGGCCTCCCTCCTTGTAACTTTAAAAACCAAACCACAAGGTGGTCAAAGCTATTTTCTCTCATTGTGCAGCTTTTCAATCCACTGTTGTGTTACTAGGACTTAACAAAAGGCAGAGGATTGATGGGGTGGGGGCTTCTTTGTGGCAGAAGTATATATGCAAGCTTAGCTGGGTTGCTAGCAAGACACACTCAGGTGGAGGCCGGGATTATTTTTATTGGGGGGGATAGAGCAAGGAAATCCTACGCTCTCCCCCTACTATTTCCATGGACAAAATGTTGCAAGGTTATTGCTCCCTGCTTGTTCCTTCCTCTAGAAAGGGCAAGGTGAGGGACATGGTGAAAGGGGGGATGCTGGGCTTGGATGATGGTATCTGCCTGCATTTATGGGTTTTGCTCCGACCCCAACAAAATCAGCCTACGAAATGCTAATGGGTCAGCACATTGAAGCGCTGTGGCCCGAGGTTCAGAGACAGCTTTGGTGCAAGACCAAAGGTTGTCTGAAGTGGTGTGTCGAGAAGCTCAACCTGAAGCTCAGGTTGTCTGAAGTGGTGTGTCGAGAGATACCTCAAGGTGTGCATTATCACCCTCCCATTGCCAGCTGACTGCCTTAATTTGCCCCTTTTTAGTACTGTGCAAGATACACAGGCAACAGTCCCAAAAATTGAACCTCTGGCTTTGCTACTTGAACATTACACAGTAGGTGCAAACAAGGTTGCAATCCTATTCACACTTTCCTGGGAGTGAGCTCTATAAAACACATCTGAGTGGAGATGCATCAGATTGTGTTATAAGGCTGTGATCTGCACACTTTTACCAGTTTGAAAAGCCTGACTGAGAAGGAAAACAATACACCTTCCCTAAGAATGCCAGCATCTGCCAGTATTTTCCGTTAATCCATCATCTGTCTTCTAAACTCCTCAGGTAAATTTAAATCGATGTGCCTCAGGAGACATTTGTGCCTTAACTCATTCTTGCCCAGTGCACAGGTGTTACATATGTGCAACCTTGGGCAGAAATGTTACCATAGGTGTCCTTTGAAAGATAGTGTAAAAACTTGAAAGTTAGTAAAAATAAGGGACTGACGGACAACCTAGAATTTTGTCAACGTACAGCCTTAAAGGCTCACCAATGTCTTACAACCTTACTCCAGATTTACTCTGTAACACAATCTGGAAATTCAGGAGTCCTTTGTGTATCAGCATCACTGTTATTTTTAAATTTCTTTATCAAAAAGGAAATTTTCAAACTTTCTGGGTATCTGTGTGCGCCACCATTTCCCAAGATAGTTTAGCTTCACTCTTCTAGCTGTCCCTCAATTCTTTCTATTGTTTTGTATACCCCCATGTGCATGGAATAAAATAAAAACATAATGACCACCAGTATTGTGCTGTCACAAATGACTGAACTCTGTTTTTGACAGCTTCTAGTTCAGGGGTCTCCAAACCCTGGCCAAGGGACCAGATGTAGCCCGCCATGAGCCTCTAACAGGACCACAGCCAGCCTTTAGTCCTCTGACCAAGTCAACCAAGCACAACTGGAGCTGTGATAGTGGAATAGTGAACAGGGGTCCATTTAAGTATGTGCAGTGTGTTGTTGCTTGCAGAAATTCTGGAAATTTGAGCCCATTTATTCATTAATATAAGATCCATCACTAATATATTTACTGAAATTTTGTATTTAAATTTTTTTCCTGGCCCTCGACACTGCACCAGATATATGATGTGGCCCTTTGGCTGAAAGGTTTGGAGGCCCCTGCCCTAGTTTAATTAAGGATCACTTCATGAATGAGTAGATTTTTAAGTGGTAACAGGTTCAAAGATGAATGAGTAGATTTTTAAGTGGTAACCACAAGATGGGATGCATGTCACTTGACAGGTGGAGAGGGGTTGCTACCCCACATAGTCACTCTGCTATCCCACACAGATAGGTAATTACCCCACACAGACACTCTGACAGAAGGGACAGGTTTGTTTGCAGGTGAGCAACACCTCACTGACACTTGGAAACAATAGCTGGCTTCCAGGCTTCACCAAAATGAGGAGACACTTGCTCAGCCCTACGTCCATCTTAGGGAGAAAAAACAAAGAATGGATCATTCCTTAGACTTGAGCGCACCAGTCCTCTAGTTCTCATGGGCAGCTCCTTTGGAGGAAGAGAGCACTAAAGGGGGATGATGTTTTAACTTCATTCCTTTGAACACTAAACAGGTTACACACTGACTTGGAGACCAACATTCCCTCTAATTAATAAAGGGGTTCCAGTGCGCCCCTTTAGTGTCATCACTAAACTCCAGAGCATCAAGACAGTAGCTGTGCAGAATATCTCCAAGCTACTCAAAGCCATCCAGGATCTGTGGTGTGTTGCTGGAACCCAACAGGACTATGTAGTCTCCCATTCGTCACAAAAATTTAATCAATTGTGATTGATGCAGTTTCAAAAATGAGATGCAGTCACAACTGAAGCAACATTTGGACCAACACAAAAAGGCACATATTGGTTTTAACATCCCTAAGAAGGCTCAATAAGCAAATCAAGTGCAAATTTCACAGAACTAAAAGTAGGCAGTGCAGTAAGGAGGGGACATAATACAGTCCCTGAGGTTTTCAGCCAAGGCTGAAACTGAGTTGCACAGGAGGTTTCTCCCCACTATCCTTGGAACTACGTCACAGAAATAACACGGATATCACAGAAGGGTCCATAACGCCCATAAATATCCTTTGAATGCATAGTAAAATAGTATGTGCCAGTCGTGGGTAAATTACCCAAGGAAATATACATAGGCAGAGGTCTTGCTTTGATTATTTTCAGTTGAGTCCATTCAAATGTAGTCTTTGTGTTGGTGTTTGACACATAGAAAAACACATGAATGCTCTCCAAGACAGCACACCTGCTGTCCACATGGCTGACGTTAAATCCAAGGACCACACCTTTGGGGTTCAGCAGATTTGCCACACTGAGCTCCAGCTTCTGTGGTGGGAGGGTGCCTTTGAAGTCAGTCACCGTCTCTGGCAGTAAGCGGATCTTTGGCAGCGGGGGCAGCTGCACCTCCACCTCCCTGAGAACCTAGAAAAGGAGGCACTTCTGTTAGTCAGGTCAAACTGGAACAGCTGGAGCAACAGCAACAAAACTGAGGCATCATGCCCATGCTGATTACTCCATGCTGCTTTGGAGAATCACCTGCCACTGATGAGAAGAATTTTCTGCTTGCCTGCTGGGCTAAACCATTTTTTGTTGCAGTGTTTTAGGGCACCATAAATAGTTTTAGGAGTACATAGTGCTTTAGAGCCCTCATTTGTAGCTCAGTGGAAAAGCAAATCAGATCCTTTACCACTGACCTAAAAAATAGACTGTGATGGTTGCATATGATCACTACCCTTTACTTGTATATATTATGCTGCATCACAGGCTTGCCACACTTGTCATTTTAGGCTATTATGTATTTTCTCTTTGTGACAGTGTGTGCATATCTGAAAATAATTCTTCCTGTATTTGATCAAAAGAGCTCTTCTTCGTGAAAGCCAATTAATTTTTTAAAGAGGCCACAAACTATATCACAATTTCTATTCCTTGTCAACAGGCATTTCAGAAACTCCATGAACCAATTTAGAAATTAAATTTAATATGAACCAACTTGAAAGTGGGGGTTCTGACAAGGACTACAAGCCAACCACCAAGCCAGCTTCAGGGCTTTGCTTCTTCATGACAAAATGATCAAGGAAGCCTCCAAAAAAAAGACTCCCATCCATATCTGAACCTCAGGTTGGACTGGTTCAGGCTCCCCAAAGAGGAGCACATTCCAAGTACAACTTCTTTGCAATCACTTTCAAGAGCTGCACTCTTGACGTTTCTGGTTTCCTGTCTGTCTCGCCAAAGATCGAGAACTGGCACCGCCACTTGTGTGCAGCACCAAGGTCCTCTAGTGGCAAAACAGAGGAAGCACACCCTTGTTCTCACTGATGGGCATGCTATCCATACATTCCTTAACTGAAGGTTACCAATGGAGGCCAAAAAGCAGCCTCCTTTATTAAAGGAGATACTTTACATACTTCTCCAATTCTGGAATATTGTTTTTAGCCACATTTTCATTTTAGTAACCAGAACAATAAATTGCTTTACACATTTAAATCTAAATAGAATGGTA
The DNA here is from genome assembly GCA_030015325.1 of Cryptoblepharus egeriae. Classification (NCBI taxonomy): domain Eukaryota; kingdom Metazoa; phylum Chordata; class Lepidosauria; order Squamata; family Scincidae; genus Cryptoblepharus; species Cryptoblepharus egeriae. The sequence goes on from JAREYC010000012.1 coordinate 24,131,106, forward strand.
TCTTGCATTGCGAGGAACCAGGATTGCAAGTGTTTCGCAAAATGAGCAAAAATTTGTAAGAAATTCTGACTTGGTTAACGAGCAATGACTTGCAATACAGGTACAAATTTTATACAAAGGCAATTAGTTACCATGGTAACAAGGTAGGTAATGAGCTCCTCCAAAAGGAGCTAAATGCTCTCTATATATGTGTGTGAGTCAGAGACCCCGTGTGTGTGTGTTCTCCCTACCTGATGGGGGGCTGCGTAGCTGCAGCACCCCATCCACAGCTTCCCTGGCCAGGCAGGGGGCTTGGATGGTGGCCGCAGGGCTCCCCAGGTAAGTGCCTCCCTTTCTCCCCCCAGATCCCCACCAGCCTGCCAGTACCATCACCCCCCAGAACCCTCCACTAGCCCTGCCAGTAACCCCCACCCCCCCAGAAACCCCCACTAACCCTGACTGTACCCACCCCCCCAGAAAACCCCACCAGCCCTGCCAGTACCCACCCCCCCAGAAAACCCCCACCAGCCCTGCCAGTACCCACCCCCCCCAGAAAAACCCACCAGCCCTGCCAGTATCCACCACCCCCCAGAAACCCCCCACTAGCCCTGCCAGTAACTCCCATACCCCAGAAACCCCCCACTAGCCTTCCCAGTACCCCCTCCAGAACCCCCACCAGCCCTGCCAGTAACGCCCACCCCTAGGACCCCCTCATTAGCCCTGCCAGTACCCACCACCCCCAGAAACCCACACCTATAGTCCGGCCCCCAATAGTATCTGAGGAACAGTGAACTGGCCCCGTTTAAAAAGTTTGAGGACCCCTGAAATAATGGAAACTCAGGTGATTGGTTCCAGAACCCAAAAAATATTCATATAAAAATATTAACTGGATGTAAAAATGATAACAAAACACTGGAATTGAATTCAAAACATGCATTCAATGAAGTCTACATAAGTTGCAATCCTAAAGACACTTTCCTGGGAGTAAGCCCCATTTAATACAATGGGGCTTACTTCTGGGTAGACATGGTTAGGACCCTGCAATCTAAAACACTTTCAAAGTGTCTCCCCACTTTCTCCTTCTCTCCATCCTGAGCCTCTCTCTCCCCTGCTCCCTTCTGGCTAGCCCTGAGCCGCTTCCCTCTTCTCCACTGCTGTTCTCTCCCTCTGCCCAGTGGATGCCCGGCCACAAGAGGAAATGTACATCAGTGTTGCTTTTGCTATGGGCAGGCATGCTAGGCAGACCTGACGCTTTTTAAAAGGCTGCTGGCCAGCGTGTCTGTCCCAACTGCCAACAAGTTTGTTTGTTAGGTGAAGCAGAATCCTAGAGAAATTTTTGTTTGTTACGTGAAACATACTTTACGTGAGGCGTTTGTTACGTGAGGCACCACTGTATTTTTATTATTTGGTATTATATTACAGCATTACAGAATTAATTTTATATAAACATTTTTGGGTTGTGGAATCATCTGAGTTTCTATTCTTATGGGAAATTTGTTTTGATATACAAGTGTTTTGGATTACAAGCATGCTTCTAGAACAAATTATGCTCATCAACCAAGGTACAGACTGTAATTGGACATGACACTAATCAACTGCCTTACACCTAGGGCCTCCCTGTGAGATTGCAGTGATGTGAATCTGGCTGGACTGGGGATCAGGAACTACATACTTGGCAGTGACCCTGCTAACTGGCAAGAGGCGCTCTTTCAAGTGAGTGTTCCTTTTATTTAGCAGGAGGAAAGTAACTGGCCCTACACACCCCAGCAGTGTCTGTTCTAGTGGCTTCTGCTGGTGTTCTTTTGCTTTTTAGATTGTGAGCCCTTTTAGGACAGGGACCCATTACCTATTAATTAGCCATTATATTTTTTCATTTTCATTGTAAACCGCTTTGTGAACTTTTAGTTGAAAAGCTGTCTAAAATCAGAAAGGGGGACAAAGTGGAGGCACTGAAAGGGACAGAAAGGCCAGTAAGGAAGAAAGCACATAATCTCTACTTAGAATTCTATGATTCTAAGTAGAGATGAGGTGCTTGGGACTGAGCAGCAAACACAGGCAAGGTGGCAGGCAGTGGGGAAATGGTTCAGGTGAGCAGAAAACATAAAAGCCACAATATGCATCAAATCTCTAGTGACCTGTGGTGGGAATGAAGGAGGGATCTGTTCTAGATTGCCCAGGAGCTGGTTGTTGGAGGGAGCAGAACAGACTCCATTTGAGCATACCACAAGCCACCTCTATAGCCACAAGAAAGCAAAACCACATTTCTCAAGCTGGTTTCTTGCCCAGACTGAGGCCATATGTCCTTTCCAAACCCATATGATATAGGCCTACAGCCCTGGGAAGTAGTGAAGGGGGACAAAAATAACACTATAAAATAGCATTCAATAACATCCCTGCCCTAGATCAGAGCCACACCTGCTTGGTGTCGGCACCACCAAGCACCTTTGGCCCAGAACTTGCAGGGCTTGACACAATCACTATATCATGTGCAGTACCTCTATGGACGCTCGCAGGGGAGGGGCTTCTGGCGCTGGCTTTGCCTTGCTGGAAGTTTTCTTTTCCTCTTCTTTTTCCAATGCATGGAAGAGAGATTTTAAAACTATTTTAAACATAGCACTGCCAAAGTCCAGATTCCCTCACTGAACAAGTTGACGCTTCTCGAAATTGGGGTCAACAGCTCTGTCCCCTGCCATGCCCACTAATACACAAAAGCAACAAGAGACCTGAATCCTGATGCCCTCCCTTGCAACTAGCATTCAGAAGTAGCATACTTCTAAAATCAAGAGGTTGCATATACATCACAGCTTGTAACTTGGGATAGACCTTTCCTTCAAAAATTTGTCCAATCCCCTTTTAAAGGTATCTAGGCTAGATGCCATCATCACATGCTGTGGAAGGAGCTCTACAGACTAATTACACCACAAAACATGCTGTCCCATCACCTGGTTTACTGGTGCTATGTTGTTCCTCAGTCAAATCAATCACCAGCTCGCTCTGCAAGGAAGAGAAGGAATGGTAATAAAACCTGTTGTGAACTTGGGTGAGGTTTGTGCAGTTTTTCCTTTCATCAGTAGACTTGCTAAGATTGTTAGTCATAACAATACCACAACTAATCGAACTAATGAAGAATCATAGAAATTATAGAATTAGAGTTGGAAAGGACTTAGTAGGTCATCTAGTCCAATGCCCTGCCTGTAGCAGGAAATCCTCTGAGAGCTTCTGCGACAGGTGCTCGTTGAGCCTCTGCTTGAAGATCCCCAGTGAGGGAGAGTCCACCACCTCCCTTGGCAATCTGTTCCACTGCCGAACCACCCTCACTGTCAGGAATTTTTTCCTGATATGCAACTGGAATCTCCTTTCTTGCAGTTTGTACCCATTGGTTCTAGTTCTGCTTTCAGAGGTAGCTAAGAACAAATGAGCCCCTTCCTCCATATGACAGCCCTTCAGGTATCTGAAGAGGGCAATCATGTCTCCTCTCAGCCTTCTCTTCTCCAGGCTGAACATACCAAGTTCCCCCAACCTTTCCTTTTAGGGCTTCCCTTCCATCCCATGTAGGGCTTCCCTTCCATCCCATCCAAGAATTAAGAAATAATTAAAATGAAAAGAACATCTCTCTTTGGGCAGTCTAGCAGTTCTAATCATTTATGTCCCTGTGGCAGTCTTGAGACTCTTTGGATGAAATAAAAAAAGAAAGCCTTCCCTTTTCAGACAAACACTGGAAAATAAAATGGGAGGCAGAAGGAAAAATGGGAGGGGGGCATCTTAATGTATGCTGAGTGAGAAGGCCAGCAGAGCAGCAGGTTGTAGCAGCTATTGCTTTGGGATAACACAGCAATACCCCAAGAACCAGAAGGGTCTTTATGGGGTTGTTTCTGGAAGTTCAAGAGGCAGACAGCATGCTAAACGTTGTAGGTAAACATAAGCCGAACACAAGAGTGTTGCACAGGACTTCTAATTTCTTTGGAAACTTTCGACATCTGTGGCTTTGATAACTTACCTGAGCTGGAGCTTGAAATGAAGCACCTGCAACATCCTCAGCTTCTTCGTTCTGTTGAACATCTGCAAGGCAACAACAGAAGTGCAGTTTTAAAACTGACATTCCTTTCTCAAAGATGACTGCTTTTATTCCTGAATGGTTGCTGTGAGTAACACTTCTGCAATTATAACTAGACACGTAGTTGGTCCATTTAGTACTCAGGGCAGAAGTTAGTATGTCAACCCCAAAGTGAGGTCACTTTTGCAGATGATGCCAAACCTCCCCTTTTAAAAAAAAGGAAGTGAAGGTTTTTTAATGAAAGGTAGAGGCCCCACGCATCACCCCTTGGCTTGAGAGGTGAGGATGAGTGGCCACAGACAGCTACACAGTGGCCTCAGAGCAGCCAACAAATTCTAAAGCATTGCAAACATTAAAATAAAAAAATAACCAATACAGTGATGAACAGAAAGAGCACAAAAGCTGCCTGACACCAATGCCCATAGCAGCAGAGACTAATTCTGCTCAGAGATCCTCTGCAAGATTCAAGCCTGAAACTGGTGTCTGGATGCAGTGTTTGGGATTGTCAGGGTGGTGATGAGATGGTTCAATCAGCACTGCTGCTTTGGAGTCCCTGCTTCTGGTAGCTGGGTGCTGAATTTCTCTGGGCAAAGGCCCTTGGACCAGTGCCCTAGAGGTGAGCGGGCTCATTTAAGGCATCTTAGCAAAGTAGCCAGCCCACAGGGAATGTTCTGTCCAGTCCAGTAAGGAAATGAAGCCAAGAGAAAGTTACGCCCAGAATGTCCACCCAATTCAACAACAGATGAGGAATCCATGTCGTTGCACTTAGCATGTTGCACCACTCTTAAGATCAGAGGACTTCAACCCGCCAGAAGCCAGAATTGGTACCTGATCTGATCTGCTCTATGGCAGTGGTACTCAAAGTACCACTTTGTGGCATTGTGACCTCAGGTCAGGGTAGAGTGAGAGGGTTGTGGTCTCACATCCTTGAATCAGCTCAACAAAGTGGTCCTGCCACCAACTCAGAACCATGTTTTCCATGCTCATGGGTCCCCTGCCAAAGACCTCTGATCTAGCCTGAACCTTGAAGCCCCAGACCAGCCCTGGATCACTTCCACCATCTCCCACAGCCACCATTCACAGACACAGTCCAAGCATTAGCAAAGAATGGAAGCCTCAGCCAAGTCCCATTAATAAATACAGGGCAACCCACCCATGCTTGTTTGCTCACCAAAAACCTTTAAGGCATCCTCAAGTTGTGTGGTTGTTTGTATTGAAAAAAGACAGAGAGAAGAAAAGAATAGCCATGAGTTGTATATGCAGATTTCCCTGAATGCAGCTGGTTCAAATGTATATATATAATGGGAGCTCTCTGTACCTGGGACTTTAGCAACTGGCGTGCTTGGGTGGTGGTTCTCAGTGTCAACGTCAATGTACACAACATCGTCAGAGCTGAGAAAACAAGCATTAAGACAGGAATGACGGATGGAGCCTACCAGAGATATGCCAATCCATCACAGTGAGATTTAAAACCTAAATCCCGCCCCCTTTGATTCAATTTGTGCTCAGGTCTTAAAGGGTGGGCTTTTGGGAACCAACCAGTGTCTTTTTGGGATTCAGATCCTTTTTGATAAACAAATCAGTTGTGGCTGTACAGGAAAATAGAGAAGTTGGTGGGTATGTTATGCTAAGAGCTCTCATTTCACATTCCCCATGTCTTTGTCCCTTCTTTAAATAAAACATCTGCTATTCAAGTGATTGCAGCAGTGCAGAGAAACACTGAGTTTCTGAGTCTACACTTGCTCCTGAGAAAACTCCAGGTTCCCAAGTCACTCCTGGTTTCCCAAGTTGCCCATCCCTGGAGCTTACCCACAAAGTAGCCAGTTTGTGTTATGGCCCCTTGCATCCCACTGGCACTAACATCTCCCATCCCCATCTCTTATTCCACACCAGAAGTTCAACACCATTCAAGATGCACTTGCCCCAGACACAAGAATCAAGGATGTGAAAACATCTGGCCACTCAACATGTAATCAGAACATACAGGTTAAGTTTTAGCATCCACAAAGTTCCAGGAACCTATGTTGATGCCAAGTTTTGCTTTAAATAAAAACAATTAAAAGATACATTCTTTTTAGGCAATAGTTTTTTGTTTGTTTTTTTAAAGCCTCCTTGCTTGTGTTGCCATTGTAGGCAAGCAGTCAAAGGACACATGAGCTTCCTTTTGGGGGGTCTGGTCTGGAAGCACCACCACCTACAAAGAACTGCTTCACCTACTTTTCATCTTCTTCTTCATGTGAGGCCTTGCTTGAAGTGAGGCTTTCAGATGCTCCACGCAAGTCATTGCCATCAATTGAAGTTGTACTTGTTGGCAAAGTCTGGTCGTTTGTCTGGACAGAAAGAGACCTGGGGCAATTCAGAATCATATTGGCGGAATCTGAACTTGGAAGTTTTGCCTGATGTTGGAAAGGGGAAAAAAAATACAACAGCTGTGAAAAGCATCAAACAACTAGCACCAGCCTCCCTGATAGTCAAAGGAGATCCTCTGTCATTCATGCTCCCAGACAGACTGCAGGGTAATGTTGACTGCATTTGTTTTCTAGCCATTTCTATTTACTCATTTTATGACTATTACTCAAACAAAGAGCACAATCCTAACCATGTCTACTCAAAAGAAAGCCCCATTGTGTTCAATGGATCTTACTCCCAGAAAAGGGTCTTTAGGATTGCAGCCTAAGTTTTTGTATGGGCCCTGGGTATCAAATGACTTATCTGTGCCTCTGGGGTGTGCCTTCCTCTCCTGCTCTTTGTGGGCTGCCCAGGAGGATAGCTGTTGGCCTTGAGACTTGTGGGTATTTATTCACTGTACAATGACATAGGGTTCTTTAAGCACTAAAGTGCTGCGACACCCTAAACTCTACCTTTTGAGCCTTCTGGACTGCAATCACCCAATTCACACGTCTTTCCAGCTTGGATACTCTTTTCTGAAATTGGAAAACAGGTTTTTGTTACATCACAAAGTTCACCACAGCAACATTAACTGCACTGAAGCAACACTTGATAGACAGACCCACCCCACAAGGCTGGGATATTTTGTCCAGATCAATAGGTGCAAGTCAACTGCCTGCCTGTTGTCTCTTTTGCCTCCCTAGTGTCCTTCCTCTCTGCCTTGCATTGAATGCGTGAGCAAGGATAACATTAAGCAAAAGCCTGTCCACCTGCAAGTTCAACACCCCACCCATAACGCTGAAGCAAAAACCAGCCTTACTACACTTTTAACTGTGATTCTTTCATGCTTCTGTTGGCACTGGATGTGGTCAATTCTTTCACTTAAGTGCTGCAGTTTATGGTCCAAGGCTCCCATCACGACACTAAGATAATTATGAATTATAGGCTTGATCTAGGGCAAAGAACAAATAAATACCACATCCCTTAATGATAAGGATTTGTATTGGAAGATAGCAAAGCAAATGCTTCAAAACCCCATCGTGGCAGCTCATGAGAAGCCTTCCAAAGGAAAGTTGGTTTTTTTAATTCAAGCAAGACAGCTCGGACATGACAGCAGAGGTAGTTTAAAAACTCTGAACCCTGTGGACAGTAGTTCCCACCCACCTTTGAGGACCACCTTTGATCATTTGGCCTGCTACGGTATGATATTGGAGAGGGGTTACTAGCGGCGAGACGATCCCAAGAAATGAAGTGGGACGTGAGAGCTGAGAAGCAGGGAGGCAAATGCCATGGAGGACTCTGAAGGCAAAGAGGATCCTGTAGATCCAGAAGAAGGCTGGGTGCTGAAGAAAATATCAAAGGACCCCCTCCTATGATGAGCTCAGAGCCAGCAGCGTGGATTTCCCATGTCAGAAACTCCTGCCAGTTCTAAGCCACCATACAATAGCAGACCTGACTGCAGGGGTCTTTTTAGGGGGTAAACACCTGTGCGAAGTACTGCCACCTGTGCGAAGTACTGCTACTGCGAAGTACCAGCTCTTCTGTGGGGGAGTACTGGCACATGCACATACATACACACAGATGAGTACCTGTGAGTACCAGCACCTATTTTCCAGAAAGACAGCACTGCCTGATACCCTAACCTTACCCACCTGATTCTCTGGGGTTGTGCTGCCATGTGTGACAGCTCTGTCTGAGGCTTTCACCCGCTTAGAAGGGGCAGCTTCATCTCTTTCCGACATTCTCCTTTTCCTTGGAGCGTTGTCTTTGAGATTAAAACGGAAGAGGTTATCCAGGAGGATTTGGAAAACAGAAACAAATGTTAAAACACACATATGAAATATGTTCCAAAGTCATACTTGTACATAAGGCTGCTGTTCCCAAAATAAGCAGGCCACACAAAGTATTTATTTTGAAGTGACATAATGATTTGGGTCTATGGCTGATAGCCAGGCCAGGAACTGTAGTATGATTGCAATCCTAACCCCAGTTAGGCTGGCCTAAGCCCCAGAAGAAGTCCCATGCTGGCATGGGGATGACACAAAAGTGCTGAAAGGCACTTCTGCACCACTTCTGGGAGAGGGCTAGGCACAGACATGCACTTGCCTCCCAACATCATCATGGGAACGGAAGTCCAATGAGTTGTGCCAGCCTATGTTAGGCATTTGAAACACAACCTTGCTGAAAACAACTGCACCATTGTAGTTTCTTCCAGAAGTCCCTTGCATATCCACTTGGAAGTAAGTTCCACTTAGTTCACTGAGGGTTACTCCCAAGAAAGCGTGCATAGGATTGCAGCCTAAGGGTGCACTCTGTCTTTATAGGGGCAAGCAAAAGGATGGGAGAGCTGAAAGTTGCTACTATTAAAAAATAAACAAAGAAATCTTGGATAAATCAAATCAAAGAAATCAAAGAAATGCAATATTAGTAGGTAGCTGCAGCCTTACTTCTATCTGCCCTACCAGGAGATGCTGCTGGAGAGAACAAGAAACATTCTGAAAGCTAAGAGGAGGCCTACCACAGCAGGATAGTTCTTATAGGAAGGGCAGAGCCACCCCCTGCTCTGACAAAAAAACAAAAATAAACACAAACACCCTGGCTGCATCTTCAGGAAAGAGAAAAGTGGTAGAAGATCCACCTTTGAAATCCTAGAGAACAGTCTGTGTAGAGAACACAAGCTACATGGACTGAGTATTCAACTCAAAATACAAAGTCCTCTACAGTTCCTCCCCCCCCCCCCCCAAATATAACACTTTGTTTTGAGTTAACATTTTCCTGTGCTTGTCTCACCTGGAGGGTGTAGAATGATCTGGATAAGTGGAAAAGAGGGGCATGTTCTGAAATTCAACCTTTGGAACTTTAAATTTCATTCCTGGAACCCTTTAACCATGTTTAGTTATCTATACAATGGTCTATTGGCATCTGCTTCCAATGATCCCAGAAGCCAAGGATCCCTCCCTTGGACCAGAATTACCACAGGAAACAACTGCAGGGGCATTTGGGAAACATGACTGCAATTCATTCTGGAGCACAACAGGGAAAGTGGAGAAGGGGAAAATAGCATAATCTGGAACTGTTTTCTAGGAGTGCCAGAAACTGTCTTGCAGCTTGCAGTGCTATGGTAGGAAATGCTTTTTTATTTTTTAAAAACCACCTTTTAAAAATGGATTTCACTATCCATTTTTTTGGCATTCACATGGCCCAGGAACAGAATGCCTGCAGATGCCAACGGCCCGCTATCATCTTTTTTAAACCACCACCAGCAGGCTTACCTAACTGTACAGGAGAATCTATAATTTCTTGATGAGAATGAGATGTTAATGAGATGTCAAGTTCTTCTGCATGACTCTGGTCACCAAGCAGAGATTCTCTTCTGTCCTGTTCATTACTGTCCTTTGGAGCCGGATGGAGCACCACATCTAAGCGCACCTCCACAGGCATTTCAGATTCTGAACAAGAGTCCATGTACAGCTGGCACAGGAGGTCCTGCAAAGCCCCAGCACTCAAAAATTCTTCAGTGGTGTTCACTCCTAAGTGATTTGGTCTCTCATCACTGGTGCCGCTATTGGCAGTCCTTTCCGGCTTATGGGCACACCTCATTTGCTTTAGCATCTCCATCTGCTTTCGGCTAGATGGAGGCATGGTCTTCCTTGCAAAAAGAGGCTTTTTGCTGGTGCCTGGATCCATTTTTACACCCCTAAAATAAATAAATAACAAACACCTCAATTCACCTCTGAAAATTATTTTCATTTTTTTTAACTGCAGAGTCTGTTGCACTTTCAAAACTCAAGGTATAACAAGAAATAGTGTGTCTGAGAAACACAAGTCACAAACATACCACATCAACAGCCAGTGTCATGAAAAGGGGTGGAGACTCCCAGCGACTGCTCATTATTCCAAAGCAGTGAAGCATAGTGCCAAGCATAGTGTCACTCCTTTCCCATCCCTCACTCTTTCAACAGGTTTCAATCCTCCAAGTTCATGAGACAAGATCTGGTATATTGAGTTTATTGCCACCAGCTCAAGAGATCCAGTTCTCAGAACCTGTACACAGGTTTTCCTCATAAAATGTATACAAAATTTATACATTAACTCACAACTGGTGCATACATTTACTTTATAAAATGTACGTTTACCTCGTAAAACGTATGTAGCATGTAACCTCATAAAAACTTAACATGTACACATTACCTCATAATTTGTGTATACATTTACCTCATAAAATGTTACACTACCTCAAAATCAGTGTACACAAGTTTTACCTCATAAAATGTATACGTTTCCTCATAGTGTATGTTTACTCAGGTGTTCACCTCAAAATCTGTACACAAGTTTTACCTCATAAAATGTATACGTTTCCTCAGAATTACCCTACAATCCAGAGTAACTACGGGAGCACATAGGAGACATTACGTGCACTCGTAGTTACTGCACCACCTAGTGAAAACCTATGGGAAATTTATATTGCAATCCAGAGTAAATTGTTCTTACACCGGAGCAAGGACTCCCCATAGTTACTCTGGATTGTGCCCTTAGTGTATATTTAGTCATGTGTTTACCTCAAAATCTGTACACAAGTTTTACCTCATAAAATGTATACGTTTCCTCATAATTAGTATATATGTTTACTCATAAAATGTGTTTACCTCAAAAAATGTATACATTTCCTCAAAATTAGTGTATATGTTTACTCATAAAATGTATGTTTACCTCAAAAACTGTGTGCTCAAGTTTACCTCATACTGTTGTATACTGTTGTCGCACATCTCCCACAGGTGATGATACACAGGCAACATATACGTTGCCTCATAATTTGTGTATACATTTACTTCATAAAATGTTACATTACCTTGTATACATAAATTTGTATACACAAAATACAAATTTGTGTACATAAAACATAATTTGTATACATAAAACATGTCTACATTACCTCATATTTTGTGTCTACCTCATGAAATGTATGTTTACCTCATAACATGTATACATTACCTCACAATTAGTGTATACATTTACCTCAATACCTCAAAATCTGTGTACACAACAAGTTTACCTCATAAAATGTATAATTACTTTATAATCTGTATATACAACAGATTTACCTCATAAAATGTATAGGCTTTAGGCTTTATATATATATATATATATATATATATATATATATATATATATATATATATATATATATATAAACAAACATGTTTGCCTCATATGTTTACCTAAAATTCTATGGGGCAATAATTTATGAGGCAAACTCATGCTCTGAAGTAATTCCCGCGCGGGCGGGGTAGCGCGCGCACCTCTCCACACCTCACCCCCTCCCTTCACTCACAAGGCCTTCTGCGCAGGCGCAGCACCACCATCAACAGCACCCCGTGGAACGTTCGGCCCGCCAAGTGGGGCGCGTGGGAGGGGGGAGGATTGGGAAGGATGCGCGCGACCCCGCAACTCCTGTCCTGCGGGGGCCCACAGGTCAGAGGGGGGAGGTACGCCCAACACCTGTGACGTCGCTTCTCCCTTCTCGCGCCGGGCAGAGGAGTATCTCTCTGGAACAACCAATCAGAAACGAGAATCCACCAGCCAATCAGAAAGCGGCAACAGCCCGCCTCTAGTTGCAACTGAGCAAATGTTCCCTGCCTTCGGGGATGTGAAAGTGGGCGGAGCGAGCAAACGATGCGCTGTCCAATCACTGAAGAGGGGTGTGGCTTAGGCTGATTGCTACTTGGCAGCTGCAGACACTTGAACAGCTGAACACGCATGAACGTGTGAATGCGCATAGACACGTGTATAGTAGGAATATCATATTAAGGGCTGCTGAATGCACGTAATCCTTGGCAATCTCCCTGGGAGTAAACCCCATTGGCTTGGCTGGGACTGACTTCTGAGTAGACATGCAGGGCATGGGAGTCCAAGGCTGCAGCCCCCTGCAAACCTCCCTGGGAGTAAACCCCATTGGCTTGGCTGGGACTGACTTCTGAGTAGACATGCAGGGCATGGGAGTCCAAGGCTGCAGCCCCCTGCAAACCTCCCTGGGAGTAAACCCCATTGGCTTGGCTAGGACTGACTTCTGAGTAGACATGCAGGGCATGGGAGTAAACCCCATTGGCTTGGCTGGGACTGACTTCTGAGTAGACATGCAGGGCATGGGAGTAAACCCCATTGGCTTGGCTGGGACTGACTTCTGAGTAGACATGCAGGGCATGGGAGTCCAAGGCTGCAGCCCCCTGCAAACCTCCCTGGGAGTAAACCCCATTGGCTTGGCTGGGGCTGACTTCTGAGTAGACATGGGAGTCCAAGAGCAGGGCATGGGAGTCCAAGGCTGCAGCCCCCTGCAAACCTCCCTGGGAGTAAACCCCATTGGCTTGGCTGGGGCTGACTTCTGAGTAGACATGCAGGGCATGGGAGTCCAAGGCTGCAGCCCCCTGCAAACCTCCCTGGGAGTAAACCCCATTGGCTTGGCTAGGACTGACTTCTGAGTAGACATGCAGGGCATGGGAGTCCAAGGCTGCAGCCCCCTGCAAACCTCCCTGGGAGTAAACCCCATTGGCTTGGCTGGGGCTGACTTCTGAGTAGACATGCAGGGCATGGGAGTCCAAGGCTGCAGCCCCCTGCAAACCTCCCTGGGAGTAAACCCCATTGGCTTGGCTGGGGCTGACTTCTGAGTAGACATGCAGGGCATGGGAGTCCAAGGCTGCAGCCCCCTGCAAACCTCCCTGGGAGTAAATCCCATTGACTTGCAGGCCCCAAACAAGGTAAGGAGTGATTTTTTAAAAAATGTAGGGCAAGGTACTCCAAAAGTCCAGATTTTCAATGGAATATCCAGACTTTTGGAGGACCTTGTACTACATTTTGAGGTCTAGCATATGGTCACCCTGCCTATGAAGTCTACTTACTGTGCAATCCTAAAGACACTTTCCTAAGAGTACGCCCCATTTAACACAATGTGGCTTATTTGTCAGGAGACATGGTTAGGAGGCTGCATGGAGGATAGGGAGCTTACCTGGGCTGCTGCTGGAGGCCGGTGGGGGCATTTGGGGGGCAGTTAGAGGCAGAAGCGCACTGGTTGTCAGCCCTTTAAAACAGGCTCCATGCTGAATAGGCTGCCTAGCACACCACTCATTAGGAAGCAACACTTCCTGTTACTCCATGTGCCTGCCTTTCATGTTCCCAGATGACCTGGCCAGGTCGCTCTCAGGTTGCCTGGGGCTTGTTATGTGAAGCGGGCTTGGTAAGAGGAACACACTCCCAATGGGTATTTGTGCTTGTTATGTGAATCACTTGTTACGTGGGGCACTTGTTATGCAAGGTACCACTGTACAAAGAAAAATTAAGCAAATTAACCTGCACAATTCTCACCATGTCTACTCAAAAGTAAGCCCCATCTGTGTTCAATGGATCTTACTCCCAGGAACACTTTCCTGGGAGTAGGCCCCATTGAATACAGTAAGACCTACTTCAGAGTAGACATGCTTAGAACTGCATTGTTAGAGCAGAATCTTAACTGTCTACTCAAAAGTTAGCCCCATTGTTTTCAGTGGGCCTTACTCCCAGGAAAATATATTTTAGAGCACAATCCTAACCATGTCTACTCAGAAGTGAGCCCCATTGTGTTCATTGGGTCTTACTCCTGGGAAAGTGTCTTTAGGATTGCACATAGGCTGCACTTTCCCAGCAGTAAGACCCATTGAACCCAGTGGGGCTTACTTTTGATTAGACATGGTTAGGATTGTGGTCATAGTCTCTTAGACTCCCATCTGCCCCCTTACACAAGACTGAGCCTCACTGATCATAGGGCTTACTTCGGAGTACACATTACTAGGCTAGTGTCTCAGGAAAGGCTGAGTGGAGCATCGTAATCTGCTGTATCCCAGCCTGGACTAACTGTTGGTGTCCAGTAATTGCTGCCTGGTGCCCATTGCCCTGTGCCAATGGCTGGTGCTCAGGGCCCACAAATCTTGAAATTTTACTCCTACAGTGACAGATAAATTCTGCTAATCTGTCATAAGAACATAAGAAGAGCTATGCTGGATCAGGCCAAAGGACCATACAGTCCAGCTTCCTGCATCTCAAAGTGGCCCACTAGGTGCCCCTGGAAGCACACAGTGAGACCTGTATCCTGGTACCCTCTTTTACATCTGGAATTCTGAGGCAGCCTCTCTAAAACCAGAAGGTTGCACAGACCTATCATATCTTGTAACCTGTGATGGACTTTTCCTCCATCAATCTATCCAATCCTTTTTTAAAAGCCTCTAGGCCAGATGCGTCACTACCTCCTATGGCAAGGAGTTCCACAAATTAATTACATGCTGGATAAAGAAATATATCCTTTGTTCTAACACTCCCAATCACTCTGTTTTACTAGATGTTCTCTGGGAAAGGGGGAAAGAACTTTTGTCTATCTGTCCTGTCAGTCCCATGCATAATTTTGGATGTCTCAACCATATTCTCACTTTATATTCTAATAGCACAATCCTAACTATGGCTGAAATCCTAAGGACACTTTCCTGTGTGTTAGCCCCATTGAACAAAATGGTGTATTTGAGTAGACATGGTTAGGATTGCATTCATCGTCTACTCAAAATTAAGCCCCACTATGTTCAATGGGTCTTACACTCAGGAAAGTGTATTTAGGATTGCAGCCTTAAAGCAGGCCTCCGTCAGTCTTGAAAGACTATGGTATCGTGCTCGGTGTTGCATATGCTGCATGTGAAGCACGAAAGCCTGGGTTGGATTTTTATGGAGGATAGGCTGTTACCCAAGCAGCAAATCCCCCCTCTCCACGCCACTGAATTAGTCCAAAGGAAAGGCAGAACCGATACGACTGGATCCAGCTGGCGTTGCAGAGCTGGGCTAAGGACAGGAGCTCACCCTGTCTTGTGGGGCCGACCCGGGTCTTGAACCCTGGCCTGCTGGTTAACAGGCACAGTGTCTTAACCGCTTGCGCCACCCACAGCCTTAATATTGCAGCCTTAATATAATATAATATAATATATAACATATTCAAGTACCTTCTATTGGTGTAATTGTGTGTAGAATGGGGACTAACATATTTCTGATGTCTTAAATCTATCACCAGTCAGTTTTGCTGTACAACCCTGGGCATTATGGGGAGAGGGAACCTCTTTCAATCCACAGATTGCCAAGGGTGGTGGTGGACTCTCCCTCACTAGGGATCTTTAAGCAGAGGCTCGACGAGCACCTGTCGGGGATGCTCTAGGAGGATTTCCTGCTGCAGGCAGGGGGTTGGACTAGATGACCTACTAGGTCCCTTTCAACTCTATGATTCTATGATTCTAAACCTCAGTTGCGTCCATATTTTGTGGCCTATCTTTTAATTTAAAAGCCCTAAGCATTATAGCATACCAACCTTGGCTGTCTTTTTCTGCATTACATGCAAAGCATCCAGACGTGGGCATGTGGGACATGTCTCCTGCTGCTATTGCTGCTGCTGCTCCTCCTCTTCCATGGTTTCCCGCAACCCCCTGTGCATCTACATGACATCTGCAATCTACTTAATTGGCTGTATAACTTGGAGCAAAAACTGGTTGGGGTTGGTGTGCCTCTCCCTCTAGAAAACCGCACCAGTCTTGCTTCTCTCTAATTAAAAGGCAAGGGAAAGTGATCTTGCCTAGTGATTTGAAATGTCCTTGGGTTAAACAGTGGCTGGGGGGGACGCACACAGATTGGACGTTGTACCCCCAGACAGCATGAGGGTGCAATGTTGCAACTTTCAACCTACAAATCTGGTGCCCCATCCAAAATCCTTTCACCTTTTCATTTTCTTCCTTTATCGGACCAACATTCCTACTGTCATGAGTAGTGAGGATTGAGTGTGACGTGAGTAAGGGCATGAGTAGTCTAGTAAGGGATTACAATGCTTGCAGGATCAGCTGGGTGCATGGAATAAAAAACAACACACCAGAAATCAGTTTTTTTTAAAAGGAGAAAAAAACTTTATTAATAAAGCAATGTTTCTGAAACTGTGGATCAGGACCCTCTAGGTGGGCTGTGAGGCATTCAGGGTGGGCTCCATATCAATGTGCATTTTAAATCTATTACAGTAAAACCTTGGATTGAGAATAACTTTGCTTGAGAATGTTTTGCAAGTCAAGCAAATGTTTCTAATAAATTTTAACTTGATTCACAAGTGACTTCTTGATAAACAAGCAAAAAAAATAGTCCTGGCTGGGATATAGTTGGTTTTGGCCAGGGTGACCATACAGAATGGAGGACAGAGTGACTGTACCTTTAACCATTGCATAAAAGAGGGAATTTAGGCAGGTGTTGCTTTTTAAACCCCTCTATGAGCTAAACCTGCCTCAATTCCCTCTTCTATGCAATGGTTAAAGATACAGGCAGTCTGCCCTCCATTCTAGATGGTCACCCTGGTTTTTGGTGCTCCACCAACACCTCCTCATCCTCTCCTAAAAGATCAGACAACGCCAGGGTGACCAGACCTCTGGATTTCCCCAGAGGTCTCCTGCAAAACCCACTGCCTCCCTCTGGGAAGGGGGAAGACCCCAGAGCTTCTACCCCTCTTATGCATACTGGCCTCAAATGAGCACATTTTAGTAGAATAATTTACATACCTGTCATGCATACTGGCCTCAAATGAGCACATTTGAAAAAATAATGTTGAAGTCCCTTGTGTCTTTGAAAGCATGTTTGGGATTGAATCATGCATGTTAAAAGATTTTCAGTTTTAAAAGTCTTGAAATTAAATTCAGGAAAGCAATACACATATTTCTGCTTTATTTTACCATCTCCTACATTTGTTTTTTGGGTGTCCTAAAATTTTTTTAGCGGGTAGGAATTTTGGCCTGGGGGGATAGGAATCCTGGACTTGGGGTTCAGGAATTTTGGGTTTGGCATCTGGTCACCCTGGATACCTAAGCATGTCGACTCTAAAGTAAACCTATTATAATCAGGCCCTTACACAAGGCTCACTTGTGTGTAAAGGGAGTAGACTGGAGCCTGAGAGACCTGAGAAACCCTAAAAACAATTTCCTGGGTGTAAGACCAATTGGGACTTACTTTTGAGTAGACATGTTTAGGATTGTGCTCTAAGTGCAGGTTAATTTGTTCTATTTTTCCTTTATAATTTATATTTTATTTATTATTTTGTATTCATTTTATGTGAATATTTTTGAGTTGTGAAACAAATTGTTTGTGTTTCCATTATTTCTTATGGAATAATCTGCTTTAACGTACAAGTGTTTTGGATTACAAGCAGGCTTCCGGAATGAATTGGATCCTTCTGCAGGATTCAGTTATTCTAATTCTTTCTGGCAATAGATGGAGCTCTCAAACAAATCTTCAGCATTAGGGATCTTCCATCTTTTCAATAGGAATCAATTTGGGGAAAAGGTCCCTGTTGTTTACTGCCAGCTCTTTGCATCACCGTTTTTGTTTCATTCCCAACTTGGCCTTTTTCTATTGTGAGTTGCTAGAGATAATGGTCATTCTGGGGGAGTCAGCCCCTTTCTTAGAATCTCTAAACATTCTTTTTTAGGATCTCTAAAAGTCTAAAAATGTCTGAGGATAGGGTATCATCCAACAGTCTTATGATGGTGAGGCACATTGTGTACACACATCCTGTGATCTGTGCCATCCTATGATGGGTCATCTTATGACCCGTCGCTTCCAGGGTCCCCTCCAGGTTGCATATGGAGGTATTCCAAGAGACTGAGACAACACATGGCCTCTCCGACCCTTCTAATGCCTCTGGAAAGCCATTCTTTCTGACTGCTTCTGATGCTTCCAGTCGTCCTTAGGACTTTTGGTTTCAACCAGTACTTTATAGGTCCTTCTGCAGAATGCTGGCAAGTTTGCAGCATTAAAACAGCATAATCTTTATGAATAGGATTGCTATATATCCCCCAAAACAGGGACAATCCCGATATTTGGAGATTGTGTTCACATACTGGCAAAAGGGGCAGAGGTTCCTGTCTCATGTGGAAAAGAATTATGGCAACACGATTTATGGACCTATTCCACCCTTTATTGCAGTTTACCTTCTTTTCACATCTGTACCTGTTATGGTGAAGTGCTTTTGGGTAAGGCAAACAATGCATTTCAAATCCCTACCCTCAGCTCTGCTGATGTGGAAGGGGAAAAAAAATCCCATTTTGCATTAAGGTTCCCCCCCCCCTTAGGATCCCAAGGGGAGGATTGGGTCGTTCAGTGGAATCTGATTAGACAATGGCATCACTTCCTGAGCTAATAAGGGATTTGGTGTCACCCAGAGAAGAAAACAGTCTGAATTACTCTGCATGATCAACGTGGCTCCTTCGGTGGCTGCCTGCAAAGGCTGTTTCTAAGTGGCTGATAGGACCTGAAGGATGGATTGTAAGATGAAACCAACCCCTTTTGCAGTGGGGTGTTAGTTTTGGGGGTTAAAACCAGAGATCCAAAGGCCTCGCCTTTCCTTTTTTAAGTTTTTCCTTTTCAGGTTTTTTTCTACCTGCTGTTTGTAACCAGTGATGGGCTTCAAAAAAATTAACAACCGGTTCTCTGCCCATCTGGCAGCCACTTTTAAATGGCTATTTTTAAACTTTTTATGTCCTGTCTCTCATTAACAACCGGTTTTATAGAGTAGGTGCGAACCTGCTGGAGCCCACCATGGTTTGTAACCCCCTAGAGCAGAACATCATTTGCAAAAAATAGCATTTGCTTAATCTTTAGTTTTAAAGATGTTAACCCAACTCTGGTATTCTCCTCCACCTTCCTAGCAGAGTCCTTGTTTAATTTTGGATCGGTAAATTGGGCAGTGAGGGGAAAAAATTGTCAGGAGAGACCAATTCCACGATGTAAAGCCTATGAATAATTTGTGTGACACTCTGCAGTCTGAGAACGAAACTGTCCAATGACCACTTAATGAAATTCCAGACATGTCTTCTGGTAGTGAGAAGGGAATATTGATAGCAGTGGGGAGAGGTCCTTCTGTGTTGATCACAGACATCAGGTTCAGTATTCTGCTAGGTTTTAGGAAATTCTGGAAATGGACCCAAACCAGGAAGCAGAAAATGTGCAATCCTAACCTACTTTGGCACAACTCATTGGTCTTCCTGTTCCTGTGGTAATGGAGGGAGGTAAGCGCATGTCTCTGCATACCTAAGAGTGGCACACAAGTGTTTTACAGCACTTTTGTGACACCCTCAGGCTAACGTAGGACTTATGCAGGTGCTTATTTCCAGGGGTCACTGGAGGTTAGGATTGCAGCCTAAGTAGTCCAGCTACTCATTCAGAAGGTGCACTGCTTTTGATGGCTGGTAGTTGATGAGTCTTGGTAATATAAACCAGATCTCATGATTGACACTTCTCATTTCCTGTGTTCTAGGAAGAGGACTGATTTTCACACCAATTTTTTTTATAAGGAGAGTTGGAGATTTTTTTTTCCTGTGGTTTTTTTTAACAATATACAACAATCTGGCGCTGATCTGGTTCTGATTCTTAAGGTGTGCCTTAATGGCACTTTTACAACAATCAGTACAGCTGGAGGGCAAGTGCTGACAGTATAGGATCAGATCCTGAGATATCAGGCATGGAAGTATTTGAAGACTGAAGGTGCAATCCTGACCAAATTTTGAACACTGTGCCAGCGTGACAGTACGGCATGTGCTGTATACTGTGCCAGTATGGCATGTGCTGCATCCTACAGTTGGGAAGCAGTCACAGATGCCTCCTCAAAGTAAGGCAATGTTTATTCCCTTACCTCAGTGTTGTATTTATTGCCCTAATGCCAGTGCTAGAAATTTGGTTAGATTTGCAATTTGGTTAGATTTGGCTTCAGAAGGTTCTCACAGGTTCTATAGAACGCTTTGCTAATGAGCACCTGGTTCTGAGAAGTGGTTACTAAAGGGACATAAAATATGTTGTTAATTTAGGTTATTAGGACACAGAACCTGTTGTTAATTTATTTGAATCCCACCACTGATTTGCACCCTATGGTGTTCTGCAGTGTTGTCAGTCACCTTAAAGCAAGCAACAAAACTTGGGGGCTGTCTTCAAAACATTGATGTCCATCTCCTCTTCTTGCAGTATCCTATACTGTTTCTTTCTAGGCGCACACTTATCCAGGTAGAACTCTAGTCTCCATCCCCACCTAGGTTACTTGGCGCGTACAATAGCTATCAGCTGCCATCTGCCTCAAGCCATAGTGCCAATGACTTCTAACCCCTGTGCCAGCTGGGAAACAGGTTTTGTTAGCAGCGAAACACTTCGGAAGGCGTATCTCCTTTCCCTGGATGTCTATAAATACAAAAGACCATTTGGAGACTCTTCCGAGTTCATCGGTTTCACTGCACTGATAGTTTCCCTTCTCTTCCCACGATATTTTTTTTCATTTCCTGTTGAGTAAGGCTGTTGAACACAGACCCTGCTGTGCCATTTCAGAAAGGCCACATTAAACTTGCATTTGCTGGATATCGGATCTCTTGTCCATCTCTAGAAAAGGAGCCCTGCAGGGGTACTGTCAGGTTCTGCAGGGGGTTAAAACATTATTGATGTATCTCAAGGAGCGCACTGAATTCCTTCTTCTGCACAGTTCACCTCTGCCAGTGTTTAACTAACAGACTGGAACGAAACTTTCAGTGAACCCCAGAGAATTATCCATTGCGCTTCAATGCAAGCATGGCTTGTACATGGATTTAACACATGTGCGGGGGAGATAATTAGAAAAGTCTCTCCGAGGGGAGTCTTCAGCAGATTATGCCAAGGGGAAAAGGATCTAGCATGTGCTGTGCATATGGCCAACCCAGGACTTATCAAACACCCTTCCTTGTGTATGAGGGCCAGATGAGGAGTAGTGGTTAGAGGAGAAGATTGGAGCTATGATCTCCATAGTCATAAAGCTCCTTGGGTGACTTTGGGCTGGGGTTGCCATATGTCCTGAAAAACAGGGACAATCCTGATTTTGGGGGATTGTGTTCACATATTGGCAAATGGGACAGAGGGTCCTGTCCCAATTTTGTGGAAGAGAATTCTGGCAACCCCACCTTGGGCTAGTCCCCATGTCTGTCTTGGTCCAACCTAGGCTGTTGTGAGGATCATGTGTGCGTGCGTGTGCAATAAAAGCCCACTTGCTGACTTTATGATTCTATCTTAGATGCCGAGTTTCTCTTTGTGTTTATGGTTTGGCAGCCAGCCCATACTTTCTTCTTGTCTCCAAGCACGTTCTGGGCAACGGGCCCTTGTCGCTGTTTTCTCTGGGGGCTTGTGATGTTGCCATGAACGTTGGAGAAGTGAGAACCGCATCCGACCACTCAGTAGCCAGCCATGGGGGCTTGTGTTTAGAAGCCCTCAGTCAGATCCCTGGCAACTCCATGGATGTTAATTTCATTTTTGGAAATGTTTCTGCTGCCCTGGGCTGACTCTCAGTAGAGACTCTGAGGGCAGCATACAAATTAGAGCCTTAAAAGGCATCTGCATGGGATTAAAGAAATAGCTAGGTCTGGGATTCTGAGTGGCACGTTTGGCCTCTCTGTGGTGTGTCTAGGAATTGGAGATGCCCCCTGGAAGGCCAAAAGAAACTAATTTCTCTCCTCCCCAGGGAATCCTTTTTCTCACCAGGAGAAGGTGACAGATCCACTGAAGAGGATAGTTGCTGTCTTGGATAAAGGGTCAGGAAGAGACAAATTAGCAGAGGGTATTAATTTATTCCCGTGATTTTAGGCAGGCAGGAAGCACAGGATACTTGCCAGACTCTCATTGGCACATCTTAAGGATTTTTTTAAAAAAGGAACATGAATCAGTTCCTTTTAAAAAAAGATATTCTTTAATTTGTGGCTTGGAAAAGGCGCTGATGATGACAACATTGATAGAGCCATTTGGGGCTGAGCTCACTGAGTAAGTGTCAGACAGTGCCATGTTGGTAAAACTCAGAGCAAACTGCAGTGGAGTAAAGGTGTTATTAGGTGGCAAAGGCAGTGTGGTGCAGTGGTTAGTATGCTGGGTTTTGTCCATCAGCCATGATGCTTCGAGGGTGACCTTGAGGCAGTCTTCTTAGTTACCTCCTGGGCCTATAGTGAGGTTTAAAAGGGGGCACAACGAGGCATATATGAAAGGCTGAGCTCCTTGGAGGAGGGTAGGATCTAAATGTGAAAAAATGAACAAACTGATGAGGAACCAGAAGCAATAGAGAGGAAATAGGAGGGCTTGAGCTGTGATCTGTGGGCTGAGAAGAGGGAGTGAGGTTAGGGTTGCCATATGTCCCAGAAAACGGACTATCCTGGTTTTCAGGGACTGTATTCACATACTGGCAAGTTTGACAGGGGGTCCTGTCCTGTCCTGGTTTTGTGGAAGAGAATTATGGCAACCCTAAGTGAGGTGGTAATGAGGTTGATCATACATCATAGAATCCTAGAGTTGGAAGGGAACCAGTAGTTCATCTAGTCCAACCCCCTGTCTGTAGCAGAAAGTCCTCCTAGAGAATCTCCAACAGGTGCTCATCGAGCCTCTGCTTGAAGACCCCCTGTGAGGGAGAGTCCACCACCTCCCTTGGCAATCTGTTCCACTGCTGAACCGCCCTCATCCTCAGGATTTTTTTTCTGGATATCCAGCCGGAATCTCCTTTCTTGCAGTTTGTACCCGTTGGTTCTAGTTCTGCTTTCAGAGGCAGCTGAGAACAAATGAGCCACTTCCTCCCTATGACAGCCCTTCAGGAATCTGAAGAGGGCAATCATGTCTCCTCTCAGCCTTCTCTTCTCCAGGCTGAACATACCAAGTTCCCCCAACCTTTCCTTGTAGGGCTTCCCTTCCGTCCCACTGATCATTCTTGTCACTCTCCTCTGGACTTGCTGGGGCACCCCTCTCAAAACCTACCTCCAGGTTGACACAGAACCATTTACTAAAACCCGTTGAGCTCGGCCATCAAGCTAATTGCAGATCCACCTTACAATTGCCTCGTCTAGCCCATATTTTTCCAACTTCCCAATTAAGATATCATGTGGGACCTTGTCAAATGCTTGGCTGAAGTCAAGATAAATGACCTCCACAGCATTGCTACTGTCCAGTAAGCTCATAACCCGATCAAAAAAGGAAATCAGATTTGTCTGGCAAGATTTATTCTTGATAAATGCTGGGTTGTTTTGATCACCGAGTACTTGTCTAGATGTGCACAAATTGTGTGTTTTATGATTTGTTCTAATATCTTCCCCGGGATTGAAGTCAAACTGACTGGTCTATAATTTCCTGGGTCTTGTTTTTTCCCCTTCTTAAAGATTGGGACTACATTCGCCCTCTTCCAGTCCAGGCACTTCTCCACTCCTCAAGGATTTTTCAAAGATGATCGACAGAGGCTCTGCAAGGACATGTGCCAGTTCCTTAAGAACTCAAGGATGCAGCTCATCCGGTCCAAATGGCTTGAATTCATTTAGGCCAGTTAAGTGGTTACAAACCAGTTCTCTGTCAATCATAATCTGCTGGTCTGTACCATCCATGTTACCATTACCTCTTTGGGGATGCAAGCACATCCTCACATCAACCAATGATCCCGCACCCCCATTTGCACAGCCCTCCTTCCGAGACTAGACGGATGCAAAGTAGGAGTTGAGCAGCTCTGCCTTCTCCTGGTTTCCATCTTCGTCCATCTTTGTCCAGGAACAGCCCCACCCCCTCATCTCTCCTCCTGTTCCTTTGGGCATAACTAAAGAAGCTCTTTTTGTTATCCTTGACTCCCCTGGCCAGCCTCAGCTCATACTGAGCTTTAGCATTCCTGACCCCCTCCCTACAGGACCCGGCTATCTGCCTATACCCGTACCTGGTAATCTTCCCAGTCTGATGTTGTACTTATTTATTTATTTAGGAAAAAAATTGATGACAATTTTGCCTTAGAGGACATCCCTTCCATGCTCAGGGTTGAGATTTTCCACCATGAACATCATCCATCGGCATGCAGTCCTTTTCTCCCAGCACAGAGGCTCCGAGATTCCCTACTGCAGGCTGCTTGCTGTCATTTTGGATGGGAAACTTCTCTGGATTCTTGCTCAAGATCTAGGTCAGACGCTGATTCAAGTGTAATAATTTATATTAAAACTAGGGCAGGGGGAAAAACACACGCATACACACTTGCATACCGCCCCGCGATGCAGACATCTAAATATAGATGAAATGAAATGCATCACAAACAAGAGGTCTTGGTAAAGTCCCAAATTGTGGAATAAAACTTGGATTATCTCCCTCACTCCTAACACATACCAATTGTGTTTCAGCACTATCGAACAAATGAAACTGTGCGTTCCACAGCCAGGCAGAGCCAGCAGCATCGATCCTTCTGTCCCAGTACTGTCAGTTCAGCTGGTAATAGTTCTCAGTGCTGTCTGTCTGTCTGTGTCTGCTGTATTTATATACTAAAAAGTTCACAAAGCAGTTTACAAGGAAATGAAGAAATTAATAGCTAATTAATAGCCAATGGGTCGCTGTCCCAAAAGGGCTCACAATCTAAAATGCAAAAGAACACCAGCAGAAGCCACTAGAACAGACATTGCTGGGAGTGTGTAGGGGCAGTTACTCACCTCCTGCTAAATAAAGGAGGAATACCCACTTGAAAGAGTGCCTCTTGCCCAGTTAGCAGGGGTAGGAGATAGAGGTAAGTTAGCAGAGGTGCTATTGGCTCCTCTTAGAAGCTGAACCTGGGTGTCTAATCATTGGCATCCATCAGTCTCAAAAGACTATGGTATCATGCTCAATGCTGTATGCGAAGCACAAAGGCCTAGGTAGATTAATATGGAGGATAGGCTGTTACCCAAGCGGCAAATCCCCCCTCTCCATGCCACTGAAATAGTCCCATGGAACAGCAGAGCTGATATATTTGGTTCCAGCTGCGTCCCAAAACTGGTCTAAGGATAGGAGCTCACCCTGTCTTACCAAGACCCAGGTCTTGAACCCTGGCCTACTAGTTAACAGACACAGTGTCTTAACCACTTAGAATTATAGAATTATAGAGTTGGAAGGGACCTAGTAGGTCATCTAGTCCAACCCCCTACCTGCAGCAGGAAATCCTCCTAGAACATCCCCAACAGGTGCTCATCGAGCTTGTGCCACCCAAACTGATAAATGCAGCAATATAAGAAGCAGGGCCTTTTAAGTTGCAGCTCTGCCTTTGGAAACATCTTCCCTCAAATAAGATCAGCCAATGAGGTATGGCATCACTCACTGGGACTTACTGGAATGATGGATTGTGACCATTCTGGACTGGTAGGTGGTATCCGAGTACCTGACCCTGCCTAGATCCTGTTGTTGTGGCTTATCTTTTCGGGTTAGACAAGGAAGAGGGGAGTGCAACGGATTTCAGCCTCTCATTCTCCTCTCCTTTTTTCCACACTTCCTGTACTGCTCCATCCACTTTTTCATCTCAGATCCAGAAATGGGAAAGAGGAGTGGCAGGTGATGGACCTTCTCCCCATTAGAAATAGGTGGCATCCAAATGGGCCAGCTCTGTAGAAGGGCCCCTGAGAAAAATCTGAATTATTCTGAGTAGAATTTTCCCATTGTAAAGGGTGACAGTATTTTTAAATGAGGGCCAACCTGTAAAAACTAGCATGAGCCTCCAAAAGCAAAAGGAATAAAAACAAAACAAAGGGAATGAATGCACAGATAAATGAATCACAACTCTAGCCCTGTGGATAGGATGTCCGCATTGTTTCCCGTGCAACCTTTCCCAGCCAAGCTGGTTTCATCTGCCAGGCAGCATAGTCTTTTGTAAGCAAGGGATGTACTCTGTGAGTGTGTGAACCTGCCCTTGGTTCATCGCCCATCCTTTTTATACTGTCTATGCCGAGAAGAACTTCATTTCCATTTTTTCATGCTTGATGTTCGCAGTTTTAAAACCGAGACGGCTTTGCATTTGCAGAACCTACAGCTCTGGGGACTTATTTTTTTTGGAAGGGTTCATTTCTGAACACATTTCTGTTTTTGAAAATTGTGCAGGACGTAAGTACAGGATGTGCAAGATAGTAGGTGGAGTGCTTCTTATGCCCCCTCTCCCCAATGATACCTTCTCCCTGCTCTCATGGGACAGCTTCAGTTCCGTGACATTTCCAATTGCAATGTTCTGCCCGTCTTTGGGGACGATCGGACTTCCTGCTGTTTTTCCTCTTCTCTTCTCGGAGGGAGGCCGAGCAGCAGAATGCTTCATTGGGTAAGCAAATTCTGAGCCAAGGCCGGGGATATAGCCAGAGAGCTGGCTTATATACAGGAGATGAGCGGATGTTCCAGGCCGGTGGCATTTCCGTTTTCTTGCCAACTAACTTGGGTACAACATCGGGGAAGTTGATCAGAACTTGCGAGTAGCCTTCTTTCAGGGTGACCACATGAGTGGAATTTTCTGGATTTGTCCTCTTTTTTAGTGTCCTGTATGGATGTCCTCCAAAAGGGCTTCATTGTCCTCCCTTTTGGCTTCATTTTGGAACTTTGCAATGGTGGGTAGTACCCCATCAAGTCATATGTCGTTGGATTCATATTGAAGAGCAGAATCCAATGCAACAATCAGATTTGAAATATTTCCTTCCTATCAAAAGTTATGGCTAAGAAACTAAAAACAAAACATATGCATTGAGCTCTATGGAAAAGTGACAGTGTCCAATATCGCGGCTTTACCTGTGAGTAGGCAACAATGCTATTGTCCATCTGAAAGAAATCCAAGACCTTGTCCTCCTTTTGAGGCATGGGCATCTGGTCACACCAGGGTGACCATATAGAATGGAGGACAGAGTGCCTATACCTTTAACCATTGCATAGAAGAGGGAATTGAGACAGGTTTCGTTCATCATAGAAGGTTTTGTTCATTTAAAAAGCACCACCTGCCTAAATTCCCTCTTCTAGCAATGGTTACAGGTACAGGCGCTCTGTCCTCCATTCTAAATGGTCACCCTGGGTCACCCTGCCTAAGAGGTCCGAAGGAGGAGTTTTGCAACGAGGAACGAGGAGCAACGAGGAGTTTTGGGAAACCAGATGCATCAATAGGTGACCTGGTATGAGAACTAGTGTCAAGCAACAGGATGCCACAGACTAATGATAAATAGGATTAGGGATAAATAGGGTAAATAGGGGTAACAGTTGCACCAGGCAACAGGCTTTAGGGGGCAACAAGCTGAGCTTGACAGTAATGGCCAAAATTGTGAAAACTGTGTTATGTATCAATATGAATACCATCATGCAGAACAATGAAACAAGTTGTACTGGTATATCTGTATTCTATCAAAGGTTATGGACAAATAACCAGAAAATGAAAACACCAAGCACCTATGGAACAAAAAATGGATTTTCTTAACTCAGAACTTACCTATGAGACTGATTAATCTTACAGCCAATGAGATTTGATTATGATACAGTATGGAACTTGTAAGGTCTTAATATAAGTGAGCTTCCATTTCCATATATCATCGTACCCCTGCTAACAGGGTAAAGATACATTTCTAAGTGGTGCTCCTTTAATATTTAGCTGGGACAGAATAAGCATCTCTCTTTGCCCAGTGCAGTTTCTTTAACCAAGAAGGGGCACCGTTTTTATTTATGTACTTAGTTAATTAAATTGATTTTGTTATTGGGGAGGAGCTGCAAAATCTATTTGATCCCAGATAGCAAATAGATGCCTAGGCTATGCCACAAGCCCGGGGGGGGGGGGGAATAGCAAATAGTGGAAGGGAAGTGGTGGTAGGGAGGAGGTGGGTTCCCCCATTTTTTTTAAGTCCAGGCATGGCATTAATTTAGGTTGCTCCACCTCTGAATGATGTTCCACACCTGAGCCATTTCTAATGGGTATACCATCCGACTGTGGCCCGCACCACATCTTGTGGCAGGGAATTCCACAGGCTAATTGGGCATCAATTCAGTGATTGATTGTGGTGGTTGCAGTGGTGTAGCTAGGAGCGGGCAGTTGCATCAGGTAACAGGCTTTAGAGGGGTAATAAGTTGAGCTTCGTACTAATAGGTAAAATTGTGAAAAATGAGATATGCATGAATGACAATGCCATCATGTCATTGGAAAGGTAATTTAATGCAGAATGCTATGAAACAAACTGCATTGGAATATCTATAGTCTATCAAAGCTGTGGCCAAGTAACCAGAAAATAAAAACACAAAAGCCCATGGAATAAAAAGTGGCTTTTCTTAACTCAAAACTTGCTCATGATACCGATTGTTCTGAGAGCCCATGAGATGTAATTCTAGTACTGTATGGAATTAATAAGGTGTTAATATGAACCATTTCTATTTTCCTTTTAAAAATACCCAGGGATGACATCACATCCAGTTGTGACATCACTTTCACATTGCAATATTTTGAGCTTTGCACCTGGCTACGTGATCATTAGCTACGACACTGGATGGTTGTTTGTCTCTGTGGTGGGAACAGCTTTAGATTTGGTGTAGGGGCTTCATAAAGGCATGAGCAAGAACCCTATGAGTCATGAAAATCACAATAGTTGCTTGTCTGACAAACTCCTAATAGCTTTGGATTGAAGCCGTTTCCCCAAGTTATTCCTGACTAATTCTTCCCACCCTCTTGTTAAAGCGGGGATTTAATCGGAGGCGGCAGGTAGCACACAGACCGATCTGCTGTCATTCTCATCCAGAACTGGCGCATATTAGAGTTGAGTGGCAGCCAAACTGGGTTAAGAGCCCCCATTGCTTCAGATCCTTTCAAGGCAAGGAATGAACATCTGGGGAGTGTGAAAAGAGAGACTTCACAATCCTCCCTGACAAACACTAAGCCTCCGTTTTCTCTCTTAATTTTATAAGCTAATCCCAGATATTTTTTTAACCCTTTCCCTTAAAGCAGTGATTTTCCGTGAGGTGTGCCGCAGATAGTCCTCAGGTGTGCCGCGGAAATTTGGGAAAGGTCATTAATTAATAGGAAAATTGGGGGATTTGAACAGCCTGGTGTGTCTTGTCAATGGTAAAAACAACTGATGGTGTGCCTTGACAATTTCAGTGCCTTTTTCGTGTGCCGTGAGATGAAAAAGGTTGAAAATCATTGCTGTAAAGGGAAATATTGTCTCCTTAAATGATTTCTCATTTAGGCTAAGGACATGATAGTATTCTAATAACCCCATGCAGAAGCATCTACAGTACTTTCATCTTTGCCTCTGGTAGTTTTAAAAACAGGGTTTTTGAACCCCACAGCCCTTTTTTGGCAGCAGCAAAACTGAGTTAAAATTATTATTATTATTATTATTATTATTATTATTATTATTATTGCAAATATTTATATACAGCTTGGAAACTGCAGGAATCGTTGGCCCCCATTTCCCAGGGATATGATATCTGTAGTTTCAATTATCCACAGATCCTCTTGTGCACCAATTAATATTTAAAGGGTTACAGGGAAATGTTTCTTGGCTTAAATGGGTCACTATAAGCATTCAAGTTTATTGTGCAGGGTGAGCATCTGTCCTCTTTTTCCAGGATATGTCCTGTTTTTTAGCCTTGTCCTAAAAACAAAACTCTTCATTGTCCTTTTCCTTGTGAGCAGGCAGCTTTATTGTATGTAGCTTTATTATAATTAATAAATTATGTAGCCTTATTGTAATTAATTACAATATGTAGCTTTATTGTAATTAATAAATTTAGGCTGCAATCCTAACTTCCAGTTAGGCCAGCCTAAACTCTAAACTTCCAGTTAGGCCAGCATAAAACATTTGCTAACCTGGCAATGTCACAAAAGTGCTGTAAGGCAGTTCTGCCCCATTCCTGGGGCAGCACACAGGCATGCATTGAACTTCCCACATCAGCATGGAAAGATATGCCAGGTGACTTAGGACGGTCTATATTTGTTAGGATTGCACCCTAAATTTAATAAATTACATTTAAATTAAATTATTAAATTACATAAGTAATGATTTCAAATTTAATAAAAGGTTTAATCCTAACTCCAAGTTAGGCTAGCACAAATCCCAGCACAAGTCCTTTACTGGACTGGGTGCAACAAAAGTGCATTCCTGGGGGTGTTAGGCCAGTGCACAGACATGCGCCGACCTCCCCTTGCCACCATGAGAACAGGGGGACAGGTGGGTTGTGCTGGCCTAAACTGATTAGGATTTCGTCTATCTGTCTGTCTGTCCAGAAGTAAGTCCCATTATAGTTAATGGGGCTTACTTCCAGGAAAGTGTGTTTAGGATTACAGCCTAAATTTTGGAGTGCTCCCCTGCTGTTTCAAGGGCAGAAGCACCGCCAGTTGAAACATTTGTCAACCCAAGTTCTGAAGAGAGACAGAAGCATCAGGTCCCACCTGGCATCCAGGTGGGATTTTATATATGTAATTTGAATCAAGTTGCTGAATCAGGCAGTTCTGTTCATTTGGTAGTTAATGAGCTGTTTTAATTAAAAAGCCAAGAAGATACAAGAGGAGTTCTGGCTTGACCTAGCAGGGCAACTGAGTAATTTAGCATTTTCCCTCTGGAAGCTGGTATCCCTGGGATGCTAAATGAAGAAGACCTTCTATAAAGGTTGAAGATTACTGTGACTTGATGATGATGGTCTGTAGTGCATAGAGACGGAGGGGTGCCTGGTATCTTTGAACCTCCATTGACCTCTGTTGTCTGACACCCCAAGGCCCAGGGATCTTTTGGTGAAAGGAGCCCGGAGAGATGGCAGGAGGGGGCTCCGCCAGTGGCTGCCAGGCCTCTGTGTCTCTGCTGTCGGGAAGCAGCCAGTTCACATCTCCCGCTAGTTGGGGAGCATTCCATGCATGGCTGAGCAAACAGAGGGAGGGAGGTGGCTGCCAAGTGGGAAGAAGAGCCAGTTTTTCTGATGGGGAGGCCATCTGTGACCAAATGTTCCAATAAGCGTTGAGACCAATCAGGGAATGGCTCTTATGCCCCTCCATGCCAGGTGCGTAGGGTCTTGAATGAAATAAATGATTCACACATTGCGTCGTTTTAATGTGTCACTTAAACAGGACTTTTAAACTGCTTAGCCCTCAGTCTTACGGGGCTTGAACAGGAGAGGAAAAATTCACAGAGGTGTGGGCCGAACCTCCACGTACAGGAACAATCTATCCTTACATGTGTGTTGCTGGGGCAGCAGCAGCAGCAGGGGAAAGCTATTTTTTGTGCCCAACTTTTGGGCTTTCTTGGGACATCTGGCTAAGGAAGGACAAAGACAGCAAACCAGGGCCTCCAAGAAAAATTTTTTTAAGGCGGTATAAAACCCGTTTGGGGCCCCTAAGACTTGCAAAATTATTTTGAAATTAAAAAAATGAGGCTAATTAATGTGCAACAAACTTCAACAAGTGTTCATTTATTGATCATATAAAACATTTCTTTATATAAAACTTGCTTGTCATTTCTGCCATCCTGATTTGTGAGGATACATTCTCAGTGGGTTGTCTTACTGTAAAACAAAAGTAAAGAAAAACTTACGTTTGAAATTGTATGTATGTATGCATGTGTATGTGTGTATGTATGTGTGAATGCATGTATATATATATGTATGTATATGAGTATGTATATGTATGTGTGCACATATACCATATTAATTTGTTAGTAACAAACACTCAAATGGCCCTTAAATCATGGGCCCCTCTGTAGCTCTCGGGCCCTGGAACAATGTACCTGCTGGACCCCCCTCTCATAGGCCCTGCTGCAAACTAAGAGCACTTTCCTGGTAGTAAGCCCCATTGAACTCAATAGAAGCTACTTCTCATTGAACTCAATGGAACTTACTACAGTGGTACCTCACTTAACAAACACCTCGCTTAACAAGCGCTTCACATAACAAGCAAAAATTTCCAAGAAATCTTGCTTCACGTAACAAGTTCCGCTTCACTTAACAAGCAAGCACGCAATGGGCATGCGTGTTATGCAGCCCTGATGCTCTGCATGGAGGCTCTTAAAAAGGGCTGCCAGCCAGCGCTGCTGCCTCTAACTGCTCCCAATTTGGGGACAGTTGCCCAGAGGTGCCAGAGGCAACTGCCCCAAGTCCCCCCACCGACCACCTTGAACCTCCAGCAGCAGCCCAGGTAAGCCTCCCAGGAAAGTGTCTTTGATTGCAGTCTCCTAACTATGTCTAATCAGACGTAAGCACCATTGTGTTAAATGGAGCTTACTCCCAGGAAAGTGTCTTTGATTGCAGCCTCTTAACTATGTCTACCCAGAAGTAACTATGTCTACCCAGAAGTCCACCCCATTGTGTTAAATGGGGCTTACTCCCAGGAAAGTGTCTTTAGGATTGCAGCCGGGTAAATAGACTTCATAGGATCATGCACATTGAATGCATGTTTTGAATTAAATTCCAGTGTTTTGTCATCATTTTTACATCCAGTTAATATTTTTATATGAATATTTTGGGGGTTGTGGAACCAATTGTCTGAGTTTCCATTATTTCCTATGGAAAAATCTGCTTCACTTAAAGAGCGTTTCACTTAAAGAGCAAGCCTCCGGAACGAATTAAGCTCTTTATGTACTTTCAGTCATGGGGCACAGGAACATCAGAAGAGCCCCTCTGAATCTGGCAAAAGACCTATCTAGTCCAACTTCCTGGATCTCACAGAGGCCTACCAGGTGCCTCAATGAACATACAAGACCACAAAAGACCCTCATCCTGGTGTCCTCCCTTGCATCTGGCATTCAGAGGTTGCACAAACCCACAATGGTTTGTAACCTGTGATGGAGATTTCCTCCAAAAATCTGTCCAATCCCTTTTTAAAGGCATCCAGACCTGACAACATCGCCACAACATGTGGCAAGGAGTTCCACAGACTCATAACATGCAGGGGTAAATAAATATATTTCTTTGTCTCCGCAGCATCACGGCTTCCCACAGATGTGGTTCTCTGACCTTCAGTTCTCTTCCTGCAGCTTCCAACTCGTAATGCTCGTCTGGGCAGGAATGAGGGAGCCACTTGGCCTAGCCACTGCTTCCTGGAATCAGAGCAAGGCTGCATCGGTGCAAGGCTGCGAGGTTGGCACCATCACCCTCTTCCCTGGGCGAAGTGTGTCAAAGG
Organism: Cryptoblepharus egeriae; assembly: GCA_030015325.1. Classification (NCBI taxonomy): domain Eukaryota; kingdom Metazoa; phylum Chordata; class Lepidosauria; order Squamata; family Scincidae; genus Cryptoblepharus; species Cryptoblepharus egeriae. The sequence goes on from JAREYC010000012.1 coordinate 24,164,468, forward strand.
TGAAATGTACTAATATTTCCATCCCCGAAGTCCTGCTTCATCAACGACAACAGGCCTTGATTTAATGTCTTCTCCAGACAGAGTGATGCTGCAATTGGCTTTTCCAAGGCTCCCCTCCACTCCTCTTCAAACAGCTCAGGGAGCTGAGCCAAAATTTTGTGATATGCCTGAAAAAGGAACACCAGGGTATTTCTTCCTTGGTAAAATGGCAGAGAGAGAGAGAGAGAGAGAGAGAGAGAGTTCAGTGTATACTATAGAACAGTGTGGTCAGGACCAACCACAGGGGTGATGAACCAATTTCAGGTGGATCCCCATTACATTTTTATATATTAGTTTTGATCCGATCATTATACATTACTACATTTGGAAAGTGTTACTTTTTAACAGGTTTCTATGTATGTGCTTTTAACAATGGGACTTAGAGCACAATCCTAACCATGCCTACTCAAATGTAAGTCCCATTGTGTTCAGTGGGTCTTACTCCCAGGAAAGTGTCTTTAGGATTGCAGCCTTGGGCTGCAGTCCTAAATATACTTTCTTGACAGTAAGGGTGAAATCCAGAGTAACTTGTCTATCTACAGTATTTATATACCGCTTTTCAAATGAAAAGTTCACAAAACGGTTTACAAGAAAATGAAAAAATTAATAGCTAATTAATAGCTAATGGGTCCCTGTCCCAAAAGGGCTCACAATCTAAAATGCAAAATAACACCAGCAGAAGCCACTAGAACAGACATTGCTGGGGTGTGTAGGTCCCGTTACTCCCCCCCTGCTAAATAAATGAGGAACACCCCCTTGAAAGAGTGCCTCCAGAGTAACTATGGGGAGTCCTTGTTCTGGAGTAAGAACAAGTTACTCTGGATAGCAATATGAATTTCCCATAGGTTTCCACTAGGTAGTGCCGTAACTACATGTGCACATAATGTCTCTTACGTTGTCATGTAGTTACTCTGGATTGTGCCCTAAGTCCTATAGAACATAATGGGACTTACATAAAGGATTGCACCCTTATTTTTGATAGGATTCGAGCCTTTGATGGATGAAAATATTTCTATTTGATGATGTCACTGCCGGTCATAACATCATTTCTGGTGGGTCCTGATAGATTTTCATTTTAAAAAATGGGTCCCTATGTGAAAAGTTTGAGAACCACTACCAGATTTTGTTTTAAAAAATGGATGTATATTCTGCCTTTCTCAGCCAAAGGCTGAATCAAGGTAGCTAACAATATTAACATATAGAATAAAAACATCATCAATAGGATGGTGAAAACATTTTAAAAGCTTATAAAATTAGCATAAATCAAAAACACAAAACATGTGCAATTGACATGTAATCATTTAAACTGGGAGCTCATGGCCATTCTTGTTCTCCTCTTGGGACCCAATGCCCCCATTACTACCCACCTCCTGCACCTACCTGCCGCATTTCCCCAATCTCTTACGACTACCCTGAGCAGTTGCAACTTTGGAAGATGGCTGGAATCCACCCCCAAAATGATCCTGTTGATTCAGTTGCGTGTCATCAAGCTGATAACTTGTTTTTTGTTGCATTCCTGATTTATTGGATAACCTATATTGTGATATATTAAAATCAATCAATAAAGGGGTGACACCAACCCTAATGATACTACTGTATGGAGGATGCATATGATATTATGGTCAGATACAGGAGGATGTCCGTTATGGAGGTGAGCAAGGAGATATCACACCAGGTGACAGAAACCCTAGTGACGCCTTTGCCGGATGCAACTGAGACCCAGATTTCCACAGGCAGCCAAAGTGTCAATCAGCTTTATTTAGTGTATGGCAAATAAATTGATTTATGGTAAACCAGGTGTTAATGTTCCATTGACATGTATTTGAGAGGCAGAAATTCCACACTGATGTCTGGCTGCCGACTGGCGCCAACTGCCAATTCTTCAATGTAGTCTAGCCTCCAATTGTTGCTTGTTGTTGGTTCACTCATGCTATCCAGGATGCACCATGAGGAGGTGAAGTAGCATCACACCCTTTCAATCAATAGGTACAGAGAAGCATTCAGGAAGGGGATTTTTAGGAGAGTGGCTAAGGAGAGGAAGATATAAGGAGAAAGGTTTCTTGGCACAGGTTAATCCCTTGGCAGTATCTCCACATAGCCCAGGCATACCCTCTGAAATCTCAGGTGACTGCTGCCAACCTGGGCCAAGAATATTGACATCAATGGTATTAACCCACCATAAGGCAACTTCTGATGGACTCTTCCTTCCATTTGCTTCTGTCTACCCAACCATCCAGTTACTCAGAGGTGTTGGAAAGCTTCCTTGTTCTTGGAATAAATAGCAGGAGCAGGCAAATGGCATCCATCAGTGTGTGGCTATTAGTGAATAGATTCATGAATAAGTCACAGATTAAAAATGGGCCTCTTCAATCATCTTTAAATGAGTGCCGTCCCCTGTGGAAAGGGCGTTAAGGCTGATGGAATTGTCATAAATAATCCACGCACCTTTCCTGCCAGGCAGATGTGCTTAAAATAAAGTCCTCTTTCCTGGTGAGGAGCCTTGGAGAAAACCTCATCTCCTTACCTCCAAAGAGTGACACTCGCAAGAAAGAGGTTTTGGGCAGAAACAACTGGATTAATTGGAAATTAGTTGATCCAAGATAGAATTTTGTTTTTGTATTTGATCTCAGCTTGTATCCTGCAAGAACCATGCAGTTCCCAACCATGTTAAAGAAAAGAAGTGTACAGTAATTAAAATTACAGTTGGGGTCAGTTTCAGTTTTAGGGGATCTTGTGCCCATATGTTTTGGAAAACACATATCAACACTGCCTATGCTCAGGAATCAGAGAATAATTAATATACAGTGGTACTTGAAACATGTTTCAGTGTTCCTGAAACATGCTTGTTATCTGAAACGCTTGTATATCAATGCTAAATTTTCTATAAGTAATAATGGAAACTCAGACAATTTATCCAGATATTTCCTTTGAGTAGGTCAAATCTATTCTATTGCATCATATAGTTGTGTAAATACTTTTCAAATAGGTTCCTGTGAATTGCCCCATTTCAGTTTCTTTTTCTAGCAGTGGAGCTGGAGGTTGTAATTGTAAATGCAGTGGGAAGATATACTGTTTGTATCTCATTGCCTCCTGGTAGTGTGTAATTGCCCCTTAAAGAGCCTTCTGTGAATTGCCCCACATCACTTTCTATATCAAGCAGAGGTTGTAATTGCATCTCCTTTTTCCTGTTAGTGAAATTAGAATTGTCCTTGCTGATTGCCCTGCCTGTATGGCCCAACTCATCATATTTAAGACAAATCTGTATTAAACATATTTAAAAGAAGAGCTTAAATGAAATAAAAATAAATAATATGTTGAGACCTAACAAGATAGGAATCTTTCCCCTTCCCAACAACAGTGTGTCAGAATGGAACATTTTGGGTGCAATCCTAAACATGTCTACGCAAAAGTAAGTCCCATTGTGTTCACTGGATCTTCTTACTCCCAGGAAAGTGTCTTTAGGATTGCAGCCATTATTTATTTAACTGCTTGCGGCAACCCTCTTACCCCCTGGTTAGGCTGGCATAAGTTCCAGCAAAAGTCGTGTGCTGGGCTGGCCTGGAATTGTCACAAAATGTTGTAAGTCACTTTTGCACTACTCCTTGGGGGGTGGTGGTGATGGCGCAGGTTAGGCCAGTGCACAGACATGACCTCAGGAACGGGGAGAGACACACGAGTTGGGCCAGCCTAAAGGGAGGTGGTGGACTCTCCCTCACTGGGGGTCTTCAAGCAGAGGCTTGACGAGCACCTGTCGGGGATGATGTAAGAGGATTTCCTGCTGCAGGCAGGGGGTTGGACTAGATGACCTACTACGTCCCTTTCAACTCTAGGATTCTATGATTCTATGAAATTGTTTAGGGTTGTGCCCTTAGCCTGCAACCCCCCTGAGTTAGGGGGGTACAAGGCCAGGCAGAAACCCTGTGCTGGCCTGGAGGAGACGCAAATTCATTCATTCATTCATTCAATTAATTTATTAATTTATATCCCGCCTTTCTCAGCTGAAGCAGACTCAAGGCGGCTATCAACATGAATAAGAGCACAATCCTAACTATGTCTACTCAAAAGTAAGCCCCTTTGTGTTCAATGGATCTTACTCCCAGGAAAGTGTCTTTTGGATTGCAGCCTTTGACTGCAATCGTGTGCTTATGTACTCTGAAGTAAGCCCCACTGAGTTCAATGGGGCTTACTCCCAAGAAAGTGTTTGTAGGATTGCAGCCTAAAACACATAAATACTAATAGATATTTTAAAACATTAAAAAAATCCCACCACTCTAAAATTATGATAAAAACAAAACAACCCCAAACCTCCCTGGTAATTAAAAGCTTTGTCCCATAAAAATGTCATTAGGCCCTGCCAGAAACTCTGCAAGGAGGGAGCCATTCTCAATTCCAGGGGAAGGAACTACCAGATTTGGGGTGCAACCACTGAGACATCCCTGCTCTTTGCCGCCATACCCCTCACATCTCTCAGTGGTGTAATGATCAGCAGGGCACCCCCAGAAAACCTTAGGTGACAGGTTGGATTGTATGGACGAAGGCAATCCCTTAAATAACCTGGACCCCAATCTATAGGGCTTTCAAGGTCAAAACCAGCTTTAATAGCATTTACAGCATAGAAGCGCTGTAAGGCACTTCTGCACCACTCTTATGGGTGCATAGAGATGTGTCGGCTTTCCCACACCACCACAGATGAGTTCTGCCAGCCTAACTTGGTTAGGATTTCACCCTCAGTGGTCCCTGTGTACCCTTTCAAAACACACTTTTGGTCTGTTTCAAAACACACTTGTGGCACAAGGCCTTTATCACAATACCTTTTCCTCTGTTCCCTACGGTGTACCTTGGTACAAGTGAAACAAAGCTATATGTTCACCCTGCCACCCAGTTTACCTTTCCTGTCTACTTTGGCTGCAACCTAAAACCTACCGGTAAATCCTAAATGCATTTTCCTGGGAGTAAAACCCATTAAACACAATGGGGCTTACTTCTGAGTAAACATGGATAGGATTGTGCAATTTTTTTTATTTCGGTTGTGTTGCATTCTGTTAGATTTTAGACTGTAGGCTCCTTGGGGCAGAGAACCTGTCCTTTCAGGATTATAAAAGCACCATTCACACTGTGGGTGTAATAAATAATAATTATTAGGCGTCAGTTATTTGATTTTTCTTTGTAACAGTGGTGCAGCCACTCTAAGACAGAGTTAAAAATCATACCATCCCACTGTGACACCCACAAATTTTACTGTGACACCCACAAATTTTGTCACCATGACATTAGGGTTGCCATAATTCTCTTTCACAACACTGGGACAAGACCCCCTGTCAAATTTGCCACTATGTGAACCCAATCCCCCCAAACCAGGGCAGTCCCAGTTTTCCAGGACAAATGGCAACCCTAGGTGACACCTACAATTATAAAAATATCTGCCATTTTGCCCCACGCTCAGCCCCACATGCTTGCCCCCAAGAGGCACGAATGTCTTTGGAGTATCTTTCCACTTGCTCCATTGACTCCCTCCCTCCTGCTTTCCCTCCAACCTCCTGGGGAGCTCCAACTACCCACTACCCACTACCCTTCTTGCAAAGAGTCCCATTTTTTCTGATGCTTGTTTCAAGAGGTGTGAGCTGCAATTGTGGGGTGAGGGCAGCAAATGTATGGTTACCAGACTGGTGTGCACCCTTCCCAGCCAGCAGCCTGGTGTGATTGTTACCTCTGCACCCCCACTAGCTACACCACAACTCTGCAAACTGAATTGTGAAGTTCTTTTCATTGAAAAACAATATTTAAATCATCATCATCTTCTCCTTCATGATGATGATGATGATGGAAAACTTAAATAAGACACCATTCAATTCCATTCCTTACAAAGTGTGGAATACACTTACAAAGTGTTTAAATGTAATCATTACACAATACACATATATCTAGAACTCACTTAAGTTTGGGAAGTCTCTGAATTTCTCCCACCCCAGCTTGGGAAAGATGTGGGGGTCCTTTGCCCAGCCATCCAAAGCAGTGTGGAGGAACCCAAGCAGGAGGAATCCCAAACTTTCCCCTACTAGCAAACGCACACGTGTCAGGGACCTGTACGTGTGTACTCATAGACACGCATAGCATGTATGCATGTCGATGCTTCTCTGGTGAGGTTCTGCCTGGTGAATCATTTTAGGGTGTTGAAGAGAAAGAAGGAAAAAATGGGGAAACCCTGGGTGGGTTTTGGAATGTATTTGGGGGTGGGGGTTGCCTTATGGCAGGGCTCCAAGCTACAAGGCAGAGAAGCCCCCACCTCCCTCCCTGCTTTGCAGTAAAGCAAAGTACCCCTTTGCAGTAAAGCAGGAGAGACCCCCCAAAAGGCTCCTGCCCCATTTATCTCATTTGCCAGTAAAACAGAAGAGAGTCCCCCAGGAACTCCCCGCCCCGTCTTCCTCCCTCCAGTAAAAAAACGTTCCAGGAGCCCCCCTACCCTGTCTGCCCCTTCTCTAGTAAAGCAGAAGAGAGATCCCCCAAGGAGCCCTCCTACTCTGTCTGCCCCCTTCTCCAGACCCCAAGAAGCCTACCTGCTCTATCTGCCCCCTTCTCCAGTAAAGCAGAAGAGACTCCCCCCCAAAGCCCTCCTGATCTGTCTGACCCCAGAAAAGGAGAGGAAAGCCGCCCAGGAACCATCCCAAACTCATCTGCCCCCTTTCTCCAGTAAAACAGAAGAGACCCCCCCAAAAAAAATCCCCTGCCTTGTCTGTCGCCAGAAAAGCAGAAGAACCCACCCCCCAGGAAACCCCCCCAAACTCATCTGCCCCTTTCTCCAGTAAAGCAGAAGAGACACCCCCTAGCTACTCCTGCCCTATCTGCCCGCTTCTCCAGACCCTCTGCTCTCTTTTTCCCTTCTCTAGTAATGCAAGAAGAGAGGCCCCCAACCCATCTCGCCCCTTCTCTTGTAAATCAGAAGAGACCCCCCAAACCCCTGCATTTTCTGTTTCCACAAAAGCAGAAGAAACCCCCCAGGAAGCCCCCCCAAAACTCATCTGCCCCTTTCTCCAGTAAAGCAGAAGAGATACCCCCCAGCTACCCACTGCCCTGTCTGCCCCCTTCTCCAGACCCTCTGCTATCTTTCTCGCTTCTCCAGTAATGCAAGAAGAGAGACCCCCAAGAGCCCCCCATCTGCCCCCTTTCTCCAGTAAAGCAGAAGAGACACACCCTAGCTACCCCCTAGCCACCCCTGTCATGTCTGCCCCCTTCTCCAGACCCTCTGTTCTCTACCCCCCTTCTCTAGTAAAGGAAGAAGGGAGGTTCTCAAGAGCCCCCCAACCCATCTGCCCCCTTTCTCCAGTAAAGCAGAGGAGACACCCCCTAGCTACCCCCTGCCCTGTCTGCCCCCCTTCTCCAGCCCCTCTGTTCTCTGTCCCCCTTCTCTAGTAATGCAAGAAGGGAGGCTCCCAAGAGCCCCCCAACTCGTCTGCCCCCCTTCTCCAGTAAATCAGAAAAGACACCTCCTGCCCTGTCTGCCCCCCTTCTCCAGCCCCCCTGCTTTCTTTCCTCCCTTCTCTAGTAAAGCAGAAGAGACCCCCCCCAGGCACTCCCCCTGCCCTGCCTGGGTCTGCTACAGCAAAGAGCACCCAGTAATTCAACGACCCTCTCCATCAAAGGGGAGGGGGAAAGACTGAGCCCCCCTTGCAGTGCAAGGCAGAGGCTGCAAGGCGGGGGGGGGGGGGGTCCAGGGCTTGCAAACTTGCACGCGCAGGAGGAGGCGGGAGTGTGGATGGGAGACTGCCCTGGATCTCCTCCTCCTCCTGCTGCTGCTGCTGCTGCGGTGGACGGGCAGGCAGAGGCACCTGCGTGGGTCTCCATCACCCGTGGGAGAAGAAGCCACCCAGAGACGCTCCTGCTGCTGCAGAGGAATCCATTGCGATGACTGGGAGGACCGGCCGCTTGGAATTATGTGGAGGGCTTATGGAGTGAGTAAGGAGCAGGGCTTTTTTTTTTGGGGGGGGGAGTGTTGCAGGGGCTCAGTGGACAGCTGCACCCCAGGTTTGGAGGATTGCAAACTGGATCCCATCTTCAAGCAATACTAGGACCCCCCCAACATTGCAGTGCTGGGACACCCCCCCCCCAACAATGCTGAGATTCCCCCCAAGCAGTATTGAGACTTCCCCTCAGCATTGCTGGACCCCTCCCCAAGGAGTGCTGAGTTCTCCCCAAACATTGCAGTGCTGAGACCTCCCCCCCCCATAAGCAGTGTTGAGAGTCCCCCCAGCATTGCTGGACCCCTCTCCGAGTAGTGCTGAGATCCCCCCAAGCATTGAAGTGCTGGGAGCCCCACCAAGCAATGCTGAGACACCCCCAAGCTTTGAAGTTCTGAGTTCCCCCCAAATATTGAACTGCTGAGACACCCCCCAAGCAATACTGAGACACTCCTATGCTTTGAAGTGCTGAGTCCCTCCCCCTCCCAAGCGTTGCAGTGCTGGACCCCCCAAACAGTGTTGAGTCCTCCCCAAGCATTGATGTCCCCAAGCTGGCACCCCCCAAACTGTCAGTACTGAGACCCCCCCGCCCAGCAGTGCAGTGCTGGGACTCCATAAGCAGGACATATGCTGAGACCTCCCTCCCAATTAGTGTAATGCTGAGATTCCCTAGCATTGCAATGCTGGGGTCCCCCCCTCCCCAAGCAGTGCAGTGCTGGGACCCTCTCCCCCCCCCCCAAGCAGTGGTTAGACCCCCACCTCTGCCTTCCTCCGTTCCTCTCCCAGCATGGCACTCACAGCTGGTGGAAAGTAGTGATCTGGGGCTTGAAAGTCAGCCCCATAGAGTTGAGTGGACCTGGCTTTCTAAGGGGGCTAGGACTCCCCTCCAGTCAGCTGTGATTCTGGGGACCCCCACCACACTTCTCATAATCTGGCTTCTCTTTCTATGCCTGTTGACTCCAAAGTGAGTCCTGCCAGGGAAGGTCCCAATTCCAGGCATGTCTGCTCAGAAGTAACTCCCTTTGGATCCAATGAGATGGACTCCAAGGAAACGTGGGGCGAGGTACTTGCAGCCTTAGATCCCTACAGACTATGTTCTGTTTATTTCATAGGTACAGAGTGCAATCCTAAGCATGTCTCCTCAGAAGTAAGTCCCATTGTGTTCAGTAGTATTTACTCCCAGGAAAGTGTAGTTAGGATTGTAGCCACATCCTATTACAGTAAATGGATCATACTCCCAGGTATGTATGGTTAAGGGTTGCAGCCTCAAAGACTGAATGTTTGCTCAAGAAGTAAGCCCCATTGTTGTCAACAGATCTTACTTCCAGGTATGTGTGGATGGGATTGATACACAACGGGGGGGGGGGGGGGGCGGGGGGGCTCGAAGGATCAGGACCCACACCTGTAATTTTTTTGGGGGGGGTGAGTAAAGAAAAATGGTGCAATCCCAAACAGGTCTCCTCAGGAGTAAGCCCCTTTCCCCTAGTTACGCACGGCTGCTGCTTTTAGTACTCTAGCAAATTTTCTACAGCACTCCCCCTTCCTAAATACAGTCTGACCTAGAGAGCAGTGTCTGTGGCACTCCAAGGGACTTCCTTGTGAGTAAGCGTGTGTTGCATGCAGTGGTTGTGTGGTGATGTGCTTGTTTTTTTGGAGGTTGGGGGATGCATTTGCAAGCAAACAGACTGAGAGCCCAATCCTCTGCATGTAAACTCAGAAGCAAATCCCATTCGAATCAATGGGTGCTTACTCCCAGGAATATGCGAATAGGGTTGCAGCCTTAGAGGGTCTGCGTTTCTACTTCGAGGTAAGCCCCCATTGTAGTCAATGGGGGCTTTACTCCCAGGTAAGTGTGGAGAGTATGGACAACCTTATATAAGCTGCATCCCAGATTGAGCTGCCCCAGGGTGACCATATGCTCTCATTTTTCCAGGACGTGTCCTCTTTTTTAGCCTTGTGTCCTGGAAAAAAATCTTTACCTTGTGAGTAGGCAATACGGAGGCTTCTTGTACAGTACTTAATAAATTATAGGTAATAAATTCAATGCATTAGTTTTAAATTTAATAGTAAGTCATATGGTGTTATAAAATGAACCACATGAGAGCAATATATAGGATTGTTTTTAAATTTTATGTTTTTGTGTTCTACATTTTTCTTGGGTGTTCTGAATTTTGGGGTCTTTTTTTGAAATTATGATATATGATCACCCTTTGCTGCCCCCTTTTTTGTCTATGTGTCCCCCCACCTCTCCAGACCCCCTTGGCACAAGTGATCGTTGCTGCCTCCCGGAGAGGCGATGCGGAGCCCGGTTTGTGGAGGCTGCAGCAACTGCGGCGAAGGCGATCCTGTCGTTGGAAGGAAGGCTGGGAGCCCGCCTTGACACCCGGTGCTGGGGAGCCATCCGAGATGCCAAACTTCATAGAGGAGGCTACAGTTTCTCACATCCCTGGTAATCCAATGCGGGTGGGTGGTGCCATTCCATGTGCAGCCGTGGGGAGGCACTGTTGGCCTTTGCTTTCCTGCAGCTCCCCATGAATGGAGGGCAAGTCCCTCTCCTACGTAGTAAAGAGCCTTGCAGGATTTCTGTGCGTGTGTGTATGTGTGTTGCACGCCTGCATCTAATTGGTGCAAGCAGTTTTTTTTTCCTCTGCAAACCCCCCCCCCATTTTTTTTTCCTCCTGGTGCAAGATATAGTGGGGAATATTTCCGATCACGTAAAAATTGGCTCAGATATGCACAAGATAAAAGGGGCTGGTTGGGTTTACTCCAAACTCTTCCCCCTTTTAAAAATCCCTACTGCAGTGGAAGGGGGGAGAGGGATGAAATCTGCCCTGCAACAGACAATGGCTGTGATGGAATCCAAATGAGGGTTAGGGAAAAAGACAGACAGACAGACAGACACACACGCACAGACCTGAATACTGCAGATTCCCCCTCTCATGCCCACCTGAAACTCTCCAGATGGGTCCCCTTGACATCCTGGATGTTGTTGGAGGGTGATTGATGGCAGGACTGGAGGAGTGCCCCCTTCTCTTCCAGCAGTCCATGCAAGTAGATGGTGCTGAGACCTCATCACCCACCTTCTCCCTTCCCAAACAGGCTCCCAAGAAGGGAAGGTGCAATTCCCAAGGGCCTTGTGTGCCCATTCTCAGTGATTTGATGCCGGGATTGTGAACACAACTTCCCACGTGGTTCCCTCACTGTCCCCTTTATGGGTGTCATTAGTTAAGATGCTAGAGGGGCACATGCCTAATGTCAGGGGATATGTCTGAGATGCCCAAGCAAGGGTCAATCAGAGGGGGAGGCAAGGAGAACGCATGTCTGACTCTGTTCCAGATCTCCAGCCGTTTCTGCGTGAGCAGCCAGCCGGCTGGCCAGAAATGAATCTTGGAATAAAATATCATTTCTGGACAGAGGATGCAAAGGGGGGGAGGGTTAGGGGAGGGGGTGCTAAGCCCGGTTTCTTTTGCAGTCACAGAAAGGAGATAGGCAGCAGACGGTCCTGGGGTCAGCAATTTCCTTCTCAGATGCTTCCTGTCGACAATTGGATATTTTCAATGATTACAAGCCTGATGTCTCACTGGTGCAGAGCCTTTGAACAGTTTGGTTTGGAGGGTTTTAAGAGAAGGGGCGCCTCTTTGCCAAAATCCAAATCTGGCATGGTGTCCTCTTTGTGGCTTGCCCCAATGTGAGCGATGAACACCAGGGTTGCCAGGTTGACCCACAAATTTAATATTCCGCATATTCTTGAGGAGGAATTGTGTTTTTTGTGTGATGGTTGTTGCTGGGGTGAGGACAGTGTTGCCGCTGACCGGGCTCTTTGGTGTGATGTGACCCTCTCCTGCAGGGAATGGAGCTGGCCAAGATGGCGCGCGCTTGCTGGAATTTCCTAGTGCTCCACACCCTTCTGGCGGAGTTGGCTCTCGTCCGTGGGGCCGAGAAAAGTTACCCCATCCTGAACATCGCCGTCATTCTGGGCAGGACGCAGAACATCACCGAACGGGAAGTCCGTGCTCTTTGGAGCAGGGATATGGCAGCCGGTTTCACCACCATTGATGTCAACGTGGTGCCCCTCTTGGTCAACCAGACAGACCCCAAGAGCATCATCACCAACGTTTGTGACCTGATGTCCGGCACCAAAATACACGGGGTGATTTTCGGAGATGATACCGACCAGGAGGCCATTGCCCAGATATTGGATTTTATTTCTTCACAGACTTTTATTCCAATTTTGGGGATCCATGGTGGTTCTTCCATGATCATGGCAGACAAGGTAGGAGAGAATCAAATCCTTAGTTAATGTTTTGAGTACCGTCGGCTATGAATATTGTTTGCCTGGAGGTGGAAAAGGGTTTAAAAAGGAGATGGAGAAAGTTCTGGTGGGTTAACCTTGATTTCCCAGAATGGGCTGTGGATTCATTGTCTGTGGGGAAAAATGTATTTCTGAATGGTTGGTCCTGATATCTTTTTTGGGTGTTCAACAGGATGCCAATCCTTGGTAGATGTAGTGCCCGATTACTCAACAGCTTTCTTGTAGGATACTAGCCACATACTCTGGAGCTACTCCTACGAGGTGACCGATCCTCGGTGGTTTGGAGATATTGAACGAGCAACTTAAGCAGTTCCTTCTCATTCTTTTTGGGTCTGCAAAGAATGCTTCTCTTATCTTTGGGGCATATAAACCAGAGCTCCAGTTGGATGACCCAAAACTTGGAGTTTGGTCTACAGTATGTAAAGCTTTCAGGATGACCCCGTTTGAATTTCTGGGCTACTACTGGCCCAGATGTTGATGTCTAGATTCTACTACTGTTTCAGATGTTGATAGATGGATGGATGGTGTACCTGAACCATTTATCTGTTTTGCAGTCATTCCCTTGTCCCAGGGAACTGGTGTCCTTTTGGGAGGGGGCAAGGGAAATAATTCTTTGGGGAGAAGGTGAAAATGTGCATGGATTTGTGGTATTGCTGTCTCCTAGGATTTGCTGCTGGCTTTGTCGACACTGATGTTTTGGCATTGCAGGTATATTGTGTGTAGTAGAGAAAAGTTATAGTGGCATTTTTGTGATATAGCATTCATAAGAATAGGATGTTGGAAATGAACAAAGAGACATTACTCTATTGGGGGGGGGGGAGGAGATGGGCAAGAGGAGCAATGCTTAAGGAGTGCATAGATTTCCGAGTCAAAGGATGTGAAACTGATGCCAGTAGGTGGTCCATTAAGATTAAACACAAGGCCCAAATTTAATAGGTCTTGCCAAGAAAGCCCACAGAAACTCCTAGATTTTAACTTAAGAGTTCTCTTTTGGGATAATAGGATCTGTCTTGGCCCCAGCACTCGGACATATGCGGTGGAAATGAAGCACAATGGGTTGTTAACTGGTGGAATTGGCTGCTGCAGGATGCCGACATGGCCCAAAGTTGGAAGGCTTAAGAAAAGAGGATTAGATAAAACCCTGGAGGAATATAGGGCTATTTATGACTGCCAACAGTGACTGCATACGTTGATCTTCCATATACCAAGGTTATCTGCAAGTGTGAGGTGTGGTGGGCAAGCAGGGGCTTGCTTGCAAGCTCTTGGGAACATCTGGTTGGGCTGCAGGCAGCTAGTCCAGAAGGGCTACATGTGTTCCTATGGCTGGTGTGGTGATGATTGCCATGTTTGTCCCCAGTATGTATAAAAGTTCACCTGCTTCTGAACATGGAGATTCTTTTCCTTCTTCTGGATGCCTCAGAGCTGCTGATGAACTTGTCCTCCATGCATCTGTCTAGTTCTCCAAAACCATCATCTGTGTTCAACGCCATCAGAGGAAGATCAGTGCATGTTGTGGAAAAGTGGCATCCTTGTGTCTTTCCAGACACCTGTTGGCAGCCATGTCCCCCAAACAACCTGTGCCAGTGAGTCCGTGGTATGGTTGCTTGCAAGGCTGTTGGCTGGCATAGTGGCTGGGGGCACTGTGTAGAAGCCCTCATTTGGGTAGGTGGGTGGGTGATAAGGGGCACTGTGTAGGACCCCTCAGAAGGATCAGGGTTGCCATGCTCCAGAAACTGTGGCTGTAGTAGCGGTGGCTACCAGATCAGCTAAGGAGGCCAGGCTAAGACCTGTGCAATAAGAAGGGCAAAACTGAAAGGCCTTTTTGGGGGTCCCTAATATGATAAAGCAGCCTGACAAAGATTTCCAGGCTATGTTTAAGGATGTCTCTTGGCTAGCCCATTCTCCTCACTGTCTGCTGACCTCAACCAGATAGAATTTAATTCAATGATGCTAACTTCTGAGTAGATATGTATAGGTTTATGCTGTAGTTGCCTTTGCACCTAAGCGGAACAGTCCCCAAATGCGGCAGCCTTTCCTTCTAGAGAAGGGCTTCAACCTTCTTTGATTCTCCTTCTCTGATCAAACGCACTTTTTATCACATCAGCCAATAACATCACTGAAGCTCAGCATGATGGACTTCTGGGGCATGGAACGCAATGGGGTGTCATGTCCGTGTGTTCACTGACATAAAACCTTCGCAGGGCCATGTGAGATCACAGTGTTGCACACCTACGGCGTAACTATCTATTCTCTTTTGTAACCAGAGGGCTCTGCTTTGCACCTGCATGCGCAGATATTTTGCCATTCCATAGTTTAATCTAGCTATATTAATGTGCTTCAGGGGTTGGAAGTTGACTCCCCGATAATGTAGGAATGTTGTGAGTGCTGTAGCCCCAAAATAGCACTGGGAGGATAGAACTGTGACACCTTCCTCAAATCTGAGTGATGTCAGTCCCCTCAGTGGCCAAGGCTCCTGGTCCTTCATTGCCATCCTTGCTGTGGCGGCTAAGTTGTGTGCCTTGCCTTGGCGGTACCAAAGAGCTTTTTTGAACCGAGCTGGTTTTGTCGCTTACGTAAAGAGTTGATGATAATTCACGGAGGCATTTGCTGACTGGAGAGCCGCTTATTAGCTTTTCAGCAAATAATTCCTCAGCGCATCAAACCCCGGGACTGTTTTTTCAACAGCAGAAAAGTTTATCCAAAAACAAACTAGGAGGTATTGATGAAAAAAAATAGCTCTGGGTTCTCTTCTCACATCCCCTTTTCTCAGTCTCCATAAAAAAAAACTTGGCATCTATCAGTCTTGAAAGACTATGGTATCATGCTCGACGCTGCACGCAAAACACAAAGGCCTGGGTAGATTGATAGGGCTGTGGGTGACTCAAGTGGTTAAGACACTGTCCCTGTTAACCAGAAGTCCAGGGTTCGATACCTGGGTCCCCACAAGACAAGGTGAGCTCCTGTCCTTAGCCCAGCTCTGCAACGCAGCTCAGTCCCCATATCCCTTTCCCATTAACCCACTCTGCCATCTCTCCCTATATTCTTGATTTTTTAAAAAATAAGTTTTGTAATTTTGAGCTGGCAATTTGATGGATTTTGGTGTTTGTGTTTGGCCTATATCCTAAAGTGAAATTAAGCCCCTGCTCCGGAGCAGTTAAGATGACTTTCCATAAAATAACACCAGGGGGTTACGTAACTGCGTGGACCCGTAACTACTATGGATTTTGCTCTTTGTGTGGTTGTCCATTTGTTACCCCAAACTGGTACCTCCATCCTGCTGTAAGTTTGGGATTATAGGATATGTGGATTAACATGGACTATAGTAAATTGCTACCCGTAGCTATGGGATGATTCCTGTTTAGGAATGCAATGATTTCAGAAGCATGCCCTGGTGTTCTTCAATCTTGGATGGTTTTCTTCATCTCCATGTTTCCTCTTCTTTCCAAAATTCTCTCTCTCCACCTCCTCTGGTCATCCTCTGTTCTCTATTCTACTCAGTGGTGTTAATAAGCATGTGTAGGGGTTGTTGGCTGCGCTGGATGACACACAGTTGTGTGTGTGAGCCAAAAATTTTAAAATTTGTTATTTTCAAATAGTATCATCATGTTATATATCAGTTCATGTGTAATTTCATGTAGAATGTAATGAAACAAACCACACTGAAATATCTCTATTCTATCTCTATACTTGGTATCCATCAGTCTTTTAAGACTATGGTATCATGCTCGATGCGGCATAGCACGAAGGCCTTGGTAGATTGATATGGAGGAAAGGCTGTTACCCAAGCAGCAAATCCCCCCTGTCCACACCACTGAAATAGTCCAATGGAATGGCAGAGATGATACAATTGGTTCCAGCTGCGTTGCAGAGCTGGGATTAGGACAGGAGCTTGTGGGGACCGACCTGGGTCTCGAATCCTGACCTGATGGTTAGCAGGCACAGTGTCTTAACCACTTGTGCCACCCTCCATTTCTATCTCTATAACAAAATAGAAATATCTCTAAAACAAAAAGTTATAGCCAAAACACCAGTCGTGTGAGGAAATGGTACATCACTATGCCCACCACCACCTGCCCACCACCCTGCCCACAGCATGGGAGGAGGCCAGTCTTAGGTGTGGCCTCCCACATTGGATGATGCAAACCCCAGTGTCACCACTCCTTTCACTGTTTGACTTCTCCAATGGGTGAGAATTGCCCTCTGATGTTTTCTTTATTTCCCTTTTGTGATTGGATAAACAAGATACCAACCCACTTTTAGGTATTAATGCACTCCTTGTTCCAGGATAAAGAACTACCACCACTGGCAAAAAGTGGTTAGCTGATCAGACTGGTGCACAACCTGGTGCCCATGGGGTGTATCTTGACACCCCTCGCAGCATGGTACCCAGATCCCTTTAGCACTTGCCCTCCTTATCACCACCACTGAGAAACACACATCCAATCTTCTCAGACCTTCACTTGCCTAGAAGGGGGAGCACCCAGGGATCACTCTAAGACATTCATCCAATACTTGATCCTGGACAATTATTCTAGTCTTGCTCTTAAAGTAATTCAAGTTAAATTTTGAATCGTCTGCTTCTGTTTCCTGCCTGTCCCGGGACATGCAGACTAATTTCCCGAGGATCGACTCCTTTCAAATGAATGTCTCATCCAAGAATTGAGACTTACCAGCAATGTCTACCAAATTGCACATTGAGGCATCCTATTTTCCAGGGTGCTGGCTGACGAGTGTAGAGGCCGTGGGGTCGCAAGGGTGGATGGGATGACAAGGCCTTATTTTAAAATTTCATAAAATTCAATTTTAGCTTATTAACATTTAATGCCGTCAAATAACTTAAATCGCCTGATCGCCTAATATCTCAACTGTCCCTGGCTGTTCTACAAGAGATCACACACACCCTTCAACATGTATGTGGCTAAATCTTTGGCTAAGTTCCTATTGGCCCTGTGAGCCCAATCCTATGTGTGACTACTCAGAATTAAGTTCGATTATAATCAATGGGGCTTACTCACAGGTAAGAGTGGATAGGATTGTAGGCTGTGTTTAATAACTTTGGAGTGAACAGAAGGCATCTGTGTGGCAGGCAAATGGGTTCTGTTCTCAGGTAGCCAGTCTCAGCCAGATCCTTCAGCACCATGGAGAGTTCCCACTAATGGTTAAAGCACACCAAGAGATTCTGTCTGTCTGTCTGTCTGTCTATCTATCTATCTATCTATCTATCTATCTATCTATCTATCTATCTATCTGTCTATCTATCTATCTATCTATCTATCTATCTATCTATCTATCTATCTATCTATCTATCTATCTATCTATCTATCTATCTATGGGATTTATACGTCACCTTACTCATGCCAACACAAATGCTTTCACAGCTTTCAAAGCTTTTGTTCTTCCCCTCCTGCTATCCTCACAACAACCCTGTGAGGTAGGTGAGGCTCAGAGTGAGTGACTGGGCCAAGGTGACATAGCCAAGTTGGGATTTGAACCTCGATCATCCAGGTCTCAGTCTCCCTAACCACTATGCCATTCTGTCTCTAATGACCTAATTGCATAACAACAGGGACAGGATAACATATTCCCATTATTAATGGCACACATTTTAATGCCATTTTTTTCTTTTTTATGTGTGTGTTGTTGACAGGTACAATCTCTCAGTTTGGGAATGAGAAAGTGTAGCAAAACTGTACTTTGCCATTTCAAATTGAGAGGTGCATGTACCTGTCAACAACAACAACAACAACACAGACACACACACACAAATATGTGCCATGTAATTATGGGGGTAATTTATTTTATTAATTTATTTTAAATTATTTAATATAATTTATTAAGTAATTATGGGTTGTTACGCAATTAGGTCATTAGAGACAGAATGGCGTGGTGGTTAGGGAGACTGAAAGGAATGAGAGAGAGAGAGAGAGAGAGAGAGAGAGAGAGAGAGAGAGAGAGAGAGATTATGAACCCCATAGACAGACAGACAGATAGATAGATAGCCCCTTGGGGCAGGGACCTGTCTGCTCATTCTTTGTCAAATGACATATATTTGGATTGTGTGATACAAGTTCTTTATATTGGCTATTAGCATCCCATAGTGCAGTGGTTCTCAATCTTCCTAACGCCATGACCCCTTTATAAATTCCTCATGTTGTGGGGACACCCAACCATAAAATTATTTTTGTTGCTACTTTATAACTGTAATTTTGCTACTGTTATGAATCGTAATGTAAATATCCGATATGTAGGATGTATTTTCATTGTTACAAATGAAATGTGTGTTCTATGCACACATTGAACACAATGGGATTTATTTCAGAGTAGGCATGCATAGGATTGGGCCTGAGGCTGTCAATCAGCCCCAGTGCACGCGCAGCTACAGCCGGAGGTCTGGCAAGCCTGACCTGGCTCCCTGCACCAGGGGTCTTTAGGTGACCCCCAGGAAACCTATAGGCGACCCCCAAAGAAACACTTTGAGAAACACTTTGAGAAACACTGCCATAGTGGCTAGATGTGGTCCCTGGTGGCTGCCAGCTGCTGACCCCTCTTAAATATCTCCCCACCATCTAAATAGCCAGGGCATTGCCTTTGACAGGGAATTATGGTTTGAATTATTATTATTTTTTTCAAAAATGAAAGTCGGCTGCCACACTTGATGCCGTCAAGACAGGAATAACAAGTTAATGCTATAAATAACTAGGTTTTATAGGCCTTATTTTTTTCTCCATGAGTACGGAGTGAAGATCGAGCGAGAGAAAAATCACCTGACTGTTGCTCATGAAGCTATCAGAATCAGTTAAATTAACTTGATCAACTGCCGAGCGAGGCTAAGAAACTTGCATCTCGACAGGCTGTCTGCAGGCATTAATGGAGTCTTCATCTCAGGGCTCTGTTTGGAATTTTTGGGGTGGGGGAATTAACTCTGAGTAAGGCCACCCTGTGATTATTATATCTTTTTTGTAGGACATAATATCAGATGCATTCTGCCTAAGGTGGAGTGGGCTGTCAGACCCAACAGTTTCCAGTGGCCTCCAGCCACCTGGGTCTGGAAAGGTCCCAGACCACAAAGAGGATAGCAATAGCTTTTCTAGCACAGTGGTTCCCAAATGGTGGGATTAAGGCTGCAATTTTAATTTCCAGTTAGGACAGCATAAACTCCAGTTCAAGTCCTGTACTGGTCTGGAGGGGGGGTATCATAAAAATGCTATAAAGCACTTTTGCACCACTTCTGGGGGAGGTTTAGGCCAGTGCACAGACATGCACTTGCTTCCCTATAACAGCAAAGGAACGGGAAAACAATGAATTGTGCCAGCCTAGGTTAGGTTTGCACCCTCAAGCACTCATAACAGCATTGCCCTCTTGAATGCTGTCTGGACCTTTGTATACCCTCCAGACTCCAACCAGACCCCATGAATAGCACAACTATTAATAGCACATTTGTGATCTCCAAACTCTAACCTGGGGGCCAGATGTAACTTGTGGCAAGCCTCTACCTGGCCTGTGGCCGACCTCTGGTTCCCTAAGAGCCTCTGATCCTGTTGACCGAATACAACTGGAGATGTGGTGGTGTGGTGGAGAAAATGGGGATCGAAGCACCAAGTGTGTGCTTGCAGACATCCTGGAAATTTGTGCCCATTTATTCATTAATCTAGGTTCCAGCTCTAATCTGTTTATTTAAAATACCATATTTACTCGAATCTAATGCGCCACTGAATCTTATGCACACACCAATTTTTAAAAATCATGAGATAAAAAAACGTTTACCAATGATTGTAATGTGCAGCTGCAAAGCAGGTGCAAAATTTAATTTTATTGCATATAACAATTCAATGACAACAATAATATGACAATGGTTTATGTTATGATTTTTACCCAGTTGCACCAGGTAATAAAACCCATACAACAATGGGTTTATGTTACATTTTCATTACAATATAGAGCACAATCCTAACCATGTCTCCTGAAAAGTAAACCCCATTGTGTTCAATGGGTCTTCCTTGCAGGAACGTGTCTTTTGGATTACACCATAGTAAACAGTTAAACTTAATACTGACCTATACTTATAATCAAAACACTGCATTTGCTTGAATGCAATGCCCCATTGAATCTAATGTGCACCCCAATTTTTGAAATTAAGTCTGCAGTCCTAACCACACTCTCCTGGGAGTAAGTATTATTGAACTCAATGGAACTTATGTTTGAGTAGACATGCTGAGGACTGCACTGTAAATTTGGCTGAAAAAGTGAGCGTTAGATTTTGGTAAAGAGGAAATTTTTCTGGCCTTCCACATTGTGCCAAGTATTTGATGTGGGTCTTTTACCAAAAAGTTGAGAGTCCCCTGTATGACCCCAAGGGGACTAGCACCACAGTGAGGCTGAGTGAGGGAGTTGCCTAAGGCACCAGGATGAGGAGGGTGCTTGAATCCACCCCTTTGTTCATCTCCACAGAAGGGGTGATCATATGACTGGAATTTACAGATTTGTCCTCTTTTTTAGCCTCATGTCTGGGTGTCCTCCAAAAGGGCTTTATTGTCCTCCATTTTGGAACTTCGCAATGGTGTGCAGTACCCCATCATGTCATATGTCGCTGGATTTGTATTGAATAGCAGAATCCAATGCAAAACTTGGTTTTGAAATATCTCCTTCCTATCAAATGTTATGGCCAAAAAACTAAAATCAAAAATTACCATTGAGCTCTATGGGAAAGTGAAAGTGTCCAATATAGTGGTTTTACTTGTGAGTAGACAAGTGTCCCATTGTCCGCCAGTCCTCAGCATGCCAGGTTGGAGGAATCCAAGACCTTGTCCTCCTTTTGAGGTTTGGGCATCTGGTCACCCTGTCCACAGCTGACTCATCTGGTTTGGGAAAGGAAGTAGAAAACAGAGTAGAAGAGGATGTGTATAGGAGAGGAGAGTGGTTGGTGAGAGTATTTTGACACTCTATCCAAATCCCACCACTCTCCTCTCTCCTGCTCACCATCCTCTCCCAATTCATTGGGGGGGGGGGAAATAAAGGACTACATATCACCTGATAAGGAGGCACTGCTTGGCAGTAAGAAGGAATGAGTGGATAGGTGGAGATGACATCTCTTGCCAAGCGGTGTGGTGTCAGCAGATCTTCATGAGACCATCCGGAGTCCTTGAGTTCCAGAGGCAGCGTGCCTACCTGCCAATCATTCCTGCTCCCGCCATGCTTGTACGGACCAAACAGAAGGGGGATCCATATTGTATCTGTCAAACACATCTCCCCTTCCCTCTTTGCCATCCATTAATGGAGCCGCCGAAGGGGCGTCCTGTAATTCAAACTGACAGTTTCATACTTCCTTTCCCACTCTTTGGGGGAAGCGCAATTGACCAAATCTAATGAACAAACCATTTTCTTTTCTTTTTAAAAATTTTTAAATATTAATTTGCCATACAGGTGATGGCTCTGATGTTTTGACCATGGACTGATCTCACGGAGAGCCAATGGCAGCTGAAGGGCAATACTGTGATTCTTTTGAGCAGGAGACGAGAGCCAAGAGAAGTCCCTGTTGACCAGTCATTCTTAACTGATTCCATGCTTTGAACAAATCATGTGCCAGCACTGCCCCACTCGAGGCTGGCACATGAGAGTGCATAGATGAGATGCACGAGGAGAGAATTCTCATGGTGTGCAGTGGTGTGGAGGCAATTTGTGCCAGTGGGTCCCTCTGGGAGAAAGGCGGAGTAGAAATAAAGTTGTTGTTGTTGTTGTTGTTGTTGTTGTTGTTGTTGTTGTTGTTGTTGTTGTTATTATTATTATCATCATCATCATCATCATCATCATCATCATCGTCATCATCATCATCATCATCAATAAATACACAGTGAACAATTTTGTGCATGTTTCATTCACATCACCAGTCGGACCCTTCCCAAGAATTATTGGACCCAAGAGTCTAGGACTGTGTGATGTAGCGGTGTATAATTCGTGCTGATCCCAGAAGAGCGGCTTTCTGCAGTTGGCAGAGTGATATTTTGTGAGTGCCAGTAGTTTGCAGGTGCCTGCCAAGGACTTTGGGCACTGCACCGAGTGTGCCAATTACCACTGGAACCACCTGCACTGGCTTACACCAGATCTCCTGTCATTCGATTCTTAGGTCTTGGTAGCGGGAGATCTTTTCCAGTTGTTTCTCCTCAATTCTGCTGTCACCTGGTATGGCGATGTCAACAAGCCACACCTGACTGCTTTCTATGATGGTGATATCTGGAGTATTGTGTTCCAGGAGCTTGTCCGTCTGTATCCTGAAGTCCCACAGAAGCTTGACCTGCTCATTTGCAACCACTTTTTCGAGCTTGTGATCCCACCAGTGTATTATTATTACTAGCGAAAAGCGTACCCGCGTTGCGGGTGTAACATTTCTCCCTATGCCATCCCCCCATGGCGCAGAAACACCCCATGTGCCACTTCCCCATGCACATTGTCCCCCCATGTGCATCGTCCCCTCATGCGCAAGTTCCCCAATGCGCAAGTTCCCCAATGCGCAAGTTCCCCAATGCGCAACTTCCCCAATGTGCAACTTCCCCAAATGTGCAACTTTCCCCCATGCGCAACTTTCCCCATAGGCATCAACCCCAATGCGCATCATGACCCCATGCGCATCATGACCCCATGTGCATCATGTCCCCACGCGCATCATGTCCCCATGCGCAACTTCCCCCATGCAGATCATCCCCTCATGTACAACTTTCCCCTGTGTGCAACTTTCCCCCATGCGCATCATCCGCCTATGCGCAATTCTTCCCCATGCACAACTTCTCCCCATGTGCAACTTCTCCCCATGCGCAACTTCCCCTCATGCGCAACTTTTCCCCATGCGCATCATCTGCCGATGTGCAACTTCCCCTCATGCGCAACTTTTCCCCATGCGCATCATCTGCCGATGTGCAACTTCCCCCCACGCGCAACTTCCCCCCACGCGCAACTTCCCCATTCGCAACTTCCCCATGCGCAACTTCTCCCCATGCGCAACTTTCCCTCATGCGCAACTTTCCCTCATGCGCAACTTTCCCCCATGCGCATCAACCCCCATGCGCATCATCCCCTCATGCGCAACTTTCCCCATGCACATCATCCGCCGATGCACTTTCCCCCATGCGCATCATCCCCCATGCGCATCATCCCCTCAAGCGCAACTTTCCCCATGCGCATCATCCCCCCATCTGCAACTTCCACCCATGCGCAACTTCCCCCATGTGCATCATCCCCTCAAGCGCAACTTTCCCCATGCGCATCATCCGCCGATGTGCAACTTTCCCCCATGCCAACTTTCCCCCATGCGCAACTTCCCCCCATGCGCAACTTCCCCCCATGCGCAGCATCTTCCACAGTGCAACCTCTTCCTCCGGAAAACATCCCCCAGTGCACCAGGGTCTGAGCACCAAATAGGCTGGATGTTATTCAGTTTCCCATGTTAAGTATAGGACAAAAACACGTTGCCCCCTTTTCAGCCCCTGAAGGGTTAATTTCTCCAGATGGTTCTTGGTGGGAGTTCAGGTGACAGAAGGAACTCCCAGAATTCCATGCTTCAGGCCCAGCAGTTGGGGCGGAATGTTGATGAGTCAGCAATTCTCAATGCAAAGTATAGGGAGGAAAACGCGTTGCACCCCTTTTCACCCCCTTCTGGTTGGAATTTCGGAAAACCGGTTCTTAGTGCACCTCTCCCTCACGGAAGGAACACCCACCCCAAATTTCATGCTTCTAGGCCAGGCGGTTTTGGCAGGGCGGTGATGAGTCAGTGAGTGAGTGAGTGAGTGAGTGAGTCAGTCAGTGAGTGAGTCAGTGAGTGACTTTTCTCTTTTATATATATAGATTATTATTATTATTATTATTATTATTATTATTATTATTATTATTATTATTATTATGGGGCAAAATTTTGTATTTTTAAAATACCAAGTGAAAGCCTAAGCATGTCTACTCAAAAGTAAGTCCCATTTTGTTCAATAGTACTTACTCCTAAGAAAGTGTGGTTAGGATTGCAGCCTTAATAAATTTTAGTGGTGTCACCCTCCCATGTGTCACCAGGTGTAATCCGCACCCCTAGACCCCGTATCAATGCCACTGCTCTCCAAAGACTAAAAAGAGATCTCCTTATGAGATCAAGGAGTTGTCCTAATCTACCACACAACATTGTTGTTGAAATAAACATGAAGGTTAATCATGCACCATGCTCTGAGTGTTTTGGAGGCAAGATATAATAAAACTGAATCATCATCATCATCATCATTGGGGGATTTGATCGAGTTGCTGGGCTTCCAGTGGCTTGATACAGAGCTCTGCAGGTGTTGTTTTAAACCTCTCTGCTTGCAGGGGTGGAACACATGCTACCAATTCCAGTCAAGGCATCATCCTGTGTTTTTGTGTGTGTGTGTGTGTGCGCCATGCTGCTTAATTTTCATTTGCTATTAGTTTTGTCTCCAAGGAATTCAGTGCTTTTATAAACCTGCTGTGAAACAGAAAGGCCCTGGGTCCTGCAATATATACCCAGCAGAATGCAATTAAGCCCCAGGACTGTAAATGGATAGATGGGGACCAGCATTAAGGTGACCTGTTCTTAGTGTGCCATACATCTGTGGAGCCATAGATTAATTAGCAAGCAGCCCAGGTTGTGTGCCTGTTTATGCACGTTTCTGATTTAGTGTTTGAAGGAAGGTATATTGGTCTAATGGAGCTCACAGTGTGTGATCTTCAGCCAGGATGGCTATCCCATAGCATGTCATGTGCCACTTTTAATGCACAGACTCCACTGTGCCAAAGGCTCTGTCAGCAGCCTGGCATGGTCTGGCTCTGGGCAAAGGGTGAAGACAAGGTTGGGCTAATGCAGGCTGTTTAGCCCAAAGCTGGGCTGGGAGTTATGTCTCCATTGATGTCTGCAAGCGATGTCTCCATCGTTGGACCCATGGCACTTCCTCTTGCGCTGGCAACTGATGGCTGACTAGCCTATTCTAACCCCACCTCAGTAGTGGCTTTCATGCAGAGCCAGTCCATGTGGTCGGGTGAGAATGCTTTAAACAGATCACTGACTGGGCTTTCAGTGTATCAGGATGTGGTGGGTCTTGACAAAGTGTAGTAGTTTTGGCAGCCACTGGCATCAAGCATTTTTGGATCCCACCTCTCTCAACATGTAGGGCATCCTAGCCAAGCCACACACAGCTGGGACTTTGCAGGGGGCTTTGCTCAGGTCACCAATATGAGCATCGGTTCTGCTGTATGTGCCAATTGCTGCATGCCATGTATGTGGCCGTGCAGCCACATGGCAAGTGCCTGCATGTTCTGCCATGTGTTGGCCTCCCTGTCTCCATCATTGGACCCAAGGCACAGCCTCTGAACATCGGACAATGCTTGTGAATCAATTTAAAAGTTGTTAATCTAATTCTCCTCCATGAATTTCTCCAATGCCTTTTTACAGCCATGATACCCTTCTCATCTTGTGGCAGTGAGTTCCACAAGTTGGTCTCTTCCTTTTGCTTATAGTAGCCTTGCTTCTAGTCAATTTCTTAATAAATAGCTGTTGGGGGTGCCTCAGGTGAAGTCAAACAGGGCAATAGCTTCCTCCGAGATCAGGTGATTTGTCCATCAGGCTTAGCCTTGCCTACTCTGACCAGCAGCAGCTCTCGTGGGTCTCTGGTTTTCTCCGACAGGCTTCTTGTCACATTCTTTGGTTTGCTCTCAAAAGGTGGAAGCACTTAATAGCTTTTGTCCTCCCAACAATCTGTGAAGTCTGGAGGGACGAGAGCCACGATAATTCCCGTTAAGCAGACAGCAGCGGCGATTATAGCTGCCCGTCTCTCTGAAGTGGCAAGTCAGAATGTCTACTCCCTGAAGACTTAGTACTGAATCTGATTTTATTTTGCTAAGGTATTTGGTGGTATGTGCGTGCATGTGTGCGCATAGGGAGGAATAATGTGCCTTCAAATGTTGGAAGGTGTTCAAAAAAAGACACCAAATACTAAGAAGCTGCACTTTGGCTGGACCTCTGGAGTAATAGCATCCTTGGTTTTTCCCTAATGCTGGCTGATGTGCCGATCGGCAGCTGCTACAGAGTCCTCGCAGGCTGGTCAGCTGTGCTGCTTGTCAGAGCAGACGTTTGGCCTGCGAGGCAGGTCCAGGTGCTGCTATGTGATTAATTTCCAAAAATACGTATATATAATCCAGTGTTTCCCTCCTACAGGAGACCCAAGGCAGCTAAGGAAATCTAAAAATACATTTATTTTTAGAAAAGGATAAATGGAATGCGCTCCGTATCAAAACGATGGAAAATTGCAGAAGCAGGTCCAAAAAATCTGCAGTCCTGTGGCTTGGATCAGGACCCACTGGAGTTCACCCACCCAAATAGAAGAACTGAGTGGGCCTGGACCCACCATCCTTTGGCAGAAGGAATAGTGGAGCTGATCTGCATTTAGGAGGAGCAGGGCCTGGCTAAGCTGAACCAGCTATGGATCTATCCAATATAGCAGAAGCACAGGGCAAGCTTCTGGTCCAGACTAGATGGTGCACTGGAAGTTCCTTAGAGTAGGCTGGGTAGTTACACCTGCTGTAGTGGAACATCACTGCAGTTGTGGACAAATGTGAGTATCAGGGCAGAGGAGATGACTCCAATATTCTCATGGTAGTGCCCCCACAGCTTCCATAATGCCATTCTTCTGGGAAGGGACAGGAGATGTTTGCCCAAAATAGATGCTGCAAACATGGCCTAAATATTTCCGCGCACCAAATAATGCTGCGGAAATGAGATGTGAGCTCTTAGTGCCAAATTTGATACATACTTACTTCTTCCTAGGGCCATCGCAGATTCTTTGCAGGAGGGCTGAAATGCTGTGACTGAGCTGCCACACTCCCTTGCTCCCCATAGAGCCATCCTTCCAGCTCCCAAATTTCTGTTTTAATATTGATATTGTCAGCATTGTATTCTCTTTTTTTTGCCCTTGTGCTGGATCATGCGTGGCACAGGATAAAAGGAAAAAAGTCCCCTTACTCCTGGTTGTACAGGATCCACTCCCTACCTACAAGCCATCCAACTTGCCTGTTCCAGAATCTAGTGTGCCAAATTTACCTGAATCTAATGTGCCATCGAATCTAATGCGCACCCTATACTTGTAATCAAAATACTGTATTTAAACATTGAATGTATTGTACACGCTGATTTTGGAGACTAAATTCGGAGACTGAATTGGAGACCAAATTCTGCTGAAAAAGGTGAGTGTTAAATTTGAGTAAATACCTTAGTTTTAAATACAGAAAACCCAAGTTTTCATTGGAGGGTCTATGGGACCCACCAGAAATAAGGTCCTGGCCCACATTGTGGGTTCCAATTCACAGTTTGAGATGTGTTCCCCTAAAATATTAGAAGGGAATAAATGTGTGCACTAAAGGGGGGGGGGTTCAGAACCAGCCTGTGCCCCAAGATCAGGTTTATCCATCATGTGTCTTGCAACCCTTTCAACACTTGAATTTTTCCATTTTTGGAGCTTATCAACTTGTCAAACAGGTCAGTAGTTCAAGACCTGGGTACTGCACAATGGAGTGAGCTCCTGTTACTTGCCCAATCCATGCCAACTTAGTAGTTTGAAAGCATGTTAATGCCAGTAGATAAATAGGTACCCCTGGGAAGCGTTCCATGCGCCTTTAGTATTAAGTTATAACCATGGAGATGTCTTTGGGCAACACTGGCTCTTCTGCCTTGATATGAGCACCATCCTTAGAGTCACTCATGACTAGCAAGGCAACCTGCAGAGGACATCTTAACCTTATCTTTTCAATGTAAGTTGGTGCATCTCAATGGAATTTTCCAGTTAAATTATCGAGAGTTTAATGTCTGTTTGTTTTGGTGGCCCCATAAAGCGCCCATAAACGAAATGCCGGGTACATCTAAGCAACAAAAATAAATCAGGGAATAAAAAAATTAAAATCAAAACCACCTTAAAAACAAGAGGGAAGAAAAGCCGTCAAATGGGAGCAAGTTAGCAGCCCCATTGCCAGCCATATGCTGCTGCACATAAAATATAAGTTATGACTCCTTATTTGTCATATGTATGATGGGTGGAGCCCACAGAGCAGCTTGTGACAAACAGGAGGATGTCAAGGAAGGGGGTGGCTTTAAAAGCAAGAAGAATGGAAAGAATTTGTGAGTGAACAGATGAAGTTCAGGTCGTGTAAAGATCAGATTGAACCATGTATCAAGGGCAGTGTTTCTCAAACTGTGGGTTACAAGCCAATTTCAGGTGGGTCCCCTGATTTGAATGTGCATCTGTCCTTCTGATGTAGCCTACTTCTAAAATCAGGTGGTTGCGCGTGGTCATCATGGTTTGGAACCTGTGATGGACTTTTCTTCTTGAAATCTGTCCAATCCCTGGATATCTCCAACGACCTGTCCCCAAACACTCAGTTTTAGTAGCTGCCCCTGGTTCTGGTGCTGTGCAAGAGGGAATGCGGGTCTTACTTGCATTTGCTCCGAGGCATCACTGTGAGATGCAGAATGCTGGACCAGTTGGACCTTTGGCCTGATCCAGAGGTGCACTTCTGATGTTCTTATGGTCTGTGTGCCTCAATGTCAGGTGCTTTGACTGTAGCAGCCCTCCAGTGCCTCAAGTGGAGAAAAGTCCTGTCCATTCTACTTGAGATTTTGCTTGGTGCATGAACTCACATGGACATAAATGCACAGTGTGTTTCTTTCTCCAGGGCCCTTTTGTGGCTACCAGCTGAATTCACCTGTCTTTTTTGGTGTTTGGGTCCTAACTCTCTCTTGTCTCATGGATCCTATGGCTTTAGCTTTTGCAATGCACCACATGTATGCAGCCACTAGCAGGACCCCATCGGCTCTTTCCTGCAGCAATCACTGCCCCATTTGAGAAATGGGTGAGGCTAGAGGATGCTGTTCTGTCCCTGCTGCCACCCTGGGGTGTTCAGGTTTGGTTCAGTTTCTGCCCCAATTTCCCATCTGCAGAAGGGGCCCTGAGTCACGCTCAGGAGAGTCGTGCCGTCAGAATCAGCTACCTTTTTCCATTTCTTGCTTCCAGGCGGAAACGCTGATGTGGTCTGACTGGCGTGTAGAAAATGGAACTAAAAGAATGGATTTGCCTTATCTTTCCTCGGGGCAGAACAGGGAGTGGATCACCTGACTCTCAGCTTTGGTTGGGCTGAAAACCCAAGCGGCTTTTCACCTGAGATGGGGGTGGACGGCGCTTCTCCTGCTCTCCCTGCCACCTTCCCTCTGGCAAGAGGTGTATTTTTACAAGCCAGGGAACTGTATTCATACCCTGTGTAAAGTGGCAGGCACATAGATAGTGCTGTGTATATGTGCAGTGTGCAGGACCTGGGTGGTGTGCATATTGTGCATATTGATATAACATCCAGGGTAACTATAAGTCCTCTTTTAGCCTTGTGTCCTGGAAAAAAATCTTTGTTGTCCTTCATTTCTTTGTGAGCAGGCAGCACGTAGCTTTCTTGTAATTCATAAAGCAGATGTAATAAATTAGCTGGATTAAGTTTTATTTTGTCATGTTAATTTAATTTTGTCATGTCCTACATTTTCCTAAGGTGTCCTACATTTCAGCAGGGCCTTGTCCTGCTTATGGCTGATGGTCACCCTGTATACCATCACCCTGCTGGTTGGTTATAACTTTTGATAGAATACAGCTACTTCAGCGAGGTTTGTTTCATTGCCTCCTCCATGAAATTAGGCTTTGAATGATATTGAAGATGATTGTATTATTAAAAAATACCAAGATTTTAACCATTTTTTGCCTATAGATCCTGTTGTTGGTCCCATGCACCTGACATTCTGATGAAGACCCATTCTAAAACCAGGAGGTTGCACAAACCCACCATAGCTTGTACCCTGTGACTTACTTTTCCTCTGTCGATCAGAAGCTATCACATCTTGTGGCAAGGAGTTCCACAGACTAATTACAAATTAGGTAAAAATATATTTTGTTTTGTTTGTTCCAGGTCATGTACACCTGGAAGATCTTGGTTCAAATTCTACTCTAGGATTGTGCTGCCTGAGACTTATCTCTGATGGCTCCACGAGGGTGCAAATTCCTCAAGAGTTTGTTTCTGGGCCAGAGACATGAATGGATCTTGGGGTACAGGTCCCAGGCAATTCCAAAAAGTCTGTCCCCCAATTTTTTAGGGAGGCTCTGCTTTTTCCCCAGAATCCTACTATATGCATAATTCAGCGCAGACTCTGAAAGAAACTTGTAAGAACTTGCCGGGAATGTAAGACCTTACCTCCAACTGCCCTAAATGATCACCGAGCGATCTAATTCTGCCCCGTCTCTTAATTAAAATGATTTTCCCCCAATTTAGCTACAGAGAAGTATTTGGAGATGCAATTAATTCATTTTGATTAAAGGTAAATGTGCCCCGGGGTAGAGAGGCTGGTAATGAGCTGCTTATGTAACATGGCGTGAGGTCGGGATCTCACAAACGCAGTTTCCCCCAGAAGTACATTTTAGGTCATGATTCCTTAATTAAGAAGGCATGGAAGGTTATTAGTGGCTGGGAGAGGACCTGGCTGGGGGGGGGGGGGGAATAGTAAACATGTTATCTGCCTATGTGGACATTCAGGTCATTACAATGAACAACTAATGATCTTTTGGGGGGGCGGGGGGGGGAGCTTGGATAGACATTACGTTTTGAGGAATGCGCAACCTCTTGAGGGCTCCTGGACCTTTTATAATTACATAGAAGAGGGAAGAGCTTGTGATCTGCGAGATGAGAAGTTGCACCTGCTGAAATTCCTTCACACAATAGTTAAAGGTCCAGGAGCCCTAAAGGTGAAAGTTTGGACACCCCTGATCTATAGGTAAGAGATAAAATAAAAGCATTTAATGAATGCCAAGCACAGTTTCAGTCTTGGTTCCTTCCATGGGATCCAACTGACTGTTTTCTCCTGCTAAAGCCTAAATACAAAGCAGGGGAGAATTCGCATGCGCATGACACTAACTCAAGTTGTTTGTTTTGATTTGGGAAAAGGCACCTAACATATTGTTACATTTTCTCTTGCTTTAAATGTGCAGATAAATAATGCATAATAATATATAAGCCGTTCCCCCAGATTTCTCTCCACCCTCGTTCTTTTCTTTTCCTTCTCTCGATTAGAGAGAGAGAAATTAGAACAATGGAAAGTGGAAATGAATTGAGCTCAGTCCTCTTGAGGTTCAAGGCTTCCCCCCATCCCATGCAGTCAAAATATCAAGTTGATCTTGGAAGAGCAATGTCCTCCAGGGTGGGCTCCAGATCACACACCTTTGCTTGGCCAATCACCTCTTCTGTTTCTCCATCTTTTCCTCCTACACCTGGATTGTAACAGGAGTAGAGGAAATCTGATGGGCTTGAGACCACCACTCTCTTCTCTTCCACACTACCTGTTCCCCTCTCTCCTTGCCTTCCTGTTCTGTTCCAGGGTGCAGGAGAGTTGCAGAGGCTGATCAGTAGCTAAAAGTGGACAACGAGTGCCAGTTTGCCCATCTCCTTGGACATCTTGTTAACATCACCACTCCAAGGTTCTAGGCCAGTAGTACTCAAAGTGGGGGTTGGGACCCCTTGGGGGTGCAACCTCCGGTTGGGGGGCCAAGAAAGGGTGGAATCTGCCATCTTGGAGTCTGGCAGTGGACATTCCTGGGAGTAGGTCTAATTCAACACAATAGGACTTACTTCCGAGTAAATGTGGAGGAGCTCTGGCATCACAGCGATGTCACATCTTGGAAAGTTTGATAGGGGGTCCCAGATTTTTAAGTCTGAAAAGGGGTCCTGGGCTGAAATGCCCAAGTACCACTGTTCTAGGCACATCCAGGCTTCACTTTGCATAGAAAGAACCAGCTCTAGCAGGCACCAAAAACCAGCATGAAGGCTTTAAAGTATGTGGATCTCTTTGCTGTTAATCTGTAAAACTCCTTGCCACAGGATGTGGTTGGGGATGGTATCTGGCTTATATACCTCGAGAAAGACAGGTGGAAAAATCCCATCATAGGTGAAGCCACCATTGAAAGTAGGCCACCTTGGAATGCCAGGTGCAGAATTGTGGCAATTGGTTTCTTATGGTCTTGTGGGCTGCCAGAGGCATCTGATGCACCACTATGAGATACAAGACGGTTCTTTGGCTGGATGCAGCAAGGCTCTTAGGTTCAGATTCCCTGGGGCAGGGAGGAATTTGGCCTAGGGCTGGGTCACTGTTCCATTATCTCCTGTTAAGTGTCACCCCGGTTTTTTTGGTGATTGAACAGATGACATTCCAAGGCTGACTGTTAAAAGCATCTCTCTGTCATAGAGCCACCCACAGCTCCTGTGTGGGAGAGTGACGGGCTCGGAATAGACAGACAAAGGCAAAGATGCTTCTCAGAGACAAGGAAACGGTTATGGAGCACTCACTGTTCTCTACCCCCTCCCCAATGTGTGCGGCATCATCCCTGCCACCCTGTCCAACTCTTTCCATCCTCTCCCTTCCCCTGCCTGTTCCGTTTACCAGCTGGCAAAATCTGAGGCTCCCCCACCTGATCTTACTCTGGAAATAGACACAGTTTCCAGGGACAGCACCTTGAAATCTCACCTGGTCCCGGGGGGTGGAGGGGGGATTAGCAGCAAAAGCCCAATTTGAAACCTTATCTGGACCCCAAATCCATGTGCGCAGCCCTGTTAACAAAGCAAAAATGGGCTTTTTCATATGGGACATGGGCTGGAGACTAGTGGGGTGGGCTTGAGGCTGGTGGTATAGCCCCTGCCTTGCATGGGATAGTCTTCCAACCTCCCTGTTCTTGGGCAGATGACTGTGGATAATGTAGATAAGGTGACGTGTTCAAAGACTCTCCTTTGGGGGGGGGGGGGCATTTTAAGAACTCAGTCCAGATGGCGATAATAGTGCACAGGAATTTTGCCAACCCTCTGTGAAAAAAATCTTCCATTGATCATCCGAAATAGCTTCTCTCTTGGGGCAAACATGGCAACAACTGGAAAAGCACCTGTTGGTTTATTTCCAGTCTTTTGCTTGAAGTGTCTACACCTTTTGGCCTGATACTAATGGACCCCAATGCAGGCTGTAGCTGCAACACGCATTTAAGTTTGCCATGGTATTAGATACAACTCCACAATATCTAATCTATCTAATCTATCTAGTCCAGAAGGTCTGGTGATGGAACTATTTAGCCACTGGTGAAGTTTCCCGAGTGTTGCCTGAAGTATGCTTGACTTCTGAGAATGTCATTTGCACAGTAGTCTTTGATGCTCCTTCCGTGTACCCCCCAGTCTTCTATATATAAAACTGCTGTCACTGACTGACTCACTAAGTGACTCATCAATGCCCAGCCAAAACCGCAGGACCTAGAAGTGTGAAATTTGGGGAGGGTGTTCCTTCCATGATGGTGGCACCCATTAAGAACCAGTTTTTTGAAATTACAACCAGAAGGGGGTGAAAAGGGGCACAACTCACTAAGTGTCTCATCAACGCCCAGCCAAAACCGCCGGACCTAGAAGCATGACATTTGGGGAATGTATTCCTTCCATAAGGGGAAGCCACCAGGGACCAATTTCTAGAAATTTAACCCCTAAAGGGCTGAAAAGGGATGCAATACATTTTAAGCCTATATTTAACATTGAAGACTGATCAACACCCAGCTCTAAATGTTGCACCTGCCTGGTAGGGATGCCCATGGTTGTGTGTGTGTGTGTGTGTGGGGGGGTATTGCATGGGGGAAGGTGTGACACATGGGGAGTAGGGAGGATGACAATGGTTGTGGGGGGTGTTGCATGGGGGGTGTTACACAGGGGGATATTGTGGTGGGGATGATGTGCATGGGGAGATGATGTGCATGGGGGTGTGTGGTATAATGGGGGGATGGCACATGGGGGTATTTTACTCCCACAACGCAGGTACATTTCACTACTATAATATAATGCAGGATCCTCATCAGATAAGGAGTCTGAAGGATCCGTGCTTGCGTGGCTACAACCGAGGACAGAAAGATCTGTTTTAAGGAATGGAAAGTTTTGGCTCCTGGTCTCCAACTTGGGTACATAAGATCTCAACAAAAAACCTCTGCAGAAGCAGCCTTCCCAAAACCACTTTTCCAATGCGCAAGAGCCTGTCAGCCTGGGATGTTGAATGGTGTGAAAAGCCTTTCCTTGCAGCAGAAAAAGCATGGCTTGCCAATGTGTGCATACATTACTGGTCGGCCAGGGATCGCTGGTTTGACACATAGCCTTGCCTGATACCAATTTATAAACATGCACATGCTGGGGCTCTTGAGCACCCAAGCCCAAACCTGTGTTGTGATGAATTGGTGTGTCTACTGATGCTGGCCCCTCTTTCCCCAAATGCTTGCTTCCCCCACTGTTTGCTCAGCTCCTGAATACAAATCTGAGTTAATCTTTCTTTGGTGTGCACTGCCAAACGCTCCAAGGCTTGAGTCAGAAACTGCATGGAGCAGTCCAAAACAGGGACAGGATTGTAGAAACTTCTGTTATAAATGGGGTTGGACTAAATGCCCTATTAGGTCCTCCAACTCTATGATCCTATGAGAAGAGGGTGCGCTACAATAGCTATCTTTGAACCGTGAACCTCTATGTTTCAAACTTAACCTTCCAGGTAGGGCATGATGGTGGTGAAACATTATAATTCTACACCGCAGACCCTGTTTATCACCCTGGTCTTCATACAGACTGATGCTGAACAATCACACCCACTGCCTATAACCCCAAAGCAGAGGCTCGATGAGCACCTGTTGGGGATGCTCTAGGGGGATTTCCTGCTGCAGGCAGGGGGTTGGACTAGATGACCTACTAGGTCCCTTCCAACTCCATGATTCTATGATTCTATGAAAAGGCTTTGCACCCAGATTTCTGGATGGAAGTGCCAGTCTGTGTAAAGATAAGGGGCAATGAACGGGCTGCAGTGTGAAACTGTAAGGCTTCATTGTGCTTGGGTAGTTTTCTGGAGCACTGGATTTGGCCCACAACCCAGGATTTGGTGACTTCTAGACTGTGGATGGGTGCTATGATTTAGGGCCCCATCCTTTCCAATGTTCCAGTACTGTTGCAGTTGTGATGCAGCCCCAAGGTAGGGGATCAGGCATTCCTTTGCCTTGAGCAGACAACCTCAATGATTCCCAAATGATTCAGCTGCTTCAGTGCTGAATGTTGAATAGGGTTGGGACCTTAGTTTGTACTGACTTTGGATGAGAATCAAAGCCTGAAGGATGAAAGATAAACTACTCATCCTTGTAGAATTGTAGCAAGGCATTTTTGGAAGGGGAAATCTAGGGCTGTGATTTGCCAGGGACTGGGCAAAAGGGTTTCTCCCTAGCAAATGGGTCCCACAGGGAAGCATTGCTTTTCTCCTTTTGTGGAAGTTGGGCTTGCAAGTTTTCCCATAAGAAGGTTCTTGGCCTTGACTTGTGTGAGCTTGTTTCCTGGTGAGCTGGTTTCTTTTCAGTGCATCATCCTTTGAAAAATTCACATTTATATCAGGGAAGAGGAGGATCTGAGGCTCGGCTGCCCACGGCCACCCCCAAACCTGCAAAGCAGCATTAAAAGAACAGCCTGTTCTCACTGGTGCTTTTGTTAGCTCTGCAGAGAACTTCAGTAGGAGGGAAAGTTGCGAAGAGGATCCAGGTATGTCAATGAGATGAGCCTTGGAGAAGGAATCCTTTTGTGAGCACTGAGCAGAGAATCAGAGGCATGGAACTGAAGCCTAGTGGGGGATTGGAGGTTAAAGGTTTGGAAATTGGATGGGAAATAGCCAGTGGTGCGCTCCAGCAGGTTCGCACCTACTCTATAGAACCGGTTGTTAACGAGAGATAGGACATATGAAGTTTAAAAATAGCCATTTAAAAGTGGCTGCCAGATGGGCAGAGAACCGGTTCTTAATTTCTTTGAAGCCCATCACTGGAAATAACACCAGAGCCAATGACACTGGTACATAAGACAATGATCACCAATGACACTGGTGCATAGGATAGATTCCCGCATTGATTGCCCAAATGCCATCCCCAACTTGTCATATTATAAGGGGGTAGGAAAGTTGGTGGGGCACATTTTGCTTCTGTCTAGGGTTGTCATATGTTTCCAAAAACAGGGACAATCCTGACTTTTGGGGATTATGTCCACATACTGGCAAATGGGACAGATGGTCCTGTCCCAATTTTGTGGAAGACTATTATGGCAACTGTACTTCCGCCAATGTTTGCTGGTTCTGTTGATGCTGAATTGCTGACTTGAATGTACTGGGCCCTCATGATCTATAAATCCACTCTGTGTTGGAGGAAGGCTGCTTGTACCCTCCTCTCTCAGTTCAGTACACGAGGAGGAGAGCCCCTGCATTGCTGCCCTATGGCACACTCCGAAATGTAGGTTGCGGTGCAAGCCTGCCTTTCTGTTTGTAGGACACGCTGTAGTGGAATGATGTTAGCTAACATTGCCTGGAGGTCCAGTGCGCTCGGGTCGTCACCTCGAGGGACACTAATTAACTGGTTGTGCTGTTGCTGGACTGGTTAACTGGCTGGGATGCTGCCAGGTTGGGTCACGGGTTGTTGCAAATAAGGTCATGAGTGGCTCACTCCCATTCAGCCTGTGAACTACCCTCTTTCCATCAATGCAACAGCAACAAAAGAGGGGGGCCGGTCCGAGCCTGGATCTGGCAGGCACCAGCCTTCCCCCCTTTCCAGCGTCCCATTTCCCTACCTATTCAGGGCAAATCATTGGGGTCTCTCTCCCATGGGGAGCTCACCCTTGGCACCGGCTCTGACTATATTTTTCACTCTGTATTCTCACGTGTGACTGTGGCAGCTGCTACACAACCCACCAGAAATTCACTCCTGACCCACCTAGTGGGTCCCGATCCACCGTTTGAGAAACATCATCTTAGGCTGTTTGGAAAGGATTAACTGCAGATCCACCTGGGGCAGGATGGCCATGAACCAGTGAGCCTGCCTGCTGTGCAGATCCTTCCTTCAGGGCTGAGTGTTGGATGTCATTCCTGACATTCAGGTGTGTGAACAGAGCACCCCAGAGACGGCCGTTGTTCCTTTTCCTCTTTCTCCATTGCCAAACAGGCTTCTTACAGGTGACACTGCCTTTGTTGTTGGCCTGAGGGGTGTTCAAAGCCATGTTTGCTTATTGGCTGAGTCATTTGAATATGACACACACACGAAAGTGGAAATAGATACTGTGTTGTGTGTCTGTGTGTGTTTCTGTTGGCAAAAACTGCTTCCTCTGCTGGGGAGACTGGTTTTGTTTCCCCACTTCTGGAAACTATCAGAAGTCTATCAAAGCCCAGGATCCTGGATACCTCTGGGAAGCTCGGAAATCTTGACCAATGGTGGCTGAACATGGAGATGCTATCATGTGCTGTCTTGCTGTCATGACTGATTACTGTTGGACTTCTCCATGATGTTTCTCAAAACATAAGAACATCAGAGGAGCACCTCTGGATCCAACCAAAGCCCACCTAGTCCAGCTTCTGGTATCTCGCATTGGCCCACTAGATGACTTGGGGAATACACAAGACACCATGAGACCTGCATCCTTGTGCAATACCCTACATCTGGCAGGCCAATGTTGCTGTATATCCCAAAAAACAGGGACAATCCTGAATTTGGGGGATTGTGTCCACATACTGGCAAATGGAACAGAGGGTCCTATCCTGATTTTGTGGATGAGAATTATGGCAATCCTACTACTTATAGGAGGTTGCTTTTAACCATGGCTTGTAACCTGTGATGGGCTTTAAATCTTTAAATCTCCACAAATCTGGACAATTCTCTAAAGGTGCCATCTTGTGGCAAGGTGTTCTACAGATTAATTACATACCGGGTAAAAATGATTTTTCCTTAAAAAGACACTTTTAAAGCCCTGTAAGCTGATGCCTGGCACCTTGCATTGTGGCAGCAAATTAAACAAATGGCCCATATAAAGGAAATCCTCCCAATGTTCATCCCGCTCAGTTTAATTCTAGACCTAGTGTTTCCAGAGAGGGAGAAAAATATTCCCTCTGCCTTTTGGCTTCCACCACCCATAATTCTGTGACTGTAACATTGCAGGGAAGAGAAGCCCAGGGTAGCCTTGCAATGCACAGCAGCTCACAGCTCAATCGGAGACCGTCTGGGGTTTTTCCACCCTTCATTCCAGTACATCACTGTGCCAGCAAATATCCGTTGAGTAAATGACTCTGTCTCGATGAATGATCTGTGGTTAATGGGGCAGCAGCATTGAAATAATGAAACTATGAGTGATGAAAGCCAATGCAAGAAGAAGAAAAGGCAAAGCATGCCAGCTGATGGCTATAGAATTCCAACCTCCAGGCTATGGAGCATTAGTGAGAATTAAGCCAGGAGCTGAACCCCACAATGGGTGGTTTAATATGGTTTGGTTGATAGCCTGCGTTGCTCTGTGTTGAGCCTGTGTTGCGCTGTGTCAAGCCTATTGCCTCAGAATATATGATGCGCCACCTTTTGCAGGTGACCGGTCTTTTGCCACTGTGGGTGAGCCGGGATAGAGGCAGTGTGGGTAATAGGGTGCATAGCCAGGAAGTGGAGAAGGAATAAAAATTAAGGGCAAAATCCAGAGTATCTACAGGGAGTCCTTTCTCCGGTGTAAGAACAACTTACTCTGGAGTCCAATATGACTTTCCACACAGGTTTTCACTGGGTAGTGCAGTAACTACGGATGCACAAACAGTTTCTTACGTGCTCCCGTAGTTACTCTGGATTTGGGGGTACGACTGGTGTGGAGAAAGTGGCAGAAGGGAAGTTTGTCTCACCCCCAAATCCAGAGCAACTACGGGAGCATGTAAGAGACTTCTAGTGAAAACCTATGGGAAATTCATATTGGAATCCAGAATAAGTTGTTCTTCCACTGGAGCAAGGACTCCCTGTAGTTACTCTGGATTTTGCCCTCATTGGCATAGTTAGAGGGTGTGGGTTGCATCAGGTAATGTATGCTCCTGGCATGCACTGCTGGTCAAAATTTTAAAATCTTGATATTATTAATTAATACCATCATGTTATATATAAATTGATGGGTAATTTCATGCAGAATTCAATGAAACAAACCTCACTGAAATATATCTGTCCTATTAAATGTTGAACCCCCCAAAACCCAGTGGGGAGATCTAGGGCACATCGCCATGCAGGGTGATCATATGTCAAAACCACAAAAAGAGGACAAG
The DNA here is from genome assembly GCA_030015325.1 of Cryptoblepharus egeriae. NCBI lineage: Eukaryota > Metazoa > Chordata > Lepidosauria > Squamata > Scincidae > Cryptoblepharus > Cryptoblepharus egeriae. The sequence continues at coordinate 24,203,952 of JAREYC010000012.1, forward strand.
ATCTCCCAAATGTAGGACATCCAAGAAAAATGTAGGACATGACAAAATAAAAGCTAAAAATACAGTGCAATCCTAAGCACGTCTGCTCAGAAGTAAGTCCCATTGTATTCAACTGTACTTATTCCCAAGAAAGTCTAGGATTGCAAGGGGCTGTGGAGGCACAAGTGGTTAAGACACTGTGCCTGTTAACCAGCAGGCCAGGGTTTGAGACTTGGGTCCCCACAAGATGGGGTGAGCTCCTGTCCTTAGCTCAGCTCCTGCCAACCTGGCATGTAAATGCAAGCATGTAAATGCAAGTAGATAAAAAGGTACCACCTTGGTGGGAAAGGTAACAGCGTTCTGTGCGCAGCGTTTAGTCATGCCGGCCCCATTAACATGGAAGTGTCTTTGGACAACGCTGGCTCTAAAGGCTTGTAAATGGGGATGAGGACCACACCCTATAGTTGGAAACGACTGGCAGTTAACTTGCAAGGGGGGGACCTTTACCTTTGTAGGATTGTGTAGCCTCATATATAGAGATTACTTTCATGAATTTAATTTAAACCAATCCAATGCAGATCTACTTAGAAGTAAGTCTCATTATTCTCAATGGAGCTTACTCCCAGGTGAAGATGATTAGGATTGCAGGCTATATTATTTATTATTACATTTAAAACTATTACGTTTAGAGTGCAATCCTAACCTTACTCAAAAGTAAGCCCTGTTGCATTCAATGGGTATTACTCCCTGGAAAGTGTGTTTAGGATTGCAGCCATAATTTGTTAAATACTATAACTTATTAATTACAATTATTCTACATGCTACTTTCTCCCAAAGAAAGGGAAGACAATAAAAATATTTTTCCTGCAGGACACAAGAATAAAAATAAGAGGACATGACCTGGAAAAACAGGTTATATTGTCACCTTGATCACTGCACCCATAGTGCAGGGCACTGCCCTATCCTTGGCATTTAAGGAGGTCACTCATAGTGGTGATGCATTTTGCAAAATCTCCATAATCCACCCATAATATATTTACTGGGCTATAGGAATGATTCAACCAAACCTTCCCGCACTCAGCCAGGCAAAGGGATTGATAGTGATTTATTCTGGATAGAAATATACTGAGGGCACAATCCAGAGCAACTACGGGGAGTCCTTGCTCCGGTGTAAGAACAATTTGCTCTGGATTGCAATATGAATTTTCCATAGGTTTTCACTAGATGGTGCAGTAACTACGGGTACACGTAATGTCTCTTATGTGCTCCCGTAGTTACTCTGGATTGTAGGGTGAGCCTACTACTGAAGCACCTGGATGGATTTGTGCAGACGGAGATTACTTGGCAAGCCCCAGAGTCCTAATGGTCTCCAGGAGACCGTCCAATAGTAAAAGGCATCTTAAGGCTGTCAATATCCTGGCATTGGCCTGAAGTCAGCACTTTCAGTTCAGAAAATGCAGACAGATCTCCAGCTCTGTAGTCTTAGCTTCCCATAAGTGTTGGAGCCCTGAAGCTTGCAGAGAAATCCTGTTGTTGTTGTTTTTTGCTTGCTCCAGCATCTGTTGCCATGTCACGAATTGACCCTACAGAGATCTATGGTGCCCTCTTCCTTTTTCCTGACAGTCCTTCAGATACATGAAGGTGTTTCTCTTCCCTCCCTGTAGTTCTCCCTGGCTAAACACACCAAGCACTTTTAGCCATCCCATATAGATCCTGGTTTCCAGACCCTACAACATCTCCGCCAGCAGGGGAAACCATGGATGCAAATTTCTGGTTCAGTCTGCAAATTTGAATTGGCTTTCTGAGGCCAGACCCTCCCAGCCAGATCCTACTCAGACCCTCTGGTAGGGTCGTCATATGTCCCAAAAAACAGGGGCAATCCCAGTATTGGGGGATTGTGTTCACATACTGGCAAATTGGACAGAGGGTCCTGTTCCAATTTTGTGGAAGAGAATTATGGCAACCCTATGTCAAGATCTCCTGGGAAAGCCATATCTGGTTTGGCAAATGAACTGAATACTGTCCCCACTGTCCATAACATCCACAGTGAGTCAAGTCCATGTATACTGTAGTCACACTCCATATTCCCTCTGTTCTCCTTTAAGAAAGTGCTAATGGTGGCTTACAACATATGGTGAAAAATCAAAGCAATTTTTTTAAAAACCCCACACCATAAAGCATTTGAAACCGGTAGGCACAAAAATAAATGTATATAGGCATCAGGGAAAAAATTAGCCCCAGAAATAAGTTTTCCAGAGCCAAAGTCCCTTATTATTATTTTTTAAAATCCCCTTATCAGCATCTCAACATCTCTTTTTCCACTTCTCTCCTCAATGGGACTGCTCATTTCCCCCCACCCTTTTCTCAGCCTGGCCTGCTATCTATCCCTTTTTGTTGGTTTCCATAAACCAGTGTGCAATGGTATGCTGATAATAACAGTCAAACCTTGGACTGAGAGCATTTTGCAAGACAAGCAAACATTTCTAATAGATTTTGTCTTGCAATACAAGCAATGTCTTGGAATACAAGTGAAAAAATTAATCCTGGACAGGATATGGCTGATTTCAGTGCTCCGCCAGCACCTGTTCAGTCTCTCCTGAGAGACCAGCCTATTCATGGCTACTCTGAAGTAAGCCTATTATAGTCAATTTGCTCGCTCCTATGTAGGAAGGGTCAATGGAAAAGAGCCCGAGAGATCTAGCCTTGCAGCTCTACTCTAAAGTAAGTCCTGTTATAATCAGTGGGGCTGACTCCTGTGTAAGGTGGGCAGATTGCAGCCTGAGAGACCTGAGAGATTAAATGTAGGTTAATTTGTATTATTTTTCTTTATATTTTTCTTTCTTTATTATTTTGTATTATATCACAATGTTGTAATCATTTTAATATGAATGTTTTTGGGTTGTGGAACGAATCGTCTGAGTTTCCATTATTTCTTTTTAAAAAATTTGCTTTGACATACCAGCATTTTGGATTACGAGCAGGCTTCCGGAACAAATTATGGTTCTGGGCTTGACCAAGGTACCACTGTTCGTGTGTGTGTGTATGTTCGTGTGTGTGTGTACACACACACACAGTTGCACCTCACTTAACAAATGCCTTTCTTAACAAGTGCCTCGCTTAACAAGCGTTTCACATAACTAGAAAAAATTTCCAGGAAATCTTGCTTCACTTAACAAGTGCACTGTGGGCATGTGTGAAATGCAGCCCTTGATGTTCCGCATGGAGGCTCTTTAAAAGGGCTGCCATAAATCAAGGTACCATTGTATACATATATGTGCACCCTTTCATACCATTGTATACATATACTAGCGAAAAGCGTACCCCCGTTGCAGGAGTAACATTTCCCCATATGCCATCCCCCCACGGCGCAACTTCCCCCCCTGCGCAACTTCTCCCCATGCGCAACTTCCCCCCATGCACATCAACCCCCCATGCGCAACTTCCCCCATGCGCAACTTCCTCCATGTGCAACTTCCCCCATGAGCATCAACCCCCATGAGCAACTTCCCCCCATGCACAACAACCCCCATGCGCAACTTCCCCCATGTGCATCAACCCCATGCACAACTTCACCCCATGCACAACTTCTCCCATGCGCATCAACCCCCCATGCGCAACTTCCCCCATGCGCATCAACCCCCCATGCGCAACTTCACCCATGCGCATCAACCCACATGCTCAACTTCACCCCATGCGCAACTTCCCCCATGTGCAACCTCCCCCATGCGCATCTTCCCCCATGTGCATCAACCAGCCCATGCGCAACTTCCCCCCATGTGCACCAATCCCCCTTGCACAGCATCCTCCACAGTGCAACCCCTCCCTCCAAACAATATCCCCCTAGTGCACCAGACACTGAGCACCAAATTGGCTGGATGTTGGTCAGTCTCCCATGTTAAGTATAGGACAGAAACCCGTTGCCCCCTTTTCAGCCCCTGAAGGGTTAATTTCTCCAGCTGGTTCTTGGTGGGTGTTCAGGTGACAGAAGGAACTCCCAGAATTCCATGCTTCAGGCCCAGCAGTTGGGGCGGAATGTTGCTGAGTCAGCAATTCTCAATGCAAAGTATAGGGAGGAAAACGCGTTGCGCCCCTTTTCACCCCCTTCCCGTTGGAATTTCCAAAAACCAGTTCTTAGTACACCCCTCCATCATGGAAGGAACACCCACCCCAAATTTTGCGCTTCTAGGGCCAGCAGTTTTGGCAGGGCGGTGATGAGTCAGTGAGTGAGTGAGTGAGTGAGTGAGTGAGTCAGTCAGTCAGTCAGTCAGTCAGTCAGTGACTTTTCTCTTTTTTATATATAGATGTGCACCATAAACCAAGGTACCACTGCATACATATATATGCACCATTACATATACTACTGAATAAATATATGTGCACCATAAATCAAGGTACCACTGTTTACATATATGTGCACCTTTTCTATGAAAGGTGGAAGTGGTGTGTAAGTAGGCTGTGTAAGTCAACCCTGAATTGCCTACCGGTCTGTTGCAGGCAAAACTGCACCCATGAAAAAGAGACCAATTTTTTAAGTGCTTGATAGCCTCTTGGAAGAATGTTGTGGGGCTGTTAATGACACCAAATGAGCAAGAAACAGTGTTTAACGCCAACGCCAGAAGTTTGGACGTTTGCCGGAAGGCAAGTGTGAGTTTTTCTGGAACACCCGGGTTGGGATGGCATCATGAATGACAGGTCCTGCGGCGAAGCTAAATGGGTTTCTCTGCTTTGTTCTCCCTGAAAGGAGATCTCAGAGAGATACCCGAGGCCCAAACATTCACTGGGGAGATAAAGCAGAGGCAACTGTCAAGTTTGAAGCGTGGTAGCGCAACTTGATAGCCCTACTAATAGGGGAGGTGCTACTAATAGAATCCACCGAGATGCTTTGGTTTGTACCAGCAAACCTGAAATGCCTTCTGGTCACATCCAGGAGCCTTCTGGTCACATCTGGTCACATCCACAGCTTCTGAGATGTGGGAATGCTTCATACAATGTCCCCATACTTCAATATCAATAGTCAATAAACATGGACTTCAACTCTGATCCTGGAGGACTTCAATAGTCCTCCAGGATCAGAGTTGCCATATGACCCAAAAAATCCCAGACAATCCTGATTTTTGGGGACTGGGGATTAGGGTTGTCAGATGACCCCAAAATCCCCCCAAATCCCGGACAATCCTGATTTTGGGGGATTGTGATCACATACTAGCAAATGGGACAGAGGGTCCCATCCCAATTTTGTGGAAGAGAATTATGGCAACCCTATCCTGGATGTTTCTGAAAATGCACTTTTTATGGCAAGCTGGAATGGCGTCAGGTCACATTCAGGAAGTCCTCTGATGTCCTGCACCCACAGGCTTGGCATCCATATACTCAGATTGGCAGATAAGGAGAGACTGCTGTATAAATATTAATATAATATTTTCATTTGAATACTGATGGAGGTATAGTTTGCCCAGATCTATGGGTGGCTTGACCACCCATATCTATTGCCTCAAGCCCAGATCTATGGGTGGCTTGATTCCCCACTGAAGTACCCATATCCTGATGTTGCAGACTTCCAGCTGTTGCGGACCTGCAGGATACAGTGGCAACCATTTTGGGGCCCTCGGTGCCAGAACAGTATAGGATTGGACTCTTCAAAAATAATCCTAACCATGTTTACCAAATAAACCATGTTTACTCTGAAGTAAACCTGACTGAGTTCAATAGGTCTTACTACCAGGAAAGTACGTTTAGGATTGCAGGTTTTATCTACCAGACTTTGCAAGTACTCAGCCACTCGTCTGTGAGCAAATCTGTTCGCACCTGGTATAGATCAGGGTCTCATGTATCACTCTTGATTTGGGCTTAGCTGCCATTTTTACCTCTACCTGTCTTCTGTCATTTGATTAAGCAATTGTTGCTTTTAATAGTATTTTAATTAGGGGTTTTATGGAGCTTTAATTGGATTATTTATGTAAGCCATGTTGGGGAACCTGCTGGCAGCAGAATGGATAGAAATGAAATAAACAAACAAATACGCAAAAGCCGGCTGGTTATCTTTGGCTTGCGTGCTGCGGAGAAATATTGTGAGCTGCAACTTCCTCGGGAAAGGCGCTACGGAGCCTCTTGTAGTTGCAGTTCTGTCTGTTTGCAAGTATCATATATCTTGATTTTCCATCACAGTTGCTTTTTATTTGCAATTGTTTATTCCACAGGCAACAGCGTCTAAAATAGACGATTAGGAGAGTTTGAACTGTCTAAAAGATTTACAGTCTGTCGGGAACCATCGGAAGTGATGCCATTAACCTGAACATCATCAAGCAGGAAAGTTTCAGCATCCCTTATACAGCAAAATCAAATCAATTGATTAAGGGTGCAATCCTAACTTAGACCAGCATGACTCATTGGTCTTCCCATTCCTATGGTGCTGGGAGGCAAGCGTATGTTTCTGCATATCCCCTAGAAGTGGTGCAGAAGTGCTTTACAGCACTTTTGTGACACTACAGGTCAGCTTAGGACTTGTGCCAGGTTTTAGGCCAGCCTAACCAGAGGTTAGGATTGCAGTATAGTAAATTAAAACTTTAAATAAGCATAAGTTTAAAAAAATTAATAACGAAAAGCCTTCTTAACTCTTGCAAGCAGTGGCTGATCTGTTTAAAAAAAAAAATACTCCCAAACATCCCAAAGGCTGCAATATTTTAATTTACTGTTTTAATTAATTTAATCCCAAAGTTTTAATTTACTTATCTAATCTTATCTGTACTTATCTGGGAGTAATCCCCAAATCCAGAGTAACTGAAGGACCACATAAGAGACTTTACATGCACCCATAGTTACTGCACCACCTAGTGAAAAGCTATGGGAAATTCGTATTGGAATCCAGAGTAAGTTGTTCTTACACCAGAGCAAGGACTCCCTGTAGTTACTCTGGATTTTGCCATTGACCATCATTGTTAAAAGAATATACTGTTATTAGTATGGATCTGTACCATTGCCCAATGGTAGTCACATACCATGGTAGCATCAAGGCTAATAGATTAAAAAAATAAAATACATATTGAAACGAATAGGGATCCACCGTTTGAGAAACTTTGCCCTAGCCTAATATTAGGTTGCAATCCTAAAGAAACTTCCAGGATTAAAACCCATTGAACACAATGGGGTTTAATTTTGAGTAGTTATGATTAGGATTGTCTGTGAGGCACATAAGTCATCCTTGGTATGATTGAAAACTGGAGGGAATTTGGAGGATATGGGAGGCAACTCTTTTAATTAAACCCATTTAAATTAAAATTGGTTGGTATTTCCTGTGTAATCTGTCTGGCTTGGGGTTGACTGGGAATGAATTATTGGGACGTATACTGGTTTTAATAGAGTGCAGTCAGTTGAATGAAATTTGGCAGCCGATCCCCTCTTTGTTTGTTTCTTAAACCTTTGTTCTCGCTTTGTTTGCAAGAAATCCAGCCAAGATATCCTTAGGACATCAGTGTTGTAAAATGTCTTAATTTCATGTTAATTAAGTATTCCATCTTCCCATCCATTGAAGGCAAAGTATCCTTCCTTTCTCCTACTGGGAGCACCCAACCCTGCACCTCCGTCTCCGATAGTTTCAACTCTGCATTTTCAACTCTGCATTTTCAATGGTGGACAAGGTTCTACGTGACCCACCTGATATTGGCTTGTGACCCACACTTTGGGAATTCAATTTAAGTTTAAATTCTTGATGAATACTGGCTCAGGAAGCGGGGATATAAAAGGCTGAAAATAGATGAAAATCAATTGGAGTGAGATCTCACAAGAATTGAGCATCGATCTCTGGGGGTCGGCTCCTCAACGGTTTGGTGGGCAAGATTTGGCCCATAAGTTTTGGCTGACTGGGTGCTACACTTGAATTGGAGTCCTTGAAGAATTGATCACAGTGGCCTGGTTTGCAGGGGGAAAGGGCAGCTGTGTGAGCCCAGGTTCAAGACTCACTCATGTGCCCACCTCCCGAAATCTTGCCCCACCTAATCGACGGGTGGGCGATGGGTAGAAGAAATATTAGCATTTTAATTGAGTATCATTGATCACCTTGACAGTTTTTCTCTCCTGGTTTCTGACTGGAAGAAAGGAGACTGTTGTTGCCTGCTCAAAGAACTAATAAGCAAAAAACAAACACTGAAAATTAATTAGACAGGCATGATCAGAGAGGAAGTCGCAGCCCAGGGACAGCTTCACAAGGTTTTGCTCAGTCAACCCTGCGAGGAAGGGCAGCCTAGCAGAAGTAAAGACACCCGAGAGGCAAAGGAAAGACTCGTTCCAAATTTCACAGTCTCTTTCAAAGTTCTCTATGGATTTGGCTCTGTGAGCACTTTTAAGTGCCGTAGCAGGTACGGGCTGTACTTTGCTTGGAGCACATCAAAGAGGGATGATGTTTGGGGGTGGCTTTTGATAGCTATAGGGCAGGAGTGTTCCCACCTCACTTTATGTTAAGGTGCACTTTTTAATGTATGCGACAGGTCACATCCAGGTCAGATACCCAATACATGTTTAGTCTGTGGAACCCCATGCCACAGGACGTGAAGATAGGATCTGGTCTGGATCCCTTGAAAATGGGGATTGGACAGACTGATGGAGGAAAGGCCCATGACAGGTTACAAGCTGTGATGGATCCCTCCTGCTTTTAGATGTAGGCCAGATACAAAGGAAGACACCAGGATACAGGTCTTTTGTGCTCCCTGGAGGTATCTGGTGGGTCACTGTGAGATCCAGGAAGCTGGTCTAGATGGACCAGCAGAGATCTTCTGATGTACTTTTGTCAGTGTTTGCAGCTTTCATTTAAGCTCTTCTCCTTTCATATGGAAACACAATGTACAGGCAACCCCCACTTATTGGACAGGTTAGGGCAAGGTGACCAGATGCCACACCCAAAAATCCTGAACCCCAAGGCCAAAATTCCTACCCCCCCAGGCCAAAATTCCTACCTCTCCAAGCCAAAATTCCTACCCGCTTTAAAAAATTGACAAAAAATGTAATTTTTTGTTTTTATATTTTTGTTTTTTTTGTTTTTTGCCATAACGTTTGATAGGAAGGAGATATCTCAAAACCAATTTTTGCATTGGATTCTGCTCTTCAATATGACATGATGGGGTACTGTGCACCATCGTGAAGTTAAAAAATGAAGCCAAAATGTAGGACACTCAGACAAGAGGTTAAAAATCTGGACAAATTTGGATTTTTCCAGTCATATGGTCACCCTGGATTAGGGACCAGAGCACCATCCAAAAGTGAAAATCATTGAAAAGTGGATTCCAATGAAACGCTTGCATATGCAAAATTCCACCAAAACAGACATAAATATTGCTTGCAAAAGCCTAAATACCACATATTTATTAATACATAGCCAAAATACACAACAAATTACAGTAAATGAACAAGGCATGAGTTGGTATTGAATATCTTATGTATTTGAATGATGGTTACAGTATTTACTGCAGAAAGTCAAAAGGAAATGCCAAAAACAGTTTGTCACGTGCAAATCAACATCAAGGAAGACAATTTTAGCCTTTAGATCAGCAGAGAGAGGATGAAAGAGTGGATCATGTGTTGAACAATTGAGTTCTGGGTATAATTGAAAGATGTTGAAAGAGCAGAACCATCAGAAAACAAACCGCCAGAAAGTGGGGGACTCTGTAGCATGGGGAGAATCAGGGCTTCCTTGAAGGAATGTTGTGCAGATTCCTAATCCAGTGTCCTAAATTCTATGCCACGTTCTCCAGCCAGATTCTGGGGCACGGCTGAGTTTTGATGCTTTTGGTTTTAGATGGCTTCAGTGATCTGGTGGGAACTCGCTGGGCTCTGTGGCACCTCTCCATCCATTTCTTTTTCTGTGCTGAAGCAATTTACAAGCTGTTGCTTTGGCTGTGTGTGTGTCTGAATCTAGAGGTGCTGGGCCAGGCAAGTATATGGAATAATAAATGGGGGGGGGACCTTCAGCCCCTGGCAAAATATTTATCAATAACTTTGTACTGAGACCTGCAAGCCACCCTTGGGTGAGTCTGCCAATTTCTTTCTCAAGAGGATGACCCAGCTTCATCCAGGGATGACGCGTCCCTCCACCTGGCACTGCATGCTCATGGAGGGAATGGAGCGTGTCCCGCTTTCCCATGTCCTCCTCATTATGAAACGATGCATTATCGGCCATTGGTGTGCAATCTTTATCTCCCTGGGCAGATGGAGAGCCGGTCGTTCCATCGAAACAGCTTATTATTTACTGCTGATGCTCAGCATCCTATAAAAATGAGCATTTGACTTGGTTTATTTCCCTGAGAATTACATCAGGTCTTGGCAAAAGGGGCCCGAGATGTAGCAAAACGGTAATGAATGGTTTAATTTTCCGTTGGCATCTAAAATAAAAAAAGGCCGGGTAGACTGTGATTCAGATTCAGAGCGATTTCATGCAGGTTGGTTCTTGGAAGGGTCCGACTTTGGAGGAGAGATTCCAGTGGTGTGTATTCTGTTCTTGCAATGAAGGATAAAGGAATTTTTCCCAGTATTTCATGGTGGTGGCAGGATCAGCAACAGTATGGAGTACAGAGTGGGCTGGACTGGTTCATCATGGTGGAGTATGGAAGGGGAAGGAGATTCAACATGTGTGCATCATGGTTGCAGCCACACAAGCCAAATCCTATCATGGGTGGATCCAGTGGGGAGCCATTGGTGCATGGTCCCCAAAACTGGCACACCACTGGGAAAGGTGCCCACTAGAACAGGAAGCAGCTTGATCGGGACCCCAAATCTACTCAGCAGGTTGATCTGGGTTCTGAGTCTTGGACGAAGCCCAGGTCTACCCGCCCAACAAACCAGGGACATTGAGGCTGATAGATCTAGGCTCAAATGCTGCAGTCCTAACCACACATTCCTGGGAGTAAGTACTATTGAACTCAATGGGACTTCCTTCTGAGTAAACATGCTTAGGATTGCACTGTAAGGCTGGGAGGGGACCGAGGTCTACCTGCTGAGCTCCCCACAGCCATGGTGGCCAGTAGATCTGCACTCCAAGTCTGGGTTGCACCCCATGCTTTAGCAAATCTTAGCTACTTGTTCAACTGGTTGCCCAGGTCTACCTGACTGGTTGACCTGGACTCTGGAGTTAAGGTAATGCTCCTGTTCCCCCCCCCCCCAAATAAAAACACTGGATACACCCTTGATCATAATCCCTTCTTCCTGGCCTGGAGCTGCCTCCGAGTGTGTTCTAGAACTTCCACTCACTAAAGATCTGGCACAGATTGAGGAGACCCATTAGGGACCAAGCACAGCTAGGAGAGAAATCACGTTTCTTTACCACTCTTGAGCTGTCTGGTTCCTGGACAGCCTGAAGAATTCAGCACATGCTCTGGACTGTCATAAAATAGAATTGGGTTCTGAATCCCCCCAGGTTTGGTTAAATTCCCTGCTTGTAACATCCTCCTTGTTCCACTCTTCATATGCCCTGAGCACCTAGCACCCCCCTTTGCATTTTTCATTGCTGAAGGATCTGCTTCATCTTTTGGTTGATGCAATATTTATTTAGTTGCTTGCCATGTTTCTGTCCAGAAGGCTTATCAGCAGTCCCAGATGCCGTTATCTGTCTTCCTGGCATTATGCCAGCTGTTTCCGTACCAGCTTCTGAAACAGGGTGACCCTAAGAGGTTCCTTAAAAAAGAAAGAAAGAAATTGTATCATGAAACACAATTGAATATTGAATCTTGCAATGGACCTTGCTAAGGGTAGATCAATTCATGTTAACAACATTAAGGCTGCAATCCTAAGAGCACTTTCCTGGGAGTAGGTACCATTAATCTCAATGGAACTTACTTTTGAGTAGACACAAATAGGATTACACCTTATGGGTACAATCATAACCAAGAAAGTGTCTTTAGGATTGCAGCCTATGGGTACAATCCTATGCAGTTCTAGACAGAAGAACTACTGAGTTCAATGGGACTTACTCCCAGGAAAGTGTGGATAGGATTGCAGCATAAATCTCTGGATGAAGTCAGGAAGGGGAACCAAGATCCTAATGATCCCAAGATCCAATTTGGTCTGCAATGTGTCTACGTTATGATCAGTGGTGGGCCCGGCCTGGCCCAACAACCGGTTCCTTGGAAGTGGGCAGGGCCAGGGCGGGGTCAGGGGCCAGGGCTGGGGTCATGGGGCGGGGCGGGTCAGGGGCGGGGCTGGGGAGGGCTAAGGTTGGTGCACGCGCAGTACTCTGCTACAGTCCTAAAGACAGTTTCCTGGGAGTAAGACCCATTGAACACAATGGGGCTAACTTTTGAGTAGACATGCTTAGGATTGTAGTCACCAGGCTAAAAAAAAGAGGATCTATCCTGGAAAAGAGGCAGCAATCCTAAAGATAGTTTCCTGGGAGTAAAACCCATTGAGCACAATAGGGCTTACTTTTGAGTAGACATGGTTAGGACTGTAGTCACCAGGCTAAAAAAGAAGATCTATCCTGGAAAGGAGGCAGGAGTCCTAAAGACAGTTTCCTGGGAGTAAGACCCACTGACTGTAATGGGACCTACTTCTGAGTAGACCTGCCTAGCCAAGGCTGCAGCCCTGTCCACACTTTCCTGGGAGTAAGATCCACTGAAAAAGGGGCCGGGGAGGCTGTGTGCTCCTCCGGTTGGCTGCTGCTCCAGCAGCCAGAGGAAAGATGCTCTGGCGCTGGGGTTTGTGGGGTGCTCCCCCCACAATCTGCTCCCCGCCTTGCTACCAGATCGGTAGCGGTGGGAGGAAACTAACAACCGGCACTGGCGATCCAGAGCGAACCTGTCTCTGCCCACCTGGGGTTATGATGCATTATTGATATATCCCCATTCATGTGTATGGGGCTTTACATAGAGTAAAATGGCAACTCCCTGCCCCAAACAGCTAAGTAGGTGTTGCAGCAAGCCTGATCAATGATGTCAATGACTACCCACAGCAATAGTTTCCTCTGCAGTCCCAGACTTGGACTTCAGACCAACTTGGTTCTTGACAAATGGCACTTCTCCCGAATGCAATGAAATATGAAAGAAACCATTCTCCAAAACAATTTTTTAATATCAGAAAAGCTCTTTATAGCATTAAAATCGATTTAAGGCAAGGCGGAGAGGACCCTTCCATTCTGCTTGCTTGCCTAGATTTTCTGGAGCTGCCAGAAAGAAAGGCAATGCACTTCATTGTGAATCCCCCCTCAAGTTTCATTGCTGTTTGGGAGTTTTGGGGATGGCATGGCTAAAAGAGAGGAAGAAATCGGGATTATTTTTCCCTTTCCTCCTCATCTTCCTCTTTGGAAGGGGCCCCATTTCCATTCAGACAGCCATCTGTATCTCTGCAGCTGTGACATCCTTGCGAAGGGCGTCTTTCAGTCTCTCTTTATTACTTTGTAATGACTTTGGGTATTGCTTTAACCCGTCCGGGTCAAGGCTATTTTTATTTGCAAAATGTCCCCAGAAGCATTCAGGGAGAAAAGAAGAATATTGATTGCTGGTTTGTTTGGTTTTGTTAAGCCACCAGTTCTCAAACCAGTGAAACACCCACTATTTCGAATGACAGTCCATGTAGACCCGCCAGGAGTGACATCATTCAACTGAAAGTGATGTCATGGCCAGATGTGACATCATCAAGCAGGAAAATGTTTAACACCTCCATAAAACAAAAGAAAATTAAATTAGGGCCTTTATCCTAAAGTGAAATTAAGCCCCTTGCTCTGGAGCAGTTAAGATGACTTTCCATAAGACAACACTAGAGGGTGACATAACTATGTGGACCCATAACTGCTATGGATTTTGCACTAAGGCTGCAATCCTAAAGACACTTTCCTGGGAGTAAGACCCATTGAATGGAATGGAGCTTACTTTTGAGTAGATGGTGCTCTAAATTTTTCAGTCCTTGAAGGATTTCCAGATATGGGCAAGGACTAGATGACCTTATGGGTTCAGTCCAGCTATGAAATTCCAATATATGTGGAGCATTTTGTACTACTATATCCAAATGCTGTGTTTCATCTTTATCATTCTTATCGTTCTTACTTACTCTACTTTTTTGAATGGGGAGAGTTCATGGGGGGGAAATAGATTTTTCTTAGTTTCTCCCCCTCTTTTTTTGGTCCTGCTGTGCTGAGAATTCAGACTGCAGTCCGTCTTTAAAACATGCTGACTGTCTCTTTACATACTTAGTCTAAGCTGAAATTTCAGGGATTGTGCGAGGGACACCCAAGGATGTCTTATTTTGTCTGTTTAACCATAGCTGCTAATGCATTTGCAGGCTCCAGCTGTGATTTTTACACACAACCCCCCCTCCCCATGCAGCCTCCCTCTCGCATTTGCAGCCACTAAAAGAGGTTGCCAAAATTCAGATGGGTTTATAATCCATTTGAGGGAGGTAAAATTCAAGAGACCAAATCTTACCGGTGGTGGAAGTTGGGGGCTTCTAGGCTGCCAACATTCCCTCCTCATCACTCTACTTACTCCTCGTTGTCCCCTCTCTGTGATGTCAGACCATGGTGATGCCAGACCATGGTTCAAGAAACTGTGCCAGGATGGAGGGGGGGGGGGGCTGCAAAACACATTGCCACAAAATACGGAATGGCCACTCGTTTAGATCAGGGGTCTCCAAACTCCGACCCAGAGGCCAGATCTGGCCCATGATGAGCCTCTGACTGGCCTGCCGTCAGCCTCTGGTCCCATAAGAGTCTCTGACCAATTGAACTGTGGTGGTGGGATGGGGAAAACAGGGGTCAATTGAAGTGTGTGCCTTATTTCTGTTGGTGCTTGCAGAAATTCTGGAAATTTGAGCTCATTTATCCATTAATATAAATTTCATCTCTAATCTGTAAAAATAATTTTTCCCAGCCCTCAACATCAGGTGCATGTCCAACCTTGTTATACATGGATATTTTATACACGGATTTGACTTAACACAAATGGCCACTGCAAATCACAGTTTTAAAAAAAAAACTGCTTTTTTACTGTTGCAGATAAGTAGTCGTGCAAGCAATCATTCCATTTTTCAGTCCCAGAATCAAACCCTTGCTGATACAGAGGTACTACCTTATTCAGTTAGGTGCAATGGAGGAGCAAGAAACCTGGAATTGGGTTTAAACATATTTTCCTATTGTTTTCTTTATACACTGATTTTTTTTAATCCACGGGAGGTTCTGGAATGGAACCCTAATAGAAAATGAGGGACAACTGTATTTGATGTGGCGCTTTGTCCAAAAAGTTTAGAGACCCCTGGTTTAGCTGGATGAAATGGGGAAGGACAGATTCATGGGGGAAAGACTTTTTCCAGCTTCCATTCATGGTGACAGCTTGCTCCCTCCTGGTTCATGGGCTTTCGAGGCAACTTGGTGGGCCGCCATGAGAAAGAGTAGATGGGTTTTTGTTCTGATCTGGATTTTTCCTTGTGTGTAGCTTTGTGTGTGGCTTTGTGAGTTTTCCTTGTGTGTGGCTTGACTTTGTACCGGCTCCTATCCCAATCCCTTTGTACCCCCAATCCCTACCTCTGTCAACAGTTCTCTGCTTCTTGTGGTGTCAGCATTACCCTTCTTTGCAAAGGAAACTTGGAGAGATTTTTACTACGAACCAAAGACTGCTGAATCGCTTCCAATTAGGGCTGATTTGATGCTAATTAGCCCGATGCTGCTTGGTAAGCTCTTTAGCGGTTCTTCTGGGTGAGGGATGAAAAGTGGCAGGGAATTGCGAGACCCGATTTGAAAACAGGTGATGTTTGGGAAAACCAGGAGCAATTTGGTGTATGAGCAAGGTTGGTCTGATGGTGACCATTGTGCTTTATTTTTTTTTTTTTTTTGGGGGGGGGGTCACCTGGCCGTAATTTGGGGGTTCATCTTGACTGTGCCAATGATCCCCATCTCTGCTTGACTTGGACAGAGAGATGTTCTTTCTCCACTCATGCTATAGCAGAACCAGGGGACATTTGTGAAAATTGGAAGAGTTAGAACAAAATATTTCTTAGAGTAATTAATCTGAACTCCTTGCCACCAGATGTGGTGATGGAAGATGGCCTACCAGCCTTGAACAATAGTTGGACAGTTGGAGGAAAGGTTCATCACAGGTTACAAGCCATGATGGATATGTGCAACCTCCTGGTTTTCAAGGTAGGCTATATAATGCCAAGTTCAATATAACAGGTTGCTGGTACAGGCATCCCCCACTTATTGGAGGGGTTAGGGACTAGAGCACTGTCCAAAAGTGAAAACCGTTGAAAAGTGGACCCCATCTTCTTTTTGTTATAAATGTTGCTTCCTGAGCTTTTATGGGTAGTAAATCGCAAATGCTGCTTTTATCTTGCAAATTCCTGCTGCCACACAAAGATTTCTGCAAATGGATTCTCATTAACTCTCTTGGGAATGGGATTTGACCAGAAGTTACAAAATGGGGGATAGCAATTTTAGTCTTTAGAACAACAGAGAGAGAGAGAGAGAGAGAGAGAGAGAGAGAGAGAGAGAGAGAGAGATGTTTGAAGAGTGAAGCATGTGTTGAAAAAATGAGTTTTGGGTATAATGGAAAGGTGTTGAAAGAGTGGGTCATCAGAAAACAAACCTCCAGTAAGCGGAAGAAAACTGTACCTTATTGTCTCTGTACTTTCTGAAGTACCTGGTTCACCAGTACCTGGTTCACCTGGAGCACATCAAAGAGGAAGAAGCGGAAGAAAACTGTACCTTATTGTCTCTACTTTCTGAAGTACCTGGTTCACCAGTACCTGGTTCACCTGGAGCACATCAAAGAGGGATGATGTTTGGGGGTGGCTTTTGATAGCCCTGGGGCAGGAGTGTTCCCACCTCACTTTATGTTAAGGTGCACTTTTTAATGCACCTGTAATACATTACAGGAGACTAGACTGATCCAGTGGGCCTGATCCAGTGGGGCTCTTTTTATGTTCTTATTACATACTTGAGTCATTGATCCACATGCTGCAGGGTACAACAATTTTGGCAATGTAACTTTGGGTAGCATTTGGCTGTCATCATGAGCCTCCCAGGGCCAGGTTAGGATATCGTGGCCACGTTCCCAACTGCAGGCTGGCATTTTCTCCTGCTTCCATAATTCAGTTCTATTTATTACAGACTTTTATCACCTCGTTCTTTAACCAAGCTGTTATTATAGTGGCAATTCAGTTGCGATTAGGCATTTAAAGTTGCATTTAGATTTTATTTTCCTGTTGTCTTTGAAAAGAATCCTTTTCAGCAAATGGTGTTTGTTAAAACTGCAGTTGACATCCATGCAAGTTCTGATGCTGTCGTCACTCAGAGTATTGTGCTTCCCAGCCTTCTTGGAGCTGCAGTTGGAGATCAAACCTGGTGATGTATACAGTTGTTAATAGGTCATCTGGGCTGTGGGTGGCGCTAGTGGTTAAGACACTGTGCCTGTTAACCAGCAGGCCAGGGTTCGAGACCCGGGTTATCCTCCATAACAATCTAACCCAGGCTTTCGTGCTTCGCATGCAGCGTATGCAGCGCCAAGCACGATACCGTAGTCTTCCAAGACTGACGGAGGCCTGCTTTAATAGGTCATCTAGTCCAACCCTCTTCCTGGAGCAGGAAATCCTCCTAGAGCATCTCCAACAGGTGCTAAATATAGAGTTAATATGGAGTCATGGATTTAAAATATAGAGTTATGGAGTTACTTTATAACTCCATAAAGTTAAAGTTAAAGTTAGGGGCTTTGTCATAGGGTTCCTTCCCATGGGCCAGGCATCAGACTTAAAGCACTAGATCACTCTTGATCACTCTGGATCACTCAGATTTAAACCACTGGATCACTTTGGATCACTCTTGTGACTATCAAGATCACACCCTTCCCATCCTTCTGCTGCCAATCATAGCCTCTCGTCATTTGGCAGGTCAAAATGGGGACAGGCCGCCCACACACTGCGGATCCCTGCCCAACCGGATCCCCTCCCCTCCGCGATTGCAATTTTGCTGCGAGCAACACTCTGGCTGTCAGCATGGTGTTCACTGACGCTGCGATAGACTGGCCTGCGCAGATGTGAAAGACTGCGCTTTGATATACTCGGAAAGCATCTCTGATGGCTGTCAGCATGAATGGCTTTACAGGGAGGAAATCTCTGTACTGTGTGTTCTTTCCCCTTGCAAAATACAGAGCCTGGAATATATGAAGCCCACCCTGGTTAGGGGGTTGTCTTGCTCGGTATACCGACTCACAAGGTGGTCAAAATGGGTCTGTCCTAATTTTAACTGGAGATGCTGCAGGGGGTATAACCTGCATGGCAAGGAGAGGGGTCTGCCACTAGGTTGTAGCTACTTTTCCCAAAGGGCAATTCCAGAGGCTGGAAGGAAAAAAAAAAATTCCATAATTGCTTCTTCAAATATCCATTTTTGGGGGCTTTACACCTCCCTACCCCAAAAGAGTGCAAATTTCCTTCTTTATTTCCATCTGATGATGATTCTGTTTGCCGTCCTTGCTGTCCTTGATTCTTAATACCCATGTTATTAAGACGGCACAGCAGAAATAATTTGGATTTTCTGCAGAAAGTCAGTTTTGTGATGGTAAAAGGATGAATAATTGCCAAAGGAGGATGGCAGGCAGCCAATGGGGAGGAGGGGGCGGTGGACGCAGGGCCTCCTGTCTTTTGCCTTTCTGTAGTGCAAATCCCACCCTTCTGGGAATTGAGGTTATTTTTAAAATCCCTGTATGATTTTGATGTGATTTAACCTCCAAACCAGATCCCAGCAAAACCCATCACAAACGTGTCAGGCCTATACAGGATATGAATGGGGGGAAATAAAATGGTTCAATTTGCCATAAATATAAAAGATCCATTTGAGTGTGAATGAGCAAACAAAGGCAGGGCAACGGAAAATTGGTTCACTTGCCTCCATGGGCCGTAAGATGCACTGATGCACCGATGATCGTCCTCCCCCTCAAAGGACTTTGTATACTGTAATTAATTAAGCTGTGTTTACCGTGCACATGGAGATGCTCCAGAGGAAGTAGTTATGTAATTGTACCCTTTCCTGTTTGTAAGCTGAAATCACACATTTTCTCAAATGTGCCACAATGGTTTGCCACTTCTTGAAGCAATTTCAGCCTTGGTGCATGGAAATAGTATCTCCATGGTTGGTGAGAGGTGCACTCTCTTATAGGATCCATGTGGTCCAGATCAGTGGTGGGCACCAGCAGGTTCGCACCTACTCTATAGAACCGGTTGTTAACAAGAGATAGGACATATAAAGTTTAAAAATAGCCATTTAAAAGTGGCTGCCAGATGGGCAGAGAACCGGTTCTTAATTTCTTTGAAGCCCATCACTGGTCCAGATCTTGGGGCTGTGGGTAGCGCAAGTGGTTAAGACACTGTGCCTGTTAACCAGCAAGCCAGGGTTTGAGACCCAGGTCCCACAAGACAGGGTGAGCCCTTGTCCTTAGCCCAGCTCTGTGACGCAGCTGGAATCCATCATATCGACTCTGCTGTTCCATTGGACTATTTCAGTGGGGTGGAGAGGGGGGATTTGCTGCTTGGGTAAGCCTATCCTCCATATTAATCTACCCAGGCCTTCGTGCTTCACATACAGCGTCAAGCACAATACCATAGTCTTTCAAGACTGATGGATGCCAAGGTCCAGATCTTAGCAGAAGAGCCAACATAGCAGAATGGTGGGCTAAGCCTTCCTGGATTCACTTTTTCCGTTCCAACACAAAATCTTAACTAATCCAAAGTGTTCCTATTATATATGATGTTCCTTCATGTTTTCAGGATAAAAAGATTTCTGCTCCCTTTTAATTGTGGTTCTGAAGCCCACCAGGAGAGCACATAGGTGATCAAATGATCTTGTGGTCTCCCCCAGATATACTGGGAGATATATTGCACTGAACATGGAGGTTCCAGCAGCTCTTATGGCCACCACACTTTGGCAGGTCACTGCCTTTCCATGAATTTGCATGATCTCTTTAAAAAGTCTTAGCTTAGTCCAGCTGGCTTGGTCCACCTAGCTTAGTCCAGATTTGAGCATCTTCAATTCTGCTTCTGATGAACAGTTTCATCAGAGGGTGAAACTCCCTCTGTTCACCCTTGGTATGGCATTAACCTCTGGTATGCCACCTTTGGTATGGCATTTTGAAAAAAACACACAAAAATCCCATGCTTGTCATTCTTTAAAGCAGTGATTTTCAACCTTTTTTATTTCATGGCATATTGACAAGGCACTAAAGTTGTCAAAGCCCATTATCAGTCTTTTGACAACAACCAAGGTAAATCATGCTGTCGGTGGTTGGCTCCTTAATGGCCCTGTGTATACTGTATTTATTCAAATCTAACGCTCACTTTTCCCAGCCAAATTCAGTCTCCAAAATCAGGGTGCACATTAGATTTCTTGGTTAATTAGATTTGAGTAATATAATTTTGAGTAATATAATTTTGATTATAAGTATAGGGTGTGCATTAGATTCAGTGGTGCAGTAGATTCAAGTAAATATGGTATTTATTTAATGAAAAACTAAATTTGCCAAATACTCATGGCACATTCGTGGTGCCACTCATGGCGCACCAGTGTGCCATTGCACAGTGGCTGCAAATCAACACATTAAAGGAAAAAGCCCTGATTTTATGTGTATTTTCTCTGGAAAATTGCTGTTCAGACTCTATCCCTGTTAAGCAAACGGGGTGCCTGGTTTAACATTCTTTAAAGTTCAGCACCTTCCCAGTGCTATGGAGACTGGCAAGCCCAGGAGGCCTCAGAATGAGACAGTCGATGTGAGTGATGTGGAACCTATTGGGTCTGTATGATGCAATGCTAACCCTCCCTCCACGGTCCCTCCATGGTCCCACCAATGGGAGATCACCTATAAGATCAAGGGAGCCTACACAAGGTTATGAATTCAACCTTGTGTGTCCACATTTGCGCATTTTGACTTCATGATAAATGGGAGGGGAGGTGGGCGAGCGCAGGCAGAGATGGTCTCCTTGATCTCATTCCACAGGGCTACTGATGCTCTGAAGGTTTAATCTGATTCACTTCTGTAAGAGATGTGGAATCTGCCTCCCAGCAAAGCCTTCCAACACAAAAGAATTCAATACCAGGCATGAAATTAAGATAATCAACAGTTAAGAATCACCCAGAACAGCATCAAAAACATCAACACAAAGCAGAGATAGATAAAATGGATCATCCATTTGGAGCTTGGAGGAATGAAATTGTCTACCTTTGATATGGAAAGGCAAGTAAAAGGTCCGTAACTCGGGGTTATATAACAAGGCTTTGCAAGCGGAAGGAACCCAGGTTCACACCCTGGCAGCATCTTTAGATAGGGCTGGGAAAGATTTTTCTATGCCTGAACTCCTAGAAAGCTTCCAGCCAGTGTTAACAAGTCAGACTTGATGGAGGGAAGCTAGAGGCATCACTAGGGTTTGTATTACCTGATGTGAGAGCTCATTTTTGTCACCCTCCTGATGATTCCTGGGCCATTCCATGGTCCATTGGTCCAGTCCAATGATGGTCCAGACCATACAAAATAAATTATATGATCATACGCATGATTTTAATGCAGTGGCATCTAGGGTGGGTGTAACCCCTATTAGCTTCATTAATTATTGATTCATTAATTATTGATTGATTGATTCGTTCGTTTGTTCATTGTGGAATCCTAACCAATTTAGACCAGCACAACTCACCCATCTCCTGTTCTTGTGGAGATTTGGAGAGGTGGCATATGTCTGTGGACTGGTCTAACCTCCTGGATGTGGCACAGATGTGGCACTGAAGTGCTTTATGGCACTTTTGCGACATCCTTACGCCAGCACAGGATTTGTGCTGAGACATGTGTGGGTCTAACCATGGGTGATGATTACACTTAACAGTGGATTCAGTGCAACTTAATGTGTGTCTGCCCTGGACAATTCCACTTTCCAGCGACATCCACCCAAATGTGCTTCATCACAAGAATGGAACCTATCCCACCTCTCTGGAACACAGAGATATATTTTTATGTTCCACAGTGGTGTATCTCCAACCAGGAGAAGGCCGCCATTCTCACGCCCTGCTTATGAGACATCTGGCTGGGAGTCAAATGCCCGGCTTGATGCTCTGATCCTGCAAGGTGATCTTAATTATCAGTGAAGATCATCAGTCCCTGCTAATCACCTGTCAGTCAAACCCACTGCATGGCAAGAGGTCCTTTGTGCCACAAATCCTTCAGAGACACAGGCACGTAATATTTTTTGCTTTGTGGATCAACCTGAGGTTAATGCAAGTTAACAACCTGGAATAGGAGGAGGAGAAAAAAAAATTATAACCTGCACAGCCAGCAAAATGCTCTGAGTCTGCTTTGTAATCTATCAGCTCCTCCTCCCTGCTGGCTGATAAAGAAGCGGGTCAGAAGATTTTGGCAGCAACCGGCCTGTTGGACGTGGGGAGCTGGAATCTGGTTGCCTTGGCTTTCTATTTCCTGACTGCAATCAGGGACGCGGTCCCATTGCTGCCTTGCGGAGAGCTGAGCTTTCCCCTGGACTGCTGAGTGGACAAAATTTCTCCTCCACTCTTTTCTGCAGCAGTCTTTCCACCTCAGTCGCAGCCACCACGGTGTGCTTTCTTAGATGGGCACAACTGAGGCTTACGACTTGCCCGGCTACCACCGCCTACGTCCCACTAGGTGCCAGGAATTGGCCTGATTTCCCTGGCTCCTGTCCCTGGGAAACCACTGTCCCCGTTTTGCCCTGATAAAAATGAGAAGGCCATTTTTGTTTCTTCAGAGAGTATGAGACACGCGGATTTGCAAACGCTTCCCAGCCTTGGCAGCCAGCCTGAATCTGCGCTTGCTACAAACATGCCCTGTTTTGAGTGGTTCTTCTCTGCTGCAGAGGGAGGAATAGGATATCTTAGAATAGGCAATCAGGGCAATAACATCTTTCTTTGGGCTTGGAAAAAGTGCAAAAAGTGTCTCCAATGCGCACCAATTTGAGGGATGTGCTCACCAGTAACAATCTGGTGAGTGCATCTCGATCAGTTAGTGTCATTGTTTTCCAGGGCTCTGCTTCCTTCCAGCTTAAATCTCTAAATGGACACTGGCTGCATCTTATCTGCAGTGCACACCCAGGTAAATGCATGTGCAGGAACATTAAGGCATGGAGTCAAGCACAGTCTGACATATCATGTACTGAAGACAATGAGATTTATTTTGAGAACATGCAGCAATTACATTTTTTCCCAATGTCTTTTTCTTCAAAAGTACCCCAGGCAGTGCAATCCCAATGCAGTCCCTGGACATCTCAATACTATCTTCCTTTGGGCCAGCTCCTGAGTGCTGTGAACAAGCCATAAAGCATGTTCATGAATATTTGGATCAGTAGTATCGGACCCAGTATTGATCCTTGGGCCACTAGCTGGACCTGGACCGGGACAGGATGAGTTTGTGCTAGCTAGAATAGAGATGGGGCATTTTAGGGTGAATGAGGGTCAGATTGGACCTGAGGGTAGTGGAGTGGGTATGGTGATGCAAGCCAGAACCTAACCCCCATCCTCAGTCTGAGCAGTGCTACACTGGCCACGTGGATTTTATAGAAAAATTGTGGGTCTCCAAAATTGTGGGTGCACATCCAAGTAGCCCCATAGGCTACTCTCTAAAAATTGTGTCTCTGAAATTGTGGGTGCAGATCTGAGTGGCCCAATGGGCTACTCTCCAAAAATTGTGTCTCTGAAATTGTGGGTGAAATTGTGAGTGGCCCAACAGGCTACCCTCTGAAATTGTGGGCTCAATCCTATCTATGTCTACTCAGAAGTAAGCCCCATTGTTTTCAATAGGTCTTACTCCCAGGAAAGTGTGCTTAGGATTGCACCGTGTCTGTGAAACTGCAGATGTAGATCTGAGTAGCCCCATAGGGCTGTCTGGCTTGTTTCTTACAGATCCCCTTACTCAGAGTTGCACCCCAACCTGTACCAAACCTGCACTGGATACAGTGCTGGCCAGACAGCCTGGCTTTTCCTGTGCATATTGGGAGTGTGTCATTAGTTTTTCAAAACAAATTCATCCAAGGAAACATCCGTCACCGGGACCGTTGCGTTTGGCCTCTTGAGAGGCGCTATCCAAGACTATTGCTTTTGTCGCCGTTGTGCTGTATTTATGAGCAAAACTTCAGGACTGCCATCTGGCTGTTTGAGCAAGCGCTAAATCAATTTTCGAGCAAAAAAAAATTGCCGCTGCATCGGAAACGGTGGGAAGTCAACTAATTCCCACGTATTTGCATCTGCAATTCCCCTGGCGCTGAAGGGAGACTCCCTGGGATAGGTATTAACTGTGCATTTAGCATAATTTGGTTAGGGCAAATTGCTGATTGTGACAGCTGACTCCGAGGGATCTCAGTGTGCCCAGAGGTCTTTTGTGGGCCGCAGATGCTGGGTGCAGCGGCAGGGACCTTGGAAAGATGTGGTGGGAGACAAACATTTCCCAGGCTGCACAAATACAGACAAGGATTTGCAGAGGGACAAGGATCTAAATGTCTTGTGTAGGCCAGAGATGCATGTTAATCTTGCTGACTCATATAGACATGTTACAACTTCAGCTTCTTACGTTCTTATCTCTTCCTTTAAAACAAGGGGTGGCCAAACTTGTGTAACGTAAGAGCCATAGGATGTTTGAGAGCCACAATATTTAAGAAGTGTTTCAATTCCTAAATATATTTACCCATTATGAACATGTAATTTATGTTTTAATCCAGTGCACTCTCAATTTATACCCAGTAACCCCTTCCTCACTGCTGAACTCTGCCAGCAACCTTCAACAAGTTGAGGATTATTCAGTATGGAGGAGGAAGCACCAGATACTGGCGATGTTGATGAACCCTTGCTATCACCCAGCCCCATAAACTTCAAGTTAAGATAATATTTGTAAAATGTGTATGAATTTGTGAATGTGTGAAGAGGATCTCCTGAAACTTAACCCCATTCGCTCCATAGGTTCAATGATTCGGTATCCACGAATTCATTATCCACCAGTTTCTCCAGGATAACGAACCCTAGTGGTTAATGAGAACTCTGTATAAAGCCCAACAGTTTCTTATTTACTTAACTAAATTAAATTATAAACTATATTAGATCAACTGTGATGCAAAAATTGTGACGCAAAAAGGATGAATTGTGATCCAACATATTTCCAAGAGCTGTGAATTTTATGTTAAAGAGCCATATGTGGCTCAGTAGGGCTATGGGTGGCGCAAGCAGGTAAGACACTGTGTCTGTTAACCAGAAGGCCAGGGTTCAAGACCCAGGTCGGTCCCCACAAGACAGGGTGAGCTCCTGTCCTTAGCCCAGCTCTGTGACGCAGCTGGAACCAATCGTATTGGCTCTGCTGTTCCATTGGACTATTCAGCGGTGTGGAGAGGGGGGATTTGCTGCTTGGGTAACATCCTATCCTCCATATTAATCTACCCAGGCCTTTGTGCTTTGCATGCAGCATCAAGCACAATACCATAGTCTTTCAAGACTGATGGATGCCAAGTTGTTGTTGTGGCTCATGAGCAGTGGTTTAGCCGCTTCTCTTATTAAAACTTGGTGTTCATAGAGTAAATGTGGAAAAGGTTTGACAGAAGAAGAGGAGGGAGAATGATCAAAAGAAGGCAAGTTCTGGGTAGGCCACAAACCATTTGTGAAAAACTCACATTCCTGGCCCACTGAAGCTTCCCACTTACACTGGGAAGTAGGTACACTACTTACACTAGTGAGTAGGATTGTAGGGACAAACTCTGAGATGCTCTAGCCCTCCAATTTGTCTTCCATTCCATTTCCCTTCTTCCAATCCAGGATGTGGGAGGAGGGACAGTGGAGGGAATAGAACGACGAATGCACCCTGCCAATCTGTAGCAGGCAACCTTCTCAATATGCCTCATTGATGGGCCAGCCTCGGATTGAAAAGCATCTTCAGAACCAGGGAGCCAAGACTCTTTGACTGATGAATGAAGGTTCAGATGGAAGCATGGAGCCTACAGTGTATCCCAAACCGCACACGCAGCCTTGGTGTCACCATTGAAAATGATTGACCGTGGTGGGTGGTGCAGCTTGGAGAGAGACGAAGGGCCGGCGCCTGTCTCGTGGCTTCAACTGTGTTATCAAACAGGGCAATTGTGCTCCTCTGCTGTAACAACAACAAATAATACATCTCGGGGGCCAGCCGTTTCCGTGATCAATAGCACCTAATCAGTGTCGTTTTCTCCTTAGTTGTGAAGAATGGGATGCCGGAGGCTTCTTGTCTGCTTAGCAATTTGATTCGATTTGGCAATTGCCGCCTTGCATTGATCTCGAGAACAAAAATGGCCCCTCTTGCTTTTCCATGTTGCTGCTTAATTAAACTCCTTCTGGTCCCAGTTTTGTCTTTGTCCATCCGGCCACAAGTTGGGTGATCCAAAGTAGGGAAGAAGAGGTCTCGGTTGTTTGAACCATGCTGAGTTGTTTGAACTATGGTGGCATGGCCAGACCACAGCATGGTGTGCAGGAATGACCCTGAAAAAACATCTGGACTCTGCTTGTAAAAAAAATGTTGCAACAGGTTCAAAAAACTCTTGCAAGTGTTGGCTAAATGAATGGTTTTCCAATATTTTTGCACCTGAATTCCCATTTAAGACTGGCAATCTATTGGGAACCACTGTAAGTAATGTCATTAATCTGGAAGTAATGGGGGGATCCCACTACAGGCCAAAATTTTTAAAATCTTGTTTATTTCCAAATACCATTATGTTGTATATCATTCAGTGTGGAATTTCATGCAGAATGCAATGAATCAAACTGTGTTGAAATATCTCTTTCCAAAATCATAGCAAAAAAAATCTAGTAGGGCATTTTGGCTCAGCAGTTGGAGCTGAATCCAATGTTCATCTCCAAATTTATTTATTTATTTATTTATTTATTTATTTATTTATTTATTAATTATTCATTCATTCATTCGTTCATTCATTCATTCTTAGGGGGGTATCAAAGAATCAAAGACACACTAACCAAATACTGTATTTCCCGGACCATGAGATGCACTAGACCATGAGACGCACCAAAATTTAGAGGAGAAAAGCAAAAAAAAAAAATTCTGAACCAAATGGTGTACTAATATATTTAATAAAATGTAGCAGAATTAATATTTCAACCATGTAAAGTCAACAGTGGTATTAAGAACCTTCTTTAACATTTTTAATTGTTTAAATTGTTCTTAGTTTTTTAAATCTAATTGTATTTTAATTGTATTTTAATTATGTTTTAATCTCTATTTATGATCATTTTAATGATGTTTTATTATGATTGATGTTAGCCACCTTGAACTCCCTCTTGCAGGTGAGGAAAGGCAGGATATAAATTAAATAAATAAATAATAAATAAATTTAATAATAATACATTCAACTATGTAAACATTCAACCATAGAAATACAATTAACATGTACCATAAATTACCATGTACTGTATTTAGATCCATCATCACTGTCATGAACTCCAGGGTTGAAAGAGAGCATAGTGGTTGAAAAAAGAATAGATCCCCTGGTGGCTTCTCTGAATCAAATACCACTTACTTCTGAGTAGACCTGGAAAGGATTGTGTCCAAAGGCTGAAAAAGAGCACATGTCCTGGGGAAAAGGGGGACAGATGGACACTCTGTGCAGGCCAAGTCAATCCTGGATTGGCTTAAGCCTGGGTGCCTGCCAATCTAGATTCTATGAGATACACACACACACAAATATAATATATATAATACATATAAAATACACACTCACACATACATATATGTGTGTGTGTTTGAGTGTGTGTATTATATATATTTCATATTATATATGTATATATTTTCATTCTCTTGGGGAAGGGGGAGTGTGTGCATGTGGGGGTGGCTTCTGGGGGTTATTGGAGGGAGGGGAAACTAGTAAGTAGAGGGTTTCTGGGGGGAGCATTTAGGGGTGACTGGTGGGGATGGCTGGGACTAGTGGGTGCAGTGGGTAGTTGGGAAGGGGAGACACATTAAAATAAAGGAGAAATACTCGTTGTTTTCCTGCACTTAATTTCTACACTTTTAAAGGGCTTTAAGAAGCACTTTGTTTTCTTTCACTTAATTTCTACACTTTAAAGGGCTTTAAAGGTTGTTCAGAGCCAGAGAAACCTGAACTGAGAGGGTTAAAAGGCTATTTAACTTCTATGCAGTCAGGGATTAACCTCTATGGCAACCAGGCAAACTTTTCTCTGCAAACTGCAGGCATCCTGCAGAGTGGATAATTGAGTGTTAAAAGGACCATCACTTTAAGAGATTGTTTTCCCCATTGTTTTGGGGAAAAAAAGTGTTAAAAAAAAAGACTCTCCTTGGTCTCTCGGTCTCTCGGTAGGTGCTTCTGCCTCCTGATTCTGGGTCTGGCTGCAGATGTGATCTTGCTTGTTCCCCTTTCGTGTTGAAGAAACAAATGCCAGGAATTTTAGGTCTTTGCCAGGACAGGTTGACCATATGTCCTTTAGTCTTTTGTCCTGGAAAAAACTTCATTGTCCTCCTTTTCTTTGTGGGCTGGGCACAGGGTGGCAGGCACCAAGAGATGGGCACCACTGGGCACTGGTAAGCACCAGACACTGGAGGGTACCAGAGGGCTGTGGCAGGTGGCAGCAGCCACTGGCCATCCCTGTTGGGCATCCCTTCCAGGCACAGGGCACCATTGGGCAGCAGGCACCACCAGGCACCACTGTGCACTGGGCACCAGGCACTATTAGGCAGGAGGTACCACCAGACTTCAGTAGGGAGTGGGCACCAGTGGGCAGCAAGCACATTCAGTCACCACTTGAAACCAGTGGGCACTGTGCACCACTAGACATCCCTGCTGGGTAGTAGGCACCAGTGGGTACTGGGAACCCCTTCCGGGCACCATCAGGCATCAGCGGGAGCTGGCAGTAGTGGGCATCACTGGGCACCTCTGGATGCCACCATGTAGTGGGCACTGGGCACCAAAAGTTAGTACCAGGCACCAGCACTGGACCCCAGCAGGCAACAGGCACCACTGAGCACTACAGGATAGTGGGCACCAACATACCCCTACAAGACATCACAGGGTACCACCAAGCAGTGAACATCAGGTATCCCTATCAGGCACTAGGCACAGAGCACCAGACCATTAAACTGGAGGGCGTTTTTAGCTTTAATTCTGTTATTTTTCTTGGGTGTCCTACATTTGGGGGGCTTGTCTTATTTTTGGGTTATAACATGGTCACCCTGTGCCTGGAGATCAAGAGTTTTGAGGACCAGAAGAAAAGGAGTCTTCAGTGAGCAAATAATAGACCGTGTTCTTCCAATCGGCTAACCAGGAAGGAAGAGAAAAGTCTGTTTTATCGTTAATTGCCAACTTCGTTAAAAGGCCTCCAATATCCTGCTTGCCTCCGCCCCCCAGTTGCAGCATTTTTAATTGGGTTTTGTGGTAACCTTTCCTGATGCCGAGCCTGGGGGGTTCATCCATCACATGACCAAAAAAGAATGTCTCGTATCCAATTGGATGGTTAATTGAAGGAGGACTTGGATGTAACTTTGAGAAAAAATTTAATAAAGGGGATTTTTGTAATGCCAATGGAGTCTGACATGCAGGCTCTTTTCACAAGTGATTTGAAGAGGTAATCACCCTTGGCTTTGCCGTAGGCTCCTTCCGTTCCGTCCTTCAGCCCTCAGCTGTCGTTGCAAGTCCTGGCGTACAGTGAGAGAGTCAGTAGTGCAGAATGAATCCTTTAATGCTGCCGGGTTTAGAGAATAACTACAATTCTCATTCAGAAGAGGAATGGGTTTAGAAAAACTATACCTGCAACTGAGTGGAATGCTAGGATTCAGACTTGCAAGCTCTATTCAGGTTCCATAAACCCCCACTTATCGGGTCTCGATCCCCCTCTAAGTTTTTGAGAGATAGAAAGAGGAACCCACTGTTAATACCCGATCTCACTGTTTCTCAAACTGTGGGTTGCAACCCAACTTCTGGTGAGTCCCTCCAGTAAAAATGTGAGTGATATACCATAAATGTTTCACAGGTATGCACAATGTTTAGGGGGATGGTCTTATTAGTGAGACCATAGGGTGATGTGAGCTTCCCATTAGCCATGTGGAGTGCCTTGTCTATTGTCCAGAAACTGATGGGGTATCTTGACAATTTTAGCACCTTCTCAGCTGGCCATGAGATGAAAATGGTTGAAAAATCTCTGCCCTGGGTGGACGTCTCAGGGCTCAGATTCCTTGTCTCCTCCTTATTCTGATACATTTTGGAGCATAGCCGACAAATAAATTCTTTGCTAATGAGGAGGTCGTCTCTGATGCTGGCTCAGGGCATGGCCTGATCATGGCCTTCACATATCCCAACGTCCTCAGAAAGAATTTCATTGCACCCAAACATCTCAATAGGGATGTCACCTCTGAATTCTGCCTGTTCTTTGAGTCTGTCTGTGCCTTCTGATTAAACATATTTAATCAGCCTCTGTCTGTCTGTCTGTCTGTCTGTCTGTCTGTCTGTCTGTCTGTCTGTCTGTCTGTCTGTTGTGTTTCCTGTGTTTCCAGTCTTAACCAGGCCCTTCAGCACCATGGAAAGTTCCCACTAGTGGTTAAAGTGCATCAAAAGGGGTTCTCAGTGTGACTATCTATGTATCTATCTATGTATCTGTCTGTCTGTCTGTCTGTCTGTCTGTCTGTCTCTCTCTCTCTCTCTCTCTCTCTCTCTCTCTCTCTCTCTCTCTCTATCTATCTGGTAGCCAGTTTTAACCAGGCCCTTAAGCACCATGGAGAATTCCCAATAGTGATTAAAGTGTACCAAAATAGGTTCTCAAAGAGACAGTGAAGGTCTGTCTGTCTGTCTGCCTGCCTGCCTGCCTGCCTGCCTGCCTGTCTGTCTCTCTCTCTCTCTCTCTCTCTCTCCATCTATCAGTCTGCCCAGCCAGCCAGCCAGCCAGCTAGCGGAAGATAATACTTTTAATAGTCGGTGAAATGCTTCTGAAACTCTTTCATTGAGAGCTCATTGGGAATGCAGTGTTTGTGCTGCCAGGAAATTGGCAAAAGCCATTTTAGAGTGTGAAGTTGAGTATTTTTTTCTAAGAGGTTCAAGCAAGCCCTCCTTTAGTTAATTTACAGTTTGATCAGTTTTATTTGGGGGGCAAAAAGAGGTCTGCCAAAGAGAGAAAGCAGGAGAGCTCTCTGCTATTTAAATATTTTAGCAAGTAATCAGCACACAAGTTGTTTTCCTGTTTAGTGGGAGGGAAGTGCGGCCCCCTTAATCATTGCCACAAAAGGCCCGCGTGTGAAAACGTCTCCGTTAATTGCGTGGTCCTTTGCATCAAATCTCTCTGAATGAGAGGGACTGCTAAATGTTGGCTTGAAAACGGCAATCAGGCAGGGCCCCATAGCAATCAGAAAATTACACCCAGTGGCGGGAACTGCTAAAGCGCACTCTTTTGCGCATCAGCCACAGAGTTGCACCAGTTTTTGCTGGTGTGTGAGTTTCAAAATTATCTCAGAATCTGGGCTTGGCTGTGATGTTTTGAGGACCATAAGGCATGCACACAAGACACTGCTTCCATTTGGAGGGCGACTCGAACCCTCTCAGAACCACATGTGACCTTAAGTGATCCCCGAACAGTGAGCAGCAGCCCTTTAGGGTATTGTATGGTACTCATGGATGTTGTGGGTTGTCCCCAGTTGTGCATCCTACTAGCTTGTCCCAGTGCCACCATCTTAGATCTCTTGAAACTTTGCAAGATATCTCATAAGCTTTGGGCACCTCCATTTTGGGATCCCCCTAGATTTAGCCATGACCCCCAAAAGCTTGGGAACCACTGCGCTACACCATTCATAGAGAAGGCTGACCAACAAAGATCAATCGGAGAGA
The DNA here is from genome assembly GCA_030015325.1 of Cryptoblepharus egeriae. Lineage (NCBI taxonomy): Eukaryota > Metazoa > Chordata > Lepidosauria > Squamata > Scincidae > Cryptoblepharus > Cryptoblepharus egeriae. The sequence goes on from JAREYC010000012.1 coordinate 24,235,740, forward strand.
AAATGGTAGGATATAAGGGTTGAATGTCCCACCCTCAATGCTCCCATCAGTGGCACCCATACCACTGAGGGCTGGCCAAATTGAAAAAAACTTACTCAGGATTGAGAGGGGAAGGAAAGTTATTGGGGAAAAAGTCCTCTCTAGTCTCTCCTGGGAATGGTTTGTTTGTTCAGCTTTCTCCATAATGAGTCTGTCTGGCTCTAAACAAAGACAAGTGTGCTAGGGGAAAATTATGGAGAAGGCAGGAAAAATCATAAAAAAGGAGATACTTCCAAAGGGAATTGGAAGCACGTCGCCATCTGGTTCAATAAAAAAAGCAGTCAAAGGGAATTATCTGCCGTTGTACAGTTGTGCATAATTCTGACAAAGAGATATACTATTTCATGTTTGGGGCAGAAAGTTGGATCTGTCAGCTGCTGTTAGTTGACCATAGCACCAAAACTGGCAGATTCTTGGCCACATGGAAAATTGTTTACTGGAGGAAAATCTGTTTCATGCAAAATGGGGCCGTGGCGTAAGCAAGGGAAATTGCACAGTCTATTTACATACTCCCTCTAGCCTTTTAAGATTTACATTCCCCTTACCTTAGCCACAATTAAACATTTTCCCCTTCCAATTATCTTTGGATCTGCAAGATTTGATGGCTCGATCAATCAGATAAGGCTTGGGTTAGGTAACTCAACAATTTATTTATATCCACCCACTTCCTTCAAGGAGCTCAGGGATGTGTGTGTGTCCGTGTGTGTGTAGTTATTCTTCTTCCTTTTGTTCTCACAAGAACCCTATGAGATAGACAAGGCTGAGGGAGAAAGAGAGAGCAACTGGCCCAAGGTCACTCAGAGAACTTCATGGCCGATCCTGGAATTTGAACCAGGATCTTTCATGTCTAATTCTAAGATGCAGTGAGTGTTCTTCAACTTTTTTTTGTAACTTGCCATCCATCTATGCATTCATCCTTCCATCCATCTCTCCATCCATCCATAAATAAATAAAGAAGGAAGGAAGGACCATCCAACCCAACCAACCAACCAGCCAGCGTCTGCACCCACCATCAGTACTGCTCCCTTCCCAGGACCGTAACCACCTACTCCCTGCTCTTGTTGCTGTCCACTCCTCAACCCTGTTTTGTCCTCCTAATATGTGGTTTACATTAACCAATTATTTTTATTAGTAATAGAGCAGAAATGGTTTCTCTGAAGTCTGACACTGTTGAAAACTATTATGGCACAACTGCTAAGAACCTGAGCAGGATTTGGACACCATCTCTTGGTACCGGAAAAGGTACACTAGATGCCTCCTGCTTTACCTGGTGGTGCTCAAGTCCTGCGGTCTTCAATCTATTTCGTTCCTGTAGGTTGCTGCATCCCTACAACTTTGTGCCCCCCTTGGAGTCATGATCCCAATGTTGAAGAACACTGCAAACACTCCATCTGTTTGCCTAAAGGGTCACTCCTCCACACTAGATAATTTCCCAAAATATTTAATTTTTAAATTATAGATGTAGCATCTCACAAGGCAGTCACTGATTGTTTCAGGGAAGAAATGCCAACCTGATCGAGCAGTAATTGATCGCTAGACATCATTGCAGAATTGAACGGTTTGGCCGAAAGGAGTGCGGACAGCTTAGGTGAGAAGGGTCCCCTTCTTTCTGCACCCATTTAAACCCAACATCCAAGTTGGGCTGACTGCAGTGTAAAATTGCTGAGCTAGAATTTATCCATGGATATGATTCTGTTTGCTGTGGACTCAGCAGAGATCAAGGTTTCCTTCCCCGCATTGGTGGTTTAAGCCAGAGCTAATGTTCTCCACTGATAACTCTTGTTGTGGAATTTGAGGGAACAGCGGCTCACCATTCCAGGATCGTAGTTGTGACAACTCTTATGTGACAGGCTGTCGGCCGTCATTTGTCCCCCCTGATGTCCCCAGAATGGTACCACCTGATGACATAACATCTAGAACACAACCATTATAGCTGCAAGTCCATTAAATAGACTAAGGCTGCAATCCAGAGCAAATTCAGCCTGCTCTGACCTAACTGCACTCTCCTAACTATTCTGTATCCAGAGAAGAAAGTTATGCTGAATCCAGAGAGTCAGGAAGCCTGGGCTGCCCCAACTGCTCCAGAGCATGCTAAGTAATTGACACAAGGGGAAGACTTGCTCCTGAGGAGACACCCCTCAGATCACATTGAACAAGGAACAGCTGTGGTGCCTACAGTGGTGACATGACTCTGCACATCACCTGGTGCGGAAGTCTGTGCGTCATCCCTGGGATGCGCACGCCCCCCCCCCCCACCTGGACTGCACAGTCACCAAAGTTGGCACCTGCGCAGTTGTTTCTGAAGCCAACTGGCTTCAGAAAGAGTACTGCGCAGGCACCATCTCTGACACCTGCGCAGTACTTTTCTGAAGCCATTCGGCTGCCGCTCCGCCTCCTGAGTGAGGCCAAATGGCTGTGCAGAGGCGCGGACTTTCTCTGCTCTAAGGAAGTCTCCTCTGAAGCTGTTCGGCATGCTCAGTGTGTTTCTGCGCAGTGCACCTCAGATGGCCGTTCAGGCCAGCTCCTCAGACAAGTGTCAGCTTCTGGCTGATTCTCCGCCTTGGAGCAGGCCTGAATGGGTGTGCTGACGCCCGGGACCTGCCAAAGGACAGTCAAACTTCTCCGGCACATCACCCCATACGGAGCGCATCCCCAATGCAGCCCACACTAGCCGCACCAGTCTGGTGACGCCACTGGGTGCCTGCCTTATAAGGAGTCCCTGATGAGATGCCAGTACATTCTACGGTGAATACAAGGGGCTTCTTGGAGTGGCCTGCTGTATCCTGAGGTTTGTGGGCAGCCGTAGTTTGTTCCATATCCTGAGGTTGAGAGGAAGGGGTTGCAGCTAGGCTGGCCAAGAACTCAGATTTTTGGTCAGCACTGCCATTCTTACTCGGGCCTTATCATGGACCCCTATGGGTCTACTCATTACTATATCTGCTCCTGAGGTGGTATAACTCTGAGGGCTGGAAGAGGGCATTTCTGCCTTGGAAACAGGCTTTGGATACAGAGTAACTGCTCTGCCCTGGGCAATGCTAAACATGCCCTCAACTTGCCTCTCCTGAGCTGCTTAGGCTGCCCCAGTTAGGGCAGAGCAGGTCCATCTCTCTTAGGGCACCCTATCTTGCCTTGCTCTGCCCTAAGCCTCCTTCAGAGTAACTGGGCTGGAGCATCTTGCAGTTGCTCCAACCTAGTGTTAGATAGGGCAACCTAAGGGCTCTTATGTGGACAGATTAGTTGCTCTGGATTGGGCTGTAAGGGCACAATCCAGAGTAACTATGGGGAGTCCTTGCTCCAGTGTAAGAACAATTTGCTCTGCTTTGCAATATGAATTTCTCATAAATTTTCACTAGGTGGTGCAGTAATTATGGGTGCACGTAATGTCTTTTACGTGCTCCCGTAGTTACTCTGGATTGTAGGGTAATTTTGATATGGCTTCTGAGATTTGCCCTCCCATTAAGCCCTCATTCAGCTTCTCCTCATAAATAAATTCACACATTGGGGTAGCTGAATTTGGGGAGGGACGGTGGAAATAGACTTAAAGGCCCGCTTCCAGATTTCTTGGTCCTCCACTGGTCCTAATGGAATAAGTCTGTGGCTCAGTATCTGCAAGGGTCTGATTCTAGGACTCCCCACAGTTTAAAAAAAAGTGTTAAATAAAATTTATTTATTATTTTGTTTTAAAATAATAAAGTGTGTCCCTTTGCAACTGTTTAAAAACAGCTTTTCTTACTGTTGTCGAAAGGCAGTCAGCAATTAGAAAAGCAAAGGATCTTCTGCCTCTGCCTGGCTCAGCTGAAAAATAGAATGATTGCTTGCATGATTGCCACTCTACAAAGGTAAGAAAAGCTGTTTTTAAACAATGATTTGCACTGGCTGTGTTATGTCAAATCTGTGAAGAAAATTTGGTGTATAACAAGGTTAGACCTTGTTGGTTGGACACCTCCTCAGAAGTAATTTCACTGTATTCAACTGGCCTTGTTTCAGGAAAGTGTTTAGGACAGTGGCATCACTAGTGGGGTGTGGGCTGCACTGGATGACACACGCAGGGTGGGGAACACCCCTACTAGCCAAATATTTTCAAATACTTCCATCATGTAACATATTGTTCAATGCAGAACTTCATGCAGAATGCAATGAAACAAACCATATTGTAATATCTCTTCTTCCCAAAGCTATAGCCAAAAAACAATGTGGGATGATGTTACAGCATAACACCTACCACTACATCTGAGGAGCTCCATCATGGGGTGACTCTGGCCTCCCGTTATGGGTGATTCAAACCCTAGTGATGCTTCTGGTTTAGGATTGCAACCTAACTCAGCTAGCCCTCTGGTATTGCTGAAAAATGCACTTCCATTGCAATCCTATGTATATTTACTCGTAAATAAGTTTCATTGGAACTTACTCCCAGGAAACTGTGAATAGTAATGCCGACTTAAATAGTTTTTCCCCTCTAGATTATTGTTGAGTGTGTCGTTCTCGATTTTGCATTTGCTATTCTGTGAACAATCAGGAAATTTTCAGAGCAAAAGAAGCCCTCGAGGAGTGCGCCATCTAAACCTAATGCGCACCTGCTCAATGAGGAAAAAGCTCATTTATTTTTTGGGTGAGCTGCTGTAACATTATGTTCCACTAAGACGTCTAGTTTTGTGAATTTCATATGCTACAGCCAGGCTGTTTCAATCTTCGGCATTACAGGAACAAGTCCAAGAAAACTATGGGGTCTCTCTGAAGTGTAAAAACTCCTCATAAAATGTATGGGGTTTTCAGGTATGGATTGTTCCCAGACATAAGGGAGTCTTGGTTTTAAAATGTGCTTTCTTCAAAAAAACAAAAAACAAAAACTGAATTTGAGCTCACTAGTTTGAACTCTACACAAATGTTTTAGGACTGGTATACCAGTGTGATACCACTGGTGTACGAATAATTCCCACTAACAGACCCAGCACAATGCTAATCAATTTTGGCCAGCATAACTCACCTGTTCTCCATTCCTGTGAAGGTGTGGGGAGGCTGGCACATGGCTGTACACTGGCCTAACCACCCAAGAGTAATGCAGAAGTGCCTTATGGCGCTTGTGAAACCCCAAGGCCAGCTCAGGACTTGTGCTGGGAATTAGATTTGCAGCCCCAGTGGCATAGCTAGATGGGGTGTAGGGGTGGCAAGCTACCCAGGGCAAGAATCTAACACACAACATTATTATTATAGTGGTGCCCTAATGTGAACTTGATGCTGTGGCTGACATCATTCCTCTACACCCTATAGGATTCGACCTCCCCCAACAGGATTTATTTCCCCAATAGTACCTCTTCCAAAATTTTCTAATTGCCTCTCCTTTCTCCACGGAGATCTGTCACCTCCTTGCCTTGAATCGCTCTTCTTGACTGGCGCCCCGGCGGTGGCGCAATCAGGTTCTCAGCGCTCGCCAGGATTCTGTGGCTTTGCTTTATAAACAAGTGAGCTTAGCTTGTCTAGTGCGCAGAAGATTAATTTCTTTCTGTGGCAGCCACTGTCGCCTCCTGATTTAAGCTTCGCGTGTCGGAACTGTGACTCAAAAGACTGGCGTCAGGTTGCCGACATTTGCAGTTGTCATTGGTTGAACAAATATTGGTTTTCACTTTGGCGGCCTCCTGTTTGCCTTGAAGCCATGCTGGGGTGGGGGAGACGCAATGTTTTGCTTCTTGTGACAATTGATGCTATGCGCAAAGTCTCACTCTTTGCTGTCTGGATAGTCACACATTTGTCCAGTGCCCCTCCGCTTTCAACGGGCATTGATGCCCAGGTATTTGGGTTTATTCACTCATTTGTGGTGGAAGAATCATCCCCATTAAGAGATCCGCCTGGGGACACAATCCTAACTAGTTTAGGCTGGTATAACCCACTCATCTTGGGTGACACATGGGGCTATCATTGTTAACTCTTTCATGGGTGCTAGGGTGGCTGGCTAGGCCACTGAACAGAGCAAGCCTTCCATCACCCTACTGTATTTGGAAACATGGAAATGCAAAGTTATATGGAAATGCAATGTTTATCAAGGGAGGCAGCTGTACAGGATAACTCTATACACTATACAGGATAACTCTATCTCTATACAGGATTATTCCAACGGGATAACTTGATCCCTCCACTGGTAATGTGTGCATGTCCTCTTGAAAAGGACTGCAGTTTGAAGAGATCTGTGTTATGTTGAATCTGATGTCACATATGCAAGCTGTCACTTGATGTCGTAGACACCCAGGAACGGACACAAATGTGTGAATTGGTTTTAGGATCAACAAATAATGAGTTGTGGTGACTCAAACAAATGTGCCAAACCTTACGTTTGGGGTATGCATGTGTGAATTGGTCTTAGGATCAACTGTGTCACAATGACTTGAACAAATGAGCCAAACCTTACATTTGGGGGATTCTTCATAGTATGAGATAAGATCTGAACAAGAGGTTTTTTTGTCTATACCATCCCAAGGACTGAATATGAGCCAAACTCAATCACCAATCTGAAGAGTCTTCAGTAACTTTTTTTTCTCCTTTTGCTCTTTTTTATAGGATGAGATGTCCACATTTTTCCAGTTTGGGGCGTCCATCCAACAGGAAGCCATCATCATGTTGAAATTCATGCAGTATTACGACTGGCACGTCTTCTCCCTCGTGACAAGCACTTTCCCCGGCTATCGGGACTTCATTAGTTTTATCAAGTACACTGTGGAGAATAGTTTTGTGGGCTGGGACATGCAAAACATCATCACCTTGGACACGTCCATCGGGGACGCCAAGATGACTGTACAGCTCAAGAAGATTCACTCCTCCGTCATCCTGCTGTACTGTTCGAAGGACGAAGCCGTTGCCATCCTGGATGAGGCGCGTTCCTTGGGTTTGACTGGCTATGATTTCTTCTGGATTGTTCCCAGCTTCGTGAGTGGGAACATGGACATCACTCCAAAAGAGTTTCCCTCGGGGATGATTTCGGTGTCCTATGACGAGTGGGACTATGGCTTGGATGTGCGGGTCCGGGATGGCCTGGGGATAATTGCAACCGCTGCAGTGGCCATGATGGACAAGTACTCCTTCATCCCAGAAGCTAAAACTAGTTGCTATGGGCAGCTGGAGAGAAGTGAACGGCCCTCTCATACTCTGCACAAGTAAGGTGTCCTCCATCTAACCATGTTCGCATGTTGCATGTGAGGTCTGGAATGATGCCCGCACATGATGCGTCCCATTTCTCTGTGTGACTGGAAGCCTCACTGGGCAACTTTCCTGGGTTGAGGCATCCCATGAGTTTTGGACTCTGGCAGAAAGGCCAGAGGTTCTGGTGGGGCATGATGTTCTGTGCCAGCGTAACAGTTCCAGAAAGGGAGTGGTTGCCACATTCTTGATTGGGCTATAGCTGCCAGTTGAGCAGGTGTTGGGTGACAGAACCTTTTTCGTTCCATTTAATCTTATAATATGCCAATTTAAGTCCTAGCTCATGAGTTTGAGCCCAGGAGTGTAAAACACTACCTTGGTGCACAGAGCAGAGACATCACCATGCCACATGACACCATGACATTGCAATGTCGCATGACTCTATGACATCACTTCTGGGTTCTCTTTGGAGGACAAGGTGCTCACTGCTGTGGCATTGCACAGCCCATTCCTTTCAATGTGTGGGCTGGGAACATTTATGTCTGACCCCTGGTGCAGCACTCAGTGACGTGTCCTCATGTTCTGCCAAAATTAAGCTTCTGTCTGGAACACTTGGGTCTAAACAAGGGTGGGCACACAGTAACTAGAAGGAAGCCCACTAAAACTTTGCCCACATGGGTTAGGGTGGGGGAATTCAATGGGTCATGGGTAGGGTCAGGATTACATGTTATCAGGTTTAGGAATGATATTTCTGTGGGCAGTTCTTGTGTGGACTTTCCCCCACGTGGGTTTTTTCATAAAATAGGCCAAACCATGGTTTGTGAGCCATGGTTCACAAACAATGGTTAGTGAACCATGGTTTGTGGCTTTTTGGCATGTAATATGTGGCTCTTGGAACATCGTGACCAAGTTCCTTTTTGCATCACAATTAATTTAAGTGGTAAATAAGCATTTTTCCAGCTTTATAATTCTTTTCCAGCCACAAATGGGGGAGTCCACTGGAATAAAATACAAGTTTCATGCTCAGGACAAGTAAATATTTTTATGCTTCTTAAATCGGGTGTTTCTCAAACATCCGCATGTGGTTCCTAATGTTCAACAAGCCTGGCTATCTCTGATCTAAAGGTGATCTCATTTACAAATATACCTCTGATCTCATTTACAAATACATACATTGCGTAGGGACATCAGGCAGGCAGCCAAGCAAACAGACAGCTGGATTCCTTAAAGCAAGCCCAGATCTGTCTCTGAACTAATGGCAGAGATTTCCAGGCTGGGTTTATTAATTTAACTTTTTTTTTACACACCAGCTGGGGTTAAAAAAAGGCCAGCTGATTCTCTTGGTTTGCTGGATCCAAGTTGCGCAAATGGTCTCTTAGCAGATGTGTGTGACCCACATTCCTTTCCTTGGGAATCTAAGCTGACCATTAATTTCTGGAACGGCATGCAATATCAGAATCCAATATTGGAATACTACCCTTCATAGGAAGCATAGGATTTCAGGGTGCAATCCTAACCAGTTTAGGCCAGCTTACCTTCCCTTCCTGGTGCGTGGAGGCTGGCTCATGCTCTGCCATACTCCTTGGGAGTTAGGCCAGTGCACAGGCATACGCTGGCTTGCCCACACTGCCATGAGAAGTTATGCTGGGTGAGTTAAATTGGTTAGGATTGTGCCCTTCACCGCAGTAGCAGAAAAACCATAATTTAAAGCAGTTACTGAACAGGGATGAGCAGCTTCTCTTAAATCAGTGGTTCTCAATCTTCCTAACGCTATGACCCCTTTATAAGTTCCTCATGTTGTGGGGACCCCCAGCCATAAAATTATTTTCATTGCTACTTTATAACTGTAATTTTGCTACTGTTATGAATCGTAATGTAAATAACTGATATGCAGGATGCATTTTCATTGTTACAAATGAAATGTGTGTTCTGTGCACACATTGAACACAGTGGGATTTATTTCAGAGTAGGCATGCATAGGACTGGGCCCTGAGGCTGTCAGTCAGCCCCAGTGCGTGCAGCTACAGCCGGAGATCTGGCAAGCCTGACCTGGCTCCCTACACCAGGGGTCTTTAGGCGACCCCCAGGAAAGCTCTAGGCGACCCCCAAAGGGGTCCCGACCCCCACTTTGAGAAACACTGTCTTAAATCAAGCCTGTGAATCTTCTGATACTGGGTCGCTCATTCTGGTTGCATCTGAGCTAGGGCTGCAGAAAACCAAGACATCCCCAGTGTTGGGGGATCGCATTCACATACTGGCAAGTTATACATGGGGTCCTGTCCTGGTTTTGTGGAAGAGAATTATGGCAACCCTAATCTGGGCTGTAGTTCCAGTTTTCCAATACTGAGGTTCATTTTTGCAGGAGGACTTGCTATTTTGAGTAAGTAAAAAAATACAAAAAATTAAGAAAAACACAATATTTTGTCTCTTAAACTATATATATTTTTTAAATTAAAGTTGTTGATTTGGACTGCAATCCTAACTAATGTTCAAGCTCCAGGGTGAGGGCAATGCAACTTCAAAGTAAGGGCACAAACATTGTCTTCTCCTGAGGATGCTTCTATGAAAGCCCCCCTCTCTTCCCGCAAACTGCACATAGCCCATTGGCACAGCAGAAAATTTCTTCCCTCTGCTAATATTTGGCCTTTCTTTCTATGGTTTCATTCCTTGCTAAAAGGATCCTGGGAAATCAGCGATCACAGACTGTGCAGGTTGAGGACCTCTGTGCAATGGGTCAACATTGTATTGATGTCACTAGAGGGCAAATCAGACCCTACTGAGAGAGGCTTATTCTTTCTTTAGTACCTGGATCTGGAAAATGATGGAAAGTCAGTGTCGGGATTTCTGGAGGTGGTGCTCAGATGAATGAAACACAGCTCTCAGTCCCCCACTACTCTTTCCTTTATACCTCTAATTGGAATGAAAGTCATTCCATGGTTACTTATCTTCTGGTTCCATGTGACTGTGTTCGGCCATTAAATCTGCATGAGTACAAGAGGCGAGCATGTCTACGGGCAATGCAGTTAGTCCTGGAACATGAGAACCTCCATTTTGGGTAGCATCATTTCTGATAAGAAGGAGTGGAATATATCGTGTGGAGGTGAGACGATGAGTCATGTTCAGAGTCACACCGTGGCATCCGTGAGAAAGATGATATTTATGGGTGACAAACTGGAAGGCTCCAAACCAAGATGCTCAGGGGTTTGGGGAGCCTCTCATGTGCAACTCTGGAGTAGAAAGGAAAAGATTCAGGCAGGGCACCCAGTGATATCTCTACAGGTATATAGGCAGGTGACATGCATGGGGTGACACTACAATCGTCCACATTTTTTTAAATTCATGGTATTTTGAATAATGCCATCATGTAATGCATAAATCAATGTATAATTTCATTCAGAATGCAATGAAACAAACCACATTTAAATACTGTATTTACTCAAATCTAATGCTCACCTTTTCCACCCAAATTTAGTCTTCAAATTTTGGGTACACATTAGGTTTGAAGGTGCATTAGATTTTAGTAAATGCGGTATTTTGATTATAAGTATAGGTAAGCATATACCCCCAAATCCAGAGTAACTACGGGGAATGTAAGAGACTTTACGTGCACCCATAGTTACTGCACCACTTAGTGAAAACCTATGGGAAATTCAACATGGAATCCAGAGTAAGTTGTTCTTACACCGGAGCAAGGACTCCCCTTAGTTACTCTGAATTTTGCTCTAAGTTGTTCTTACACTGGAGCAAAGACTCCCCGTAGTTACTCTGGATTTTGCTCTTAGTTTAACAATTTACTATATTATAATAAAAATGTAACAAACACATTGTTGTATAAAGTATTGCAATTAGGTAAAAATCATAACAGAAACCCAATGTCATATTATTATTGTCATATAACTCGTTGTATGCAGGAAAATTGAATTTTGCACCTGCTTTGCATTACAATTGCCAGTAAACATTTTTTTATCTCAAGCCTTTTAAAATTGGGACATGCTACTAGATTTGATGGTGCATTAGATTCAAGTAAATATGGGTATCTCTATTCTATCAAATATTATAGTTCCCCCCCTCCCAAAAAAAATCTGGTGGGTGATGTGAAATTTATCATGGGGTGGTGTGCTGGCCTGCCACGCCAGGTGACGCAAAGCTTAGTGACACCACTGCAAGGACTGACACAATTTTGGACCTCCAAAGTTTTCAAGACAAGGGCCGCACCATGTATTGTACACATTTCCATAAAAATCAGTTCTATAAATGAATGAAAGAAATTTCAATGAATGATTCGGCTTGACTTAGGTACTTTTTGGGTAATCAACGCATTATGATTCAGAACATAATGACAATTGTGACAACTATCAAATTGCAGTTGTGACAATTACAGAGAAACAATGCCACGTTTAAACTGAGAAATAATATATAAGGATTAAAAATGAAATAAATAACATCCTCCAACGGTACTAATAATAAATGACTGTCAAACTCCTACAGTACTACTGGGGTACATTAGTGTTACGTTGGCACATTGAAAAGCACTGCTTTACAGAGTCACCACAGTGAGAATGAGGTTCCTTCTAGCAGAAGCTCCAACTTTTACTCAAGAGTCGGGAGGGAGAGGTGGAAAATGTGAGCAAACGTCATGGCAAGGGGAAGATTGTTTTTCTTAAAGATAAGTGACAAATGGCTTATTTTTGTCCTGCTAGACCAGGCCTGCACAGCTGGTGACCTACCTAGACCGATGCCATCAATGGCAGCCTGCTAAAAATGGCTCTGTTTTCACAGTGCCAGAGCAGGGGGGGGGGGATAGTCCCAGTGGGCTGACTCACAATAAATTTGTTAGACTTCGAGGTGCATGGGACTCTTTGTGGTGCTACAACAGACTAACATGGTCACAGTTTTGGAATCGGCGCATGGCTGATGAACTGTGTGGGCTGGATGTCGGAGGTGGCCACATTCCTAGTCATGCGTTGATCTGTCTAGCGAATTGTTGCGCTCTCCTCTCTCCAGGATTTCAGGTGGAAATGAAATCCTTTCCTATACTTGCTTGCAAATGCTGCCAGGAATTGAACCTGGGCTTTCATCCAACTATACAGGTGTAAAGAGCAGGTGCTTTTTTACCTCCTGAGCCACAACCCCAGTCTCTGGGGACTGTGAATGTAATCACATTTGGGGCTAAAAATAAAATAAAAACTTCACATATAGGCTAATGGATTCTGTGCTACCTGTGATGGATCAGGAAACAGACCTTGGGGTACTGATGGAGAGATCAATGAAAGTGTCAACCCACCCATCCATCTTAAAAGTTGTCGAAGGTGACTTATGGCATTTGTTAGAATAGATATTTTAACATGATTTATTTTATTGTGTCCCACACAAAGATTATGTATTATATTATACATAACAGATGGTATTATTGGAAAATACCAAGATTTTAAAAAAATCGGCTGTAGTTGTGTTATCCTGGTGCGCATCACCTGGTGAGGCCTGCACCCCTCCGCATATCCCCTAGTGACATCACTGGATACCAACCAGATTTCTGATTATTTCAGTTCCTTTTGGTCATGTTATGTTTGTAGATAACATCATGATGGGATGTTATGGTATCCAACCTGCTTGGATGGCTTTTGGTGCAGCAGTTTCTTTAAAAAAAAACAATATTTGAGCCAAACTACAATTTCAGGTTTTCTCCTTTCCCCACAGATGATCCGTCCATGTTTCAAGCACCATGCTGTTCGTTCCATGCTGTGGAAGTGCGGCAGGCGGTGATATTTGATTGAAATAGTGTCACTTCTGCATTGCAGTAATTCTGGTGTCAATCTGTTTTTCTTACCTATGAATCTTCCTGTCATTTTCATACCATATCATACCAATCCTTTTGCTGGCATCCTTGGCTTCCTGTTTGTTTCCAAGCTCAATTTGAGGTGTAAGGTCAGATCTTCAAAGCCTTAAGTGGATTAATGTGTATTGATATTCTTTTTATTGGAGACCATTTCCTTTGCTTCCTCTGTCAAATGTTCAATGGGTGGGGTTGAAGGAGAGAGCCTTTTTGGTGGTGACCCCCAAGACTGATTGATTGATTGATTGATTCTTTCTTTCTTTCTTTCTTTCTTTCTTTCTTTCTTTCTTTCTTTCTTTCTTTCTTTCTTTCTTTCTTTCATTCATTCATTCATTCATTCATTCATTCATTCTAGCTCTACCCTGCCTTTTGCCCAAAGGAACCAGGGAAAGAGTGGCTTGTAGATTAAGCAGCAGGGAATTGCATAGATTTGATGCCAATACTGAGAAGGCCCTATTTCTTCCAGCCAGCTCACCCTGCCCCCCAACAGGTGGTGGTACTCATAAAAGGGCTTTCTGTACGATTACATACCTATAATATGACCTAAGAGGACTGCAATGCTATATTTACGAGGAAAATAAGCCACAGTGGTCTAGTGAGTAAGGGCAAAATCCAGAGTAACTATGGGGAGTCCTTGCTCTGGAGTAAGAACAACTTACACCGGATTCCAATATGAATTTCCCATAGGTTTTCACGAGATGGTGCAGTAACTACGGGTGCACGTAAAGTCTCTTATGTACTCCTGTAGTTACTCTGGATTTGGGGGTTAGCCACAGTGGGATATACTTTTGAGTAGACATGCATAGGATTGTGCCCCGAGTCAGATTATAGCGAAAAACTATACTTGCTAGCCTTTAGAAGGGTTTTGGAAAACATTTTCTTCAGATCATTTTTAATAGTGGATCTTTAGTATATGTGTGTTCTAAATTTGGTAGTTGTGTCTGTCTTATTTGTTAACTAGTTTGGTATATAAATGCCATTGATTGATTGATTGATTGATTGATTGATTGATTGATTGTGGCTGTTTGTTGACTTTAGTGTCTTGTAAATAGTGCAAACTATCCTGAGAATATTTAGATGGAAAGGCAGGGTGAAAAGAGATTCAAGAGAGATTCAAACATAAAGTTAACCAAGCCCATATTTTTAGCACATTTGGAAGATCAAATTTGAGATGAGTGTTATTTGCAAACCAGGCATGTTTATTTTTATTTTTAGGTGCTGTTTAAAAATGTAACACGGGGAAAATGAGGAAAGAATAGCTGAGATACTCTGTTTGCCTGAAGCATGGCTCCCACCTGGCTTTATGGTGAACCATGCTGGGCCACAGGTTTGGGAATGTGCCCCCACTTCTTCCAAGAATATTTCCAGTATTTCCATGGCTGGCCACGAGGTGTCTCCATTGCTTGTTGAATCACAGCTGAACTTTGAACATGTTTTGTAATGATGTGAAGGGTTGATATGGGCAGAGACGAATGTTCAAATTATCGCTTTTGCTGCTCGAATGTCCCACATGAGACATCTGGGGGTAAAAAAAGGAGAGTCATAATGGCAACCCCTTGCCCAGACAACTTTATGTGTGAGTGTGTTTGTATGTCAAGTGGCATTGCTCAGGGAATGCAGGGCACATCAGATGATGATGGGCATGGTAGACACCACTACTGGCCAAGTTGATGATGGACATGGTGGACACCACTACTGGCCAAGATGGGTATTTTAAAAAATCATGTTATATATCATGTTAATGCAGAATGCTATGGAACAAACCATATCAAAATGTCTACATTCTATCCAAAGTTAAAGAAAAAATACAACAACCAGTGGGGCAGCGTACAGTACCCACCACTTGGGGCATTACCCCAACCACTGTATAGGAAGAGGTCCATCGTAGGGCTGATGTGCTGGCCTCCCATACCAGGTGACTCAAAACCTAGTGATGCCCACTGTGTATGTCAATGGGAAGAAGTGAAGGAATGCAAGATAAACCCTCCTGATGGACAACAGACCCACTGTTCCGACACTCACATCTGCGATGCTCTCCCCCCATTTCTAATCATGGATCATGGCTCAAAGGTGCCACACCAAATAGTGATGTATCCTGCATTTTGTCTACTAGATTATTCCCTCGTTCTGTAACAGCTTGTCCTCAGATCAATTTCAAAGCAGGACAGCTTGCGTTCTGTTGGTTGAAGATACAGCAGGAGATCAAAATGGTTCTACAAGCTGTTATCAACACTTCCAAATAAATACTTCTGCTGCGGCAGGGTGTGAAGTGGCAAGCTATGGTGCCCATATAGTGCATGTGTTTAGTACTTAGAGCTCATGTGCATGTGGATGCACACAGGATGTACATGCAGTCACCCTTTCATCCAAGGACTGAACTTGGGTGAGACCCCAAGGAAGGAGCTGAACCACTGAGGTTGATACTATTCCCAGTTCAGATGGTGCCACCAAGAAGTCAAACACACCTTGCATGGACTGGTTGGGCACCATTGAACTCCATTAGCATGGGAGTTTCTTGTCAGGTCAATGGGAAGTGAGATGGTTCCATACTGTGAGAGCATGGTTGATGGGCCCATCGAATATGGGAATCAGTAGCCAATCAGCCCCTTCTGGGAGGCTGTCTGTATGCATGCAACCTGCAGGGATGTTGTGCCTGCTTATCAGCCCCTTCTGGGAGGCCCATAAGCAGGCACAACATCCCTGCAGGTTGCATGCATACAGACAGGGGCGATGCCAGGGTCTGTGTCATTTGGTGCGGGACCCTGGCGTGTCACCCCTTCCCCTGCTCATGTGCAAACATTGTGCATGCACAGTTCATCACTTAAGTCACTTGCCCTTCCTAAGAAAGGGCAAGTTGCTAGAGTGGCGAACTGCACATGCGCAAAGGTTGCACATGTTCAGTTCACCTCTGAAGCCTCTTGCCTTTTCTCAGGAAGGGCAAGTAGCTTCAATGGTGAAGGACGCATAGCGCAACATTTTTGCACGCGTCCTTCAGTAGGAGAATGCTCTTGCTGAAGAGAAGAAGCCCTCTCTTCAGCAGGAGCTTTCTTCAACTGTTGCGTATGTGTCCTTCATTGAGAGACACCCTCTCCTCATCCGGGGATGTTCCCACTGCACATCTCCAAAGGCATGCGCAAGTGCGCCTCAGCTGGCCATTCTGGCCATCTCTGAGGTGGAGCGTCAGCTTCTGGCTGCCACTCCACCTTGGAGCTGGCCCGGATGGGTGAACTGATGCCCAGTGCCAGCTGGAGGAGTGTCAAACTTCTCTGGCATGTCACCTCAAGTGGCGCGTCACACGTTGTGGTCCGCACCAGCCATACCAGTCTGGTGACTCCACTGCATCCAGGGCATATTGCATCCAGGTTGGAGGCTCCATGTAGTCATCAGCTAACCCATAGCTGTTGATTATTCTTCTAATTAACTAGTGAAAATGTACCCGTGTTGTGGGAGTAAAATTCCCCCCATAAGCCATCCCCCCACTGCACATCAATGTCCCCCCATGCGCATCAACTCCCCTTGTGCATCAATACTCTCTCACTGTGTATCATCCCCCCATGCGCAATAGCTTCCCATGTGCATCAACCTCCCATGTGCACCACTATGTGCATCAACCTCCCATGAACAATACCCTCCCATGCACATCAAACCCCATGCACACCAATCCCCATTTGCACCATCCCTCCATGTGCACCAACTTCTCATGTGCACCAACCCCGCATGTGCACCAACTTCCCATTTGCACCAACCCCATACGCACCATCCCCCATGAGCAATACCCTCCCATGCACACCATCCCCTCATGTGCACCATCCCCCAGGTGCACCATCACCCCATTCATGAGACTCCCCCATGCTCAAGACTCCACCATGTGCAAGACCCCTCCCCATGCACACCATCATCCTCTGTGCACCCTCCTTCCCAGTGCATCAGCTGGATGTTGATCAGTCAGTCTTCAGTGTTAAGTATAGGCAAAAAAATGTGTTGCACCCCTTTTCAGACCCTTGGTGTTTATACTTCTAGAAATCAGTTCATGGTAGGTGTTCCTGGCACAGAAGGAACCCCCTCCCCAAATTTCATGCTTCAAGGTCTGGGGCTGGGGCAGAGCATCCCTCAGTCAGGGATTCTTCAATGGAAAGTATAGGGAGGAAAACACATTACACCCCTTTTAACCCTTTTCCAGTTGGAATTTCTGAAAACTGGTTCTTAGTGGGTGCCTCCATCACAGAAGGAACACATTCCCCAAATTTAATGCTTCTAGGCCTGGTGGTTTTGGCTGGGCATTGAGTGAGTGAGTGAGTCAGTCAGTGACTTTTCAGTTTTATATACAGTGGTACCTCGCTTAACAAGCGTTTCACACAACAAGCAAAAATTTCCAAGAAATCTTGCTTCACATAACAAGTTCTGCTTCACTTAACAAGCAAGCGTGCTTTAGGCACGCATGCTATGCAGCCCTGACGCTCCACACGGAGGCTCTTTAAAAGGGCTGCCGGACAGCGCTGCTGCCTCTAACTGCCCCCATGTGCCCCCACTGGCCACCTTGAAACTCCAGCAGCAGCCCAGGTAAGCCTCCCAGGAAAGTGTCTTTGACTGCAGCCTCCTAACCATGTCTACTCAGAAGTAAGCCCCATTGTGTTAAATGGGGCTTACTCCCAGGAAAGTGTCTTTAGGATTGCAGCCTAAGTAGACTTCATAGGATCATGCACATTGAATGCATGTTTTGAATTCAATTCCAGTGTTTTCTCATCATTTTTACATCCAGTTAATATTTTTATATAAATATTTTGGGGGTTGTGGAACCAATCGTCTGAGTTTCCATTATTTCCTATGGAAAAATCTGCTTCACTTAAAGAGCGTTTCACTTAAAGAGCATGCCTCCAGAACGAATTAAGTTCGTTATGTGAGGCACCACTGTATATATATGATATCTGATTACACTATCATTACATTATTACACTATTATTATACATTATTATACATTATTACGCTATTACATCATTACATTATCATTACACTAATGATAACACTATTAAGTTTATATAATTTTATACACTATTATGACATCAGTTCCAGTGGGGTCCAAGAGACTGTGGTTCTAAAAAGTGGGTCCCAGCCCTTGTGCTATAGGGTTTCAGAACCACTGCTTTGGCCTTTCCTCGATGGTAGATCTTCCAACCTCTGGCTCATCTTGTTTGCTCTTCCCTGCTCCCAAACAGGATAATCTCTCTGCGGAAGACCTTGAGGGGTTGAATGATGAATGAGTGGCTCTCAATAGCCAGCTTCCAAAGTCACCCGGTCAACTGCTTTTGCAAAGAGGAGACTGGATATATTGACCCCTTGGCCTCATCCAGCAAGGCAATTCTTGCTATTTCTTGTTACCAAGAAAAAAAATTATGCAACTGTTATTTTACTTGCTGCAAAATATCATTGCCTATGATCAATTCTGAGCCATTCAAATGGAAAATATGTTGATTTTCCCCATGCTTATTCATGCTCCCTCAGTAGGAAAAGGCATTAGAAGCCCATTTTATGTATTTTAAAAAAAATGTCTTGTGTGATGCTGCGGCATGCGCAGCCGTTCGGCATGTAAACATGCAGCCACAGACGGGGAGACGTGCGATGCTTTCTTTCTGTTGCACAGCCAATGGTGTCAGGAGGGTAAAGAACCAAACATTTAGTGATGAGGAATATTATATTTGAACAAACATAAAGATCCCTCAGAGATCCCCAAAACACAAGACGGTAAGAAACATAAGAGATGACTTAAGATTGGAGATGTGCATTGAATCTTAGAACGTGCTTCATTTTCCATCCAACAGTTGCGTGTTCCAACCGGCAAATAAAATGTACAATGGGATACATTTTCTGTTTCTTAATTAGCTTGCTATTGATATTACTGAGTGATTTTTTAAGACTAGTTGATAACATTGGACATGTTTGTATGAATGCATAAATTATCCTCCCTTTCCTTGTGAGCAGGCAACATGGAGCCTTCTTGTGATGTCCCTTGGTTGGTGGTCCCCACTGCTGCCACAGCCCATGCCTGTAGTGCCTGGTGATGCCCACTGCCCAATGGTGCCCATTACAGATGCCCAGTGTCCACTGATGCTCACTAGTGCCTTTATTGCCCCCTGATATCTTTGGTGCCCGATGCCCAGTTCCTGCTGGTGCCTGCCACCCGGTGCCAGTGCCCTTCAGTGACAAGCCATGCCCAGAGTCAACAAAAAATTCTTGAAATTTTACTCCAACAACAACAGGTAAATTCTGCTAGTGTGTAATAAATAATATATAGTAATTTTAAATTTAATTCATAATTTAGAATGCAATCCTAAGCTAGTGTGGCACAACTCATTGATCTTCTGGAGGTGAAGTAGCGAGATTAGCGCATGTCTGTGCATTGCTACCCCTCCCCACGAGTGGCGCAGTAGTGCCTTACAGCACTTTTGTGATACCGCCCCCCGGCCAGTACGGGATTTGGGGGTTAGGACTGCAGCCATAATGTTTAAATGAATCAGAACTATACATGCACTTTTTTAAGCTTTGATTTTGGCATGTCCTACTTTTTTCTTAGGTGTCCTACATTTTGGTGGTCTTGTCATTAAGACATATTGTCACCCTGTGTTATGATGAGTGCTCCCAGTAACATAGGGGAACTTTTTTTAAAAACCCTACTTCTGATCAGTAACCTAAAAATCCACACCACTTGGAAATGGTTTGATCACATCCATACAGATTTATCTGGATTGCTGTGTGCTGGCTCAGCGGAATGACATGCGGCAAAACGTAGATCACTGGCACCAAACTCGGCAAAACTCAGATTGGAATAATCAGTTACCAGCACAAAACTGAACGAGGTCTTTTGTCTCGTTCTTGAGAAATTGCTATCCAGTGTTTCCTCTACGCTGATGCAAAGGCATAATTTTTTAAAATGCAAAATATATAGTCCTGTAGACAAATCATAGCTTAAGTGATGCAAACAAAACAATTCAGTGCTCAAACGCTCATACTTAGGGGCGGCTGGGGCTTTTCTTCGGGTAAAGGGGGGAAATATCTCCTTACTCTGAGTTCCCCTCCAGCCACCTTTGAACTTGTGCTGGATACGGTTCGGACCAAGTGACCTGCTTCTTTTAGCACAGGTTAGGTTTGGGGCTACTCTGTGCACAACCAGTATGTTGTAATGCTTTGGGAGTTGGACTTAAGATCCCAAAGATCCAGGTTCAAATCCCAGATCAGCCATGAAGCTTCTGAAGTAATGTTGGGCTAGTTATTCTCTCTCTCAACCTCACCTACCTTGCAAGATTGTTGTGGGGAGGAACCGTGCAAACCACCCTGAGCTCCTTGGAGGAAGAGTAGTATAAAAACATGATAATAAAAAAAATAAAAATCAGAATAAATCAGCTGCAGGGCTGAATGTAGCTGAGTGATTTGCATAGATTATTGGGACATCAGTGCATTTTTGACATTCATCCAACATTCCCCTGCAGAGAAATAATGTTATTATAATGGTATTATGATATTATAAATAATATAATGGCAAATAAATAATGACAAATAATGGCAGACTTGTTGGCTACTCTTGGGTTGGCATAAGTTAAAAATTGACCTGTTCCAGCAAATCAGACTGTGTTTGGATCACTCGCTTCTTGAGATTGGAAATAGGCTGTGTCCTGGGGAAACAGGGCCATCCCTGGAATGAACTGGGAATTAGCTTCCTGGCCAGTCCAGATTATAAAAGCGCAGTGCAGTCTCTGGACTCAACAAAGGAACGTCCACCTGAATCACGGCCCTTGTACGTATATTTCTCCACAAGCAGCTGGGAAGTGTGATTAATGATATTTCAGGGAACAATGAAATAAGGAGATTGCCTAAAAAGATATCAGGATCAGCCAAAATTATCAGCCTTTTTTCTCTCACCCATCGGAGGCCTGGTATTCAAAGAACCGTGAAACTAATTCCAGGAGCCCAGAGGGGTGTTGAGATTTGTATATCTCCAACAGCCACTCTCTTCCTCCATCATGCTCAAAGGTAGCATGGCAGACTCCTCTTGAATCAGGGGGGAGTTTTTCAAATACATTTTCTAGCTGGAGGCTCCATCGCACTCCAATTCCTATAGCACTTTAGTGTGTTAGGATTAATGTCTTATTTGTGATGAACCACATGGGAGGCTAGAGACACAGTGTGCACGTTTGTGTGTGTATGGCTGCAATCCTAAAGACACTTTCCTGGGAGTAAATCCCATTGAACACAATGGGGCTTCCTATTGAGTAGACATGGTTAGGATTGTGCCCTCTGTGTGTTTGCATTGCCTGGTTTGGAGAGAAAACGTCAAACGTTAGATCGGCTAGCGCATGGCATTTTCTCCAGCTTGTTGTGGGGCTTGCAGCCGTACCTCAGCTCCTGTTCATGTGCAGAACGTCCCTGATTCAATCCATCCCAGAATATAGGGCAGAGATGGCTGCGTGACTGTGCTGAGATGGTCAGCACAGATGGTCTGCAATCCCAATTCATTCTTGTTTTCTCCTCTTTTGTAAGAAACGTACGACACAATCCTAACCAACTTTCCAGCGCTGGCATAGCTGTGTCAGTGGGGCATGTGAAACATTTTGGAGTGGGGGGGTTAGTCATGGAGGTCTCCTTGAGGTAAAGGAATGTTTGTTCCCTTACCCCTGAGTTGCAATGCCCTTACCTCTGGAAAGATGGATAGGATTGCGCTGGAAAATTGGTTAGGATCGCATCCATGATTACTGCCCAGACCAGGGGACTGCTTAGAACTTGTGATCCAAAACCATCTTCCCAAATTTGGGCATCACATTTGGAAACATAGACCTTGCCAAAAACAGAATATGCCATTTTGAGGATGGTGGATCTGCGACACTGATGTGTTCGCTATTGTTGTGTGCCAATTTGAAAAGCACAAATATACCACCAGTGGTGGGCTCCAGCAGGTTCCCTGGAATGAACTGGGAACATATAAAGTTTAAAAATGGCCATTTAAAAGTGGCTGCCAGATGGGCATAGAACCGGTTGTTAATTTCCTTGAATCCCATCACTGTATACCACTTTCAGGGGCAGGATGCAGACTTAAATCATAGTTTTGCATTGCACGCACAATTACCTTAATTGTGCACTTTAGTGTGCATTACTTTTCTCAAACAGTCTCTCCTCCTCTTCCCTGTCCAGCAAGGAAGATTTCCAATCAAGAAACCTACAGGGGGCACCTCCATCTTCAAAGCCCTCTTAAATATTGAGCTTCCCAAACCCACCCTTCTATAGGAACTCTTTCCGTAAATGCGTTAGGACAGGAAAGTCATGGATGTTTTCAGTCTGCGCCTAGTACTCGGTCACCTCTCGTTGCTGAAGTCTTTATACAAAGGAATAAGAAGGAACCGGCAATTCCATCATCTTCTGGCTGCCTCTTCGAAGTATGTCCCACTAGTAGCTCAAGAAAAGCAGGCTTTGGCTGCAAATCCACCTCTGTAGGAATTAAGAGCCATTGATCTTAATGGGACTAATTCCCAGCACATATATGGAGGGCTCGATTACCAGCCAGGAGACAAGTGTGTTCGGGGCAACGGGAGGATTTATAGCACGTGTTTCATTGGAGTTAATCCAGTGGCTGAATTAGATTGCTCATTAACTTGAGGACAGCTCATTAATTTCTCTTTGAACATTTCTTTTCTTCTAAGGTTTATGATGAATGTGACCTGGGAAGGGAAAGACTTATCGTTCACGGAAGATGGCTACCAGGCGCATCCGAGGCTCGTGGTCATCGTGCTCAATGAGAGCCGGGTGTGGGAGAAGGTGAGTGTCAGGCACTGTCAGCTGGTGTTTTGGTTCCTGCCATAGCCTGTCCCTGTTGTTTGCCTCTAAGCCAGATGCTTCACCACATCCTGCAGGAAAGAGTTCCACAGATTAATTCATTAGCAGCTCAATCACACATGAAACTTCATCTGTGAGGTTTTCGGCAAGCACCTTTGCCAGTCCTGTCTGGCCAACCCTCTGTGTTGAGAGGAGGAACTCTAGGTGCTTGATCTCTGGCTCCAATATGGAAATTTTAACTTGTTTTAGCTCTCTGCAGCTTCAGTGCTGCAGCCAGGACAGCCTGGCAGTGCCATCTGCAGAGCCTGGCATCCTGATTAATCTCATATGTAACTAAACAAGGAAGGAGAGAGGGAAGGAGGGAGAGAGAGAAAGGAGCCAAGTGTTCCCGGTCACATTCAATCATTCCTATGTCCCACTCATGGTATAATTCTGCGCTTGACTCATGCGCTCCCTTGCAACACTTTTTGTGTGTGTTGTGCTCAAGGGCCATTTTAACTTTGAGAGAATGGCAAGCTTTTCCATATGGGCAGCAATTAAACCTGAAGAACATTAATTCCCCCAAACTTGGTGCATAATGAGCATGTGGTAATGCATTCTTGGCGCATAATGAAGTGTTATGTATAAGAATGTTGCGGGGAGAACAAGAGCATAACTTTGTGGATCAGGCTAACGATGGAGATGTGCAACCTTGTGGTTTTCGAAATAGAATACATACCCCCAAATCCAGACTAACTTTGGGAGCAGTAAGAGATTTTATGTGCACCTGTAGTTACTGCACAACCTAGTGAAAACCTATGGGAAATTCATATTGGAATCCAGAGTAAGTTGTTCTTACACCGGAGGACTCCCTGTAGTTACTCTGGATTTAGCCCATAGAAAGATTTCACGAGGGAAGCCACGAGGATGAAGGTCTCTGGTTGTCTGGTGTGTTCACTGAGGCATCTGATGATCCACTGTGAGATATAGGAAGATGGACTAGACAGGTGTTTGGCCTGATCCAGCAGGGCTCTGACGAAGAAGAAGAAGAATGTGGTGGTGGTGGTGGTGTTGGTGATGGTGATGACATTGTCGAAATTCCACAAAGCTGTGCTTGGGTAGAGAAACTGTCACTTTGTTCTCATTTAAATTCCAATCCCTACTGCTCTATTTACAAAACAGGAAGAAAAAGCTTTGAGTGGCTGTCAGCTGAAGCTTCTTTTCTACCATAAATAGGCCAAGGTGGCACAAGAAGGAGCAAAACTGTCTCAAAAGGCATCCAGATCAGGCCCCCCCAATCCTCCTGCCACAATTTTGTGGAATTTCACAGGTTCCCACCCTGCATTATTTTTGGATAAAAAGGGTCAAACGCATGCAACTAAAAGAAAGATGTCATTTGACTCATATTTGACAAGCAGACACCTAAAGGGTGATACCAGGTTTGACGTCATGCAACCCATTAAATTTTTTTGTGTGGCCGGGGGTGATACAAGTTTCCGTATTTTCCCACGTGTAAAAATCTCTGAAATCCAAGCTGTTGAGAGATATGTGCAGCCTGATTCTCTGATGGAGGACTGTTACTCTTCAGATCCACCTTTGTAAAGTACACATTGGGGTCTCCAATCTTACACATACACACACAGATGGACACACACGGGGACACCCCATCCCCATGGTGCCAAGCAGAATCATTCCCACGTTGTGACCCATCTCAGGGTCTTGCCTCTGGGGTGTGCCTGGAGAGAATCACAGCCCAATCCTACGCATGTCTACTCAGAAAGAAGCCCCATTGTATGCTGATGGTCCAGTTTCCTTGCATGTGTTCCCACCATCCACCACTGGTAGGGGAAAAGCTTGCCTTCCTCCGCAGTGTGTTGACCTGATTAAAGACATCATGTTGTCGTCCTTGAATGGTTCCCCTTCCAGTAATTGTTCTTTCCTTTTAAAACACAAATGGCCAATGGACACCCCTTCATCATCTTTTTCTTAGCTAGTGCTTAAACCTCTCTTTCGAGTATTACACCGCATCTTCAGGAGAGATCTATGAATATATTTTAGTGCGCCATAAAGGAGAATCCTCATTCTGTGGACTGATTAGTGCAAGGGTTTTGTGTTGGATCCTCGGGGATTTCTATCGCTATCTACTTTTATAGCCAATCTCTACATTCCTTTAGATGGCCATTCAATGACAATGCACATTTATGAATTATTCCTTCCCCCCAGCCACTCTTCCTACAGATGGTTCAACTGAGGATTATTGAATTGGTCTTAAGATCAAATAGGATCAAAAAATAGGATTTAAAAGGGCCAAATCATGACAACCCCTCAAAACTGGTGTCAGGGGGGTTTGACTCACCATATTTCGATCACTTCCTCTGGTTAATGTTGCAGGCTGGGAAATGGGAGAACAAGACCCTGATCCACAAGTATTCTGTCTGGCCACGAATAAATTCCTTCAATGACAGCGAGCCAGACAATAACCATCTCAGCATTGTCACCTTGGAGGAAGCACCTTTTGTCATTGTGGAGGACATGGACCCTTTGACGGAGACCTGTGTGAAGAACACTGTGCCGTGCCGCAAATTTGTCATCATTAAGTGAGTCCAGAACTTTCTTTTCCCTGTTACTCAACAGGCATCATTTCCCCCTTTCCCCCCAAAATGGTTTAGGGCAGGCCATCATCTACTATTCCATCTGGCCAATTCCCACCACTAGACCTGATGGAAGCGCATTTGTGGTGGTGCTTCTCCATCTGTTCTGCAAGGATTCTGCCACACTGGCATCCCACCTAAAAATTATTGTGCTTGATTTATATGGTCAGATTCGGGATACCAGGTTTCAGGTCCCTTGTGCAATCCAAAGAGCACAAGGCTGCTGCCAGATAGGAAGCTTCACTAGATGGGCTCTTCTTATGTTCTTATGTTCTCCATCAGTAACATCACCAAGGAAGGAAAGAACGTCAAAAAATGCTGCAAGGGGTTCTGTATTGACATCTTAAAGAAGCTCTCCAAGGCCATCAAGTTCACCTACGATCTCTACCTGGTGACCAATGGGAAACATGGCAAGAAGATCAACAACGAATGGAACGGAATGATTGGGGAAGTAAGTTCTGTTAGGTAAAAGATCTCTTAAGTCGCTTGCAATTTTACCCCAGAGGAGGCAGGCTTGTGGGCTAACGTTGGCCAATTTGGTCTCTTCCTCGTTCCATTCTTCCCAGGTTGTCAAAAAGCAGGCGGTGATGGCCGTGGGCTCCCTGACAATTAATGGAGAGCGCTCCGAGGTGGTGGACTTTTCCGTGCCATTTGTGGAGACGGGGATCAGTGTGATGGTGTCACGGAGCAATGGCACGGTGTCTCCATCAGCTTTTTTAGGTAAGTTCTGTCCTTCCCTCGTGTTCCCATTTCTGCATAGAAAGATTTCACTTTCTTATCTCTTTTTCCTCCCTTTCCCTGTCTATATACTTTGACATGCTGTGCTATAATATTTTTTTTTGCCAGCTGCACAATGTACTCAGCGTCTCTTTGACACATTTCTGTCAGTTTTTTAAATTGCACATTTAAAAGTTTGGACAGCCAACTAAGCTGCTGAATATAGTGTCTCCAACTCAGGACTGCCACGTTCATGTAGGGTACTGGTTTTTGGTCATTTCAGTCTGGGACCCCCTTTCAATCTTTAGAATCTGCCCCCTGTCAAACTTGCTACCCCCAATCCAGGACACAAGGCCAAAAAAGAGGACCTGTATTGGAAAAAAGGACATATGGTCACTCTGCCCCCCCCCCAATCACAATGCTCTCTCCCACCCCACTGTCCCTAACACCACAGGTCCTCTCTTACTGTCAACAGCCCCAAAGCCCCCAGACTCTCTCCCACCACACTGCCCCCACCTCCACATGCACTCTCAAACATGCATGCACACACACAGCTTTCATCTCATGCAGTCCTTCACACACCCACAACACACATACTCATCCCATGCACTCCCTCCCTCCCTCCCTCTCTCTCTCTCTCTCTCTCACACACACACACACACTAATATGCACACAACCCATGCACTCGCACACAAATACATCCCTTGCTCCTGGGAGAAGGTGAACTTAGAAGGCACTTGTCAGGGCTCAGGTGGAGCAATGGGGATGTTGGTTTGGGAGCTCCTGGTGCTCTGTTTTGATGCACTTCCTCCCCTCCCCTAAGCCTAGCTGTCCCCTTTTTCTGGTCCCCCCCTCAAAATGTTGGACACCCAAGAAAAGTGTAGAACATAAAATAAAAGCTCATGTGTATATTGCTTTCATGTGCTTAATTTAAACTCTATATTACTGAATCTTACATTTAAAATT
Source organism: Cryptoblepharus egeriae (assembly GCA_030015325.1). NCBI lineage: Eukaryota > Metazoa > Chordata > Lepidosauria > Squamata > Scincidae > Cryptoblepharus > Cryptoblepharus egeriae. The sequence continues at coordinate 24,262,866 of JAREYC010000012.1, forward strand.
ATTACATATACAATTTATTACATATAATTTATTAATTCCAAGCAGGCTATAGGCTGCCTGCTCATGAGAAAAAGGAAGACAATGAAGATTTTTTTCCAGGATACATGGATAAAAAGAGGATGTGTCCTGGAGAAAGAGGACATCTGATTAAAAACAAATACACAAAAACAGCCTTAAACACCCACACAAAGCATTAAAACCACAGAGGGAAATTAGGAAATTAGGCTTGGGGGGAGGGAGAAGAGGAGTTTGGACTATTTTTACAAATATATTTTTTTTAAAGAAAACGTCACATCACATGTAAAGCCAGTTTCTATCATTTTCAGTGTTGGGGGCGGGGGGGAGAGGCTAACTTCTGGAGCACTTGTAAGTTCCAGGTACCTGGGATCAGGGCCATGCTGGAAGCCTTGCACCCCCAGGACAGACCTTTTACACCAGCCAAAGTATTTGCTTACTCACAAGTAAACACGGCCAGTGATGGGCAGGCCTGGCCCTAACAACCGGTTCTCTGGAAGAGGGCGGGGCCAGGCCAGGTCAGGGGGCAGGGCTGAGGTCAGGGGACGGGGCCAGGGGCAGCAAGAATTTTTTAAAAATTAAAAATATTCAAAAAAAATTAAGCATATGGCTTACCTCTGAGTAGACCTGCGTAGGATGTTGCTCTGAGGCTGCTGTCCTTCCACACTGTCCTGGGAGTAAGCCCCATTGACTGGCATGAGGCTTACTTCTGAGCAGACCTGCATAGGATGTGCTCTGAGGCTGCTGTCCTTTCCACACTGTCCTGGGAGTAAGCCCCATTGACTGGCATGAGGCTTACTTCTGAGCAGACCTGCATAGGATGTGCTCTGAGGCTGCTGTCCTTTCCACACTGTCCTGGGAGTAAGCCCCATTGACTGGCATGAGGCTTACTTCTGAGCAGACCTGCATAGGATGTGCTCTGAGGCTGCTGTCCTTTCCACACTGTCCTGGGAGTAAGCCCCATTGACTGGCATGAGGCTTACTTCTGAGCAGACCTGCATAGGATGTGCTCTGAGGCTGCTGTCCTTTCCACACTGTCCTGGGAGTAAGCCCCATTGACTGGCATGAGGCTCACTTTTGAGCAGACCTGCATAGGATGTGCTCTGAGGCTGCTGTCCTTTCCACTCCACCCTGGAAGTAAGCCCCATTGACTATCATGGGACTTACTTCTGAGTAGTCAGGTTGGGCTCTCAGGCTGCAGTTCCAGCCTCTTTCTTGGGAGTAAGTCCCATTGACTATCATGGGTTTCAGCATCCTCAGAGCCCAGACCTGTGCAGGTCTACTCAGAAATAAGCCCTATTATAGCCAATGGGGCTTACCCCCAGGAAAGTGTGGATAGGATTATCAGCAGCCCAGAGCCCAGACCTGTGCAGGTCTACTCAGAAATAAGCCCTATTATAGCCAATGGGGCTTACTCCAAGGAAAGTGTGGACAGGGTTTGCAGCGTCCTGAGCCCAGAACTGTGCAGGTCTACTCAGAAATAAGCCCTATTATAGCCAATGGGGCTTACCCCCAGGAAAGTGTGGATAGGATTATCAGCAGCCCAGAGCCCAGACCTGTGCAGGTCTACTCAGAAATAAGCCCTATTATAGCCAATGGGGCTTACTCCAAGGAAAGTGTGGACAGGGTTTGCAGCATCCTGAGCCCAGAACTGTGCAGGTCTACTCAGAAATAAGCCCTATTATAGCCAATATGCTTACCCCCAGGAAAGTGTGAATAGGTTTGCAGCAGCAGTTGCCTTTCCCTGGCTGTTGGGGCTAGAGCAAACTTAAAAGTGCCGACCAGCCTCTTTAACTCTTTAACTGCCTCCAGCTGCTGAAGGAGCATCTCTGTCCCCATCCAAGGAGCCCTTTGTAAAGCTCTCCATGCCTCATTTGCATATGAGAAACCCAGCATGCTTTGCAAGCTGCAAAAGGAAATAACTTCTGAAAATATTGCTAGAGAACAACTGAAAACTTGCTGGAAATAAGGTTTATAATCAAAATAAGATGTTTAGCAAAGACAGGATTCCTGAATAGCTTCAGATAAAGGTTTGGGGCATGAAGAATTTCTTCACTCTGACTTGAAAATATTATAGATAAAGAGACATATATAGTGCTGCAGACCCCTCCCATCTTAGCTGTAAGTGATATGCTCTGGAATGACTGCAGTGCTTTGTCTGAATGAGGTTAATGAGAACAGACTGTTTGTATTTTAAAACTAGCGAAAGGCGTACCCGTGTTGTGGGAGTAAAATTCCCCCGTATGCCATCCCCCTATAATGCATCAACTCCCCATGGATAACTTTCCCCCAGGCGTAACAACCCCCCATGCGCAACTTCCCCCATACACGTCAACCCCCCCAAGCGCAACTTCCCCCAAATACATAAAACCCCATGCACAAGTTTCCCCATGCGCAACTTTCCCCATGCGCAACTTCTCCATGCTCAACTTCCCCCCATGCGCAACTTTCCTCCATGTGCATCATCCCCATGCGCAACTTCCCCCATGCGCAACTTCCCATATGCGCAATTTTCCTCCCATACGCAACTTCCCCCATGCGCAACTTCCCCCATTCGCAACTTCCTCCGTGCGCAATTTTCCCCCATGCGCAACTTTCCTCCGTGTGCATCATCCCCCCATGCGCATCATCCCCCATGCGCAACTTCCCCCATACGCAACTTCCCCCATACGCAACTTTCCTCTCATGTGCAATTTTCCCCATGCGCAACTTCCCCCATGCACAACTTCCCCCCATGTGCAACTTTCCCCGTGCGCAACTTTCCTCCATGTGCATCATCCCCCCATGTGCAACTTCCCCATGCGCAACTTCCCCCATGCGCAACTTCCCATATGCGCAACTTTCCTCCAGTGCGCAACTTTCCCCCGTGCGCAACTTTGCCCCATGTGCAACTTTCCCCTGTGCGCAACTTTCCCCCGTGCGCAACATGGAGCCCAATGTAAAGGGGAAGCTTGGAGGCTGGAACTTCCTTCTGGGGTGATTCTGGGGGTTGATCTCATTGGGTCAGGATCTTCTCAGCCTGCCCTTTCCACACGACTGTGGCACATTTGCCTATTCATGAGTAAAGCTGCAATATAAATTACTTTCATTTTTCATATAAATTACTTTCATTTTCCCATGCATTTTCCATGCATAGTTTTGTTTTTCAGTTTTTTGCCCATAACGTTTGGTAGGAAGGAGCTATTTTAAAATGGATTGTTGCATTGGATTCAGCTCTTCAGGATGAATCCAATGACATATGACATGATGGGGTAGTGTACACCATCGCAAAGTTGATTTTTGGGGATCTCCAGGACAAGATTGGGGTCCCTCAGTCGTTGCAACCCCTTGGGGGTCACAACCCCCACCGATATAGGTAAACTAGTATCCAAGCATCTGGATAGCTTCTATAACACAGAATCTACCAGGACCTGTGCTGGGCACCACCAGTTTCTGGTCTGCCCGCAGAGTCCCCTGCCCATATGTCAAAATGTTGAAGGGGCATCACTGTGGTTTGCATCACCCAGTATGAGAGCTCATTTCATCACCTCCCATGATGGACCCCTTTCTGTTCCTGACCATACCGAATAAATTTGGCTGCATAATTACAGGGGCAGTCTAAATACAGGGGCATCACTAGGGTTGGGGTCACCCCTGTTCAATTTAAAAATGAACAACATAATCCTAAACAACTTTTCAGTACCAAGGGAAGGGTGATAAAACTGGCTCCTCAGTCTGTTGTTGTGTGAGAGGTTCTATGCCCCCCTACATAATTTTGTACCTCTCAATCATGCCCCCATGCCTTTTTCCAGACTAAAGATCCCCAAACACTTTGCCTTTCCTTTTAAAGGAGGTGCCCCAACTTAGTAATAACTTTGGTTGCTCCTTTCTGCACCTTTTCTACTATGGAAATGTAGTGTTCAAAACTGGAGACAGTTTTCCGGATGTGGCCTAACCATTGATTTATATTTGTACTGGCAATATGGATGTACAATCCCCTATGCATCCTGGTCCAGACCATTCAGGGTTTCAGCATTCAAGGCCAGAACTGAGATCTGAAGCCAGGATTCATGAATGGATCTAGGTTTTCATTCTATCTGCAGAGAGGCACAGCCGGTCTCCTCCTTCCTTGTGGATCCCTGAAACTAGGTCATTGAAATTGCCAGGTATTGCTTCATGTTTCTACAGATGGGAAAAGGGCTTCAGCCCTCCTGGCATAGTAGCAGTTTCAGGCTGTATTGATGCTACAGAGCCAAGGCATGGGATTTGAATCTCTTTGGCACCAGTGTGAGGATCACAAGCAGTCAAGGAGCTCTGCCTCACGGTGAATGCTACAGTCTCCTGGTCCTTTATCCTCTAGTAATGACCTATCTGAAATATAGGGGAATGGAATCATCTATGCTGAGTGGGGTCCAAGTGTGGCCTTCAGCCTCACCCCATGTGAAATCCGACATTGCTACCAGGTGCGATATTTCCTGATGACTGAGCCAAAATCCCAGGACAGGAGCCATTTTGTTGTGATATTTCTCACCATGCACATTAGTGGAAGCCGAGTGCTCCTCGTGCGCTCAAGCACATCCAGTTACAGCCTGCACCCAGCTGATGTGTAGGGCAACTTCACATCAAAGTTGCTAAATAAATATTTCTGCATTTTATTTCACAAGCACACATTCTGCTCCTGTATGCAGCCTGCATTGCGGCTCTAGGGATCTGTGGTGGCCTTGTCACAACCTTTGCTGCTATTTTGGTTGTTCAGGACGAGTGTCTTCGGCAACATGCGCACCAGCTGGGCTCTCTTCCTCCGAACAAGGCTGGTTTTCTGATACAGCCTGTGTTTTCTCTCCTCTCCTGCAGAACCCTTCAGTGCATCTGTCTGGGTGATGATGTTTGTGATGCTGCTCATAGTCTCTGCCATTGCCGTCTTTGTGTTTGAGTACTTCAGCCCTGTCGGCTACAACCGAAACTTGGCGCAAGGAAAAGGTATGATGTTGTCCTCTGCACATCATGGAGGAAACCGTGAAGTTTTTCTGATCTCCTCTGTCCCCTTTTGGCTTTCTGGGAATGATCAGAACCCATGGCGTAACACATTGTCTTTCATTAGTGATCAAGGTGGTCCAGCTTGAGGGAGGCACTCGGCACAGAGCTCAGTGATCCAGAAGTGTGAAATCAGTGGCAAACTTCTGGGTCACTAAACTTCCACATAGGCTAAGGCTGCAATCCTAACCTCCAGTTAGGCTGGTCTGAGCCCCAGCATAAGTCTTGTGCTGACCTAGGAGTGTCACTAAAGTACTGTAAGATACTTTCACGCCACTCCTGGAGAGGGTTAGGCCAGTGCAAAGAAATGCGCTTGCCTCCATACCTCACAAATGGGAATGGAAAGACTGATGCATTGTCAGTCTTTTTTGGGGAGGGAGGGTTATTGTTTGTATTGTTTTTAGCTTGTATGTTTTTAATTGCTTTTAATTGAATTGTCTTTTTAATGTTTTTAATTAAGTTTTACTGTGAGCCGATCTTGAGTCGGGCTATGACCCAAGAAAGGTGGGATATAAATTTTTTAAAATAAAAATAAATATTGTGCTGGCCTAGGTTAGGATTGTACCCTAAGCTTCCCTCCTGAGCCCAGTTTGACCAATTTGGTCTAAAGCTGTCCCTGGTCACCCATCATTTATGAAGCTCAAGTGGAGGACACATGCCAGCTGTTTTGGATGCATAGCAGGACTGAGAACCAGAATCATGTGGTCCAGCATTCCCACTATGGGTGCATTGCTGGCTGGCACCATAGACAGTGGCTGGGAAAAGGGCTGGAGTGCCATGTGCAAGCTCAGTGCAAGTTCTGATCAGTGATCTCATTCAGGGTGACCAGATGCTGAACCCAAAATTCCCCCCAAGTTGGTAGATCCATCTAGAGCAGTGGGACCCTTTGGGGGTCGCCTAGAGCTTTCCTGGGGATCGCCTAAAGACCCCTGGTGCAGGGAGCCAGGTCAGGCTTGCCAGACCTCTGGCTGTAGCTGTGCACGAACTGGGGCTGACTGAGTGGGGGGGGGGGGCTTCCTCCAGGTGCGCGCACTGCCTGTGCAGTTCATGTGGAAGGGGACTTGGGGGACTTCTGACTACTCAGAAGTCAGTCCCATGATAGTGAATGGGGCTACTCCCAGGAAAGTGCTAGGATTGCAGCCCAATTCTATGCATGTGTACTCAGAAGTCATTCTCATTGAGTTCAGTGAGGTTTACTCCCAGGAAAGTGTGCATAGCACTGGAGCAGTAGAGCCCAATCCTATGCATGTGCTCTCAGAAGTAAGTCAGTTCAGTTCAGTGGTACTGTCTCCAAGGGAAGTGCATAAGATTGCAGCCTTGGAACCCAATCCTAAGCATGCCTACTCTGAAATAAATCCCGTTATAGTCAGGCGGGCCTTTACTCCCATGTAAATGTGGATCGGATTGCAGCCTCAGGGCCCAATCCTAAGCATGCCTACTCTGAAATAAATCCCATTATAGTCAGGGGGGCCTTTACTCCCATGTAAATGTGGATAGGATTGCAGCCCCGGGGCCCAATCTTATACATACCTACTCTGAAATAAATCCCATTATAGTCAGGGGGCCTTTACTCCTTTGTAAATGTGGATAGGATTGCAACGAAAATAATTTTATGGTTGGGGGTCCCCACAACATGAGGAACTTATAAAGGGGTCACGGCATTAGGAAGATTGAGAACCACTGATCTAGAGAGGCATAGGAGCAGGAGAGACTGGGGTTTCTCTGGTCAGTTGGCAACCCTGCTTTAAAAAAATTAATTCTTTCCCCTCCTTTCCCTCCAAGCCAAACTCACTGCAAGGTTTCAGAGCAGCAGCAGCTGCATTTCTAGGATCCCTCCTTCCCCTGCTCTGTTCTCCAGCAGCCTCAGCTGAGCTCCCTCCTTCCTTCCTTTGCAGCAAACAGCAAACAAAGTTTCCTCCCCCCAGATCCTTTTCTCTGCAGGGAATGGGAGCCACTGCAAGGCACAGCCATTTTCCTAGCCATTTGGTAGCTGGAGCAACTTGGGGAATCTGGTGCCAGATTCAAAACCCAAGCACCAGGTCAGCCTTATTCCTATAAGGCTGGGAATCCTTGAACGCTCCGTGCTGGGGAAGGGGTTTGTCGTGATCCCAAGAGCCTTCTGTTCTCTTTGTGTTTATAATATCCTCCACTCGGTTTTTCTAAGTGCACAGAAAACAAACATCACACTTTATCACTGCAGTGCTTTTTAGCTTCTTAACGGTCTTGGGAATTGTTCTCATAAGTCAGTGTGATTGTAGTGATTACTTGTGGTATTGTCATCATAGTCAAGCCATCCTGAGTCAAGGAAAAGGAGAATCTTTAAAGAAGCACATTAGGGTTTGGAGATTAAAAAAAAAATCCGAGATTAGGAAAGAACAAAGTTGCCTGCTCCAGTGAGACCTTAGATTAGCTCAATTTGGAGTAGGGGGGCTGATTGGATGCAGTCCAGATTGCAGTGGCATAGCTAGAGGGGAGTGGAACAGTCTGTCTTGGGAGGGAGCCTCACCCTTTCAGTCATTCCAGGTGCAGAGAGCAAAATGGAGACATGCTTATGCCAGAATTTTTAGTGATTTTGGACCCTCTAGATGGGTCATGAGCCAGTTTTGTGCGATGACCCATCTCATCCCCATTGAAGATCACCATTGATAAATACAAGTGATCTTAGACTATTTTGGATTATCTCACTTCCAACCATGACATCATTACTAGTGGTTCCCTACAGATCATCATTCAAAGAATGGCTCCTGGTGAAACCAGGATGATTCAGACCTTTCCAGGCACTACCCCTTTCAACCTAAATTTTTCAAAACAACCATCCTGCAAGGTTGACCAGCATCGTTGCCTTTGTCATCCTAGAGCCTCATGGACCATCTTTCACCATTGGGAAAGCTGTCTGGTTGCTGTGGGGCCTGGTATTCAACAACTCCGTGCCGGTGCAGAATCCCAAAGGGACGACTAGCAAAATCATGGTGTCTGTCTGGGCCTTCTTTGCTGTCATCTTCTTGGCCAGCTATACTGCCAATCTGGCTGCGTTCATGATCCAGGAGGAGTTTGTGGACCAAGTGACAGGCCTGAGCGATAAAAAGGTGGGTGTGTTTTCTGTCCAGATTCTCCTCCTTCTACAGTATGAGCTGCACAATGGTCTGACTCCATTATGCAATCTCCAAAACAGGTGCTTACCATCCGAGAGGTTCTGAGTTCAGATCATGACATGTTTAATTGAAACGATCCTGGAAAAGATCTCCTCTTGCCCATTCTATCTACTCTCCCTGTAATCCGGGAGTCAAAGTGGTCAATACTGACCGAGATGCCAATGTCTGTAGAGGCAACTTATTCCTATATACTTGGTTCTCAACCAGGGTCTAGGTGCACCAATCATCTCAGATGCTCATGCAGCTCTGCTCTGAAGCATTGTGACAGCCAAGGATGGGTGGAAAGGCCTCAACCAGAGGTTGTGGAGAGCCACTGCTAGTTCTGAAGTTGGCCAGTTGTCAAGCAGTGGGAACATTTGAGGCTCCCCTCTTTGGACATTTTGGGAGTACTTTGGGTACACATGCTCCATGGTGTTGAGGACCAACATACAGGTGTCCTTCATTATCAACTAAGCTTCTGTTCTCCCGTGGATAAAAAAATCAGTGGATTAAAAAAAACTTTAACAAAAATCTATTAAAATTAGATATAAAGCCCGATTTCTTTGTTTCTTGCTCTTCCATTGCTCCTAATGGAATAAGGTTGTGCCTCAATATCTGCAGGAGTTTGATGGTATCAAAAATGTGTTATTTAAAAGGAGTTTAAAAAGTGCATCCCTTTACATTGCTTTAAAAGCAGCTTTTCTTCCTGTTGTAGAGAGGCAGTCAGCAATTAAAAGTGCAAAGGACCCCCTGCATTCACCTGGCTCATCTGAAGAATGGAATGATTGCTTGCATGACTGCCTCTCTACAAACAGTTTTATAACTGTTATTTGCAGTGGCTATTCATGTTGAGTCAGATCTGTGGCTAAAAAAAATCAGTGTATAACAAGGTTGGATTTGTATATGGTCTGCTCCCTGGATGACTTGAGCAGGCTTTCCGAAGAGCAGGTACCAAACTCTGGCCAGGGCCATGGGTCAAAATATCTTCCCCATGCTTACATCTTAGGACAGGCACTTCCATTTGGAAATCTGGATGCATAGCCTGCTTCCCGTGGGGCCCTGCCTTGCCAAGGAAGATCTACAGTAGACAAGCCAGTGCAAAAATGGTTCCAGAGTATGGAGCCACTTTTTAGAGCTTGTCCTTCATTCTAACTTGTCCTTCCTTCTCCTACACTCCAGTTTCAACAGCCCTATGCATATTCACCTCCTTTCCGGTTCGGGACTGTCCCAAATGGAAGTACGGAGAGGAATATCCGAAACAATTATAAGGAGATGCATGCCTACATGGTGAAGTACAACCAAAAGGGAGTCGAGGATGCCTTGGTCAGCTTGAAAACTGGGTAAGAGGGCTTGGCCTTGCTGGCACTCTGGGTTCTGGTTTGGGAAATACTGTTGGTGGGACAGAACAGCAATCACTGAGCAATTCTGCTGGACTGAACCGTAGCAGCCGGAAGCCACATTTTTTATTTTTCCACGCTGCCTTATTCCAAAGGGATAGTGGTGGCCACCAGTGATGGGCTTCAAAGAAATTAAGAACCGGTTCTCTGTCCATCTAGCAGCCACTTTTAAATGGCTATTTTTAAACTTTATATGTACTATCTCTTGTTAAGAACCGGTTCTATAGAGTAGGTGCGAACCTGCTGGTGCCCACCACTGGTGGCCACAAAAAGATAGACGCCACTGGAGGGAGGAACTCTGGGGCCAGATCTAGCATGCAGCACATCTTTGGTGCTCCTTTATGGAGTTCTACCTGGCATCACTGCATCCCTGTGACCCCCACCCCCTCTACCAGCCACAGAATTACTATCCAGATTGCTGGAGAAGCCTTTGAAGTGGCTTCCATGTGAAATCTGACAGTAGAAACAGCAGGGCTTAGGATCAGGCTAGGAAGACACCATAAGGCTATCCCCGTAAAACAGCCTCTTCATTCCCATAATATCAGCTGCTTCTCCTCCGGAATCACTCCAAACCCTTTTGACAGCCTCAGCCACTCATTGCCACCGACAGTCTTCCCTTTGCTGCCATTTCTCTTTCTTAAGTGATTGCTCAATGTGGACATCCCCAGGTGTCTGTGCCGCTTCCCTTGACGGACACCTTCCCGCAGCAGATGGTGCAAATCACCTGTCATGTTCGATATTTTTTGGATCAATATCTCACAACGGCAACGTGCCCCTAAAGGTACGGGTGTTGGTCTCAGGCCATCTAGAGAGGATCGAGAGACAAGCAGAGCACTTCCATCCGCTGTTCAGGAACAGATGTCTGACTCGTCACAATTTTATATTTTTTAAACGAGGCCTGCCATAGAAACAAGCAAACTGGGAACAGGAAAGGAAACTCAGTTTTCAGAGGCAGCAGACATCAGATGATGGGGGAATATAAGAGGGAAAGGAAATCCCCTCCAGTTGCAATCCTTACCCCCCAGTTAGGCTAGCATAAGACCTGGCACAAGTCCAGTGCTGGACTGGGGGTGTCACCAAAGTGCAAGGAGGCACTTCTGTGCAATTCCTGGGGGATTTGGCCTGGGCACAAATATGCACTGGCCTTCCCACACCACCATAGGACTTCTATGTAACTCCTGGAGGGGTCAGGTCAGTATACATGCACCAGCCTCCACATGCCACCCCAGGAATGGGGAGACAGGTGAGTTATGCTGGCCTAAATTGGTTAAGATTGTGTCTCCATGTTCTGCTTCAATGCCTGGCTGCTTAAGATGCACCTTTGGTTTAATCCAGCTGGATTTCATGTATCTGTTGCGGCCAATGGCCATAAACAGACCTATGCTCTGTGAATTTGTATATTCTCCTTTTAAAGCTATTTATATTTTTCAAATCTTTCTCTTCGCTGACACTTCTTAACCAGATACCCTTGCGAGATGGTTACATATAGAAGTGGCATTTAATAATGGGGACTATTTCCACCATGTTCTGCATAGGCAGACAAGCGCCTTTGGTTTGAGATTCAATCTATATATCCCAATTTGTCATCCGTAGGGTTATAAGTGTCATCCTGAACTTGGCCCTGATCTATGTTTCTTATCAATGTGCCATACACACACACACAAATGTGCGTTCTTACACACAGACACATATGGCAAAGTGCGCTTTTTCACGCAGGTGTCTCTCGCAGGTGTCCAAATGACACCAAAGTAATTGATCTAGTTTTGCCATTGTGAGCATGTCGGAGATTATCCCAGCTTGACACACAATTTTTTGAAGCAGACAATCTGGATTTTCCACGGATTTCATGGAAATGTTTCTGTAATTTTTTTGTTGTGGGAGGGTCAGCCCTGTCAAGGCACAGCTGCTCTCGGCTCCTCCCAGCCTAACTAGTATTCATCAGAGCAGTGGCCTAGCAAGCTGGATTAGGAATCAGGAGTCAAACAGAAGGTCCTACACGGAAATGGGGGTGTCTACCCAGGAGGTAGACAATTGCCGCCTCCATAAAAAGATAAGGAGGTACCCAGGAGGCAGCAATCACTGGTGTTCCCATCAGTGGTTTGTATTTGTGTTGCAGCAGCAGGCAAAGCCCATGGGCTCTTTGAAGATGTGCTTGTACAAGGTGGAATCCGGCAATTGCAGTGGGAAGCTTTTGATTCCGCTTGTAACTTTTTGCCCCACACTCCGTTGTCACCCATTGTGCCTCTTTGCAGAGATGGGGAAATTTTGACAGATCAGGCAGGGAAGATTAAAAAAGTCGTGCAGAAACGGATTTGCCATCTCTTAGATTTGGGTTCTTCCTCCCCCCTCCTCTGCGTGCACATCTTTCCTTCTTTCAGCGGGGGGCTTAAGCACTGGTGATATCAAGCAGAGAAATGGGAGATTTCAGAAATCAAGTTTCCAGCTCAGCAGCAAAGCTGGAGGTGGGACAATCCCATCACCTGCCATTTGCAGGATGTACTAAGCACCCTCTCATTGTTGTGTACAACAATCGTGTAAGGTAGTGCAGTGTCATCCCTGGGTCAATCTAGAGAGTAGATTGTGGTTGAAACAGGGTTTGATTTATGGGCTAATGTTATTCAACCTTAATTTTTGAGAATTAAGAGCCCAAAATTGTGTGTTTGTGTTAGCAGGAAGACTTTTAACACCTACCATATGACAAAATCAAATTCATTCATTGGTTCGTTTGATAAAAATTTACAGTAAGTATAACTTTAAATATCTCTTTAAAATAAAGAAGAATCTTCATAACCCCTATAAGCAGCTGCTGATCTGTTTTTAAAAAATTTCCCCTAATAAACAAACAAACAAATAAATAAAAAGTTATCCATGCTGTTTCCAAAGGCTGCAATCTTACCTACACTTTCCTGGGAGTAAGTCCCATTGATTCTCATTGTTAAAAGCATATATATTATGCTTTATGTTAAAAGCATACACACACACACACACACACACAAATTATGTATATATATTATATATATGCTATTATATATTATTATATGCTATATAATATATATAATAATATATAATATATATAATAATATATAACTATTATAGCATATTATTATATGCTATATATATAATAGCATTATATGCTATTATGTTAAAAGCATATATATATCACACAAATCTGTGATAGTTCTCCAAATGCAGTCACATCAAGCATCAAATGTAATATATTAATTAAATTTTATTTATTTATTTATTTAAGCAATTTGTATCCCGCCTTTCTTCCCCCGCAAGGGGGAACTCAAGGCGGCCAAACAACAACTAAAAAACAATAAAACACCACTAAATACATATACATCAAGTGTATAATACATCATACATATATTAGCATCAAGTGTAATATATTAATTATTTATTATTATTTAAGCGATTTCTACCCTGCCACTATCATGCCAATGCCCAAGGGAGCTTATAAAGCTTTAGTTCCTCCTCTCTTGCTGTCCTCACAACAACCCTGTGAGGTAGGTGAAGCTGTGAGGAAGGTGAGACCCAAGGAAACTTCTTGTCCAACAAGGGATTTTCACCTGCGTCTTCGAGGTCTCAGTACAACTCCTAAGCCACTACACCACTACACCCCTTTCAGACTTTTGAATCTGTCTGGGACACCCTTGTCAAACTTGCTATCCCCAATCTAGGACACAATTCTAAAAAAGAGGATGTGTCCTGGAAAAACTGGTCATAAGATCACCTTGCCCCACCAAGACCCCATGCTTTCTTCCTCCCCCATTGTTCTCAACCTCCATCTCTCTCTCCCCCTCCCCACTGTCCTCAGTCCCCACATGTGCTCTCACATACACACAACACACACACCTTTCATCCTGTGCACTCACTCATAACACACACACACACACACACACAAGAAACACACGTACACTATGCACTCAGACACACATAAACCATGCACTCACACAAACACACATACATAGCATGCTGTCACACACATAAACACACAGAATGCACTCTCAGACATTAGCAGGCCTCCGTCAGTCTTGGAAGACTATGGTATCGTGCTTGGCACTGCATACACTGCATGCAAAGCACGAAAGCCTGGGTTGGATTGTTCTGGAGGATAGGCTGTTACCCAAGCAGCAAATCCCCCCTCTCCACGCCACTGAATTAGTCCAATGGAAAGGCAAAGCCAATACGATTGGATCCAGCTGGCGTCGCAGAGCTGGGCTAAGGACAGGAGCTCACCCTGTCTTGTGGGGCTGACCCGGGTCTCGAACCCTGGCCTACTGGTTAACAGGCACAGTGCCTTAGCCACTTGCGCCACCCACAGCCCACACTACACACACAAAAACACACCATACACTCACACACATAAACACATATATACTTACACAAACACCACCCATGCATTCACTCACAGACATAGGCTACAATCCAGAGTAACTATGGGACCTTTTACACCGACGTAGTTATGGTGCCACCTATGGGAAACCTATGAGAAATGCATAGAGCAATCCAGAGTAAGTGCCTGTTACGTCTTTAATCCAGTTACTCTGGACTGTAGGGATACACACACAATCATAAAGACATACCCTCACACTCACACATACATATACAAACACAGACACATATATTATGCACTCACACAAATGCACATACATACAGTATGCACTCACACACCACCACACACCATGCACTCACTCACACAAAGAGCACTTACAGAAATACACACACATACAGCATGCACTCACAGACAAACAGCACTTACACACATGCCCATGGGGCATGCAGAGGAATCGTGCAGAAACACACACCATGTATTCTCACACACACAAGCACATATACATACAGCATGCGCACGCACACATACAGAGCATGCATTCACTCACACATATACACAAACACACACAGCATTCTCTCTCTCTCTCTCTCTCTCTCTCACACACACACACACACACCCCTTAAGAATAATTGTCCAGAGGATGTGCAGTCCATAAATAATGCCCCAGAGGTTTTTCTTTTCCCGCTATCTCTTCTTGGGGTGTGTGCTTTGCTCATGCCTGATGCATCTATCTGAACCCATTCTGTCTGATATAACAAAATAGATGACTTAGTAATAACCTCCCATCGTTATCACATATGAAAATGCTAGCTCTATTTTCCTCTTTGCTTCCCCATACAGCACTTTTGTTAGTACATTTTACACAATATGAACTAGACTTGTTTGTCTCTCATACTGTGAATCAGGACCCACTAGGTGGGTCATGAGCCAATTTCAGGTTGGGTCCCCATTCATTTCAGTGTGCATTTTATTTTTAATAGGTAAAATATTAAGAGATCCAGAGATCTCAACATCATCTAAATGTGAAGATCACCATGAAAATACAGAAAGCCAGGATGGTGTAGTGCAGTGGTCTTGAAAGTGGGGGGTCGCGCGACACCCTGCAGGTGGATTGTGAAGGCTGAGGAGCTGCCATCTTGTCCCCCTCCTTGCAACACCAGTGATCCCCCAAGACTGCCAAATGCACAACATTGGGGGAGCGCTGCAGCCTTAAGGCCCTTATAGACAGCCCGAAAGACTCCCCTCACCTTCCTCTGGATGTCCTCCATTTTGGATGCCCTCTCCCCACCTCCCCTCAAGGAGGAAGGCACAGCCTCTGCAAGGACTCCCAGACAGCCTCCCTGCTGCTCCTGTGGGGCTCCTTTCACTTGCGTGCCCCTAAAGCTTTGCAAGGTTTCCAACGCTTACTTAAGCACACCTCTGACCCCATGATTCTTGATCTTGGCATGGGGAAAAAAGAGCCAATTTGGGGGTTTGACTGCAGAGAGGGCACCCCATGCTGTGGCAGAACTTCTGTTTCCCACCAGGAGCTGGGCTGGGATAGGTTGCCACATTTGCAGTGGAAAGAAGGAAAAAGGTTGCCACATTCCTGGTGGTATGCAGCATTTTCTGGAAGTTGATCGACTTTCGAGTCTGGAAGGAACATCTAGTTCCTCTCCAGGAAATCACATTTGGGAGGTTGAAAAGTGGTTCATAAATTTAATTAACTCAAACAGAATAAACAAGACTTTTCAAATGGCAGAGTTGAAAGGACCCCATGAAGTCATCTAGTCCAACCTCCTACTTGTCGCAGGAAAACCTTCATTCCTGCAGGGCTTGTCCTCCATCCTTGTGGCATCACTAGGGTTTGCGTCAACGGATGTGATGCCCTGCGTATCACCCCTTCCTATTCAATGGAAGGGTCAACACCCGGTGAAATGCGTGTGCCAATGCACCATTGCTCCCCCCACACTGGATTTTCAGCTATAACTTTTGATAGACTATTGCTATTTTAATATGGTTTATTTCATTGCATTCTGGATGAATTTACACATCAATTGATGTGTAACATGATGGTGTCATTCAAAAATACTGAGATTTTAAAAGCTTGGGCCAACAGGATAAAATTGCATCCACCTCCTTTGCAGGGACTTTCAATAACAGTGAATAAGACTGAGCCAAAATGTGTGGGGGGTGTGAAGGGTGGAAATTTTTTTCCTCCTCTCTCTTTTTGTCCCCAAGAAGCCTTGCAGTCAGCCTGAAAGGAGCAGCATTTGTCAAATGACATTAAGTATGTTGCGAAGCCTCAGCTCAGAGTTCTTTCCGCAGTCACCCTGCAAAACTTCAGGTCTGTATATTTGGGGGGAGAGGAACAGGAGGGCACGTGCTTCCCACGAGCAAGCAGAGTCAAACCAGGACTTGGTGCACATTGAACTATATGAAGCTTCTCAGCAGGCACCTTTCATTGGGACTGTGGCAGGAGAAGAAAGGGTTAAAACCCTTCACCTGTGCAAAAGACGACCCCCTTCCCAGTAAAATTTATTGGTACACTCCAAGTTGTTACAGTGTACCATCCCTGGGATGTACACTCCATGCCTGGTGTACCTGGGATGTACACTCCATGCCTGGGATGGAGTTTTTCACTGGGTGTCCTCCCTCCCCTGAGTCTATCAATCAGACAAATACTGAGCCCCAAAATTATATCAAAATTATTATTATTATAACTTTTGATAGAACTGAGATATCCCAACACAGTTTGTTTCATTGCATTCTGCATGAAATTATGCATTGAATGCTATATTGAATGGGCACTCAAGTTGGCTAACAATCAATAAAATGCATAAGAAAATGCAATAAAAACAGTAAAATATGATACAATGTGGGGTCCGGGAACTGAGCACCACTGTATAAATATCATCATCATCCTCATCATCCTCATCATCATCGTTAGTCCTGGGCAGTCTAGACCCTGGACAGCTTTCCTGCTTAGAGCAAAAGGGCTATCTGGGCTCCCTTTTTACAAGCTCTGTCAATACCTTGCGTTGAGTACCGAGTGTGAAAGATGCATAATGAACCTCCAGACTGTATTGCGCACCAGAACGATTTGTTTCCACTTTCTCTCTCAACAAGCCTTTTTATAAAGAGAGTTAAGCAGCAAAGCGCTGTCAGCGAAACCTTATTTCCCAGCCTGGGTGATGGATGGCCATGTACTGTGGAGGCAACAGCGGTGATAAAAGTCATGGCACAGACTTGTGCAATGTTGGGATTCAATCTTGCCGGATAAATTGGCTGCTGTAGCTGGTTTCCCAGCACTCTGCAAGGCACCTGAGTCTCAGCTGTGATAGGGGGTCTTTGGCTGTGTCTGGACAGGTGCCACTGTTTCAGTGAAGTCACTTGGGTTTGCAACACCCTGTGCGGGAGCACATCACCCCCATTCAGTGGGCAGGATAATGAATGTGGTGATGTCCCATCACCCTGCCTCTGTTGGAGAGATTCTGCTCACTGACTTCTGCAATCCATCATGACCCTCCAGTTCGATCACCGCTTTCTGTGAGTCATGCGCTAAAAATACTTGTTTGGGGCTGCAAATGTTTGGCCTCTTGAGTCTTAATACAAAATGGTCTCTTGGGAGCTCGACTGGGAAATGTTGATGACTCCCAGAGGAGCCATGTGGTTCCCACACAACCCTCCTTTACATTTCACTTTAATGAAATGGGGAGAAAAATTCGCTCTTCACCAGGTCTGAATCAGTGGTTTGCTTGTTGAAGGTCCTGGGTTCAGATCCTGACTGTATCGCCAGACAGGGAGAGCAAGTCTGGAAAAAAGGATACACCCAGTTCTTACCATTGGCCTGTACTGCCTTGGCTATTCTTGGGGTGGGAGGAAAGCCAAGCTGCCTGCCTTTCTTTCTTTAATCGAGGCGCTGCCCCAAATGGCTTTTAACAATGTTCCTCTGCGTCGCTCGACAATTCTTCAACTGTTCTTGAGATGTCGCGTTAATGAGGGCACAGACTGTGAACCTTGAAAGGAAATTTCCGTGTCTATTTTAGAAACTAATCTTTTATTCCTATCCTGGTAAAAACCTTCCACCGGTACTCAAAAGGATTAAATTCCCACCTCTGTCAATAATCCCCTTGCAATTGTAGCTATTTAAAAATGAGTCCTGTGCTTGTCTATTCAGAAGGATGTCCCTTGGTCTTCAGTGGGGCTTACTCTCGGGAAAGTGTATACAGCATTGCAGCCTCAGAGATGTAGTGAAGTCAAAAGTCAAAACCTGTGCTTGTCTATTCAGAAGTAAGAAACTAAGGTTGCAATCCTATCCAGTTTAGGCCAGCACAACTCACCTGTCTCCCCATTCCCGTGTTGGTATGGGGAGGCCCACACATTCTGTGGCTCCAGAAGTGCCTGATGTAGGCCATATGTCCTGAAAAACAGGGACAATCCCAGTTTTGGGGGATTGTGTTCACATACTCACAAATGGGACAGAGGGGCCTGTCCCAGTTTTGTGGAAGAGATTTATGGCAACCCTAGCCTTAAGGCATTTTTGTGACACTGCCAGACCAGCATGGGATTTGTGCTAGGATTTATGCTGGCCTAACTGGGGGCATAATGTTGCCCCAAATCTCTTTCTATTAGGCCCAACATGGGGGGACTTAAAACTGTTATCGGTGATTTGGTTTTTAAAAATGCCATCTTTTATTTTAGGAAATTGGACGCCTTCATCTATGACGCGGCGGTGCTGAACTACAAGGCTGGGAGGGATGAAGGGTGCAAACTGGTGACCATTGGTAGTGGGTACATCTTCGCCACGACGGGCTATGGGATCGCTCTCCAGAAGGGGTCTCCATGGAAGAGGCCCATTGACCTCGCACTGCTGCAGTTTGTTGGAGATGGTAAGGCACCCAAAGGAGTTTTCGTTCTACCAAATTGTAAGCCCTCAAGGCATGGACCTTTAATGGTCTGTGTAAACATCCCTATATATTAATGATGCTCCAGAGATCACTTATAGCAATCTTACTATGTTAATGGCTGAATTTTTGGCATTATCCAAGTCTATGAAGCAGTGGATAAGAACTCAGGTCCCTACCCTAATGGGCTTACAGTCTAAAGAAGGAAGACAGCTGAGGACAGATATAATGGTTTCATTTCACGTGCTTAGGAACAAAAATAATATTTTGTTGCCCTTTTCAGAGGGTCCTGCTCTCAGATGATCAGAGGACATTCCAATTTTGTGCAAATAAAAATACATATTTTTCTTGAGTCATTCCATATTTACAGTGTATGCTACGGAGGCAAAGCTAACATGCTCATGTTACCAGCCTGGCGACATGGATGGCTGTCCACAAACGTTTCTGAAGAGATAAATGGCCTGGCTTTATATAGAGCCACAAGGCTTTCTCCCTGCTGAAATATTTGCATGCCTTCCTTACGCCAAGGAATGGAGAGTGAGAACTGCAGGGTTGATACTGAGAGAGGAGGGAGGGCAAGCATTGCACCGGGCATGGTGCTAGCAAAGGGTAGGTTCTGCATGGAGAGTCCTTTCTGCCCACCGAACCTTGAAGAACAGCAGCCGCCCAGACTATAGATAGCATTGAGCTCGTGAGTCCCTTTTATTATGACTCTGACTCAGTCATCTGGTTTCCAAGGAGAGGCTGCTTTTGGACAGAGCCCATCCTGAATCCAGAAAAAGAAAAGGTCTCCCCAACAAAGGAGTTGCATTCTTTCAATTGGTGTGGAATAAAGAGGCCCCTGATGGTCACCTTTTCATGTTTGGCAACATGAAGAGAGAGAGAGCGAAGAGAAAATATTTCTGTAATTAGATCATGGAACTCCTTGCCACAGGATGCGTTGAAACCTCTGAAACCAAAAGCACAACAGGGGAAAAAAATCCCCAAGTAACTTGTTGATTTTTTCAAAGAAACCTTTACAATCTTGCTTTTGTTCAGGTTGTCTTCTTAATTTCATTTGTTGCCACCCCTGGCACTCATCAAAGCAGATTGCATCACGTGGGAGGTGGTGGTGGCGAAGGAGCCTCAGCAGTGACTGATTCCATTTTGTTTAGCGTTCTCCTCCAACTTGATTTCTCTTCCCTCCCTCCACCCACCACAAGCCACAAGAGATTTACTGTTTGTCGGGCTTTCAGTACCCACCGTTTCTTCTCCTAATTACACCAGCTTTGCACAAAAAGGGGGAATCATCTTATATCAGCAATTCTATACTGCTATCTTCTTTGGTGATACAGAAATGGAAACAAAACCCATTAGATCTCCCCTTTCTTTTGCCCTGGTTCCTCCAATTAGCTTTCCTCCAATTTGACCTGGTTCCTCCCAGCAGCTCATAAGAGACATGAAACCTCAACGTGGATCAACTGGTGTAGCATTTATTGTTGCTATTAGCAGTCCTTGGCTTGTCAAGAACTGAGATCCACCTCCAACCCCAACCTGCAATGTGGGATCCACCTTCAATGGCCCCACAGGTGAGGCGGTGCTGTGAACATGCAAGTGCTGCTGTGTCACCTGTTCTACAATTCTGATCCATACGGTGCACATCCCAATAGGAAGCATCATGCATAATTAAGTCAACTGCACAATTAAGGCTGCAATCCTAAACTCCACTTAGGCCATCCTCAGTTCTGGCATGAGTCATGTGCTGGTCTGAGGGTGTCACAAAAATGCTGTAAGGCACTTCTGTGCCACTCCTTGGTGTGGGTTAAGCCAGTGTGCAGTCATGTGCTTGCTTCCCTATATCACCACTGGTACGGGAAGACCAATGAGTTATGCCAGCCTAGATTAGGATTGCATTGTAAGTCAAATTCAGGTGATGCTAAAACCAGCAGGATAATTAGGCAAGTCATAAGAACTCCAGAAAAATCCTGCTGGATCAGGCCAAAGACCCATCTAGTCCACCTTCATGAGTTTCACAGTAGTGCATCGGGGAGCACACAACAAAAGACATGCATCTTGTTGTCACTCCCTTGCCCTGGCATTCTGTGGTAGCCTCCTTTTCGAACCAGGATGCTGCATTTGCCCATCATAAAACATGATGGACTTTTAGAAATTGGTCCAATTCCCTTTTCAAGGTATCTTCACCAAAAACCATCACACGTCCTGTCACTAGGAGTTCCACAGACTAAGGCACAGGGAAAAATATTTTCTTATAATTGTCCTAACTCTCCTGCCATTCATTGTCAGTGGAAGTCCATTAGCATATTACTTATGGTGACAAGATGGAGCCTGTGTATTCAGAGATGATCCAGCTCAGAATACCCAGACCCATTGGCACACGGTAGCCACAGCTCTAGCACAAATGTGTTCTAGACCTGTGACTCCATGTGCTTCCTAGAGCCACCATGAATGGTTTTTACAAGTGAACTCATCTCAGTGCTCTAACTGAGTAATTCCTGACTGGTAATTACCTGAGTAATTAACCGCAGTGACCTTGCTTTTTGTATTCATTTTCCAGGAGAGATGGAGGAGCTGGAAACCTTGTGGTTGACAGGCATTTGCCACAACGAGAAGAATGAAGTCATGAGCAGCCAGCTGGATATCGACAACATGGCAGGTGTCTTTTACATGCTTGCGGCCGCCATGGCGCTCAGCCTGATCACCTTTATCTGGGAACACTTGTTCTATTGGAAGCTCAGGTTCTGCTTCACCAACATCTGCTCTGATAGGACGGGATTGCTGTTCTCCATCAGCAGGGTTAGTATCCCCCTTCTTTCCAGCCATTAATGACCATGATGTGCCCAATTCCTGGTCTCCTCCTCACCCATCCTTAATTAAAAAGTAACTTCATCAGAAGGTAAAGAAATTACAGTGGCACTTCACGTAAAGAATGCCTCACATAAAGTATGTTTCACATAACAAACAAAAATTTCTCTAGGATTCTGCTTCACGTAAAGAATATGCTTCACAGTTGGGGCAGACACGCTGGCCAGCACCCTGTTTAAAAAGCGTCAGGTCTTGCCTATAGCGAAAGCAACACTTCCATGCTGTTCCTCCTGTGGCTGGGTGTCTGCTGGGCAGACGGAGAGAAGAGCACTGGAGAAGAGGGAAGCAGCTCAGGGCTAGCCAGAAGGGAGCAGGGAAGAGAGATGCTCAGGATAGAGAGAAGGAGGAAATGGGGAGACACTTTGAAGGTGTCTTGGATTGCAGCCTCCTAACCGTGTCTACCCAGAAGTAAGCCCCATTGTGTTAAATGGGGCTTACTCCCAGGAAAGTGTCTTTAGGACTGCAGCCTAAGTAAATGTCATAAGATCATGCACACTGAATGCATTTTTTGAATTCAATCCCATTGTTCTGTCATCATTTTTACATCCAGTTAATATTTTTATATGAACATTTTGGGGATTGTGGAACCAATCGTCTGAGTTTCCATTATTTCCTATGGGAAAATCCGCTTCACGTAAAGAATGTTTCATGTAAAGAACATGCCTCCGGAACGAATTAAATTTGTTACGTGAGGCGCCACTGTAGTTTCCTGCCAATATAAGGAAAGCAGGATGGTGGCCTGGTAAGTTTTCCAGATTAAGCACCTCTGGGCAAGCTGGTATCTTCACGAAGGAAGCCCTGCTTGGTACATCTCTTATATTAAAGCCCTCTAAGCAGTCACTCCTATCGTCTCCTATGTTGGATGATCACTCGGAGCATGCCTCTTTCCTGTTCATTGAACAGCTTCCCCGGGCTCATGTCACATTATAAACGAACTCATTTGTCTGTAGAGAGGAAGCCAATTTTTTTAAATTATACAACCAGTTGCAAAAGTGAATTTTTTAAAAAAATTTCCCAACAAGTTATTTGTATAAACATAAGCCGTAAATATGCTTAGTCTTAATCTTTGGCATGGGTGCTTTAAAAAAAATTAGTTAATTGACTTTGCAATTGTGTCGTTGCCAAAGTGTACAGAAAATAATTGAATGGAACTACTGAGCTATATAACTAATTACAGGAGAGAGAGAGAGAGAGAGAGAGAGAGAGAGAGAGAGAGAGAGAGAGAGTGCACATGGGGATTGTACAAAACTTGGCTAAAACTTACAATTGTTCTTTGCTGTTTTGCAAAACAGCTTTTGTTTCATGTGCAATTTGTAATTTACATGTTTGCTTGGAATCCTTTGTCTCCATGCCCTGCTTGTAGTCTGTAGGATTCAGGGCTAAGGGAGACCTTTCATTGCACCCATCAGGGGCTTTTTAGCCAGTAGCCTGGATGCCCAGTAGGATCTATAGAGCAGATAATGATGTGGCCTGTTCCAGAAGAGGCTGGATCTTCTTATATTCTTATGATTCTGGTTCCCTGGAATTAACAGCAAGGGTGGGCCCAAGCTGGTTCGGGCTGGATCGCCTGAACTGGTTGTTCCCACGACCCCGCCGCTACCAAACCAGTAGCTGCGGGGTGGCAAGAAAGCCCAGCGTACCGGTTTGGTACGCCGGGAGGATACGCAATGTGCGTGCGCCAACCTTGGGACATGCGCACTGCGTCTCCTGTGTCCCCTCCAGTTGGAGGAGACACACAGCACATGCGCCAACCCCTGGCGCGTGCACGCAGGAGATGCACTGTGCATGTGCGGGGGGTTGGCGCATGCGCAGTGCACCAGGTGGGGTCCGCCCCTAGCCTGACCCCACCCCCGCCCCCAACTTCCGGCGAACCGGTTGTTGGGCGAGGTGGGGCCCACCACTGATTAACAGGTATATGGTTTATGGCATCTGTTCAGTGATGGGATTCAAAGAAATTAACCAGTTCTATGCCCATCTGGCAGCCACTTTTAAATGGCTATTTTTCAACTTTATATGACTTATCTCTTGTTAACAACCGGTTCTGTGGAATAGGTGCGAAGCTGCTGGAGCCCACCACTGCATCTGTTCCCAAACTTATGTCATCCCCCACAACCTCTTCTCTGTTCAATTTGGTTCTAGTTTCTGGGGCAGTGGTCTCTGGCCATTTCAGTCTAGGACTCTTTCAATCTTTGGAATCTGCCCAGGACCCCCCTGTCAAACTTGCTACTCCCAATCTGGGACACAAGGCTAAAAAAGAGGACCTGTCCTGGAAAAAGGGGATACATGGTCACTCTGCCCCCAAGTCCCCATGCTCTCTCCCATCCCACTTTCCCCAACCCCATAGGGCCTCTCTTACCCCCAACTTTTCCCAAGCTCCCAGACTCTCTCATATCCTGCAGAAAAGGGGATGAGCACAGCACCCTAGAGCAGTCTTCTGTCCTTGGATTGCTCTCAGCCTGTCATTTCCACTGGACAATGGCACATTTGCCTACTCATGAGTAAAGCCGCAATCTAAATTACTTTAATTTCTATGCATTTTCTATGCATTTTCTATGCATATTTTTGCTTTTCAGTTTTTTTTTTACCATAACCTTTGATAGGAAGGAGCTATTTCAAAACAGATTGTTCCACTGGATTCAGCTCTTCAAGATGAACAAAACAATATATAACATGATGGCGTAGTGTGCACCATCGTGAAGTTGATTTTTGGGGGTCTCCAGTCCCAGACGGTGGTCCCTCAGCCTTTGCGACCCCCTGTAGTGGTCCTTTGACTCCCCCGGGGGTCATGACCCCCACTTTGAAGTCCACTGTTCTGGGGGCTCAGAAAATCTCACAAGATCCAAGATGGTGGCACCCTGGAGATGGTAGGAAGGGCAACCTGGAACATCATGGAGCATTCCTGTGAGTGCTCACCATGACCCACAGTTTGGGAACTACATGTTTATCCTGGCATGAACTGTCTCCAAATCTTTGCTCTAAATAGTGCCTCCTGGTGGTGCAGGGAACTAGTCACTCTTTCCACCGGGCCCCTGCCTGATGTGTGCTGACAGTTTATAACTGGATTTGACTTGCAGGTCCAGGCTGTAAATTAATTAAATAAATGTCATGGGAGTTTGAAAGTGACAAAATATAACACATATGGTAAAAGGTGAGCCTTTTTAAATGGATGACTCAGTCAGCATCTATTCTCCTTTGCTTTCCCAACAGGGCATTTACAGCTGCATCCATGGGGTGCATATTGAAGAAAAGAAGAAGTCACCAGATTTCACCCTCACCAGTTCTCAGACCAACATGCTCAAACTCCTGCGGACAGCCAAGAACATGACAAACATGCCCAACATGGTCAACATGAACCCCTCCCGGATGAATTCCCCCAAACACCCGGCCGACTTCATCCACAGGGGATCCTTGATCATGGACATGATGATGGACAAAGGGAACTTGATCTTTGCAGACAACCGGCCTTTCCCGCCCAAGGAGAACATCTTCAGCGATAACATGAATGAGTTGCAGACCTTTGTGGGCAACCGTCAGAAGGACAACCTTAACAACTATGTTTTCCAAGGGCAGCACCCGCTCACGCTGAATGACTCCAACCCAAACACTGTTGAAGTGGCTGTCGCTGCTGAAGCCAAAGGAGGGTCCCGCCCGAGGCAGCTATGGAGGAAATCAATGGAGTCCCTGCGCCAAGAATCTTTACGGCAAGACTCTCTTCGGCCAGGTCAAGGGATGCCAAGAGAAAACGGTTCCAATGAAAATCGGCAGCATTCCTTGAAAGGCCAGAGGTACCTCCCAGAGGAGATAGTTCGCTCAGATGTTTCAGACACTTCAAGCAGAGCCACCTGCCACATGGAGCCGGAGAACAACAACAAACACCACAAATCTAAGGACAATATTAAAAAAAGACCAGTCTCCAAATATCCCAAGGACTGCAGTGAAGTTGAGCTGACATATCTGAAAAACAAGCAATCTTTGCCCCGGGATCAAATTTACATTATAGACGCGGATAAAGAGCGAGGCTTTCATTTGGACGCACCCCAGTATATTGAGAATATTATCCTCCCTGAGAACATCGAGTTTTCGGAGGCTTATCAGGATCACAACGACAACTACCCGAAGGCCGAGCAAAGTAACAGGACTCATTTGGTAAATGATGACAGTCTTCCAAGCAACGATCAGTATAAACTTTATGCAAAGCCGTATAGCGTAAAAGACAAGAATGCTTCCTTTGGGGAAGCAAATGAGAGGTACCGCCAGAATGCCACTCATTGCAGGAGCTGCCTCTCCAGTGTGCCGAGCTACGCAGGACACTATATGAGCCGGTCGCCGTACAAGTGCAACGCTTGCATGCGGATGGGGAACCTGTACGACATTGATGAGGACCAGATGTTGCAGGAGAGTGCCAATTCTGCCCAGTGGGGAGGCTCCTATCGGCATGACTGGGTCCAGAACAACAAGACCCAGCCTCCCAAACGGGGGAAACTGAAGATGAGTCGTCAGCATTCGTTCGACAACATCCTTGAGAAAACCAGGGAAGTCGATATCGGGAGACCGGCAACACGGAGCCTCAGCCTGAAAGAGAAAGAGAAGCTTCTGGAAAGGAGCCCTTATGCAACCCTGTTTCACGCACCCCAAAGCAAACTGTTGAGCAGCCAAGTCCCGCTTTTCACACGCACTCTGGACGACGGTAAGAGGATCAGGTCCCTGTATCCCGACCACTCTGCCGAGAACCCTTTTCTACGCTCTTATTGTGACGACCAGCATTTGGTTCTCGGGCGCAGCCCCGCGGACCTTTATAAACACTCCTTACCCGCAAAAGTGAAAAACAATAGTTACTCAAGGTCGTCGATCAAATCGACCGCCTCGTACTGTTCCGGAGACGGCCGGGCCCACAACGACATGTACATTTCGGAGCATGGAATGCCTTACATTGCAAATAAGAATAGTGTGTACTCAGCTCCAAGAGTTTTAAATTCCTGCAGCAATAGACGTGTGTATAAGAAGATACCCAGCATTGAATCAGATGTTTAGCTTTTTTCCACTCACCCTTTTATCTATATGGAAACATAGTTGCCAGCATCTGAGAGGCCAAGCAGGTGATCCTTACTGGTAAGGCAGGAATTTGGGATTGGCCATACCTGACATAAATTAGTAAAGTCAATTGGTTGAATTAAAAAAAATAGAAAAATAAGAAAGGAAAACCTATCCCTTTAAGGGCATATCTGCACTCCCAATATCCCTTCAAGGGCATATCTGCGCTCCCAATTTCAACTAGGACATGTCCCCTCTCACAATTATAGGCTGCAAAAGTGGTGATGCTGGATGTCTAGGAGGTTTTGGGGAATGCAATGGGGTCACTAGGGTGGGGATAAACTCCACAAGCCTAAGGCCCCCATTTTTCCTTTGTTCATCATCCAACTGGCGGCCATATTTCTTCCCCCACAATTTCCCTAGTGTAAATGATGTAACATTGTTCCTGGAGCACTCTGGAAATAGATGGGTAATGATTTTCACCAATCAGCAAATACTGAAAAGGGGGGGGGGGAAGCGGCTTCTGCTAAAAAGGTGATTTTTTAAATGTGTAAGGACATTCATCCCCCCATTCACAAATCTTCTCCCTCCTTTACTGTCTCTCCCCCTCCCTGAACCTCAAATATCAGCCCCCAATTACTTCAATACAGTTTTTTTAAAAGTTATTAAAACGTGAAGACATCCTCTCAGGACTTGTAGTTTGAAGGCCACTGCATAAGGGAGAACTCTTATTACCTGCCATAAAACTTGAGTTACAGCACAATCCTAACCATGTCTACTTAGAAGTAAGCCTCATTGTGTTCAATGGGTCTTGCTACTTGTTTCGGATTGCACCCCTAGGAAGAAAGGCTGGCTTATTTCTTACTCAGAAGTAAGCCCCATTGTGTTCAATGGGTCTTGCTACTTGTTTCGGATTGCACCCCTAGGAAGAAAGGATGGCTAGTAAATCAATTTTTAAAACTGTAGCCTCAGTATGTCCTTAAAGATGGTTTTCAAGTTTGGAAACAAATAAAAAAAGAATGTCGATTCATGGTCACTCATATTGAAATGGCCCCAATCCATGTTGGCAACTATGTTTATTTTGAGTTAGAAAAGTCATTCTCCCCTTGTCCGTTGGGCTGAGTTTTTCTCGCACTTTCCAGTGGGTTTTATTTTATTCCTGTCTTCCCCAACTTTCTTTTTTAAATAGAGAATAAGCAATATGGTATGCATGCAAAGTTTGACACAGAACAAAAACAACAACAAAAAATAGAAAAAAATACACAAGAATGCATTTGCACACTGACAAACAGGTAAGGCTTGTCAAAAGAGATTTAGAGAGTTAGTCTTTTACAAAAAAAACAAACAAACAAAAATCCGCAACTATCTAGAGCTATATCAATATGATTTTGTTTCATTTTTTAAAAAAAAACATGGTCAAAACAAAAGCAAAAAAAATTGTATCTCCTCAGGGCCCATGAACGGAAACTATATTGTGTTCATCTTTGTCTGTCTTACAGAGACCAAAGCGGCAATTCACCGTGGACTCCTTCCCCGCCAAATCCCATTGAAAGGAATGGAAGTTGCATGACAGTCTTTTGCCAAAATGGCTCACTGAGGGCCAGACAGTGGTCCAGATTAGCAGTTTCCGAGTTGGGCGATGCTGATGTCTAAACAGGGTTGGGGTGGGTGAAACCTCGTCCCGAGAAAAGTTGGGACTCTTTCCCCACCTCCACCCTATCTAAGGCTGCACAGACCATGCTAGACCCTGCCACCGTCAAGTGAGGGCTGTGAATGCCTTACCAGGGGACCAGGTCTAACCTGGGTTGAGCCAAGAGGGCATCAAGAAGGGAAGGAAGGACAAATTGACCTGTCTCCTGGTCAATCAGGAGCTTGGCCAGGCTGGAGACCTCTGACTTGGTGGAACATCGAGACTACTAACCTTGGCAGAACCTCAAGACCACTAACCTCAATCTCTTTGATAGGCTTTGAGGTTTGTGGTCTTGATTGTCCTCTCTTCCAGAGTGGGCTAGACATGGATCCTGAGGCTAGACATGGCTCTGGATAGAGGCAACCTCGGCTGCTGAGGTGCCTTCTCTTCCCTGGAGGGTGTCGATGAGGGGCTGGGTCAGACATTTGAGTTCCTGATCAACCCCATTGAGCCATTTGTCTTCTCCAGCCCCACATAAGAAGCCTATCCAAGCACTCTCTTCTTGGACAACATTTTTTTAATGATGCTCGGAGTCAATTCATGCATGATAGCCACCTTTTTTGGAGGTAGTGTTGGCTCCTGGGCCTTTCCCAAAAATTTAGCAAGCAACACTTTGTCCAGCATGGAAATAATGTGATAAGAGAACTGAATCTTTTGAAATGTCTATGCAGCCAGACAAGGCACCAAAACAGGGAAAAGAAGGTTGGTTTATAATTGTCCCATGTGAGGGAGGAAAGATCTCTTGCTGGAGTGGTGAGGCACTGCACACTAATGGCTCACCACAGGGCAAAGGCCCCACATTCAAGATGGCATCATTGCAATGCATGTAATGCCATCTGTGGTCCCTTGGGGTTTGGGCCCATCTGGACTAACATGTGATGTTAGTCCAGCATGAATTCCACTGGAGATGCTGGTCTTGCAGCCTCAGAGCAGACCTGGATGGAAAGCACTTTATGTATGATATCGCTGAGAACACTTTAGTCTCAAAGGAGTCTTGTTGATTGAAGGAGATGTTTGGGTGGATTCAGGTCATGTGCAAAGGCCATGTGTGCTGAAGTGTAGCATTGCATCCCTTATGTCTGTGAGTAAAGGACTAGCTGGTCAGTCCTAGCAGTGCGTGGGCACAAACCCTGGGCTCCCACTGCCAATGTGCAGGGCTTGTTGCCCAGCCCACCGCACTCAAGTTACTCACAGATGCTACAACTGTGGTGCAGGATTTCCACCACACATTGCCGTCATTGCAATGTCCTAATCCACCCCCTAAATTCTGGGAGATGATTCTGGAGAGACCAATTTTGAGATGGAAGCCAAAAATTAAAAGCAACCCCCCAATACAGGGCCAACTCATGGCACCCCCACCATAAGACATCTGTTTCTGTTTGTGTCCAATTTTTTTTTCTTCCACAAGCACTTGTGATGAAATCAGTGTGTAGAAACCGCCACAGTCCAACTTCACAGCTGGGAAAGATCTCCTCAGCTAGGGGGGAATAACAATATTCAGTCTCGATGTATGGAGTGTACATCTGTTAAGCTGTAGACCTCATGATCTAACTTGAAAACCTAAATGTGTACACAACTTTGTGTTTCCCCTTGTCGGTGATGATAACTCAGGGCTGTATAGTATCTCTCTACCCCCATTTTGTTGCCTCGCTTGAAAAGCACCCCCTCAATGCTGCTAAGAGTAGCTCATTTGTTTACAAGCCGGTAGTGGTCCCAATCCAACATATGTCAACGTTCAACTCCGGTTCATGTTCAACACTGCAGCCATAGACCTAGTGAACAGACGCAACGAGGAATGCAGTACCACTGTGTCTGGCTCTAGTGACTTTGCTTCTCTTTTAGAAATATCATGTTATGTATGTTTGGACATTTTTGACCTTCTCTAATTCAAATGCATCTGAAATACTCAATATATGCACATGACATATGTAATCCTTAGTGACAGTATAGGCTAGGGAAGTCTGTGTTTTATCTCCTGACAAATAAACCTGGAGAGCGGACACCCTTCTGAAAACAGAGGCACTCTCCAGACTTAGTTTCTAGGATATTTCACACATGGACACACAAATACACATGCATGTCTACAATGCCACATTCTGCACTCTAGGAGAACACAAACAATTTTTGTGGAGTATGGAGAGAGTGGAGGGAAACACAGGTCTAAAATTAAAAAGGGTCCAATAGTGTTTATTTTTTAATTCAGTCAATAGATGGACTATTTAGGGCTGCAATCCTATTCCTACTTACTTGGGAGTAAGTCCCATTGACTATTTACTACTTCTGAGTAGATATGCATAGGATTAGCCCTTGTCTGAACTAGTGGCTACCAATGCTGCCTGATTCACATGTCTAGAACTTGCAGGTGGCTCCTCAGTGTGTTTACTTAGAAGTAAGTTGTACTTAATTGAGATTGCTTCTCAGGTAAGCATTCATTGGATTGGAGTGTCGGCCAAGGTCAAAGAGCCATGGAGCTGCTGGAGGGTTGATGTCCATCTGTCCATAAAACTTCTCACCCAAAAGAAGGATGAGTTCAAGAACACATTTGGGGCAAAGAACCCAAGTTGGTTCAACACAATACTCTTGAGGCTTCACATTACTGTCAAAGTATCCTGAGGACCTAACTTTGGCTCACATACTCTCTCCACTTCATGGATGGGAGGTGAAGCTGCCAAATAGACTTGTCACTGGGCAGGAAGATTGTTAGCAACTGGCATGGCTTCCTTGACCACAAAGGCACCTGTTGCTTCCATCATGGGCTATTGGTCAACATGTTGGCATGCTCTCCAAGTTGGCCAAGATGCACTGATCTGCAGCTAACGTGGCCCCCTACATTTGACCTGAAACTAGGGCCATGACCTCAAGAGAAGTGTTGGCCACATAAGCCAACCCTGCATTTAATGTATTTGAGTCTTAATGTTATTCTTTATCATTGAAATAAGAAAATTGCACTACAGAACACTAGAGTTTCGTAGGATCTTCCTGCAGTTGTGTTTACAGCTTTTGTTTTTATATGGGGGAATAGAAGTTAAACTAAGCTTAAAAAAATGTTAATTCTTTGCTTAAATTCTTAATTTAGTTTTGCACTAAAAGTGCCAACAGCATAGCCCGTAGAAATGGCAAGTACATTAGTATGAAACCCTATAGTGTAAGGTCTGGGCATTGGTGGTAATGCTGACATATAGGGGTTAGGGGTATGTCTAGGAAAGGAGAAACTAGGCTTGATGAGCCTTTGGGTTTGATCCAGTGTGACCCTCCACATGGCCAGGATGTGGCAACCTTTGTCAATGGGATGTGAGGTCACAGAAATGGGAACTACCTCAGTCTGTTCAAAGTTCTGGCTACCCACTACCCACGAGGATTAATGTCACTGGGTTAGACTGATGACTGGAGAATTAGTCAGATTTAGGCTGCAATCCTATCTGCGCTTTCTTGGGAGAAAGCTCCATTGAATTCAATGGGACTTACTTTCAAGTATACATGCATAGGATTGCACTGTAGTAGTGTAGGCAGTTGTTATGCCCTTAAAATGGCTTGTCCCTCTAGTCTAAGCATTTTCACCATC
Source organism: Cryptoblepharus egeriae (assembly GCA_030015325.1). Lineage (NCBI taxonomy): Eukaryota > Metazoa > Chordata > Lepidosauria > Squamata > Scincidae > Cryptoblepharus > Cryptoblepharus egeriae. The sequence goes on from JAREYC010000012.1 coordinate 24,294,792, forward strand.
TCCCAAGCACTTGCACCATTCAGGCCCTTCCCATCTGGTTTTATGTCTTAATGCTTAACTGTGCCTCACTGATTTTATTTATGAAGCCCTTTTTAGTAATGCTCTCAGAAAATACCTTTGTGAAACACTATTGTCAGGCTTGTTCTAGCCTCTGGAAGCATTTCATGTGGCAAAGGTATAGAGGGTCACTGCTGTGCAATCCTGTGCATATGTGCACAGCCACAAGTCCCACCGAATTCAATGGGGTATACTCCAAGGGTGTACTCAGTGTTTTCGGACTGCAGGCTTAGTAATGAAAATAAGCTTGGAAAATGTTAAGCCTCAGAAATGCTCTTCTGGGTTAAGCAAAATAACCATTTTAATATTTTTTTGCTCCCTTTTGGGAAATTTGCCTCTGCATTCTTGGGAAAAAACAATATTTCAAATGCAAATATTTGAGCATTGATTAGTATAGTTACACTGGCAGGGGGGGACTGAACCTGTGTGTGGCAAATGGGTAAGTCAGGTCAGTGCTGGTGCCTGATGCTTGTCACCTCCTCTCCAAAGCAAGAGATAAGCTCTTAGATAAACATCTCTCTGAGTGCAGTGGAGGTGAATCAGGTTGGGGGCAGAAAAGGGATGGGAAAGAAGAGTTTTGCCACATCCTGAACTCAACCCCGACTAATAGAGAACCTTTCAACTCTAACCATTTTATTGGATCTTCACCACTGGATCCAGACCCCCTTGGGTCCCCCAGCCTGACACTGGGGCTTTCAACTCTGTGCTAGCTAAATAGCTGGTGTAACTTCAGCCTCCCCTTTGCAGGATCTGCACCTTACCCAGGGAAAGGGGATGAAATTCCTTTTCTCTGAGGAGCCGGCTTAGGATGTAATGGTTGCCATTTTGGCACCTCTGCTCCTCTGGACACCGGCAAATCATGGTTGGGCTTCCCATCAACATATCATGATGTAGTTGGTGATCACTTCCGCTTTGGTTCAGACCCTCCGGGTGTCGACTACCAGGAAATCTTGAAAAGCTGTGGGAAACGGGTCTTTGGGAGGTGCCTTGCAGAATGTGCGTGCTTCGTGAATGATTTCACAGAGAGCATGTGTGAGTTGAGTGCAGTAGAGTAGCATTTACATGTCAGATACATTCATATGTTGCATTTATAAAGGCCTGATCCTGTAAACTGCCCTGATGCATTATTTATTTTTGTACACAGAGAGAATGAATCAATATGTTTATAGTCAGAGAGGTTGTGTGGGTATAAAGATGTATGTGGGGGGGATGTTGAGTGTAGTCAACAAGGTGCTTCCATGCTCTTGTTTGGTGCATTCAATGGGGAGGGGCTGTATTTCAATGGCAGAGCCCACATTTTGAATGCAAAAGGTCCCAGTTCTTGGTGGCAACTCAGGTAGAACTGAAAAAACACACCTGTGTTTGATGCCCCGGAGAATTTCTGCCCATCAGTGTAGAGATGGTACCCAGCTTTATGGACCAGTGGTTCAGTACATGCAAGGCAGAAAAAAATCAAAAATCTCATGGAGGAGACACACAAATAATTGGCTTTGAAATTTCTAGCTATGATGACCTGATCACACACACTGGGCATTGCAATTGTAAGTGCCAGGTGTGGGTGAACATGGTCATTAAAGCAGGAGTTGCATTTTGGTTTTTAAACACACACATTCACGCACATAAAATACAATACACTTCAGCAGTCACTGATACACAATAAGTCCACTTGGAGATGTCTTTAAAATCTTACATTGGTAGTTGGCTACGATGTCCTAACACAATGTACCACCACAAATGTGTGATCCGGGATTATTTTGGTTTGTTTGTTATGTATTCTGTCTCCACCGCAGTTTACCCCTTTTCCAGCATATTTATACCCAAATGCATGACTAAGTGCTAATATTACAGTATAAATAATATTTTTCAAACATATCTACAAAAAGAAAAAAACCCACAAATGTTTGCTTCAAACTTTTGATGATAGAAGAACAAAAAAAGTATATAATTATTATGGTTGTCTTCAATTGTAATGTATTTTTCATTTTTTTGTTAAATATATAGGAGGGTAAAGGAGAGAAAAAGAAAGGGAGAGAGAGAGAGAGATACTATGAAAGTGAGAGAACTGAATGTTCGTGCATATTGAGATGTAAATACCTGCAAGAGAACTAACACATGTGCCAAGTATTACAAGATGTACAAACTGTAAATACGTGAAAAATTTCATTTTTCTAATAAAGATAATTTCTGCCAATTGATATGAAAATGGGAAAAAAGAATCCCTTGTTGTTTTGCTTCCTAGTTTGTTCATCTGTATTATGACTTTGAGTGCATCAACACAGCAGACAACCAGAGGCTTCCAGATAGTCCACAAGGAGTCCCACCTAGTTTGTTGCCAGGTATACCAGGTTGTAATAATCTACTAGGAATACCTAATGGATACCAAATTAGTGGATTCCAAGATTGCAATCCTAATCTCCAGTTAGGCTGGCATAAGTGCTGGCCAGGGTTGCCATAATTTTCTTCCACAAAATTGGGACAGGACACTCTGTCCTATTTGCCTATATGTGAACACAATCCCCCCAAATTGGGATTGTCCTTGTTTTTGGTGACATATGGCAACCCTAGACCTGGCACAAGTCCTATACTGGCCTGACAGTGTCACAAAAATGTGACACTTCTGTGGCACTCCTGGCAAGGTTAGGCCAGTGCACAGACATGTGCACTTCTGTGCCACTCCTGGCAAGGTTAGGCCAGTGCACAGACATGTGTCGGCCTCCCACACCACACCATCTTGGGAAAAGGGAGTGGGTAAGTAATGCTGGTCTTACTTGGTTAGGATGGACTCTGAATCATTGAGCCTATGGAGAAAATAGGATTAGGTTGCAGGGGATCCTTTTCAGCAAACTCTCTATGAACTTTATGAACATGAATCTTCACTTGAATTCTAGAGCATCAATATCTCTAATATATGATGTTTCCTCCTCTGTGCTGGATATACTCTGAGGTGTTGAATGCTGTGGCAATGATAATTCTAATTTCTCTGTTCTGCCTATCCCTCAACTCACTGAAGGTTGCTGGCGCAATAACGAAGTCTCAGAGATCAGTGGTGGGGATGGGGTTTGGTTCACCGATCCTCCTCTTCAACTCTTTGAGCAGCTCCAGCCCCAGAGCAGCCCTCATGTAGTCTTCCAAAGACCTTTTATCATCTCAAGGGTTGTGACGATACAGCTGGAGTTGCCAAGATGATGGGGCGAGCCTGGAAGCAGACATAAATGTGTCTGATGATTCCATCATACAAGCCAGTAACAACACACATTTGATGTGGCACCAACATAATATTAGTGCATAATGAGAACAGTCACAGATATAGATACCTAGGTGATAGGTAGGTGGCAATGCTGCCCCATAAAGATAATTCACAGATACCTAGGTGGCAGTTCTGCCTCATAAAGATAAGTGAATTGGCACATAGCAAATTTGTATAATAAAGAGAATGGATTCTCTCCAACCTTTACTTCAGTCATCCTATGGTAAAGTAATCCTATGGTAAGGATGGTGCTGTGGATCACCCTAAATCCTGGTATGTGGCTGGTGAGGGCAAAGCAGATGTTTTATCCAGCAACCTAACAGTGGGAGGAAAATCTCATCCCCCACAGTCCATATCAGGGGGCAGCTCCCTCTTAAGGAATGTATCTGGAGGAGTCTTGAGGTATGTTTCCAGGAGCCCTTAGTGGCTCATAGCAGATGTTGCAAAGAGACTCAGTGCAGCGTAAAGGCTAGAGGCGGCCATCCCTTGCCGCTTGCTCCCAGCTCCCGGCAATACAAGCTGCCGCAATGAAAAAGCTAGTTTATTTAGACCACATTACATAAAATACACAAAAACACAGCATTGCATCAGGGTCTTGTTCGTTGTTCCATGGGATAATGTAGCATAATTGGATGCTACTTAGCGCATATGGTTTATTCTCTAAATGTAAAGCACAGCTCACTCCTTCCCTTTTGTTTTATTTCCAAATACAAAAGCCAGCCCTGTAAATCTGAGCAGGGCATTCCTTCGCCCCTCCTTCCTTTGCAAAGGGAAAGATTGTAGACCAAGGAAAGGTACAGTGGAGGTAAGTGCAGCATAGATTTGTTGATGTCACTTCTGCCCATATCACTTCTTGGTTAATGACATCACTCCTGGTGGGTCCCAACATATTGCCATTCTAAAAAGTGGGTCCTGATGCTAAAGAGTTTGAGAACAACTGCTCTAAGCTTCTACTGACCTGGTCTGTGAAACCGAGGTTCTGCAAAAAATGTTTCCAGTGGGGCCCTGTAGCTTCTAAAGCCACTCCTGTGTTCTGGGGTTAGACCTGTAGCAGAATCAGCCCCCAGTTAGGACAGATAAATATCCCTACCTGGAGCCCTGGAGAGCTGCTGGTTAGGCTACGTTGACAATACTCAAGAGTGCACAGCCCTATCCAGTTTAGGCTGGCATAACCCACCTGTCTCCCTGTTCCTGTGAAGGCATGAGGATGCCTGAGCGCATTGATGCACTGGCTTAACTCGTCCAGGAGAGGCACAGGACTTGTGCCAGCCTAATTGGGGATTATGATTGCAGCCTGGGAGACGTAGGATGCAACCCAGATTTAGGTAGCATCCTATATTCCCACCCCTATAGCAAACAAGGGACAGACACTTCAAAAGACACAATATTGTTGGCTCCTTTCAGCTTCAATGGCTCCAAAGCAATATTGTTATGACAGCCGCCTCACCATTTGAGCGCATAAGGCGTTTAGATGCTCACCCTGTTCTTGGGACAACTGTATTGTGACAAAGAGGTGGCAGCTTCCGAAACTGGTAAAACAGCCGCTTTCCCTTTGGAGCTTTACATTTAACCACCTGGTCCCAAAATGCAGTGAGGCCATTATATTTTCACATGTGTGCCTTTGAGAAATGCGATGATAAACTCCGAGGCAGACTGGATGCCGCTGGATGATTAGAAGTGTTTCTCCTCTCTTTGAACACCAGAGACTCAATTGAGCCCGATAAGATCTGCTGAAGGAGTCTGGGGCTTGGCGTTTAATCAGCTCCTGAGCAATTTCCCATTATGGCTGTGCGCGGCTCACATTTCTCCGCCTCCCCCTCGCCATTGTTCTTGGCGGCCGCACAATCATTCGCGTTTGCGAAATGGCAGGTTCCTCTTCTTCATCTCTGTCCTCCGGAGGGTTCGACAATAGGCTTTTGACAGACTCATTCCTATGTTAACAAAAAGCTCAATTATTTTGGATGGGCATAAATCCATTTAACAGAAAGCTAGTGGTGGGGAGTGCCTGCCGCCTCGGCACTGAAGCAAACTGGCTTGCGGGCTGGCAGGTTCTTTATTTGGTTGGAAAGTGCTGGTTGTATCATGCTGAGGATGTAACTAGCCATGTCCAAGTCCAAACCTGGAGTTGACCTGGGGAAATTTCCTGTGTAACATCACAATTTGTAGTTGCACATAAAACCATATACTGTTATGTCACTGCTCAGTTGCTGGTGTGACATCTCCATTTACCATGCTGCACCTGAACATGGTTCCAGGACATGGAACTGGAACCATGTCCAGTACCTTACACAGCACCTCTGTTGATCCTGCACACTTTGCCTGGGATCTGTGCCTGTCTTATAGGAAAATGCCCCCATCTTGCCATATACCAACCAAGGTTGGTTAGAACAAGGCCTCCAGCCTACAGTACACAGACCAACTGGTACTGCCCCTTTTGAGCCTTCAGATCATGAGCTCAAGAGGTCAGATTCTAACATGGAAACAACACAAGGCTGCTAGAATACCTTGGCCTAAACCCTAGCACTTCTTAAGCTAGAGGCAATCCTGAGCTCATTCTCTTATCTTCCCACATATCTGTGGAGAGCATCGAATGACATTTCATAAAACATTTTGGATAGTGAAGGGAATTTTGGCAGCTTCTCTCTCCCCCCAATCCTGCCACAAGAAAGAAAAAAAGTTACAATCCCTATTATTAATCTCAAAAAAATATTTCACCTGGAGAATCTGTTCCACATATCATAACCCTTTGACAAGCCCACAAAGACCACATTAAGTGGGAGTCTTTTACCGCATGCAAAACAGACTGGACCGTCCATTCATTGCAGGACCTCATTAGCAACCTTGTAGAAGACGGCACCTTCTTGATCAAGCTGGACAGGTTCATAAGTTTGTGGGCAAAAATATCCACTAGGGACTCTCTCCCTCTCCCTCTCTTTCTCTCTCTCCCGTCAAGTTCAGTAAGGCATTTTTTATTTTAATACAAAAAAAGAAAGCTGGAAAAGGCTGCTAAGACTTTTCTGCAGGTTCAGCAACTTTTTCTCAAGCTGAACTGTATTAACCTTTGATGATTGTACCAGTTTTTTTAAAGGTTCTGTGTCTCTTTTACAAATTCACCTTTCCGACTAACAGAAAATGGGAACCTTATGGGGACCTCTCTCTCTCTCTCTCTCTCTCTCTCTCTCTCTCTCTCTCTCTCAGTCCCATGCAATTGTCTCCTGCATTGCATCTTTTGTAATTCTCAAAAGACGGCAACAAACAATGCATTTAAATGCACAACGTCACAGGAAGGCCCTTCCCTGGCTTGGCTGGCAGTGATCAACAACCAGGGATTCCTCCTTATTCTGAAGGGTCCATCCCTCCCTCAGTCATTCAACCTGGGCACTTCAGGAGAAGAATGAGGATCCTGTGCAGGGTGTCCAGATACCCGGAAATGCCTGGACCAAGTAGGAATTTCACGATTGGTCTGGACTGTCTGGACCAATGGCACCGTGGTCCGGCATTCCGGGGGAACTGGGGGGCACTTGGAGGCACTGGGGGCTGTTTATGCTCAGCAGCGGTTAGACGCGGCTAACCACTGCTGAGATATTCAAAGAAATTAACTGCGCATGCATGTGCAGCTAATCAGTGCCCGGGAGAGCTCCTAGAGCGTCTCTGCGTAGGTGGAGACCTCAATTGAACTCTTCCGGCACGCGCCAAGTGAAAGTGAGGAAGATTGAGGTCTCCGCCTACGCAGAGACGCTCTAGGAACTCTCCCGGCCACTGAGCACCTGCGCACGAATGCACAGTTAATTTTTTTTAATATCTCGGCAGCGGTTAGCCGCATCTAACTGCTGCTGAGCATAAACAGCCCCCAGTGCCTCCCAGTACACCCAGTCACCCTTCCACACCCCCCAAAAGGACTCCCCAGACCCCAAATTTTTTTTCAAAAAATGTAGGACAAAATGCAGGATGTCCTACATTTTATCCTACATTGTTTTTTAATAAAAAGTTTGGATTTTCATGTGAAAATCCGGACTTTAAAGTGACCAGGTCAGGAATTTTCAATTTTTGGTCTGGTCACCCTGATGCTGTCAACCTGGTGAGGATCAATTGCCAATTGATTTCACATACATAAATACATACACAGAAAAACCTTGGATTTTTGGACTGAGAGTGCTTTGCAAGACAAGCAAACATTTCTAATAAATTTTGTCTTGCAATACAAGCAAAAAAAGTCCCAGCCAGGGTACAGCCTGTTTCAGCTGTCCAACAGCACTTGCTCAGCCTCTCCTGAGAGACCAGCCCAAGCATGTGTATTATGAACTAAGCCTATTACAGTCAATGGGGCTCACGCCTATTTATGGGGGGCAATGGAAAGCAGCCTGAGAGATCAGTCTTGCAACTCTACTCTGAAGTGAGCCACTTTAGATTGTAGTGGATTATAACCCACTGTTATAATCAGTGGGGCTTTTTCCTGTGTAAAGAATCAGATTGCAGCATGAGAGACCTGAGAGACACAGTGCAGGTTAATTTGTTTTATTTTTCTTTATATTTTGTATTTCCTTTATTATCTTGTATTATTTTAGTCTTGTAATCATTTTTATATGAATACTAGTGAAAAGCATACCAGCGTTGCAGGAGTAAAATTCCGCCATAAGCCATCCCCCCATTGCACATCAACCCACCCATGCGCATCAACCCCCACATGCATAAGTCCCCTATGCGCATCATCGCCCCATGCACATCATCACCCCATGCGCAACAACCCCCATGTGCATCAACCCCCCATACGCAACAACCCCCCCCCCCGGCACAACAACCCTGCATGCACATAAGTCCCCTATGTGTATCATCTCCCTATGCGCAACAGCCCCCCACGCGCATCAGCCTCCCATGTGCAACTATCTGCCATGCGCAACTATCCGCCATGCGCAACAACCCTGCATGCGCATCATTCCCCATGTGCAACATACCCTCATGTGCATAAGTCCCCTATGCGCATAAGACCCCTATGCGCATCAACGCTCCATGTGCAACAAGCCCCATACGCATAAGTCCCCTATGTGCATCATCTCCCCATGCTCAATAACCCCCATGTGCAACATCCTCCCATGCGCATCATCTCCCCATGCACAACCCCCGCCATGCGCAACACCCCCCATGTGCAACTCCTTCATGCACAGCATCCTTCCCAGTGTAACACCTCCCTCTGAACAACATCCCCCACTGCACTCGGCACTGAGCACCACATAGGCAGGAGGTTAGTCAGTCTTCCATGTTAAGTATAGGACAAAAACTTTTTGCACCCCTTTTCAGACCCTTAAATTTCTCCACATCGGTTCTTGGTGGATGTTCATGTCACAGAAGGAACACCCTCACCAAATTTCATGCTTCCAAGTCCAAGGGTTGGGGCAGAGCATCCCTCAGTCACCAGTTCTTCAGTGCAAAGTATAGGGAGGAAAACGTGTTGTGCCCTATTTCATCCCCTTCCGGTTGGAATTTCTGGTTCTTGGAAAACTGGTTCTTAGTGCACCCCTCTGTCATGGAAGGAAAACCCACCCCAAATTTCACACTTCTAGGCCCAGCGGTTTTGGCAGGGCGTTGATGAGTCAGGCAGTGAATCAGTGAGTGACTTTTCTCTTTTATATATATATAGACTAGCAAAAGCGTACCTGCGTTGCGGGAGTAAAATTCCTAGTATGCAATCCCCCACTGAGCATCAACTGCCCATGCATATCAACCCCCATGCAATCCACCCCCATGTTCAGCCACCATATGCGCATCATCACCCCTATGCGCATCAGTCCCCCCATGTGCATCAGTCCCCCATGTGCAACATCCCCCATGTGCATCATCCCCCTATGCGCATCAGTCCCTCATGTGCATCAGTCCCCCATGCACATCAACTGCCCATGAGCAACATCCCCCATGCACATCAACCTTCCATGTGCATCATCCCCATGTGCATCAACCCCTATGCGCAACATCCTGCATGCACATCAAGACCCCATGAGCAAAATCTTCCCATGCGCAACATCCCCCATGCGCATCAACCCTCCAAAGCACCATCCCACACGCGCATCATTCCACATGCGCATCAAACCCCCATGTGCATCAAAGCCCCATGCGCAATATCCCCATGCGCATCAACCACCATGCACAACATCCCCATGTGCATAATTCCCCCAAACACATCAACTCCCCCATGCACATCAACCCCCATGCGCATCAGTCTCCCATGAGCAACATTGCCTCACGTGCATCAACCCCCATGTGCATCAACCCCCATGCGCATCATCCCCCATGCGCATCAAACCACCATGCACAACATCCCCCATGTGCAACATCTCCCATGTGCATCAACCCCCATGTGCGTCATCTCTCCATGCGCAACACCCTTTCATGCACAATGGTCCCCATGCGCAGCATCCCCACAGTGCAACCCTTCCCTCCAAACAACATCCCCCTCAGTTCACCAAGCACCAAATTGGCTGGATGTTGGTCAGTCTTCCATGTTAAGTACAGGACAAAAACACGTTGCAGCCCTTTTCAGCCTTTTAAGGGTTAAATTTCTCCTCCTCGGTTCTTGGTGGGTGTTGATGTCACAGAAGAAACACCCCCCCTCCCCAAATTTCAGTCAGGGATTCTTCAGTGGGGAGTATAGGGAGCATAGGGAGGGAAACGCGTTGTGCCCCATTCACCCCCTTCTGGTTGGAATTTCTGAAAAGTGATTCTTAATGACTCCCTCCATCACAGAAGGAACACCCTCCCCAAATTTCATGCTTCTAGACCCAGCGGTTTTGGTTGGGTGTTGATGAGTCAGTGAGTGAGTCAGTAAGTGAGTCAGTAAGTGAGTCAGTGACTTTTCTCTTTTATATATATATAGATTTTTGGGTTGTGGAATGTACTGATTGAGTTTCCATTCTTTCTTATGGGAATATTTGCTTTGATATACAAGTAACACAGATGTCATGTCTCCCTAATTTGAACTGGTCTTTAATAACAGCCTTAGAAATAGCAAAACCGAGGAGGGAACAGGACGTTATCTCGTTTTCTGCTTCCTCGATGATTCTGGAAAACCGTGGGTAGGAAGAGAATAAAGGCAAAACTATTGACGCCAAACCAGCAGGAGAGTACAAGCATGCTTCGGGAACAATTATGCTCATAAACTAAGGTACTGCTGTATTTGGCTCCTTCCTGCTCAAGGGATTCAATCTCTTATATTTGTTACAGTGTTTATATACCAGCTTTCTCATAGAGTTGAGACTGATAGACTCAAGACGGTTTGTTTGTTTATTAATGTATTTATTTACTCCCCACCTTTCTACCTAAAAGGATACCCAAGGTGGCAACAGTCCACATAATCAGATCACAAACTCCATTTTCAAATTTTTTAAAACTATTATTCTATAAGAGAAACTCACAGAGCCCTCCATTTCTCCAATCCTTCCCTTTCTGACGCAATTGTTATCCTTTCTGCCCAGCTGTAGCTCTTTCAATTTTTTAAGCAGATGCAAAGCATGCCTCATACTGATTCTCAGTTAATTTCTTACCAGTCCGCAGGTATCTCTGGCTAGCAGATTCTGGTCTCCCAACCAAGCTGATCCCACTTACCTTTTTCAGGAAGGTGATCGCTTCAACTTCTGGAGCACTGCTGGAGCATGGCCATTCCCTTTTGGATGTATCATGGGGAGAGGTACATCACTAAGACCTACCCAGCACTGGACATTTGGCACCTCCACTGTAGCCGCAGGGGTGATTAGACAACTCGTGTGAAATGCAGAAAACTGAAATACAGGAATACAACATAGGATTCTGCCTATGGAATTCAAATTGGTAGGAACAAGCTTTCCAGTTACACAAGGTTCTTCATTCAGTCAGAATAGGGAGACAGTAAAAGTTCAGGTACACAGAAAGTTTTCATTGCCGCAGAGAAGATATTTCTGTCTTAAGGTCAATGCTCTGTCTTTTACAGCATCTCCTGCTGCTTTGGTGACAATAGTTTTGCCTTTATTCTCTTCCTACCCACGGTTTTCCAGAATCATCGAGGAAGCAGAAAACGAGATAACGTCCTGTTCCCTCCACGGTTTCGCTATTTCTAAGGCTGTTATTAAAGACCAATTCAAATTATTTGTCCAGAGGGAGCCATGACATCTGCGCTTTTGTTATTGCTACCGAGCAAACAAAGAAATAAGAGGAACGAAGCGTGTCTAATTTTCTACATTTGGTCCAACATTCATTACGTGGAAGTGGGACGTGGGGGACATATCCTCAGACCGTGTCAATTTTGAGGGTGATGCAACCAGGCTAGCAAAATGGGCATCTTAATTGGGGAAGAGGAGAGGCTTGTCTGTTACAGGAACCCTGGAGGAACATGCAAGGTGCCTCTCTATCTTCTGCACCCAGAGAAGGCAGGGTGCAATCCTAACCATGTCTACTCAAAAGTAAGCCCCATTGTGTTCAGTGGGTCTTACTCCCAGGAAACTGTCTTTAGGATTGCAGTCTTCCTGTGGAACTGAGCATAAGAACATCAGAAAAGCCCTGCTGGAACAGGCCAGAGTCTCAGTTAGTCCAGCCTTTGGCCCACCAGATGTCTCAGGGAGCATGTAAGACCACAAAAATACCTGCATCCATTCACAAACTATCTGGAATGTCCAGGGTGACCATATAGAATCAAGGACAGAGAGCCTCTATCTTTAAGTTTTTCATAGAAGAGGGAATTTAGGCAGATGTTGCTTTTGAAACCCTTCCATGTCAGGGTGAGCAGATGCTCAAACCTCAAAAGGAGGACTTGGATTCCTCTCAGCCTGGCCTTTTTGGTGGACAATGGCACATTTGCCTACTTATGAGTATTACTGCAACACTGGGCATAAAAATATTTTTTATTTTTAGTTTTTTGGCCATAACTTTTGTTAGGAAGGCGATATCTCAAAACTGATTTTTGCATTGGATTCTGCTCTTCAGCATAACATATGAAATGATGGGGGTACTGTACACTCTTGCAAAGCTTCCAAACTGAAGCCAAAATGGAGGACAATGAAGCCCTTCTGGAGGACACCCATAAAAGAGGCTAAAAAAAGAGGACAAATCCAGAATTTTCCAGTCATATGATCACCATGTTCTCAGTTGAGCTACACCTGCCTAAATTCCCTCTTCTATGCAGTGTTTAGAGGCACACTGTCCTCCATTCTATATGGTCACCGTTAGCATGTCACAGATAGCCAACTTCTGAAACCAGGAAGTTGCACATACCATCAGAATTTGTTACATCCAATGCACATTTTCTCCATCGATCTGTCCAATCACCCTTTAAAAGCACCTGGGCCATGCATCACCACCACATCCTGTAGCAAGAAATTCCACAGATTGACTGTACACACGGTATTACATGCTGAGTAATTATAAGGTGTGTGTGTGTTTTGAACTGGAACCAGGTCTTCTTACCCCTTTCACTAATATTGGTTGGTTTCCACTGCAATGTTGGCAGAATGTTTCAACAGCATCATACCATCCTGCCTGAGCAGTGCAACTTCTCTGTGGCATGAGAATTAAGAATTAAAGCACAATGTAAATGCACAGTATTAACAGAGGATAGGAATTCTCTGTTAGAGAATTCAGAGGAGTGAGATTCCATCCTGAAAGAGGTTAGCGGGCTCTGCCTTGCATCTCCATCTCTCACTGATACACTGTTTGAAAATGCAAGGCAGGTCTCAGTCCAAAGACACAGTGAATTGCAAAAATATACCTTCAATACTTCTGAGAATTGCCGGCTTTCAGAAAGTTGTGATTTGTTTCATCCTAACCTTGCCTTACCTCAGCTTTTAAGGAAATTGCAAGCCTTTGTCATAGGTTCCTTTCTCTTCCAAGTTGTTTCTGTATTTTCACAGAGTCGGTTCAGCCATTGTGTTAACGAAGAGCATGTAATTAATCACAGTGATCCCAATCGGAGTGCTCGCAAAGCTGCCATTAATTAAGATAACAAATCAGCACAAGAAGGTTGGAACTGGTGCATATCTAAAAGCCGGGTTTCGAGGTGAGGGGAGAGAGGAAACTGGCTGTCTATAATGGGTTGGCATCACTTTGCAGAAATTGCTAACAGGCCAGTTTAAACCAGGGTGACCATATAGAATGGAGGGCAGAGTGCCTGCACTTTTTACCATTGCATAGAAGAGGGAATTGAGGCAGGTTTAGCTCAACATAGGAGGGTTTAAAAAGCAGCACCTGTCTTAAATTCCCTCTTCTATGCAATGGTTAAAGGTGCAGGTACCTGTAATGGTTAAAGGTACAGGCACTCTGTCCTCCATTCTATATGAGCACCCTGAACTTACTGGGTTTAAATTTAGGGATGGGGAGAAACAATATCCTGAATATGTGGTTGTGACATAGCATGGTTAACACACTTTAAATTTTAGAGAGAAATTGTGTTCTGTTGCTTGACAGCAGTGCCAAACTCTTTTTATTTGGTATGCCAAAGAGCATTAATGGAGCCTACCAAAGGCCAGGAAAAACATCATCAAACAGGAATTGATGTCATTCAATAGGCATAAGCACCTTATTCTCAAATAGGAACTCATCAGCTACAAATGTCAGACAGAGAAAATAAGCAAATCTTGATCATAATAGCATTATTAGGGAGACACTCAAATGTGGGCTACACTGGCTGATGTGCACAGGAGGATGTCATTACTGCTGGCCAAATTTTTTAAATATTTGTTTTCAAATCATACCACCTTATTGCATAATCAAGAGAATAAAGATATTTCAACACTGTTTATTTTGTTGCATTCCTAATGAAATTATGAATCAAATATGCAGACAGGTTTTCCCTGCTATCTGTGCATCTGCACAGTTTGTAAATACATTTCAAATACTTTGACACGATTGAAAACATTGAAGTGCATTTTGAAAAAAATAGCAGGTGAAAAATTGGTACTGTAAAACTTGGATTGAGAGCATTTTGGACTGAGAGCATTTTGCAAGACAAACATTTCTAATAAATGTTGTCTTGCAATACAAGCAAAAAAATTGTCCCAGCTGGGATACAGCCAGTTTCAGTGCACTGTCAGCACCTGCTTAGCCTCTGCTGAGACCAGTCTATGCATATGTACTCTGAAGTAAGCCTATTAAGTCAATGGGGCTTACTTCTATGTAAGGGGGCAATGGAAAAGAGCATGAGAGACCTGGCCTTGCATGTCTACTGAAGGTTAACCCAAGGTTAATCCTATTATAATTTGCATATATGTGTATCTATTTTACATGATATGTAATATGATTTGAATATAATGTACCAAGATTAAAAAAAAATTTGGCTAGTAGTGGTGTTACATCTCTTCTTCTGTGCATGTCACATTGTATGGCTTGCACACCCTGCACCTACCTAGTAATACCACTGAGGAATTTCCATTCTAAGCTATTTAGTTCCAAGATTATTGTTCCTAGGAATACCAGGGAATGGTGGTGTTGGGGTGGGGGGGTGAACAGTCAGTTGACTGAACACTCAGAATGGAGTTTTGTCTACTGGATAATCTTGAAGTCTGAATAAACTAGTGGCAGACTGTTTAATGACAATCTGTTTTTCATGGCATTGGCCTGTTGATTCCATTAGGAATCTGAGGATCATACTGATGGCCCAAACTTTCAACTACTAAAAGATAAATAAATAAAAGAAAATCCTCAGACTCAGACATGCGGATTCATATCCTCTTATCAAACTTCTCATCAGAAACAGACAGGATTATTGTAATACGCTCAGTGAACTCCCAGTCTCCCCCCCATTTTTTTTTAAGTTAGGGCATTCACTGATGGTTGGATTTTTTGTTTTTTTAGTTTTACTTTTGCAAATCACAGCCTTGGCAGATGGCAACTCTTGTCATGACAGAATGAAGCCACTGTGAACCCTCCCTGCAGTTTTATGATGAAGAGGTGCTCTGATCACTGCGGCCAGATCACAGTGGCCAGATAGCCACAATGCTTTTAGCCAATGGTTCTCAAACTTTTAAACATTGGGACCCACTTTTTAAAAATTACAATCTACCAGGACCCACCTACCATGTGAAACTGAGAGTGCAATTCTAACCCCCAACTAAGCTTTGTCCCGGCACAAGTTTGTGCTGGCCTGGGGATGTTACAAAAGTGCCGTAAGCGTCACTCCTGGGAAGTTAGGTGAGTACACAAACATGTCCTGGCCTCCCTGCACCACTGTGGGAATGAGGACATAGGTTAGTTGTGCTTGTCTAAATTGATTGGGATTGGGCCCTTAAAGGGGCACATATTGGAAGCAAGACTATGTCCAGTCAACCCAAACGCTTCTTCTCCTTCTGCCAAATTCTATTAGTACTAAAGTCTTGTGCTGGCCAGCTGTGCCTTTTTAAAGGCTATCATCAGAACTCAAATCTCCCTTAATCCGGACAGAGATTCAACTAAGTCTCCTTGATGCTCTAAATAGCAGATAACTGAGAGTGTTGAAAAGCTGTTTCTTGCCATATGGGAGAAGGATAAAATGGAATTGCCATATTTCTCTTTGTGCTTTGGTTGTCTTGAATGGTGGGTTTCCCCCCTTTAAATGCAGTTTTTAATCATGCCTGCAGGTCAGAGTCAAGAACAGGTGGGAATTGGACCCTCTGTTTACTCACATTACCACAATGTGAGATTCACATTAATTCAGTGTCTGGTGTCTTTCACAACAAGCAGAGGCATCACTAATGTTTGCATCACCTGGTGATTATTGCGTGACCCCCATGATGGACCAGCTCCCATACCAGATTATATAGAATACTTTACAAGATAATACACAATGCCTAATTGCAGAGGCATCACTAAGGTTGGGGTCACCCCATTCACTTTATTTACGGGAAAAATCGAGAGTAACTATGGGGAGTCCTTGCTCAGGTGTAAGAACAACTTTCTCTGGATTCTGACATGAATTTCCCATAGGTTTTCACTAGGTTGTGCAGTAACTACGGGTGCACGTAAAGTCTCTTAGGTGCTCCCGTAGTTACTCTGGATTTTGGGGTATGTAAATATATCACAGTGCTGGTCACTCAACTGAGCCATAACAAACAAAATCCCAATGGCCAGCCTGATGACACTTACAAGGAACGCCATCCTAATCATGTCTACTCAAAGTAAGCTCCATTATGTTCAATAGGTCTTACTCCCAGGAAAGTATCTTTAGGTTTGCAGCCTGAATCAGTAGTATTCACAATGTTCACACACCAGTACTCACACTGATTCATGGAAATGAAGCTGACTTATATTAACATCGTGTTGGTTCTCTGATGTGTCATAACAACACCACATTGTCTCTCAGATCAATGGCATCCACCTTGGCATCCACCTTGGTGTACCAGACTTTGAAAAAAGGAAAATATTTTATTTATAACTAGAATAAAAACTTTATCTCTCTATATATTTATGCATTCTTGCAAACTGCAGGAGCTCACTTGCAAGACAGTTAGCAGTGATTTTGCAAACTGCAGGACCTGAGCTCATTGCAGAGTAATTAGCAGCCAGAATATCTGATTTTCAATAGGATTGAGGAGATTAGTTATCTGATCTTTCCATCACCCTTTGATGATCTACCAAAAAATCAGATTGCAACCCACTGGTGGGTCCTGACCAGACAGTTTGGGAATTGTGGGCTTTATGGGCTTCACTCAAGTGGTTGACTGCAGCACCCTCAATGGAGATGTTTCACCCTCCACATCCACTCATTCAATTAAGGCTTCTGAATACAGTGGTATCTCCTCCCTGCAAAACACTGTGAGCGCTGGGTGTTGACAGTTTATTCACTCTTCTGATCAATTGCTTTGCATGAGATTAGCAGTTGCCTCCCCTCACCCTCCCCAAAGGGGAGGGAAGAATTTGAGAAATATTAATGTACTCTACAAGTAATTTATTTAGTTCTAGCTCAGTGGTTGCAGATGGTGAGTAATGGCTGTGAATGCAGAATGCCTTTATTGACAGCTATCAAGGCTTTACAGGTGAGGAGGAGGAAGGTCACTTTTTCCCCTTTGTTACAACGCTGGGATGGGAAATTCCCAGTTGAAAATGGAAACTGGAAAGTGCCAGGATCTGTCAGCGAGCCACAGTTGTCTAAGTTCCTCAGAATTGGAAGAAAAACGAATCCCCTCAGAATGGACGATGTAGCCCCTTAGAATTTGAGGGAAAATGGAGTTCCTCAGAGTTGGAGGGAAAACGAATCCCCTCAGAAGGGAAGATGTAGCCCCTCAGAATTGTAGGGAAAATGGAGTTCCTCAGAATTGGAGGGAAAATGAATCCCTGCAGATGGGAAGATGTAGCCCCTCAGAATTAGAGGGAAAATGGAATTCCTCAGAATAGAAGGGAAAATGGAATTCCTCAAATGAAAAAAGAAGCCCCTCAGAATTGGAGGGAAAATGGAGTTCCTCAGAATTGGAGGAAAAAAGGAACCCCTCAGAATTGGAGATAAATCTGATCCCCTCCAAATTGGAGGGAGAACACAGATCCTAAGTATTGGAGGGAGAAAAGATCCCCTCAAAACTGGATGGAAGATGTAGCTCCTCAGAATTGGAGGGGAAAAGGATGTCCTCAGAACTGGAGGGAAGATGAAGCCCTTCAGAACTTGAGAGAAATCAGAGCCCTTCAAGAGGGAAAATGAAGCCCCTCAGAACTGGAGAGAAAATGGAACCCTTCAGAATTTGAGGGAAAACAGAGCCCCTCAGAACTGGAAGGAAAATGAAGCCCCTCAGAATTGGAGGGAAATCAGAGCCCCTCAGAACTGGAGGGAAAACTTTCCACAGTAACCATAAATATTGCATCACAGTACCATCTTATTTCCAAATGACGTTAAGATTTTATCTAATTATTAGGCAAACCCCAGTGATGCCACTGCTCAAAGATATAGGGAGGTGTTTGTTAATTTCTTATGTTAAAATTGGCTGTCTTCCACTCCACCCTCCAATGTTGGCCTTCATTAGCTTCCCACCCAGACCCCAAACCAATTATTCTTCTCCTGCCTACCACATATCCCCATCCCAGCACAGTATTCTCTATTAATAATGGGTAATGGACTTCATAGTGAATTTAATATTCTGTGGTTTTTTTCCCTAATTAGTGGAATATACAACCTAATATCACTCTTCACATTTAATGTTCCTGGCACCTATGGAACTAATTATATTCCTTTTTTTCCTGCCCACCAAGAAAATTGTTACATTCTACAGTCCATCACGGAGGAAATAATCCAATTAATATGCAACGTGCTTCGAGTTAAATTTGTATGCACCCTTTTTACGAGGCACATGCCTTGTTTTCTTCTACCTGGTAAATCAATGTCCCTATTTTTGCCTCTCGTGCAATTGCCTACTTTTAATTTTGCTCCCCCGCTTGGAACGGTTCTGAAGGGGTGAGGTTCCCAACAAGAATGATTGCTCTGCCCCTTCTATCTACACAACTAGTTTATGGGTGCATATACTCTGTGGGGCAGCCATCCTTATGTGCCCTCATTTGAGAAATTAATATCTGGGTGATGGTGGCGGGAAAACAGGCAGCTTGATTCCATTGGCTAAAAAGAATTCCATCCCTCTCTTTGCTACTAAGACTGCAATCCTGAAGACACTTTCCCAGGAGTAAGACCCACTGAACACAATGACATGTTTAGGATTCTGCTGCTATAAAACTAGTTTGCTACTAGTATCACAACTTCACCTAGACAGGGTCAGCCAATGAGGTTGGGCAATCAGGACTGACAAAAGGAAGACTTTCCTTATGCAGCACTTGTGGAACTCACTGCCACAAGGTGCAATGATGGTCCCTACCTTGAAAAGGGACTTAGATTCATGCAAGACTATCAATGGCTAATAATCATAGGCTGAAATCCTAAAAACACTTTCCTGGGAGTAAGGCCCATTAAACATAATGGGGCTTACCTTTGAGTGGACATGGTTAGGATTGTGCTAATCCCTAAAAGAACTTCCATGTTCTTTTTTAAAAAATTTAAAAACATTTTATTGCTTTTATTTATTTCAGATACAGGAAGAAGGATATTTGATATACAACAATAGGGATGTGTATACATAGGAATACACATAAGGTTCTCCAGGCACAACACCTATTTTCCTTTCTATTATTACTACTTTACATGCATTTAATTAATCAATTTCTATCTTTTTGTTATTTAAATCATTATAACTCATATCATCTTACCTAACATAACAACATCTTCTCTTAAATGTACTATTTACAACTCCAACCATACATAAAATGGCTTCCAAAAGCTTCCATATTCTTTAGGGGCAATCAGGAATTTTGCCTCTAAGGAAAAGTGGTGTCTATCCCTACAATCCAGAGTAACTACGGGAGCACATAAGAGACATTACATGTACCCGTAGTTACTGCACCACTTAGTGAAAACCTATGGAAAATTCATATTGCAATCCAGAGCAAATTGTTCTTACACCGGAGCAGGGACTCCCCGTAGTTACTCTGGATTGCGCCCTATGTCTCTAACGCTACAATCCTGAGTAACTACAGGAATACATAAGAGACATTACATGCACCCGCAGTTACTGCACTACCTAGTGAAAACCTTTGGGAAATTCAAATTGCAATCCAGAGTAAATTGTTCTTACACTGGAGCAAGGACTGCCTGTAGTTACTCTGGATTGAACCCTTAGCCTTCCTGGAGGTATATGTTAGCCTTCCTGGAGGTATATGCTTTCCTGAAAGTGTCACTTCATTATGGTTCATCACCCTCCAAAGACATCCTTGTGATCCACCAGGAATCTTCTCATGTCCAAATGTCCACACATGCAGTTATGTCCGACTCTAAGACCCTGACCCCATCCAGTGTGCATCCTAAGGAGGCAAAATTTTCCCATAGGTTTGTCTATGCATTGCTGGGTACTACAATGAGAAACCTAAGTCAGAAGAGTCCAGTGGTCCTTGGGGTGAGAGAGCTGCATCCTAATTTTCATCTGTGTGATGCGGTAGGGTGTGTAAATTTAGAATCTGAGGGTGAAGGTAGGAGGTTTTCATTGCTTTCCAAAGGAGACCTCATGAATCATTCGATGACAGGCCCTAGCTAATTAACACAGACTTTCTGGAACAGGCAATCTTTCCGACCAGTGGGGCTTAATTTGGAAGCCAACTGGGGACTATCAGGTGCCACACCATATCTGATTGGGGCCCTCTGGGAGTTTTAAGTGGTTTATTCAGGTGCTAGGTCAGAATGACAATGGGCAACGAGGTGGGAAGGGAGCAGATGGACTGGTTCCCTGCCCTGTCTGATCTCCTATGCACATCATAGACTTTTTCTATGCACAAGTGTGTGCTTCCCTCCTGGCAAAACATCAGCAGAGAAGCAGGCTCTTGACCCAACAGTGCGTGCAAGTGATGTTAACTTGGCGTTTTTGTGGTGTTCTGTCAATGTGCATTAACAAACATGTGCATCATCAGTAAGGTGTTGCGCACCTAGCACATGCTTTTAAAAATAGAAACCAGTGTTTATAATGCTTGTCTCCATCTTTGGGAGAAATAAAAGAACTTGGAGTCTGATTACATTACAACAAAAGTTTTGTAAAATTGCGGATTACATTGGCTATGTACAGTAGCATCGCTAGGAAGTGTAGACTGTACAAGGTGATGATGGAGGTGGGGGGAAATGACACTACTACTATGCCAAGATTGTGGAATCTTGGTATTTTCAAATAATACTATCGTGTTATGTGTCCTCCAATGTGTAAGTTTACACAGAATGCAGGAAAACAAACCACATTGAAAATACCTGCATTCTATCAAAAGTTAAAAGTAAAGGTTTCCCCTGCAGGTTGTACTGCTAGTTGTGACTGACTGTAGGGTGTGGTCCTCATCCCCATTTCTAGAGCCAAGAAGACAACATGTGGCTTGCATGCTCATAGAACAGTGTTACCTTTCCACCGAGGTAGTACTTATTTATCTACTTGCATTTGCATACTTTTGAACTGCTAAGTGGGCAAGAGCTGGGTTAAGGACAGGAGCTCCCCCATCTTCCAGGACCTGGGTCTCAAACCCTGGCCTGCTGATTAACAGGCACAGTGTCTTAACCACTTGTGCCACCACAGCCGTTTATCAAAGATGATGGCCAAATAAGCAGAAAAGGAATACACAACTGCCTTATGGAACAAAAAGTGGATTCTTATAACTCAAAACTGACAAACAAATAGAGTGAATGGGGTGACCCCAATCCAAGTGATGCCAGTGGATTTAGGATATATATATGTCCCATCATGGGGATTTCATAGAATCATAGAGTTGGAAGGGACCCAGTGGATCATCTAGTCCAACCCCCTGCCAGGAAATCCTCGTCTTATGGGAACCTGGGTCTTGAACCCTGGCCTGCTGGTTAACAGGCAGTGTCTTAACCACTTGTGCCACCAGAGGATCTATGGAAAGACCTCTTGTACTAAGGCTGGAATCCTTATGGATAGGATCGGTTAGGCCAGCATTGATCCTGGCATAAGTCCTTTGCTGAGCTGGGGGTGTCACAAATGTACTTTAGGCACTTCTGCTTCACTCTTGGGTTAGGCCAGTGCACAGGCATATGCCAACATCCCCACACCACCTTGGCAAGATATGCCTGGTGAGTTATATTGGCCTAAATTGCTTAGGATTGCACCCTAAGTTAAATAAACACTAGTGATACCTTTGGCCATGTTTAATAAACTAGGAAAGAAGAAGCAAATATGCCCTCTTTCCTCCCTATCTCCACAAATATTCACCTTGAACCAACAAAGGCAATCCAGTGCATGTGAAGCTGCCTCTTCTACCCGTTATTCCTATTGGCAAACATATCAGTTGCAGAACCAACCAGAAGATCAGTTCTGAAACCCAACAGGAGGCCCAAAGAACTAATAGCCCTTGTTGTTTCTGTGTGTTGTTAAAATTGATCACTGTGGCAAGTGGATATGAACCCACAGGGGAAGATGCAATCCAGCTGTTACTAACAGCAGAACAGTCTCGTCCTTCTCAATGACACTGAAATGTTGCCAGAGATTTTTCCCTCCTCCCCTTTCCTCTCAAGAGAGGCATCAGTTGAGAGCAGCCATAAATTTTCTTCTACACTGTTCAGAAACCTAGATTTCTTGATATGCTACGATGGTTGCATGACACATAGAAAATGCATGCCATAGACTGTGGTGCCTGAGCCAGAAACTGGATAGTTTGAAGTTGGGCTGGACTGTTCACTAAGCTTGGACCAGTGGTGTAGGTAAAGTGGGCAACAGGGTACATTGCCCCAGGTAATCAACCTTGAGGGGGTGCCATAAGGCTCAGGTTTGCTCCAACCCACCTGGAATGGCACTGAAGGGAATAGGACCAGTGATGGGCATCAAAAAATTTAAGAACCGGTTCTCTGCCCATCTGGCAGCCACTTTTAAATGGCTATTTTTAAACTTTATATGTCCTATCTCTTGTTAAGAACCGGTTCCATAGAGTAGGTGCGAACCTGCTAGAGCCCACCACTGAATAGGACCCTTGCACACCATGATGAGACTCCCTCCAAAACTGACTGAGCTGTCCCCCCTAGTATATGCCAGTATAGGCTGTTCCTCCTGTCTGGGACTCACTTGTCTTGCAGTTCAGAAATTCAAGTTCAGTGGCTGGTACAAATGGGACTAAGGTTTCTGAACCCAAAGGATAAGCTTCCTAAGTTGTGAAGGAGGATGGACAGGGTGAAACAGCTAAGCAAGGAGGGATGGAAGGGGACAGACATCAAGTCATCCATTCCTTGTTATGTTATCACCTATGTGTCCTCTATCTTCTCTGCCAACTGTGCAAAGACACATCCATTTAAAGGGGGTAAAATCTTGGGCAGAAAAGGATGAAGTGCAGAAAGCGAGAGTTAAGAATGGATTTAAATGCTAGACAACAGATGGTCAGGGTGGTGGAATCAGGGTAACCAGATGCCCAAACCTTAAAAGGAGGACAAGGTCTTGGATTCTTTCCATGGTCTTTCCAACAGACAATGGCACATTTGCCTACTCATGAGTAAAGCAGCAATATTGGGCACTTCCACTTTCCTATAGAGCTCAATGCATTTTTTATTTTTAGTTTATTGGCCATAACGTTTGACAGGAAGGAGATATTTCAAAACTGATTTTTGCATTGTATTCTGTTCTTCAGTAAAAATCCAATAACATATGACATGATAGTTACTGCACACTGTGGGCTGTGGGTGGCGCAAGCGGTTAAGACCCACAAGACAGGGTGAGCTCCTGTCTTTAGCCCAACTCTGCAACGCCAGCTGGATCCAATTGTATTGGCTCTGCCTTTCCATTGGACTAATTCAGTGGCGTGGAGAGGGAGGATTTGCTGCTTGGGTAACAGCCTATCCTCCATAACAATCTAACCCAGGCTTTCATGCTTCGCATGGAGCGTATGCAGCGCTGAGTACGATACCATAGTCTTCCAAGACTGACAGAGGCCTGCTACTGCACACCACTGTAAAGTTCCAAAATGAAGCCAAAATGGAGGACAATGAAGCCCTTTTGGAGGACACAAGGACAGGAGACTAAAAAAGAGGACAAATCCAGAAATTTCCGGTCATATGGTCACCCTGGGTGGAATTGGGGGCTGATGGAAATCCACTTCTGCAAGGAAGACAGCAGAGTTAAAGTACTTACTACTCTGCTCCCCCCAATGGTCCTGGTGGTCATGGGATGACATCATTGCCAGTTATTTCCAAACTGTGAGCCACTGTGAATCCACATAGTATCATGCCCTGCTAAAAGAGGACTACTCTGCTTTGGAGCTCAGAATTGGGATCTTGTAGATGTGAACACAAAACCAAGTTCTGAGCAGCTGGAAGGAAATGGAAGTGTTGGTGGAAGGGGGCAGTCTGTATGGTTCCATTTTGCTCCTACTGCCTGGAATGGCTCAAAGGGAAAGGTGTCCCTTGCACACTGGGGAGGCTCCCTTCAAGTCTGACTGATCTACCCCTGTCTAGTTATGCCACTGCAAGGGAAAACACTGAAACCACACATCAGGTGGAAAAGCTGGAAACAACCTCACACCTTGGTGTCTTGCGACATTTGGCTTCCACTGCAAGCAGCATCCCATGCTAAGAGCTGATAGTTTGGTTCCAGTCAGCGGCTTGTTTATGAGTGACAGAAGTTTCTCATTTCCCTCACTGAGATGTGTTTATGGTCTGCAGTTTTTCCAGGCCTAGGAGCAAGGAGCTCAAGGAGAGTCATTTGGAAGCGCATAGCTGCTTTCCACTTTGTGCTTGTAGCCTGAACATAGTGGCAATCCAAATATTGAAAACCAGCAGGCCTGGCTGCTGAGCAGTCGCCAGAGGAGAGGAAAGAGGGAAGAATGGTCATAGCTTTCACGTTGTGGTGGACATCAATCCAGATGGACATTTCCTCTATCCTAATCCCTTTCAAAGGCATCTGGGCCAGATGCTATCACTGCATTCAGTGGCAAGGAGTTCCACAGACCGATTACACACTGGGTAGAGTGCTTTATACTGGGCATAAGTTTCTCTGCAGGCATGGAGGTCTGATGATTCAATCTGAACCTGGTGTGAAAGGTAAAGGTGGCACCCGCAAGTTATACTGCTAATCATGACCGACTGTAGGTGTGCAGTGCTCATTCCCATTTCTAAGCCTTTAGAGCAAGCATTGTCTAAAGCCACATCTGTGGTCATGGAGCTGGCAAGACTGTCAAAGATGCATGGAACAGGTATCTATCTACTTGCATTTATATGCTTTCGAACTCCTAAGTTGGCAGGAGGTGGGCTAAGAACAGGAGTTCGCCGTGTTTTGAGGACTCGGGTCTTGAGCCATGGCCTGCTGGTTAACAGGCACAGAGCACATTCCTAACCATGTCTACTAAAAAGGAAGCCCCTGTATGTTCAATGGGTCTTACTCCCAGGAAGGTGTCTTTAGGATTGCAACCATAGTGTATCAATCACTTGCATCACCACAGCCCACAACCTGGTGACATCTGTCCAAATTTGGATTACCACTTTAAATTTAAAAAGCAGGCCTTCATCAGTCTTGAAAGACTATGGTACTGTGCTCAGCGTTACATACGCTGCGTGCGAAGCACAAAAGTCTGGGTTGGATGGTTATGGAGGATAGGCTGTTACCGAAGCAGCAAATCCCCCCTCTCCATACCACTGAATTAGTCCAATGGAAAGGCAGAGCCAATATGACTGGATCCAGCTGGCGTCACAGAGCTGGGCTAAGGACAGGAGCTCACCCTGTCTTGTGGGGCCGACCCGGGTCTCGAACCCTGGCCTGCTGGTTAACAGGCACAGTGTCTTAACTGCCTGCGCCACCCACAGCCACACCACTTTAAATGGGGTTGCCATAATTCTCTTCAACAAAATTGGGACAGGACCCTCTGTTCCATTTGCCAGTAAGTGAACACAGCCCCCCCCCCCCCAAATCATGCTTGTCCCTGTTTTTCAGGACACAGCAACCGTAAGTTTAAATCAAGCAAGGCTTGGTGTATGTTCAGAAATGGCAGTGTTGGTCATTTGACACATGGTTGGCTTTGTGCATTTCAAATGGGGGAAGCCTGAGAGTCTCCCATTCCAGAAGGCAAGCCAGCAGAGCAGCCATGACTCATTATGCCAGACCCACACACGGTCCAGAAAAGCAGAACCTGCTGTGAAAAGCAACCTGGATGATGTCGTGATGACTAGTCACCATCTTCTCGGATAAAAACGGCAGGTGCTGTGCCTTCATTTCTTTTCAATGTGCCGCTAAACGCCTCCGGCTGGACAGCTACAGTGGAACGACAAGTGAGCTCACTTATCTCTACGGTCCTGTGCTGTTTGCATAATTAGAAAAAAGCATCACAACCTTCTGGACCTAAATCCTGATTTAAAATTATTTCTGTTAAAGCTGGCAGAGTTAGAAATCTCTGGCTTAGACCTGCGGTCACCAAGAACCCCACTAGTCTAAAGCGAATTTGACCTCCGCTAAACAAGGTTGAGCTATGGGGACAGAGCTCATAGATTTCCTCTCTTAGCACCATCCCTCTGAGAGCCCACTAATCTCTGTTATGTTATCACCTATTTGTCCTCTATCTGCCAACCGTCCAAAAGCTCACCGCAGTGGAAAAGGAGGAGGGGGGCACTGCGGCAGGCAAAAACTCATCCTTATTTCCCTATGATGACTCCCGAGAGCAACACTTCTTTGGAAGGAGAGAAAGAAACAGATGCTCATGTGCTTCCCCCAGGGGGACCAAAGATGATTGTCTCACATTAGGTATGGCAATGGAGGGTGGGCAATGGGCTTTTCACCTGCGTTGCATCACTGCTTCATTCTGAACAGTTGAATGGGAGGGTTCCTCCACCCCCAGACATTTAGATTCTCAGACATTTTGAACCTAGTGGTATCACAACAGGTTGTAGAATTCACTACAGACTTCACACACACACTTGGACCAGTGTCCAAATTTTTGGAAATTTATATGAATTATATTATTTATGTTTTAATGAATTATGAATCATGTTATATGGTATTGGAAAATGAATCTCATGCAGAATGTAACAGAAGAAACTGCATTGAAATATCTGTCTTCTATCAAAAGTTATAGCCAAATAGCCATAAAAAGAAAACACAATTGCCTTATGTTATAGCCAAAAAATGGACGGGTAAGGCACTGATGCTTTGCCACACTCACCTCTCAGGGCATTGCCCTGCCCTCTGCATGAGAGGTGATCCATCAAGGGGATGATACCTTGGCCTTTTGCACAGGGTGATGTAAACTCTAGTGATGCCAATGCTTATTGCTGCCCCATGTGACTATAATTTTTTTCCAGGGTGTTGCTAGGAGAGGTCTAAAAAGTAGTAATTACCAGATTTCTGTTTAACACGTACCTTCCAATTATGTTAGCAGCTCACCATGGTGAGCTTACTCACAGAATCAAGTTCTTCTTTAGCACCTTTGCAGAGTGGTAAAAAGTGCACAACCAGCAACATGTTGGGGGTATTAAGACAATATAAGGGTGTCTTGATCCCCAAGCCTATGGAGAAAAATGTCATATTCTGCCTCTTTTTACAGACTGAAGAGAACATTATGGTCTCAAAAGCTCTCAATCATGGTCAAAGGGCCACATCAAATACCTGGCACAGTGTTGATGGTTGTAATTTTAAAAAATATAATATTTAAATAAACATACTAAAAATGAACCCCCTGTTCCCCACCCAAACATCACAGCTCCAGTCATGCTTGGTCAACTGGGTCAGAGGCTCTTAGGGGACCAGAAGGCCCCTACAGGCCCCTCTGGCCCTCCAGGTGTGGTTCAGAGACCCCTGCTATACTGTATATCAAGCACTTTTAACTGGGATGATTTTGGGGGAAGGGGAGAAATGATGTGTTTTAGCCTCCTGGGATGTCACAATGGATTAGAACAGTTAGCAAAATAATTCTGGGCCATGCGACCTTTTCAAATTATGTCCAACGCTTTCCATAACGGCTCCTCTGAGCTTGGCACTGCTCCGGCATTGGCTTAGGGAAGCCGTTAATTCAATTAAGTTCCCAACTTCTTGGAACCGTAAGAGACTCATCATTTTTAGAATGGCTCCAAGGTAATGCTGGCAGGTCTCTGATTCCTTCTCCAAATGGAACCATCAACAATTATTCAAGGCGTTTTGCCTGCGTAGCTTGCATTTCATTAACCAGAAAGAGCCAGTGCATCCGCGATGTTGGTTTGAGGGGGTGGTGGATTTGCAGAAGCACCTTCAATATTGGACAAACTGCAGTAGTTACCGAAACAACAAAGTATGAGTAACAAAATTGTTTGAGTAATTTGTCAGGAGCAGTTCGTGGGCTTTCTTCATATAATGGGGTCTCACCGGTGGGCTGTGGGTGGCACAAGTGGTTAAGACACTGTGCCTGTTAACCAGAAGGCCAGGGTTCGAGACCCGGGTCCCCACAAGACAGGGTGAGGTCCTGTACTTAGCCCAGCTCTGAGACACAGCTGGAACATGCCTTTCCTTTGGACTAATTCAGTGGTGTGGATTTGCTGCTTGGGTAACAGCCTATCCTCCATAACAGTCTAACCCAGGCTTTTGTGCTTCACATGCAGCGTATGCAGTGCCAAGCATGATAGTCTTTCAAGACTGACGGAGGCCTGCTTAGGGGTCTCACCATTGATATGAATGGGGAAGCTGTTCTCACTGCTGCTTTCTCCAACACAGATTTATCCAGTGGTGGTACTATGAGTAAATGGTACCCATAGAAGGCACTGAAATTTTGCACAAGTCCAAACAGAAGGTGGAGATCATAGGCTGGGAAGCCAGCCCTGTCCCATCAAGTGAATTTATGTGCTCAGTAAAATCTTGTTTTATTTTTATTTTCTTAGGTGCAGACAACTTCTGACTATGATTTAGAATCTAGGCATCTATACATATGAAGACACTTTATAAGAATCTAGACATAGATTCTGGAGGTTCTCTAAAAGACTAGACATTAGCACCCTGGACATCAGCACCCTGGCACCAAAAATGATTCCCTTTCCTACTAGAGTTGCACATTTGCAACACCTCTTTTTCAGGTTCACCTTGAAACACATTTATCTCTCTTTGGAGGTTCCCTGAAATGGGTGCAAAACCCCATTGGTTGTGGTGCAGAAATGCACCATCAGTAGAATGTGGGTAAATCAGGTCTCAGCCTCCCTTTTCAAGTGGTGCCTAGGGCTATTGTCCCCATTTGCCACACCCTAGGTGCTCCACTGGGTTTATTATTCTGTCCATAGGGAGGACATTTGAATTTAGCCTTTGAAACAAAGCAATCTACCAGTCGATTGGCTGCTATACATTTTATTCCTTGGAAAGTTGAGTCATGCAATGCATTATATTTAGCTTTTCTTATTAAGTGTCAGCTGTGTTAATTTGCTGGAATTTTTTCCTCCTTTCCCCCCTTTACCTGCATACCCCATAAGTACTTTTATCATTTTCCCAAGATAGATAAATGTTCTTTTAAAAGTTACTTAATTTCCTGTAGCCCTGGCAGGCTCCAACAAAGTTCTTTTTTTAGGTCCCTTTCTTATTTAAAAGGAGATTAATTTTGACATTTCTGCCTTTGTTACGTTTTCCATTTCCATATCAAAGCAGTGCCTCAGCAAAGGCTTGCTTGGGATAAATACACACACCAAAACCTTTGAGAGGCCCATGTGGTCCTGCACACATTCTCTTAATTGTTCACAATAGATAGGTCTTTAGTCTAACGACTCACACTGAATAATTTGCCAGGCACTCTGCTAATTAGCATAAAGAAGAATTCCGAGTTGAACAGCAATGAAGCATGGATTCTCAGTCCATCAACCTCTGTTTGAACCTGGCTTTTCTGCTTTTGGGTTGAGGAGTTTGGCAACATACACCCAATATTTAATCAACCAGATACAAACTGGTCAAAATTCAAGCTAGAGAAGATAATCTTCTCACCAGTGGCATGACTAATGGGGTAGAAGGGAGTGCAGGTCACACCAGGCACCACTAATGACAGGTGACACAAATCAAAGTGATAACACTGCTGCAATATCCATGGTATATGCATGCCCAGGGTCAACAAAGAGGCATAGAAACCAAAATTCCAGGGATTTTACATCTTCTGATCTTCCCCAAACTTGCGGACTCATGGGCTGTTGTGCATACTACTGAGGTGTGTATATTGATGCAAGCTTGCAAACTGCAGGAGCTCAGCTTTGCAGGGCAGTTAGCAGCTAACAGATTTTTGAATGGCTGCAGGCAACTACAGGTCCTCCTTGTTATACTTGGATTTTTTTTTGCACAGATTTGAGTTAACATGAATGGCCATTGCAAATCACAGTTTAAAAAACTGCTTTTCTACTGTTGTAGATAGGTGGTCATGCAGGCAGTCATTCCATTTATCAGTCTCAAAATCAAACCCCTACAGATATTGGCACACTATTCAATTAGGCACAATAGAGGAGCAAGAAACCTATTTTTCCCATTTTTTTTCTTTAAACATGGATTTTTTTTTATTCATGCGAGGTTCCGGAATGGAACCCTAGTGGATAATGGGACACTTGCTGTCATACAATCTTTCTATCACCTGTGTTTTCATTGGAAGGTTTGCGTGACCCACAGAAATCAAGATATGACCCACCAGAGGGTTCCAACCCACAATTCGAGGAACACTGCTCTAGAATATTCCTGTGTGTCTCTTATGTTTGTGTTTGTGTGTCTGTGTGTCTCTGTGTGTATTGGTACCTGTAAATGCAAAGAGTGGTCAAGATAAGAAGTTAATACAATATTTGGTAGACTCGAGAGGTTTTTCCTTGAAGTCAGAATTTGCCAAGGATAAGAAACATTTGCTGTTTATAGCAACGTCTGTGCTATAAACCTGCCATCCACTTAATTTAATACATGTTCAAGCTAGGCTATTAAGGGAGCAACCGGACGGCTGGATGCCTGCTCTTAGATTCCTGGATCTCTGTTGGCTCAGCTGATGACCCACTGAACCTCTTTCCCTGCTGGGTTTAATTTACCCAGCAAATTTGCCCAGGATATCAAGAGGGCTGACGCAATATCCCGATCATGACCAAAAATGTATTCTGCAACCAACACAGTGTGAAATTTCCCCAAAACAGAATAGCACAAATGGGCGATACACTGGAACCTGACAAATGGAATCCAATTCTCTATTTCCTCTCTGAAATTGGTACATATAGGAGAGAAATAAGAATTGTGCTTTTAAAAATCAGGCTTGCCTCATCGATGGAAGGCGTTAGGCAGCAGAGCATGAATATATATGAAAAAGAAGGCAACATGCCCTTGGTCAGGGATCGTTTTCTATTCAATTGAGAACTTGGCAGCATGTGAATCAGAGAGAGAGAGAGAGAGAGAGAGAGAGAGAGAGAGAGAGAGAGAGAGAGAGAGAGAGAGAGGAAATGCTGTTTGGAAATGGTACATAACCTAGCCCACCACCTGGGGCATCTTCCTGTTCACTGCATAGGAAGAGGATCACTATAGGGGTGATGTCTCCTGCACCAGGTGATGCAAAACCTTCTGATGCCACTGATCTCAAGACAGCTGAAACCTATTGCAGTCCATCTACTTGATTTCCCAGCAACCTGGCAAGGTTACAAAAATTGTTATTTTCATAATGGATGTGGCTGATGCAGACCATGGGCTACATCTCAGAGAAGAGGTCTGTATCCTAGTAATGTAAAAGCCAAATATTATTGGGTCAAAACCTTGGAGCAATCTACTGGTGACCCAACACCCCATCCTACACTTGAATCCAGTCTGTGCTGGAGCTATTGATAGATCTGTCATCAGCCAAAAACCCATTTACACATGCCGAACACCAGTTGTATTTACAAGGACATGCATGTGTATATTTCAAAATCTGATGGCTGTTTCGGTACGAAGAGAAAAATGAATTGAGGAGAGCCATTCTCAACACAGCCTTAATGATGAATAATAACTCAAGCTGCTCATTTATTTCAAAACTCGTTTTTGAAGTTCTGAAATCTTCCCCTCGCTACTAGAAATGGGAACATATGGCATTCGGAGCAGAAAGCCACGTGATTTCATGCGCTCCAGCAATTAGGAATCACATTAATGCTTAGGGAGCCACATAGAATCTGAAGCAAGCCATGGATCAGAATGGAAAGGAATCCAGAAGGATGTAACATGAACCCAATAGTCTCTTTACGTTGTCTTCTTCTTCTTTTTTCTCTGCTATAGATAGGACAGGAGATAATTTATAGGCTGTGGTTCAAAAAGAGGCTGCATTGAAAATGTCCCATGAATATTTTTCAATGGCAATGAAAAAGGCTCCTCTTTGAAGCTCATTGAACCACATTTTCCTGTAATGTGGGCCCTCCTTAGTCACAGACTGCATCTGCATATGTTAAAATCAAAACAACAGCTGGAGGGCCTCAGACGGTCTGGATGGTTTGTACTGCAGACTTTCAATCATGTCCGAAAGTAGCCTGAGGCCATCCAACCACATTATGGAATTATACTGTAGAAATGGAACTACAAGGTCATCTAGTCCAACCCTATATCTGCAACAAGAAATCCTAGGTGTTTGTTGAGCTTCTGCTTGAAGGTCTTCAGTGATGGAGAATTTACCACCTTCCACCAAATGGGACAGAGTGATGGTTCATCCTCACCCACTCTGCAGAGCACTGAACTGTCCACTGCATGGGAGGAGGTCCATCATGGGGGTGATGTGCTGGCCTCCTGCACTGGGTGATGCAAGTCCCGGCAATGCCACTGCTATGCACTAGTTAGCAACAGCATGGGCCCATCCTGGATAAGCCAGAGATTGAATTGGGAACCTTCTGCAGACGACGTCTATGCTTGGCCACTGTTACCACCCTTTCCCTTAAGACATTGCAATTAGAAAGTCACAATCTCATGTTTAACTTTCCCACCAAACTCAGTGGTGCTCTGAAGGTCTTAACTTTGTCTGGATCACGCCCGACCTCGCAAGTGTCATCTGCACATTGTCCCCACAACGGAGTGGGTCACATCCATAATGCATCAGGAAACCATCACGACGTATGCAGAGCAACCTATAAAAGATTCATCGGATGCTATCAATAATTCAGCATGGTACAACCCGAAAAACAGTGCGCAGGCACAGAGCACTCAAGGCTGGACATGAAGCGCAATGGCAATGACAACCCAAACGCTGTCTCAGACTCTGTTGCACAGCTAGTGTAAGGGACTAGACTCCCGTGTAGGGCATTGCCAATGCCTTTGGGGCAGAGAAAGGGGGGATTCATGCATGGCGTCGGAGAACCTGTCAAGAACCTGGAGAACTCTGATGAGGGTTGGGAAAGAAAGCGCCTGGGCCATTAGCGTCTTTGGAGTCAGTGTAAATGCCAGTTTGGTTTAGCGGTTTTGGAGGCTGCTATTAGCGGCTTCCAAAGTTGGCGTAAATGCCAGCTTTGTTTAGAGATTTGCGGCAACAAATAGAATCAAATATTTAACAGTTTCAGTTATACAGGGGAATGAAGCAGTTCTCTGGAAGCAAGTCCAACTCTGGGAAAAGTGGGTTCTGGTTCGAGGGCCAAAATCTCTCTCTCTCTCTCTCTCTCTCTCTCTCTCTCTCTCTCTCTCTCTCTCTCACACACACACACACACACACACACACACAGAGAGACACACAGACACACAGATAGGCAGCACAATCCAGAGCAATTTATCTGTCCACATAAGAGCCCTTAGGTTGCCCTATCTATCACTAGGGTGGAGCAACTGCAAGATGCTCCATCCCAGTTACTCTGGAAGAGGCTTAGGGCAGAGCAAGGTAACATAGGGTGACCTAAGAGAGGTGGACCTGCTCTGCCCTAACTGGGGCAGCCTAAGCAGCTTAGGAGAGGCAAGTTGAGGGCAAGTTTAGCATTGCCTAGGGCAGAGCAGTTACTATGTATCTAAAGCCTGTTTCAAGGCAGAAATGCCCTCTTCCAGTTTCTCATATACCACCTCAGGAGCAGGTATAGTAATGAGTAGACCCATTGGGGTCCATGATAAGGCCTGAGTAAGAATGGCAGTGTTGACAAAAAATCTGAGTTCTTGGCCAGCCTAGCTGCAACCCCTGCCTCTCAACCTCAGGATATGGAACAAACTATGGCTGCCCACAAACCTCAGGATACAGCAGGCCACTCCAAGAAGCCCCTTGTATTCACTGTAGAATGTACTGGCATCTCATCAGGGACTCCTTATAAGGCAGGCACCCAGTGGTGTCACCAGACTGGTGCGGCTGGTGTGGGCCGCATTGGGTGATGCGCTCAGTATGGGGTGATGCGCCGGAGGAGTTTGTCCTTTGGCAGGCCCCAGGCATCAGCATGCCCAAGGCGGAGCAGCAGCCAGCAGCTGCCACTTGTCCGCGGAGCTGGCCCAAACGGCCAGCTGACGTGCACTGCGCAAAAACACACTGAGCATGCTGAACAGCTTCAGAGGAGACTTCCTTAGAGCAGAGGAAGTCTGCGCCTCTGCACGGCCATGTGGCCTCACTCAGGAGGCGGAGCGGCAGCTGAATGGCTTCAGAAAGAGTACTGCGCAGGCGCCAACTTTAACTGCTGCGCAGTCCAGGTGGGTGGGGGGTGCGCGCATCCCAGGGGTGATGCGTAGACTTTCGCACCGGGAGATGCGCAGAGTCGTGTCACCATTGTAGGCACCACACTGTTCCTTGTTCAGTGTGATCTGAAGGGTGTCTCCTCAGGAGCAAGTCCTCCCCATGTGTCAATTACTTGGCATGCTCTGGAGCAGTTAGGGCAGCCCAGGCTTCCTGACTCTCTGGATGCAGCATAACTTTCTGCTCTGGATACAGAATAGTTAGGAGAGAGCAGTTAGGGCAGAGCAGGCTGAACTTGCTTTGGATTGTGCCCCAAGACTTATAAGCTTCAAGAAGTAGGAACACTAATGTTAAGGTCTTGTGGGCTAGGAATAGAGCATCCATGTTACATGGAAGTCTACCACAGAGGATCAGATTCAGAGAATAATGAAGGACACTGAGGGCTTCTCAGAACAGGTTGCCCTCTGTGAGAAGCAGCATTCTGGCTCCGCATTTCATTTAGCATGAAATCACACATTGATTTGATAAAGATGATTCTATTTTTCAAAAATACTAAGATTTAAAAAATGTTGATTGGTAGTTTTTCATCCACCCCCTGTGCACCTCACCTGGTGTGTCCTGCATGACTTAATGCCACTGCAGTCACCTATGGCATCAAAACACTGCTGTTGATGTTCTGTGAACCATGTTCTGTGGCCGCTCCGAGATCACACAACATAATTCAACAATGCAGGCTGCCTGGCTAATTTTGCCCTCTGATGAATCACCCTGACTGCCTTTGAGGTGGTGCCGCCTCTTGAAATGAATATTGGCAATGGAGGAGGAAGATGTGCTTATTTTAGACATTGCCGTTGCATTTTTGATGTCTTTGTGGCTGCTGGGCAGCCATTGCTGTGATCTTGGAATGGCCCTTTTGCTTTCCAGAGGTGGCCCATTGGAAGCCAAGCTGGTGCGCAGGAATCAGATAGACAGCCAGAAGAGCTATAGGCTGGGACAACTCCTTTTAAAAACCATGCTTTCATTGTATTTTTACTGCACTATGTTCTGTATATATATTGTGATCTCCCATGAAAGGGCAAGATGGGATGTAAACATTTTAACATAAATGCAGGCAGTTCTCTCTATATGCAAATTTCTTATCCATTAATTCAGATATCTTGGATGGGCAGAATTGCCACCTTCTTCTCATTATCCATGATTTTGTTCTCACTATCCATAAATACTGTACTGGTGCATTCAGGGTGGGAAGGGGCTCAGCACAGTAATGAACAGGTAGGTCAGAGGGAACGAGAGATGTTGAAGGAGGATGAGGAGGAGGAGACAGTGGACTCCTTGTAAAGGAGAGGAGGAGACACCTGTTCAGTGTGTGTTTGATGGGAAGAAGGTTGTAATTGTACTTCGTCAATTATATTCCTCAATATTTTTAGCAAGTTGTTTGTACTGGGTCAACATTCCACATCAAATGGACATCAGAATTGTCATTGGAGACATTTGTGACCACTTCCATTTGTGACCCATCTTGGGCACCATCTTGAGGACTCCAGCTTAACCTTCACAACCCTGGCAATGATAAAGAGGTCTCTGAAGGCTACCCACAGGCTGCCTTCAGACAGGTGGAAGAGGGCAAAGGATGAAGCAAACCTTTCCCCACTGCTGAACTCTGAGGCCTGTGGTTGGGCCAGAAACCTTCAACAAGCTGACCCAGTATGGAGACAGCATCAGATGTTTGAGATGTTGATGAGCCCTCGGTATCACTCAGCCCCACACACTTCAAGGTAAGATTCGGGTTCATTAAGTTCAAATATGCTGAAGAGGGTGCCCTGGAACCAAACCCCATTTTTCCCATAGGCACATTGATTCAGTATCTGCTAATCTAGTTTTCTATGAACCTAACCCTAGCAAATAACAAGACTTGACTGTAAAATATACACCATCCCTGCCATGTTATATATGCATGCTCACGTTGTAAGGACATGAGATTTCCCACTGTTGTTTGTAACCTCATTAATCTGCTTTGTCTACTCCCTGTGTCAACACTCGTGAGAATTTACGAGCATATGCTATTCCAGAACTCCTACTGTTGGGAAGGGGCAGGGTTCTGGAGGAGCCCAACTCATCTCTATGCAGTCTAATCAATCTCGAAGTTAATTTAGCTCCTGCGCTATCAAGTCCACAACCTTCTTATAAGGGTGTTGTTGACTAACAAAAGCATGATGCTCCCGATTGTGTGGCGGTTGCGCCTTGCGCCAGATGTTCACGGTAACAAGGAGAGGCAGCCAACAGTGATATCTGTGGTGTGAAGAAAATTATCAAAGGGGATAGCTGTCAAAACTAATGAACTCAAGTTATGCAGATTTTAAAGCACAGGTAAGTAGAACAGAGGTTTCCGCACACATCATAACAGTGGCTCAGATTTAATTAGCAAATGTTTGGTGGACTCATTCAGACCTCTACTGTGTCAACGCGCCAAAAAAATGTCACTATTAATTTTAATAAGGCTGTATTCTGATAATAAGGAAGAGCCAATGGAACTCCAGAGGAAGGGCCCATTGATGGGTAATAGCCCATGACAGTTGAGCCTCCATATCCAGGAGCAGCCTCCCTTCTGAATACAGATCCATTGTCTTGCCTGCTTTAAAGGCCAGAATTGTGTTTATGAGGATCCAAATGCATCTGTTCAGCTTTTTGGGCTACAATCCTTTTGTCCCTTATCTGGGAGTAAAGTCCATTGGTGATAAGAGAATTTAAATTTCAATGTATACAGACATAAGATTGTGCTGCTAGGGGGCAATCGTAACCCCCCTTTGATTGGTGCAAGTCCCAAGTGCTGACCTAAGGTATCACAAAACATGCTGCAAGGTGCACAGACTTAAACTCCACTTACCTGCTCATTGGCACATAGATCTAAATCTCTCCACATGAAACCTCTCTTCGTGAGAGCTAAATAGACCCTCCAGTGTTTTTCAGTAGTTAATATTAGGGTCAGGCTTTCTGGGGGCAAAGAGATCCTTTGAGGTCTCCTCTATTTTGGAGATTAGGACTGTAAGAGGTTTGATGCAAGGCTAGAGCTCGTCTCTATTGCTTGTGTAGGGAAAATGTGCATTCCCAAATATTGAGACCCTCCAACCACAGACAGTTGCACAGAAATCTCCATTTCCCCCAACCATACCCCTAGAGTGGCACAGTGGCAGCATCACTGAGGTTTGCTTCACCCATTTCAGGAGGCCAGTGCACAAATTTTTATTTGCACGGAAATTTTCATTAATGGTTCATACAATATCACCCCCCATATTGGACCTACTCCCATGCTGTGGACAGGACAACATCCCACACAGTGGGTGTGGTGATGCACCATTGCCCTGTCCCTGCTGGTTTTTTGGTTATAATGTATGATTGATATTTATGTAACATGATGATATTATTCAAAAATGGCAAGATTTTGAAAATTTGGTCAGTAAGGGTATCACCCCTGTGAACATTGCCTAGTGGGGCTCACACCCCACACATTATCACCAAATTGGCTGGATGTTATTCAGTCTCCCATGTTAAGTTAGGGACAAAAACATGCTGCACCCCTTTTCAGCCCCTTAAGGGTTAAATTTCTCCACATCAGTTCTTGGTGGGTGTTCATGTGACAGAAGAAACTCCCTCCCTGAATTTCATGCTTCTAGGTCCAGGGTTGGGGCGGAATGTTGATGAGTCATCAATTCTCCAATGCAAAGTATAGGGAGGAAAACGTGTTGCGCCCCTTTTCACCCCCTTCTGGTTGGAATTTCCGAAAACCAGTTCTTAGTGCATCCCTCCGTCACGGAAGGAACACCCACCCCAAATTTCATGCTTCGGTTTTGGCAGGGCGTTGATGGGTCAAGTGAGTCAGTGAATAAGTTAGTGAATCAGTCAGTGAGTCAGTCAGTGAGTGACATTTCTCTTTTATATACATATAGCTTGAAGATTGATGCCACCCAGCTAGCTTTCAGGAATCACTTTCTGGACAGTTCCTGAAAACATACCTCATTTCTTCCATCCTGGTTGTGGATGTTGGAAGCTCAGCATCCATAAACAATTAATAGCTACGGCATTGAAGGGAGGCAGGTGTTTCTGGCTGCCCTCCAGCTGCTGAGTTGGGCAGCCATTCTCGGTAGGAAGTACTTAAAAAACGTGGATGAGAAACCAAGAGAAATCACGGTTGTGGCAGCTGTACTGAAAAATCTGCATGTGGAGACTCGCCAGTTTATCTGTTGTTCATCTGTAAAACATTGGAGTACCTGAGAGAGCAACACAAGTGGCTCTTATTACTGTGCGCAGAGGGCTCTTGGGTTGCGCTTCTGTGTATGGAAATTGACTTTGAAGATGATATCTGGAGGCAAATCTGGAGACTTGCTCACCAAAACAGAAGAGAATGGGTGGATTAGGTGGGGCAAATTCACAAGCTGGTCAAAAAATGAGGTGCTAGGATACTTCCTCTGCATTCTCATGTGATCATACTTAAGGTGTCACTTCAAACATTCTGCCTGCTACATCCTGAATGTCCAGCAGAAGCAGGACCTTCTCAGTGGCCTCCTCAACTCCCCTTACCTGCACATCACTATCTTATTGGCAGGCAACGCTCCTCTTGGCATGCAAAGATCTAGAACCAACTTCTGCTCTGCCAGATTGCTCGGCTGGAGCGAAGCCTGAGCTGTACAGGGTGGCACAAAGAAGTAACCAGGGCATTATGGATTGCACCAGAAATAGCCAGATTCAAGGCCGGCCAACTTCACCCCTCCAACTTCTTGCTATTCCCTTTAAAACTATCATTAATCAGGACAAAAATAATGAGTTATTCTGATGGGAAATTTTCATTAATGGCTCATACAATCTCATTGTTCCTCAGTCCATCGGTAACAAGCAAAATCATTTGGGATAATAGCCTTCGTCACATCTGTTCTATTTGGGCTCATTTATAATCATTTGCTCTCAGAATCAATTCTAGACTCCCCCCTTTAAAAGCTAATGAAAACAAGGAAAACCAAAGCAAGGATTGCAGACCATATTTCTTGGCAGAGAGTTATCCAGTTGCCTGCAATATTAATTTCTTAGAAGAATCAGGAAGCTTATCTGCCCATGGAGAAGCTGATGGTCCTTCTTTATAGGGATGAAGTTCTTCTTAAATAACAAGGATGGTCCATATGTTTTCTGAGCTAGAAGTAACGGGTCTTGAACTCCTGCAGTCATAATTTTGCATGAAATCAGTCCAGTGATTTCATTTGGGGCTATGACACCTGTTTAGTCCAGTGCTATGCAGTGGTGCCTCGCATAAAGAGCTTAATTTGTTCCGGAGGCATGCTCTTTAAGTGAAATGCTCTTTAAGTGAAGCAGATTTTTCCGTAGGAAATAATAGAAACTCAGACGATTGGTTCCACAACCCCCAATATATTCATATAAAAATATTAACTGGATGTAAAAATGATGACAAAACACTGGAATTGAATTCAAAACATGCATTCAATGTGCATGATTCTATGAAGCCTACTTAGGCTGCAATCCTAAAGACACATTCAACACAACGGGGCTTACTTCTGGGTAGACATAGTTAGGAGGTTGCAATCAAAGACACTTTCCTGGGAGGCTTACCAGGGCTGCTGCTGGAGGTTCAAGGTGGTCAGTGGGGGCACTTGGGGACAGTTAGGGGCAGCTGCCTTTGGCACCTCCAGGCAACTGCCCCCAAGTTGGGGGCAGTTAGAGGCAGCAGCACTGGCTGGCAGCCCTTTTAAAGAGCCTCCGTGCGACCCCATGGCTAGCAATAATCAGAAAGACCTTGTCCTGCCCCATGCAGACATATAAATAATGCACTCAGATTGACTTGAGGGCTCCAAGCATCCACCTTATGAGAAACCAGATATGTGAAACTATGAAACAAGAAACGCAGGGAGTATATCATTCCTGGGTCTGGGGTCACATAGGGGGAGCAGGGAGACAAATTAATCTAGAAATTTCTTGGGATCATACATTTTCTGATCATTGGTTTCTTAGCTCAAAAGAAGATCCAACAACCTGGAGGACAGAGCCAGACCTTGATGTGTCTGAAGTGCTCAGGACAGAAGCCCCGGGGTGGCAATGATGGGAGCTTCCATCCCTTGTCAGTGGCCGACAGCAGCCCTTCTGCAGAATTGGTAGCTAAATATTCTGCACCATGGTCCTCACCTCTTTCTGCTTTATTGGCATGGTAATTATTTGACTCATCCAACCTTATTAAAGGGCCAGCTCCAATTAATTTTCACAAACCCTCCCACAGCAGTTATTGCTGACGGGACATGAAGCAGCAGGAGGAGCTCTTCAGAGAGCAGTTTGTGCCAGATCAGGCGTGTCATCCTTAACCTTGTCCTCAAGAAGTCAGTTTTAGGATTGTGGGGAGGCTGAATCCCAGTTTCTTCCTATCCCAGATCTTCCAATCCAGGGACAATGCTGTTGTGATTGAAGCATATCCCTGTTGCTAGTGAGCTCCTGGCAATTTGCACGATGTGGAGCGTCCAGCTCACATTCCCAACCACGAGATCATTTGCCTCCATAGGGTCAATGTATGAGGGGTAGCCCTGAAATCTGCATGCATGTCTGAATCAACCACTCTGCCCCACTCCTGACTCTAGTAAAGCTAGACCTTCATCGCAGGGTGGCATTGCCGCCACTCATTTGTCTCACAATTCAGCAATTAAACAAATCTTTGCATCAGGGTCCCTGTCTTCAATACTCAATGGAAAGAAGCAATTTCATGGGGGAGGCAAGTGCTTCACTCTGTAATCCAGATTTATGCATCAATAAAAATAAGTGTATAAATTAGAGACGTATATAAAAAAAATTCTTCAAGGAAAACTGCATGGATGTAAATACCCTGTAAATAACATTTTTCAATGAAAATGAGCTAATCGAGCATAACTGTAGGTGACTTATTGGCCACATTTTTATCTCTGCTGCAAAGCTGTAAACTCTCTTGCGCCACTCACGGTGCTCCATTTATGCAACTGGAGCTGTGGTTGGCTGCATCTAACTGTCTGCAGAGACCCATTAAAATTCTCTCTCAGAAGGTTGCTTGTGCAATCGTATTAAATGCTGGCAAATGCCGACTTGCACAACTGAATCACATTTCCATAAAGCTCCTGTACACCTGGACCGTCTTTGATATATTTTTTTTTTAAATTGGGATGTATGTTTCCCTCCAGACTTGGGGTATGTTGAAACCGCCCAGCCTTTTTGCAAACATTTCTGGTTGAGCTGAATGAGGATTAATCTTGGTTTTCAGCACCCTTTACAGTATACTATTTAATTGTATAGCCTCATTTGCTCTTGGTCATATCATCAGCTAGCCACACAGGACAACACTGCAATAAAAACCCTACTGAATGGGGATCTCCAATCCCCCAATGGGCTGGGATCACCTATGTGATTATTCTAAGAAGGAGATCAACATATGGTATTTGACACATCAAGAACTATGGGGAAAGAATTGGTGGGGGGGGGGGGTGACTCACTTTGAAAATCATTTTTATTTTCCTTTGCAAATACACATGGTACTTCCCCTCCTTTTGTCCTCACAACTCTATCCTCACAACAACCTCTTATTTGTTATAAAGTACGATGTGGCTGATGCTATGTAATAATAGCCAGTGCATGATCACGTACCACTGTGATGCTCTCACACTCACTTCATTGCCCATGTAAGCAGACAAAAGGATCGCAGGCTCATTGGTGGGATACATGGGGATGTGTCTCCTGGCTTCCAACTGTGAGATTCAAAATGTTGGACTAGATAGACCTTTGGCCTGAACCAAAAAGTCTCTTCTGATGTTCTTATGTAAAGGAGTTTAGTGCACAGAGAGCAGAAACATTGGCAGTGTGACTCCAGGGATGCTGGTTCTACTCCCATGACCCCAGCAGCCTCTTAATGAGTGCCATTTGCACAAGTAACGGAGGAAATTCCACCTCAACCCAACCAGAGTATGTTGAACACTGCGTGGGAAAGGGGAAAAATTATATATATATTAAAAACCCTCTGAGTGATCAAGTGAGAGGTTAGGACTGCTGAGTGCTGTAATCAATAATGCATGGGCCGAGATGAACAGTATACTGTACTTTGCCATGCAAAATCAATAATACATTTTCATGCTCAACTTTTAAATCCTCCAAACAACTACATCAAAAATTTCACACTAGGCTGCCTCTGAAAAAATCAATATGGAAAAAGGTCTCTTTCCCTTCTAAATGTCTCGTGCTCCCCTCCCCTTCCCCCTCCCTCCTTTTATTTAGTAGAGTTTAATTAAAGGCATAACCAATTTGTTTGCCAAGTGACAGGATGAAATGCAATTATATACGACTTGGATCAGATTCTGTTGACAAAACGGGATTGGGGTCAAGATTAAGGTGGAGTTGTGCAACTGCAGATATACTGACAGTGCAGTCCATGGCATGTTTAGGAAGAGTTAGATCAAGCCAAAGGCTCATCTAGTCCACCTTCCCATCCTTGAGAGGGTAGAACTAATAGTCTGATAATAACTTTAGAACATAAGATCAGTACAAAGGCTGAACTCTTCCAGCTTTCTGGACCAGCTTCTTGGATCCACAACAAAGTTGATCATGAGGGCTCTCCCAAGGAGATCATGATCTCCCAAGTTGATCATGAGGGCTCTTCCAACCATTGAAGTGGCACATCTAATGTCCTTTCCACATTCACCCTACCGTACAAATGGAAGAAAGCTGGGAAAAATGCTCCTCGTTGCCACTTGGTATTACTGCCCTGTGATGGACAGGGTAGCTCATCTGTGGAACAGATTGCCAAAAGAAGTGGTGGATTTTCCATTACTGGAGATCTTGACAAACATTTGCTGGAGATGCTCTAGGATGGGACTGGACTTGATGATCTTCTGGGCCATTCCAACTCTATGATGCTATAAAATGC
Organism: Cryptoblepharus egeriae; assembly: GCA_030015325.1. NCBI lineage: Eukaryota > Metazoa > Chordata > Lepidosauria > Squamata > Scincidae > Cryptoblepharus > Cryptoblepharus egeriae. The sequence goes on from JAREYC010000012.1 coordinate 24,338,039, forward strand.
TATTCTATGAGGATGCCATTATGTCCATACCAATCTGCTGCTTGTACAGCTGTAAAACAAGGTAGAGAGCAACACAAATTTCCAGGGCTTACAAAAACATTGTTTAATACACAAGAGAATGGTAAAATGTGTGTCCCAGATCCAGGTATGGGGGCATGTTTAATGAGCCAAGTATTGTACTTGCTTCTCTCTCTCTCTCTCTTTCTCGCTCTCTCTCTCTCCAACCAAGTACAAGATATTTATTAGACATTACAGATTAAACGCCTGCGTTTCCTCCTTCTTTCGGAAAGCGAATTTGCTGACAAAGGGCCTTTTGCGCTGGCTGCTAAAGGTAGCAAATTAATCCCCAACCACAACGGCTGCTGAATTAATCACTCATCTTCCATCTTGCGCGTGACCCCCACACTGATTCAGCCAGCCACATGCTTCGATTCTCCCTGCACACTGTCAAAATCCACATCGTCAAAGCAAAAAAGGTGCATTTTTAAGAAAGTGATTCAGCTTTGAGATTCATTGTTTGAGAGATGCCCTATGAGTTGTCCCACACCTCCTCTTTCCGGCTGCACCATCATCATTTTTTTCAGAGCATCTCTGAACAAATAGTAGCATAGGAATGACACTGATGTGGGTTTCCCAGCCCCATTGACAGATGTTGTTAGAGGCATAACAAAGGAGCAGCTTGGAAGCTCCTACACTATGCCAAGGTGCATGACTGCCTTGTGACACGTATAATATTTCTCTTGGAGGAAAGGCACTCACTGCAGTAGTTTTGTGATATGTTCCTTCTGTGCAGTTCCACTGCTTTTAAGAATCATAGAATCCTAGAGTTGGAAGGGACCAAGTAGGTCATCTAGTCCAACCCCATGCCTGCAGCAGGAAATCCTCCTAGAGCATCCCCGACAGGTGCTAGTGGAGCCTCTGCTTGAAGATCCCCAGTGAGGGAGAGTCCACCACCTCCCTTGGCAATCTGTTCCACTGCCGAACCACCCTCACCATCAGGAATTTTTTCCGGATATCCAACCAGAATCTCCTTTCTTGCAGTTTGTCCCCATTGGTTCTAGTTCTGCTTTCAGAAGCAACTATGAACAAATGAGCCCCTTCCTCCATATGACACCCCTTCAGGTATCTGAAGAGGGCAATCTTTAAGTGATGCATTTCAAGGGGGAGACTCTAAAGGAGAAGAAAAAGGGATGCAAAGTCTCTGGAGGAAGCACCACCTCTTCCAGTAGAACTGTAAGCATTGCAAGGCAAAAACATTTGGATCCTCCCCAGTGAAGAAGGTCCTGGCACCTTCAAGCCCCTTTTCCTTCTTCACTTCAAAAGGGAGCCTCTGTAGGTGAAGGAACAGGATCTAGAACATGAAAAAGTAGCATCTGTTGGAGATGCTCCATGTCCTAGAGTCTAAGAGTTAAGGACAGGAGGTTGGACTAGATGACCTTGTGGGTACCTTCCAACTTAATTATGTTATGATTATAATGAAGCAGACCTTAGTCTACTTAGGCTGCTGTTTGCAGTATCTTTGTTCCTGGCCCATTTTTTCCCTTCCAGAAAATTAAGGATTGTTGTCTCCGCGTTTGAATTTCTCTTCCAACCTCAAATGTTAGAGCTGATTCCTCCTTTGAAAGAAAGGAGGAGACAGGGAGCCCAAACCTTGACAATCTTCTGGCACCGACCAGCAGTCAGATCCGGATTAAAGCCCTCCGTATGGGCTTTGCAGTCCCGATTAAAGGCCTCGGTCGGATCAGCCTAGTTCACTAGCAAGTCTTTTGACATCTCTGCCATTGCAGAGCATTAGGAGTTGTAAGAAGGACTTATATTTTTATAAATAGTGTTGCGTGGCTGTTTTATTCGAAAGAAAAGAAGAGGCGGAAAGGACCCAAAATAGATACACTGGTTTTTCCCCCGCTATCATTTTTTCCCTGGCACCTCAAGTCAAGTCAATACAAATGTATATAATTTGACCTGTTCTTTTGCAGTGTGTGCATATAAAAATTTAGAACGCATTTCCTCTCTGAACATTTTTTTTGGGGGTGGTGGTAAAAATATCATCTAAGTCCCCATGACGTTAATTAGAATTAAGGGTACACAGTTAACGCTTTTCCACTGAAGTCTAATACTGGCCTGGAACACAGCCCATTTCTATCACTGCTTATACTGTGGGGAGTGCAGGGGGTGCAGTTGTACTAGACTACAATCTTTAAGGGAGGCAACAACCTGAGTTGTCCTTAGATTATGAGTTGACATTAGATTGTCCTTAGATTGCTAAGTTGACATTAGATTGTGACCAAAATTGTGAAAAACAGGATAGGTATGAATGATAATACCATCATGTTATATATGTATGTTTATTAAATGGGTTTATTATATGTATGTTTATTAAATTGGTAAATATGTTTAGTAAATGGGTCTGCATCAACCTGGAGATCAGTTTCAAGTGGGGTACCCCAAGGCTCTGTCTTGGGCCCAGTCCTCTTTAACATTTTCATTAATGACTTGGAGGAAGGGGTACGGGGGAGACTGATCAAATTTGCAGATGACACCAAGCTGGGAGGAGTAGCAAACACCTCAGAAGACGGGAGAAACCTCCAGGAGGATCTGGATAAACTGGAATCCTGGGCTGTAACAAATAGAATGAATTTCAACAGGGAGAAGTGCAAGGTTCTGCACTTAGGAAATAAAAACCAAAAATACAGGTATAAAATGGGGGATACTTGGCTTGGCAGCACAACATGTGAGCAGGATCTTGGAGTCGCCGTGGATCACAAGCTGAACATGAATTAGCAGTGTGATGTGTCTGCAAAGAAAGCAAATGCCATTTTAGGCTGCATTAAGAGGTCTGTAGCTTCCAAGTCGCGAGAAGTTCTAGTTCCTCTTTATTCAGCATTGGTGAGACCTCACCTTGAGTACTGTGTTCAGTTCTGGGCACCTCACTTGAAGAAAGATGCAGCCAAACTGGAGCAAGTCCAGAGGAGAGCGACAAGAATGATGAGTGGGATGGAAGGGAAGCCCTACGAGGAAAGGTTGGGGGAACTTGGGATGTTCAGCCTGGAGAAGAGGAGGCTGAGGGGAGACATGATTGCCCTCTTCAGATACCTGAAGGGCTGTCATGGGGAGGAAGGGGCTCATTTGTTCATAGCTGCTTCTGAAAGCAGAACCAGAACCAATGGGTACAAACTGCAAGAGAGGAGATTCCGGTTGGATATCTGGAAAAAATTCCTGACGGTGAGGGCGGTTCGGCAGTGGAGCAGATTGCCAAGGGAGGTGGTGAACTCTCCCTCACTAGGGATCTTCAAACAGAGGCTCGACAAGCACCTGTCAGGGATAATCTAGGGGGATTTCCTGCTGCAGGCAGGGGGTTGGACTAGATGACCTACTAGGTCCCTTCCAACTCTATGATTCTATGATTCTTTGATATTGTTGGAAAGGTAATTAAATTTAGAATTCTATCTAAAGTTATGGCCAATTAAAAAAAGCAGGCCTCCGTCAGTCTTGAAAGACTATGGTATCGTGTGTGCTGCATACGCTGCATGCGAAGCATGAAGCCTGGATTAGATTGTTATGGAGGATAGGCTGTTACCCAAGCAGCAAATCCCCCCTCTCCGCACCACTGAATTAGTCCAATGGAATGGCAGAGCCAATACAGTTGGATCCAGCTGGCATTGCAGAGCCGGGCTAAGGACAGGAGCTCACTCCGTCTTGTGGGGCCGACCTGGGTCTGAAAACACAAAAGCAGATAGAACAAAAAGTGGATTTTCTTAACTCAAACTTTCTGATGATACTGATTTCTCTGATATATATAAAGTACATATACTAATAAGGTAAACTACACACTAACAGTGTATACATGCACTTCTAAGAGGTGCTCCACTTATATTTAGCAGGGAAAGAATAACCATTCCTCTTATGCCCAGCACAGTTTCCCTAACCAATAAGGGACATAATTTTCATTTTTTTATTTAATTAACAGGACAATCCAGAGCAACTAATCTGTCCACATAAGAGCCCTTAGGCTGCCCTATCTATCACTAGGTTGGAGCAACTGCAAGATGCTCCAGCCCAGTTACTCTGAAGGAGGCTTAGGGCAGAGCAAGGCAAGATAGGGTGCCCTAAGAGAGGTGGACCTGCACTGCCCTAACTGGGGCAGCCTAAGCAGCTCAGGAGAGGCAAGTTGAGGGCATGTTTAGCATTGCCTAGGGCAGAGCAGTTACTCTGAATCCAAAGCCTGTTTCCAAGGCAGAAATGCCCTCTTCCAGCCCTCAGAGTTATACCACCTCAGGAGCAGGAATAGTAATGAGTAGACCCATAGGGGTCCATGATAAGGCCCGAGTAAGAATGGCAGTGCTGACCAAAAATCTGAGTTCTTGGCCAGCCTAGCTGCAACCCCTTCCTCTCAACCTCAGGATATGGAACAAACTACGGCTGCCCACAAACCTCAGGATACAGCAGGCACTCCAAGAAGCCCCTTGTATTCACTGTAGAGTGTACTGGCATCTCATCAGGGACTCCTTATAAGGCAAGCACCCAGTGGTGTCACCAGACTGGTGTGGCTGGTGTGGGCTGCATTGGGGATGTGCTCCGTATGGGGTGATGTGCCGGAGGAGTTTGACTGTCCTTTGGCAGGCCCCGGGCGTCAGCACCCCCATTCAGGCCTGCTCCAAGGCGGAGAATCAGCCAGAAGCTGACACTTGTCTGAGGAGCTGGCCTGAACGGCCATCTGAGGTGCACTGCGCAGAAACACACTGAGCATGCCGAACAGCTTCAGAGGAGACTTCCTTAGAGCAGAGAAAGTCCGCGCCTCTGCACAGCCATTCGGCCTCACTCAGGAGGCGGAGCGGCAGCCGAATGGCTTCAGAAAGAGTACTGCACAGGCACCAACTCTGACGCCTGCACAGTCTCCCCCGAAGCCAAAAGGCTTCAGAAAAGTACTGCGCAGGTGTCAGAGATGGTGCCTGCGCAGTACTCTTTCTGAAGCCAGTTGGCTTCAGAAACAACTGCGCAGGCGCCAACTTTGGTGGCTGCGCAGTCCAGGTGGGGGGGGGCGCATCCCAGGGATGACGCACAGACTTCCGCACCAGGTGATGTGCAGAGTCATGTCACCACTGTAGGCACCACAGCTGTTCCTTGTTCAGTGTGATCTGAGGGGTGTCCCCTCAGAAGCAAGTCTTCCCCTTGTGTCAATTACTTAGCATTCTCTGGAGCAGTTAGGGCAGCCCAGGCTTCCTGACTCTCTGGATTCAGCATAACTTTCTGCTCTGGATACAGAATAGTTAGGAGAGTGCAGTTAGGTCAGAGCAGGCTGAATTTGCTCTGGATTGTGTCCTAAATTTGATTATCACATGGGAGGGAAGGGGACACCAGATAGCATATAGATGCTTTAGCTATGCCACTAGCAGAGCAAATGGGTGAGGAGGAGGAGGCTGATGAGGAGGCAGCGGTTTTCCCAATTTTCTTTTTAAAAATACCCAGGGATGACATTACTTCTGGTTGTGATATTACTTCCAGGGCAACTTTGCACCGGTCTACATAATTAATAGCTGTGCCACTGGCTATGCCAAGAGGCCATGGATTTAAGGCTCACCCTTATTTTCTATATCTTGGAAACATTTTTGACTTCTGCTTTATTCAGTTTGACCAACAGCATCAGATAGAGAATAGAACAGTTCCCATCTGAAATAGTGCAATCTGGAGATGGGGCTATCACCCTGCATATAAAAAACTTACCAGGAACAGCTTAGGTCTCACCTCAGAAGGGAGACCATAAGTTGTTAGCTAGAGATGAAGGATGGGCAAGAAATGGATCACACCCTGAGAACAAGCCTGGGGATGTTTTGCAACTGTCCGTGGAAATTTGGAAAGTGCAAGAGCTGCTATTCCAACAATGAGCAAAGGTGGGTGAGTCAGGGAGGATCTGCTACACAAGGTGAGCCCCTACCATATAGCCTCTTGGATCCTGTCCACTCAATTTCATCACTACCCTTCTTGCCATGAATCACCTGGTTTGTTTCATCCTTCCTGAGGGCTTCCCATTCAACGCACATCTCTCTTGTAACCTTGAAGAGCCAAAAATATTTTTTAACATCTCATGTATTTATTGCTTGATGGCACTTACAGCCTTCGGGGAGACAGGCAGTTATCTGTGTACGTGTTCTGGGTCTCTCTTCGCCACCTCCTTGTGAGGATGCATGTCAATCAAATCCACCAACGGCTTTCCAGAAAACTTTGAGTGTGCCTAGAATATTTATTTTTAATTGCCATTCTTTTCTTTGTCCTTTTATCTCCCAGGCACTATGAGAAGACAGTTCCCCCACCCCAACTCCCTATTTTAAAAAAAACAAAAAACAAAAGGATGATTATTGTCTCAATTACACTTGGTATGGGGTGTACCACCAATTTGGTGGGAGATGTAAGGAAAGCAGTTCGTCCCAGTTGAGAATCTCATATCAGAACAGGGCTGCTGGATCAGAAAAGCCCATCTAGTCCATCTTCCTGTATCTCACAGTGGTTCAGGTAGACCTCAAGTGACCCACATCCTGGTGTCGCTTTTGGCATTCTAAGTCTCATGGTTTGTAACCTGTGATGGACTTTTCCTCCACAAATCATCCAATCTAATTTTCAAGGTCTCTGGGCCAGACATCATCATCATCACATCATGCAGCAAGGAGTTCCCCAGATTAATAACATGCTGGGTAAAAATTTTCATCTTACTTCCAACATGAAGGCGCCTCTGATGCTCAGAAAGGGCCTTTTCCCTTGTGGTGAAGAGCAGAGGACCACAACCATAAAATTCCATGGAACTCTGTATCATCACCACAAAATGCATCACCAAAGATACAATGGTGGCCACTGAAGTCAATGGCTTTAGAAAGGGGGAAGGAAGCAAATTTATGGAAGGGGGAGGAGAGGCTGATGAGCCCTAACAGAACTCCCATGGCTGTGTCACTGTGTCACTGAGCATATATTTTCATGGAGTAGAGGTCGGAGGGGGCTTTTGTCTTTTCTGCCCTCTCCGTGGGTCTCCAGATGCTTCTAGTTGCAGGATGAAACCAACTGATGTAGCAGGGCTGATCCAGCAGGGCTTATTCACTAGACCATGTCAAGAGTTCCTTCCTATGCCCAACCTCTTTGTATGCTTTGAGTGTCCTTTGCTAGTGGCAACCAAAGACCTGTTCTGTTTGCCCCGTTTTCGAGGATATTAGAAGAGCTCATCCCATAACAGACAGAGATGTCAACACCATCAAATTCCTGACTGTGTTGCAATTTTAAACTGTCCCATTCTTCAGTGTTCCTCGGCATTCAGACACACTGCATTCATTCTCATTTTACAAGCTCTCTCCTCCATCTTCCCCCCTTCGTTTCCTTTGCAAATTGCTTCTTGCCATAATATATGAGATGTTTCTGGAGCAGTTTATTTTTTTTAAAGATAAATTTCTGCAGCATATCCTCAGAGAAAGCACAATGGCTGCAATCCTAAGCTCCACTTGGGCTGTCATAAGCCCTGGCATAAGTTGACCTGAGTTGACCTGGGGGTGTCGCAAAAGTGCCATAAGTCACTGCTGCCCCACTCCTGGGGAGGGGTTTAGGCCAGTGCACAGGTATATGCACATCCCCATACCATTACGGGAAGATAGGTGAGTTAGGCTAGCCTAAATTGGTTAGGATTGTGCCCTAATGAATAATACAATTCAGGGTATTCCAGGGTGGCAGAGGATTTAGGGAATCTGTTTAAGTCTTGGATGAAGTGCAATGATATGCAAATTGGAGAAGATTAAAAAAATTAAAATAGTTACATCAGACCAATATGAATGGAGTAAAATCTGAATGGGGGAGATCTGAGCATCTTGGCTGTGGCTTCATGATTATGGGTGCTGCTGAATTAGCAAGTCAAGAAAGTGAGGTTCAGGAAATACAATATACTGGATTCTATCATGTCATCTTGTGACAAAGAATTCCACAGACTAATCACATGCTGGATAAAAAATGTTTTCAGTAAATATATTTGGGTAAAGATATAAATATTTTGCAGGAAACAAGTGGTGGAAAGAAGGAAGTACCTTGCTTCTCTGTCTGTGGGCTGCCCAGCCAATGAGGACAGTAACATGAGGAACAGGATGTTGGACTTGAAAGATTTCATTTGGGTCTAATCTGGGAGGATGCCTAAGAGCCTAATCCTATGCTGTTTACTCAGAAGTAAGTTCCATATAGTCAAAGGAGCTTACTCCCAAGAAAGCGAGGATAGAATTGCAGCCTGTGTCAGCTACTTCACGTGATGGGGGCAGCACCATGTGATGGCCACTAGGAGAAGCTCTTGGTGCCTGATGAGTTTACAGTCTCCCCATTAATTTTGCAACCCCCCAACTGATGATACTCTTGGACTCATTGTGCCCCCCAACTGTAAAACAGGTATTCCCAACTGAGTAGTTCTGCCTCCTAACTTCAGCTACCAGAGCTGAAGTTTCATCTCATTCTGGTCACCTTCAGACCAGGGGCAAGCAGGGTGCAAGGGTACACAAGTCCATTTTTTTCCTCTGTCAAAATTTACTCTCTTGAGCATCTGTTTTCCAGGATGTTCTTCTCTGGCCTGGCACCAGACGGGCTCCGACCCAAGGGAGGTTTCAGATGAGGCAGTAATTTAAAAATTAAAAGGATTCAGTTCCATGGGGATGGCCGTGGAGTGCTAACCGGAGTTCATCTATGGCAAGCAAACTGGAAGTTTATATCCAACATCCCATAACTGCAAACTGCTTTTAGGCGAAAAGCAGACAAGCTTATGACATTTATTTAAAGTTTCCTGCTCTCCAAACAGTGGTGCCAAGTTTTTTTTTTCTTTTCTGCAGATGCACACAGAGAAGCGAGTGCCTAAACTTTCTGCATTAATTATGCCTGCCTTGAGCTTACAAGCATTTAGAGGCATTTTAAAAATCAAATGTGGGAGCTTCACAAGCTGGCCTGGACTGTTTTCCCAAGACGCTTGGCTCTTCTCTCCAAATGCCAGATACCAGCTTTGCAGAATTTACATTCAAACACTCTCTCCAAGGAACTTTTTGGATACGGCTCATCGTTTGCTGTAAATACAAGGCAAAAAAGATGAATACTTTTCTTACCTGTTCTGATCTTTTGAACAAAAACCAAGCCCCGTATACTGGAATGTGACCATTTTGGATTCTGTGTTTTCCATGTCTTTCCATCCATTCCTATTCTCACCAATTGTTGTTTCCATCTCCTCCATGGATGATCAGACATAGTGATCCATAGTCAATATGGGATCACAAAGTGGACAGGGTGATATCACAAAGTTGCACAGCCAGTTCTAATTGGCTGTGCCCTGATGTCACAAATGGCAACTCAGGTTGAGCGAGGGCAAGATGTAAAAACATAAGAAGAGGCCTGGTGGATCTGGCCAAAGGGCTGTCTAGTCCAGCTTTCTGTATCACACCATGGCCCACCAGATACCTCAAAGAGCACCCAACACAACACAAGTATGTTACATTCAAGGCACACAAGGGGGATGGAGAAATGTAAATTAAAGGAGAACCTTCCCCACCCCAGTACTGCAAAAATATAGTAAGGAGAAAAGAGATGTATAGGTATTAAGGCAGCACCTCTTCTGCTGTTTACCCCCCAGTGTTTTGCATTCAGGGATAGCCTTCACCTGAACATGGAGGTTCAATAGAACAGTTTAGAACAGTGGCTGACGAAGGACTTCTCCATGAGTCTTTCAAATCCCTCTTTAAAACTAAAATATTTTCCTCTTGTATTGCAGATATGGAAGAGGGCTGCATTATTTCATAGATATAATCACAGAATCATGGAATTGGAAGGGACCTAATAGATCATCTAGTCCAATCCCCTGAGGGAGAGTCCGCCACCTCCTTTGGCAATCTATTCTACTGCTGATCTGCTGTCAGGATTTTATTTTTGATATCTAATCAGAATCTCCTTTCTTGCAATTTGTACCCCTTGGTTCAGGGTGACCATATGACCAGAAAACCTGGATTTGTATGGATTTTTAGCCTCCTGTTCGGGTGTCCCACATTTTGGCTTCACTGTCGTACATTTTGGCTTCATTTTTGAACTTCACTATGGTGTGCAGTACACCACCATGTCATATGTCGTTGGATTCATACTGAAGAGCAGAATCCAATGCAAAAATCAGATTTGAGATATCTCCTTCCTATCAAACTTTATGGCCCAAACAAAAACCAAAAAATATAAAAAATTACATTTTGGGGCAATTTTTTAAAGTGTGTAGGAATTTTAAGTGTGTAGGAATTTTAAGTGTGTAGGAAGTGTAGGAATTTTGGCCTGGGGATAGGAAGTTTGGCTTTGGGGTTTAGGAATTTTGGGTTTGGCATCTGGTCACCCTGCCATCGGTTCCAGTTTCACTGATCTCCAGAATCTTCTCTTTTTTTGTGAGAAGCCTACCCAAACACATCCACGTCTCTTCTATAAATGCCACCACATAGAATTATGAAGGGTGACTTTTGAGAAACAACCTTTTCTTATGTGGTGTCCCTATTCTGCCACACATTTCCTTCCGTCACCTCAAGGAACATATGCCTGACCCCATTGCTGACCCCACTTTTCCTCAGGTGAGTAAGGATTTTGTTCCATTTCAGTAGACTTTTTTTCCAAATGCCGCATCGTAAGTGACAGATGAGTTCTGACTGATCACATTTGCCCTCTCGGCCCCATCTTGGCTTGCCATTAAATGAATCTAATGATGTTATTTTCTAAAATCAATTATTATTGTATCTTTATTGGCTTCCTATTTATCTGCTTGGTTTCTAGATGGTTGGAAGGCAGAGTGGAAAGTTTAGGATTGCGAACAAGCAGGCTATGCCAACATTCTGTTCTCTGAATTCAGAACAGTTCTAGGGCATATGGAGAAAGTGTTTCAGAGCCAATGTATAAATATTTGACCTTTATTCTTGCAATTTTGTACATGCCTGGCAAAGGAGGTTGCTTCTTTTCAGAGAAAAGGGGGAAAAATAAGAATAGAGCTGATTTCCTTTTGTTTGCAAGGGAGTAAATCATGTCAGGTTGTCTTAAACCCTGAACTATAGCATCGGAGACCATCTTTTTTAATAGAAGCTGTCCATCTCCACTTCTCTTTACAGCAGTCTTGGGAGAAGGAGAGAGGATGAGCAGGGAAGGGCTGAAAGGATGCTGTTTTAGCCGAGCTTGGCTCAGTGCCTGGGGGCACAGAATATCGATGGAATAAAGAAGATCTATGACTACAGCTATAGGAGCTCCAGCAAAGACACCCACACAGTGGAGCTGGTATTGAAGCTCATAGAATCATAGATACATAGAGTTGGAAGGGACCCAGAAGGTCATCTAGTCCAACCCCTTACCTGCAGCAGGAAATCCTTCTAGAGCACTCCAACAAGTGCTCGTCAAGCCTCTGCTTGAAGATCCCCAGTGAGGGAGAGTCCACCACCTCCCTTGGCAATCTGCTCCACTGCTGGACCGCCCTCACTGTCAGGAATTTTTTTCCAGATATCCAACCAGAATCTCCTTTCTTGTAGTTTGTACCCATTGCTGTTTGTAACCATAAGCTGTGCCCCAAAATGCAACCAGAGGATCCAGCTGGCCTTCCCATAGCGTAGAAAGAGTGATTTAGACTTCGGAAATCCAGGTTCAAATCCCAGCTCAGCTCCACAAAACTTACTGGATGACCTTGGGTGAGTTGCTGTTTTTTAGTCTCACCCATCTCACAGGATTGTTGTGAGGACAGTCAGTGTGGAAACACCAGGGTGACCAGATGCCCAGACCTCAAAAGGAGGACAAGGTCTTGGATTCCTCTCAGCCTGGCCTTTCTGACAATGGCACATTTGCCTACTCACAAGTAAAGCCATGATATTGGGCACTTTCATTTTCTCATAGAGCTCAATGCATATTTTTTATTTTTTTTCCATAACTTATGATAGGAAGGAGATATTTCAAAACCAATTGTTGCATTGGATTCTGCTTTTCAATATGAATCCAATGAGATATGACATGATGGGGTACTGCACACCATTCCAAAGTTCCAAAATAAAGCCAAAATGAAGGACAATGAAGTCCTTTTGGAGGACGCCTGAACAGGAAGCTAAACAGCTCCAGAAATTCCCGGTCATATGGTCATCCTGGAATACAAACAGCACAAGGTAGCTTTGCACCTACCCTCTGACATCTCCTTCTGTAATCACAATTTATGCATGAAACGAGAACTGGACAAGAGATCCTGGGTTGAAGAGGAAGAGCGCACATCCCACCCAGGCCTCCTGGATCCACAGTTTGCATATCTCTGGTCAACAGCTGCAGATGTACTCCTAATAGCCTTTCCAGCCAGATTATCCAACTCTGGTCTTAGTACACCAATTTTTTTCCCAACTCTCGCACAGCTGGTCCTTCTCCTCTGCAGTCCTTCCTGCTGAGATTACAGGCCTCGGCACTTGTCATCAGGAGCCCTCTCAAAGGCTATTGATCTTTTTGAAGGGTTGCAGGCACTGGATAGAGTCCCACTGAAGAGTCCTCTTTTTAGACACCGCTTTCATGGGGGGAGGGGGGGAAGCGGTGATGATGATCAAGAGGAGCCCCTGCTACCCTTCTCTTTATTTATTGAAAAGATTTTTGCTCTTGCTATCTCACTTGATATTGTCAAATTCAAGGCTTCTAGCAGTAAATCCAAGGCACATCAAAAGAACAGAGTTGTTTCATTCTGATGTGGACAGGACCGAAAGAGCCGCATGTATGTTCATGCGCTCGATGTGCTCAGCAGCGAGGTTCTGCGGGTGTGAAAGGGCTACCACAGAGAGAACATCTGTAATGCTTCACCATCATCTGTTGTACAGACACAAACAGTGCAATGAGCTGGCCCATTCTTCCTCTGTTACTCTACTCTGCAGAGTAAACCCCTTAGATTCCCAGGCAGGTTGATTCGATCCGCATTTTTAATTTGTGCAAATTAGGCTATTTTTAGATGGGAATCTAAGGGTTAAGGGATGGTGAGTTTCACGGATTGATGTGAACGGGGTATGTGTGTGACACCACTACTCGCCAAATTTTTTAAAAGTTAAGTCTTTAAAACAAAAATAATACAATCAATTGATACATAATTTCATGCAGAATGCAATGAAGTAAAGTGCACTGAAATAGTTCTATTCTAAAGTTATAGCCAAGAAACCAGACCAATGGTACATGTACAATGGTACATCAATGATACATACAGTGGTACATCACCAAGTGTACCACCCTGGGCGTTGTTCTGTCCACTGCATGGGAGGATGTCCAGCATAGAGGTGATGGGCTAGACCCAATACAAGTGATCCAAACAGTGATCCAAACAATAGTGACACCACTGGCTGTGTTGCTTCAGTTTATCTCAATTGAATGCCAACTACTGATCTCAGCATTTTTACCCCCCCAACATCCACAGAACAGGGGTTTGGGGTAGGAAATAGATTTACCACAAACCTCTGAAAGGGCTGTGTGATGCTTAACCCACCTCTTTTGTCTTCGACTCCTATGCCAGGGCAATGCAAGCAGTCGCATCAGCAAGTTGACAGATTTGTGTATGAAAACATCTGCATATATTTGGGGGGAGGGTTGGCTTAAAATGTGGAAAAAAGGACCGGCGTGTTTGCCAAAGAAAGGCCCTGCTTATGCGGTTTATAGCACAAATACATAATTCATGACCAGGAACGAGAAGCATCCAATTTGCTTTCCAGCTGGTGACATTGCAATAAAAAAGGTGGAAACATTGTAAGTGCACTTTTCCTCCTACAGAAAAGAGTGTTTTGATTATTCTCCCCAATATGTTTCTTTTCCTTTCAGACTGGAGAGGTTGCCCTTATAAAACTGGGAAATCAGGAAACCGGGGCTGGTTTCTATGAATCCTATTACTAATGTCTGCCAACTTGTTCCGGAGTCATGTGTGCTTTTGGAAAATGTTTCCACCTTACAAGCAGCAATTTTCCACCACTGTGCATAGCATGCTGGTGTGCCATAGATGGCCTACAGGCATGTCACAGGACGTTAGTGAGTGACATTATTTACTAATCCTTCATAAGCGAAAGGTCTCATCACAGATCATGCTTGTGCAATGGTGTGTGTTACTCAAAGCGCAATCCTGAAGTGCACAAGAGTAGTACTTCTGGGACACCACAACTAGAGATGGGGTAAAAACATAACTCCCCATTTTCATATGAGCTTTTCATTGCACAATAAAACAAATAAATAGAATTACATGTTGAGCCATTTTGTAAAGGCAGCCGGTGCTACGCGGCAATCGGTAAGCGGAACGGCAAGTGCCGACTGTGTTTGATTCTCTAATCTGTTGTTTCTGATGACAAGCGATCATGTAGGCTTGAAGATTATCCTTATTTGATTGCTTGCAAGCGCCGTCTTCGGAAGGCAATGCCAATTCAATTTTCAGCCCCGTCAAGAACCAGCTCGGGTTCCTTAAACACGCTATCCCCGATCTTATCTACTGCTTTTTGTTCTTTCAATCAGCAGCTAGCTTTTTACTCGTGTGTGTGTATGCGGGTGCAATTTCTATCAAGCCTTTGTCAACGCAAAATGTGAATTCTAGAGATGGGAGCTTCAGCCCTCCTCTCACTATTGGAATCTTGTTTAAGCCACGAGGAAGACTTACAACTGGGTTTGGAGATTAACTACTGTACTGGATTTACTTTGTAAACTACTGGATGGGAGACCTTACAGTATCTGGGGCTTTTCTAGAAAAGTGGTGTCCCAACTTTCAGCTTCAGTATTCCTGAACCTTTAACAATTATGTAGAAGAGGGAATTTCAGCAGATACAGCTTGGGAACTGTGAGCTGAGAAGCTGCACCTGCTGAAATTCCCTCCTCTGCACAATTGTTAAAGGTTCAAGAACCCTAACGTTGAACGTTTGGACACCCCTGGTCTAGAAAAAAATGATTGGGGCATGATTGAGACATCCAAAATGTTGCAGGGGATGAATATAGTGGATAGAAAAATCTTTTCCCTGTCATACAACAGCAGAACCAGGGGCACCCCCTAAACCTATCTATTTTTATTATCTGTTTTTAAATTTTATGTATTATTGTGTATTTTAAATGTTGTAAGCCGCCTTGAAGTCCCTTTCGGGAAGAAAGGTAGGGGTATAAACAAACAAACAAGCAAATAAATAAATAAAAAACTGAGTGTTGGGTGAGTTAGGACAGACAAAAGAAAAAAATATTTCTTTAGCCAACATGTGATTACCCTGTGGAACTCTTTGCCACAGTATGTGGGAATTGTATCTGGCTTAGATGCCTTTAAAAAGAGTTTGGAGAAATTCCTGGAGGAAGAGATAGGTTACATACCATGATTGGTTATATACAATGATACAGCATGATGGTATCATTAGAAAACACCAAGATTTTCACAATTTCCATCAGTAGTGGTGTCACTGCAACACCCAAAGCATGTGTCACCTGGTGTGGTCTCCATAGGCCCCTCGTGACATCATTGCTCCTTGGTGACTAAATAATAGTCCAACACAGTGGTGGGATTCAAATAAATTAACAACAGGTTCTATGTCCTAATAACCTCAATTAACAACAGGTTCTCTGTCCCATTAGTAACTGGTTCTCAGAACCAGGCGCTCATTAGCAAAAGATTCTATAGAACCTATGAAAACCCCCTGAAGCCTGCCACTGGTCCAACATTTTCTGATCTCCCATCTTTGACTCTGCCCTCTTGTTTTATGGAAGGCAACTTCCCGGGATCATGTCATTTGTTTCCATAGATGTGTGGCTCAGTGTAATTTCCGGAGGACCCCATCCACATCAGGGCTGGCCCCTGACCTGCCAGAGTCTTATGGCACCTCACATTCCAAGGCCTTCAACTATTTTGGAGTTGAATCAAAACTTCCCCACTCACAAAAGTTCTATACAGAGAGGTGGGGAGGGGGGGGGAAGAGACATCTGTAAAGCAATTCCCGGCTTTTTTCTCTTCTTATGAAAGATTTATACAGCTGCTGCTTGTGAGTGATTGCTGGCCGACGCATTCAAGAGGATATTCTGTGGGACATGCAAAAATTCTCATTGAGGCTATACGCGACGCACATCAGGAAGCTGTTCTTTGTCAGCACACCTGGCGCCTTTCTTTCACTGGAGAATTGGTGACTTTCCTTCTGCCCTTGCCCTTGAAACCCGCCAGGGTGGGCAGCCCAGTTCTAAACTTGGAGTTACACTCCCTGGAGGGAGAAAGTTGGTACAGATGTACAAAGCGGAAAAGTCAAACTGGAAAGGGGGGCATCTTCAGGGAAAAGCTGATGGTTCAGCAGAATCTAAAAGGACCAGGTGTGGTGGGAATATCAGATGCTTGAGTCATCTGAAGAACCTCTATTGCAGGGGCCGATGTGGCCTGACCTGCTCCTTGTCAGCATTACAATGTTCCAAAAAAGTGCCATCAACCGGTAGTATGGCTGACATCCTTCCCTGTACTCAAAGGGGTCTTGAATCAAGTTTTGGGTGTAGGGGGAACCATTTCTTTGTTGAACTATGAAAACCAATTTGTGAACTTCTATTTGTTGAAAGTATATATATATAAAAATAAAAAAATTGTTTTCTCACCCTCCATGGTGGTGTATGTATGTTATCCTTAATCTCGGGTCCTCTACCAGAGGCCTGGGAGTTTGAGGGTTCTGCGCAGTATCTTAGCTGTTGCTAGCAATGCGCTTTTCTGGATCGAGTGTTCTGTTGTCCCTCCTGGGATCTGTGGGAGCCATTCTTCCAGCTTGGGTGTCACAGTCCCTAGTGCTCCAATCACTATTGGGATCACATTCACCTTCACTTGCCACAACCTTTCTAATTCCTCCTTCAAACCCTGATACTTTCCCACCTTTTCATGCTCTTTTTTCCTGATGTTGCTGTCGTTTGGTATCGCTCCTTGTATCTGTGATGCTAGTTGTAGTTGTTCAATCTCAAGGTTTGACAGTAGCTTTCTCTTTACTATGTTATAGTGCTGGGCGCCTAGTTTTTTTCTTGGTTAATGTGGATGTAGGTCTTTTCTCCATCTATAGTCTTTCCATGCGTTCCATGTATCCCCTTTCCTTCGGTCTGCTGTTGAAGTAGCATTCCATTAATTCCAGGTTCTCTTTTCTCGTCCATTTGTGGTTTGTTCCAGTAGTCCACTTGTCATCAGATTGTCCTGGTCCCTCAACATCTGACAACGACCTTGTTAATCCGGGCGATGTCTGAGCCAGCATGACTCTCTTTGTTCGTTTTGCTCTCGTATTATTTGAGGTAGGCAATTAAGGCATTAGGGGGTCTTGCCCAAGGACCCCTTTCTGGAGTAGGAGGTTTCTAGACCAGTAGAAATAAAAGAAATACTGTCTCTTAATTTGTGAGTTTGTTTATTTGTTTGCACATGCCCTTTCCTGCCACCTACTGGTGTGGTGAAGAACTATAGATGGGTGGGGGACCCACACTCAATACAATGTTACAGAAGTAGGAGGAGGCAGCATCTGCAGCCTGGTGCCTGCAGCCTGGTGCCAGATGCCCGCTGCCCAATGCCTAGTTCCTGGCACCCAAAGCCTGCAATGCCTGGTGCCCGATGTCTGGTGCCCCCGATGTCCAGTGATCCCTGTATTCTGCTCAATTTTCCAATTCCAGTTAAGGGCAACAAATATGCCTCACCTTGAGGAGGCCTCCATGACTGCCCTTTGACTACAGGATGCAGCCCATGTCCCACTGGCCCAGCTATGCCAGTGCCAGAAAGTTGGTTGGGATTGTACCTGTGGTTCCTAATCTTTTTAGCTCTGGGATCCACTTTAAAACTGCACTATATCTACAAGATACCTTAATACACATCAATGATCATCGGGGGGTTTCATTTCCTTCTGTTATACCTCTAATACTTTTAGTTCCTTGAGTTTTTTTCTTCTCAAATGTGCCTGATGGGAACTGGAGAGTTGTTTCACTGGAACACCGCAAAACAAAACAGGTACCGCAATTTTTGCTCTCTCCTTCACAGAGTAACAATTAAGGAATACAAATTGCCGCTGTTGAAATTAGGATGCCACGTCCGTCCTTGAATCAGCAGCTTCTTGCACATAATGCTGCATGTGAAAAAAACCAGCTCCCATCACACCCAACTGAATCAGCAAAACACGCAGTGGGATTATCCCAATATGGAGATGCAGGCATCGAGTGCTTGAACCCCCTCAAGTGCAGACGTGTCAAACTGGCATGGCGCAATGTCTACATCCCGGTGAAGGATGCACAGGCAGAATCAGGAGATTATGCGCCAGAACCAACAATGTATGCAAATGTTGTTGTCTCTCTGCTCCCCCCTGCACCAGAGTTAGTCAAACAAGGAGCTTATCAAGCAAAATAGAAAGTAACTGAGCTAGAAAATGTCCCTTATAGCAAATTGGAAAGAGAGAGACTGTGCACTAAATTGTGAATAGCCAAAGGTGCTAAGTAGGACATTTGGATGAAGGCAGAGATTGGCAATTATTGAGGGCCCTGAGATTTTGAAATTCAAAGCAAATGTTCAGGTTTCTCCCCAGGAGAAACATCTAAGAGTTTTTAAGGTAAGCTAAAGGAGTTTCCATGAGTCAAGTAACATTCTTGAGAGGGCACAGGAGGTATGATGCTCTGGAGACTTTCCAAAGGAGGTTGTGCTATGAAAATCATTCAGGGTTCTAAGCAAAGAGTCCTCTCTGGGGATGGTGACTTTGCCCCTCCATTTGAGGAGGCCTCCAGCTTTGATGGCTTTAAAAATTCATGGAGAACAGGTTTACCGAAAGCCATGTCTCATCACAACTATGACAGATTCAACAGATGTCTTTCTCTGACCCCCAGTTGCAAGGGAACAATGGAGGGAGTCAAGGCTTCCACCCCTCCTTGCTTGGTGGGCCACTGTTGGGAAAAAGGATCCTGTCCTAGTTGAACCATTTTGGTCCCAATCCAGGCTGGCTCTTCTTATGCTCCTATATGGTGGAGAGCCCAACATTCAATGGCAGAGCCCCATCTCTACATGCAGATGGTCCTTATTCGAATTACCTTCAGATAAGGCTGAAAACTTCCCGCCTGGAGATTGATCGCAGAAACTTTGCTCTAGAAAAAAAATTGCAGCTGACCTTTCCTTCAAAGGATGAGTAGGTTTTATTCATCAAGTCCACAATAAATATTGTTCTCGACTTAATTTGAAATTCCTCAACCTTAAAAAGGCATCATTTGTTGTAAAACTTTTATGTATTAAAGTGTCATTTAATTTAAAAAAAACAGGGTTGCATTTCAGAAATGTAACCAAGATTTTATTCAGATGCAAATGTGTTCATGTGCAATTGATTTTCTGGGTTTTTTTGTTTTAAAAAGGAAGATAATTAATCCAAATAAGTCTTTGGTCGACTTGACAACTCTAATAACAAACTTGCAGGAAAGTAATCAGAAACCACTGAAATAAGAAGCTCATTTGCCTTTCTAGATGAAGTCACATTGTGGGGCAGAAGCCCGTGAAAGGCTCCTCAAGGGAAATGGAGGCAATAAGTTGTGTGAGCATTTGCAGAAGAGATTCACGCTGAAAGATCTTGGCTGGGAGCTCTTCCAACATTCAGCTCCTCTGGCCCAAAATCTTCTTTTCCAAAGCAGAATTGCAGGCTGAGATCTCAGGTGCAGTTGCAAGAACCATGTTCCCAGTGAACAGGAGGGGAAAACAGATTGCTTGCTTTGGGGCAGAATGGCACCCCTGCATATGCAGGGTCCAATCCAGAACATAATTTTTTTGCCAGTGTTCATAAAACAAGGAAAAGCTGTTTAGAAATTGGTCAGTATCATTTTCCTCTCAAGAAATAGCATGGAGTTATTCACACCCTCCTGTGTCCGTAGATCTGATATCCACAGTTTCACTCATCTGCAGTTCTCCATGAGGTCTCCATGCCCATTGCCTCCATTTTTCTTTTGTAACTGCATTTTATTTCTTAACGGAGGACTTTTGTTGCTTAACTGAGGAATGTGACATGCATTATTTAATTATTTGCCATTATTTATTTATTTATTAACTTATTTATTTATTTATTTACTTATTTGTACTTGCCAGTATGTTAGTACAATCCTCCTGAATCAGTCCTGGAAAACCAGGTCTGTCCTAGTTCGGGGGAATTGTTCTGATATACTGGCAAATTTGACAGGGGTCCTGTCCTGGTTTTGTGGAAGACAATTATGGTAACCCTATTTGATAGAATTCTCAAACTAACAGTTGGTTATGGGCAGTGGTGGGCTCCAGCAGGTTCGCACCTACTCTATAGAACCGGTTGTTAACAAGAGATAGGCAATATAAAGTTTAAAAATAGCCATTTAAAAGTGGCTGCCAGATGGGCAGAGAACTGGTTGTTAATTTCTTTGAATCCCATCACTGGTTACGGCCTGGTAAGCTGAAATGGTTATAATGTTCCAGTTTAGTTGGCAGTTGGAGCCAACTGTAGATAGGAAGAAGGAGGGAAGGAAAGCATTCGAGGCGGATACCCACGCCATTGTTCCATGGCTGGGGACAACTCTCTCCGCACACTGTGTGAATGAGCCCTAGCCCCAACTGCTTTCGCCATCCTTAAATATTCAGCCTGCTGTTGCTTTCATTCCTGGCTCCTTCTCAGTTTCCATAAATCTTCAGCAATGGAATTAAACGATACATAAAAGCTCGATGCATGACCTGCCGAGGTCAATATTTTTCATCCAAGTTGTCCACACCAAGTTTAATTTAGGCCTGGAGGAAAGACCCTTTTAAAAAAAATACCAAAATTAAAAACATTTTTTCTATGCTGCTTTTTTGGAGTGTGTTCTGCGCTGCCGACAGAATCGCGCACCAGTGGCCATAGCTTGGGGGAATAATTAATGGTCTGACGCTGGGAAACTCCCATGGGTCCTGAATAAGAGGTCTGTGGCAGGATTGAGGAATCATTTTGGCTGCATTTTCAAGCTGTGTTGTACATCCGGAGAAGGCAGACATAAAGATTTTCACTACCAGCCTAATTGTCTAGAGTCTAGACCACCCCATGGTTGGTTCAAGAGCTGGGTGAGACCTACTAGGAGCAGTGCTGGATTTATGTATAAGCTAAACAAGCTATAGCTTCAGGCCCCACTGTCTTGCTCCCCCCCAAAAAAAATTAAATTGTATTTCAGTTCATCAATTACTTTGATAAAATACATATTTTGTTATGTGCAAATGGCTTTAGATACCTACTAGGTTCATAAATTACCATGTGGCTTATATTCAACACAAAAATTATTGTTTGGACATATAAAGGGCCCCATTACCTTCAATAGCTTAGGGCCCCATCAAACCTAAATCCAACCCTGACTAGGAGGGTGGAAGGCTTAAGAGCAGTATTATATTTCAATAGCCAAGCAGGAAGAGGACCCACCAGCAAGAGGTCCACTCTTCAGATCAGGGCCAAGACAGGTTGGTCAGGTTGATGGAGGAAACATCCACCAAAGGTTACATGACAAGATGGGCATGTGCAGCCTCCCGGTTTGAGAAGTAGGTTATCTTTAAACCCCGGTACAAGGAATGGCACCAGAAAGCAGATCTCTTGTGTATTTGTGTCCTCCTTGAGGCATCTGGTGTGCCACTGTGAGATGTAAGAAGGTTGACCAGCCAAGCTTCTGGCCTGATCCAGCGGAGCTTATGTTCTTATATTGCTCCATATTATTGTCTCAATATGGCTAAAAGATGTGGGTTTTTTAAAGAGTCAACTCATCACATATGTATGCACTTCCAGTAAGGCTTCTCATGAGCATCTATTTCACTGGTACTCCAGGGAGAGAGAGCTGAAGTTGCAACGAGAACCGACCCGATGAGGCTTTGTTAAGTGCTGGAGTTGCTTTAAATATTTACGGACAAGTTTGCCCATCAACCACCAGCTCTCAATGTGAGCACAATAAAAAAAGGAATCCAAAGAAGGTCACTGAGCACGGACAGCCTTTATCGCCAGGGACAGGAGAACTGGTTGGGATAAAATAAGAAGCAACTGAGAGCTTCTTCACCCAATCACAAAATGAACTTGGCTTGAACCTTTTGAAGTTTTCAAGAGGCTCTGAGTGTATGTGTGTGTGTGTGTGTGTGTGTGTGTGTAGGACTGTTTTCTTCCTATTTCACTTTTCCTCAGGCAACACAGCAGAAGCATACCAAGAGGTGGTGCTTTTTGCAATTTGGCTACAACTTGTGAAATAGACACCTTCTCCATTTTCTAGACCTGATGAGCTATGTCTATGAGTCTATGTTGTCCAGTGGATCCAAGAAGATGCCCAGGAGCTGCTTGAGGTGGAGGAGCAGGAGAGAACAACGGAGGAACATAGACAACCATTCTGGCCCACCTACCATCAGTAGTGGGATGGCCATGTTTTTGGAGGGCCAGTCTCACCAGATTTGCAAATGCTTGCGTATCAATGGTTGGGGTCAGGGATGGGCCCAGGCAACCCCAACAACCGGTTCACCGGAAGTCAGGGCCGGGGTCAGGGGCAGAGCCGGGGTCAGGGCCGGGGTCAGGCCCCAACCCTGGCACACTGCGCATGCGCCAACACTGCGCATGCGCAGCGTGTCTCCTCCGGCTGTGTGTCTTCCCCACCAGGAGGAAACGCACTGCGTGTGCGTGAGGTTGGCGCACACGCAGTGTGTCTCCTCTGTCCGGCGTCCGAACCTGAACGCCGGGTTTTCAAGCGACCCTGCAGCTACCGGTTCGGTAGTGGCGGGGTCATGTGAACAAATGGTTCGGGCGATCCGGCCTGAACCGGCTTGGACCCATGCCTGGTTGGGGTGGAGTGGAATTCTGAACCATTCCCAAAAAATGTAGGACAAATGAAGAACACGTTAAAATAAAGCAAAAATACTCATGGTTTCCTGTACTTAATTTCAACACTTAAAAAATTGAAAACCTTTTAACATACATGATTCTGACCCAGACATGTAAGATGCCCTCAAAACAGTTTGCAGCAACGCAACCCATGCAAGTGACTTCAACATACATGATTCTGACACGAACTCACTTACTCACACACATGCAACACATAAAGCATGCACTCACCCATGCATGCAGACTCACACTCACACCTCTCTCTCTCTCTCTCTCTTTCAGGTAGCCAGAGGAAACCAGAAGCAGCGTGGCGGAGGCAGCATGGGCTGGCCAGCCGGTGATGTTGTAGTCACCGCGGCCAGCTGGAGAGGGGGCAGCATGACCAACATGGTGGCTGTCGGAGACAGAGGCCGGCTGCTGAGGCCCCAGAGGCAATGCGTCCAGCTGGAGAGGGAGAGAGGAAGTGCGGGAAACCTGGGCTGGCCATAGAGCCAATAGAGGCAGTACGGCAACCACAGGAGAAGAAGGGCTAGCCAGTGAGGCTGCAGTGCGTGTGGAGGGTGCTGCAGGGGCCACGGAGCCCCCAGAGAAGCAGCAGCCAAGATTTGCTGCTGCTGGCAACGAGGCAGGGGAGGACCTTCCTTCTCATCCCGCCTCAGTTTGTTCCTGCTCTGGGGGACTCCTGGAGCAGCGGGCAGAAGCACGCAATTTAAAAAATGGCTGCCGGCCGGGTCTGAATCCCGGTGAAGTGGGGGGAGGTTACCTACCTACTCCCATTTTACCTGAGGTATCCAGGGAATCCCAGTCAATCAGTCAGATTCATGTCTGCATAAAAATTATCCGACGCACACTTCACAGACAGAAAACATCTCCCATGAGCAGATACTATGAGGTTGCATTCAGAAGCTATTAGAGTATCATCAGGAGTCTATATTATTTAATATGAATGAGCACGTATACACACTCACACACACAAGAATTCCCAGATGATTTTTTAGGACACTATGAGGTGAAAGGGTTTTCTGCTTTAGCAGTGAATGTTGAAGGTAAGAAGCAATATTGCTTCCATCCAACCTTACACAGCTTAACACCCCAAGGTCAAGATGAGATGTTAGCACAACAAACTCATGTTTATAGCTCACTGCACTGAGGACTGCAATTCCCATGAATTCTTTTGGTTGCCGGCACAAGAGCCTGAGAGTGAATTTACAAGCCAGTATAGTCCAGCCATTGTTGTGTATTTATAGACCCAAACAGCTTGGAGGTTGGAAAGAAGATGATAGCATACCCTTCACAGTGCAAGTTGCATGTCTGTGCAGAAGTATAAGTCCCATTGTGTTCAATAAGATCTTCTCATAGGAAAATGCAGCCCAAATCAAAGAGCAGCAAGCTCTTTGCAGGAGATGTGATGACCACTGCTTTGGATGAGATTAAAATTCCAATTCATTTTTAAAAGCAAGAGGCCAAATTCAGCTGCTGTTAGCCATGGTAGCTAAATGAACCTCCACGGTCAGGGACATGCTACCTCTCAATACCAAATAAGCAGCATGGAGAGAGCGGTTGCCTGCATGCTATGTTTGTGGGCACTTCCCTGGGAGTAGCCTCATTGAACTGACATTAATGGGTTTCAAGTTTATTTGCTGTAAATCCACTCCCAGTTGAAAAAGATCACAAGCGAAAGGGTTGGGGAGGAGAGATTTCTTGCAGCCAGCTGGAACAGAGCACAGTGGTGGACCTGTGGCTTTGCACATGCTCTCCACGCACAGCCCCATATGTTCTCATTCTCCCTGCTCTTGTTCAGGCCCAGCTGGTGTCCTCCGGTGTTTGTCCTGATCATAATCATTCTTTTCCTCTTTGACAATGTAAATAGTCTCTGGTGAACTAATTTGGGCCGACATTCCGTGACCTCCATGGCCGCTGTCTGTGCCCACGCCTGCGACACAAGGCATCGCGCCCAGCGCCGGCTGCCCTTGCTCCAACCTCTGTAATCGCTCTTCATTGTCTCTCGGAGCTTATGAGGACACAAAGGCTTTCATTCCAATTGGTGCTGCCCCATGGGGATCTTTGGCTCATTGTCCCCCTCACTTCTCTGCAAGCACTTGACTGGTGCATTGATGCTCGGTTCTGGTGTTGCCTTATTTCTGTGTACAAAATCATGGGCTGAGGGCACATGATGCAATCACTAGGTCTGGTCAGATTTTAGACCACCTTTGAACCCCCATGAGTTTCCTGATGTAACAAAAATCTGCTGCTGAAGCAATAAACAAAACATCCTAAGAGAGATCCCACCATAGAGGTGCCTAATCTGGAGTCCTGTGGCCAAGTGGAAGCTTAGAAGCCAGGCAGGAAAAGAATTGTCTTCCCTTGTTGTTTCAATTATCAGTGGGTAGTCAAAGGTTGACTGCCTTGGAACATGGAGGTTCCATCCTTGGAAACCGTCATCATGGGTAGAGGCTGCTGAGAAGCCCAAACACTGTGCCAGTAACTAATTTGTTTTACATTCTCAGTTATTGATTGTGTTTAGGTCTGAGCCAAAACCCTTTCTTCCCCTGAATTGAATGGCTGGCAGTCCTTGAATGGCTGGACTGACTGGACATTTACATCTGATTTACCATAAGTCCATGTATTGTATATGCTCAGTGGTGGGATTCAAATAAATTAACAACAGGTTCTATGTCCCATTAGTAGCTGATTCTCAGAATGAGGCGCTCATTAGCAAAGGGTTCTATAGAACCCGTGAGAACCCCTTGAAGCCCACCACTGCATATGCTAAATACTATATGATAATGAATCTCATTCCTGTTGAATTTCCCATTCTTGTAGAATGTCTCTCTTTGTGACTGCCATCGTAGAGACAATTTATTTATTTATTATTAGATTTGTACTCCACCTTTCTCCTCGAAGGGCACACAATACAGAAAAGGTGCGACTATCAACCTTCAATCAAAGAACTAACCCCAAAATGCAAACTGATATGGTCTGGCCATGTATGTAGAATAAACACCAATTGGGTGCCTCATAATCTCCTCTGGTGAGAAAGACCTATGCACTCTGCACACTGGAGAGTTCAATGAGCATCACTGAAAAAGATGTGGCTTAAACTGGTTGAGGAAGACCTAAGAAACCTAAGGACTGACCACTGATTTGCAACCATCAGTTTCAAAGAATGGAAGTGTAAAGTGAATGATACATTAAATCCAATGGCATCTAGAGCAAGGTTGAGAAGACGACCTTCTCCCCAATCATCAGCTAAGGGCTATAGGAGGAGGAGGAGAAGAAGAAAAGGCAAATTTTGGGGAACTTTTTGAAGGGGGTGGTAGCAAGGATATAAACAGAGCGAGGCAGACCTAGTGAACAATTTTCTCAGCACAGCTGAAAATGCTCTGCAAGAAGGTCTTAGGCTCAGTCCTCGTTTGAATGGAGGTCCCAGTCTGCTCTCCGACAGCACGTTCCATTTTTGTTCCCTTTTGCTTCTCATCTGCAGAATGAAACATTTCGTTCAGGCATGGAGTACGACCTTCGGACCAGGGATATGCAGTTGTTAAAAGAGTTGCCCGGAGGCACCTGCCCTTAATGTCATGGTGTGATACAAGGCAGGCTGCCGTTTGGTGGCCCGTTTGACACGGCTTAGGGAATATGGTCAGCTCCTGCAGCTGGCTGCTGGAATCTGGAAATACTCCACTCAACCTACAATGGCAATAGGGAAAGCAAAGGCAAAACTGGGTAAAGGGAAGTAATTTCATCAGGCAGAATATCAGGGCAATGCAATAAATTGCCAAGGGAGGTTTGGTGGTTCCTTCCTCAATGGGGACCTTGTCAGCCCAATCCTATGTCTACTCAGAAATAAATCAATGGGAATTAGCGTGCAATCCTAACATAAGCCAACACAACTCATTGGTCTTCCCATTCCCATGGTGATGTAGGCAGGCAACTGCATGTCTTTGCACTGGCCTAACCCTGCCCCAAGGAGTGGCACAGATGTGTCTTATGGCACCAGGACGTATGCTGGGGGTTAGGCTGGCCTAACTGCAGGTTAGGATCGCAGCCTTACTCCTACGTAAGGATTGCAGCCTCAAGCAAAGGCTCGATAGCAGCAGTGTAGCTGTGGGAAGAGGTAATCTGTATCCTCATGATGCAATGATCCTGTGATGATCTACCTACCCCAAAAGATAGGCAGAGTCACCCCCAAAGAGATGATTGAAAACTGCCACTTCGCCACAAAGGGGGACAATTAACACCCCAGCCACAGCCAAGCTATGCTACTGCTCAAAAGTCCTCTGCTGAAGATGATCTTCAGATGGATTTCCTGCTACAGTAAGAAAGTAGGTAGAAGAGCATTGCAGGACAAAGTTTTTTAATGGAAACTTTTCTTTGGGGCCTTAAGGATGCAGGTTGCATAACCCTTTCCGTGTCCTAATCCATATTGTCAGTCTGTGCTACCCCTTTTTGAGCGCCATTCCTGCCCTTTTAAAAATTATAACTTATAAACAACCCAGGACATTTTTTTCCC
Source organism: Cryptoblepharus egeriae (assembly GCA_030015325.1). Taxonomy (NCBI): domain Eukaryota; kingdom Metazoa; phylum Chordata; class Lepidosauria; order Squamata; family Scincidae; genus Cryptoblepharus; species Cryptoblepharus egeriae. The sequence goes on from JAREYC010000012.1 coordinate 24,365,354, forward strand.
CTAAAATGGTTTTAGAGGGAGATTTGCAAAGGTCAGGAGCAAAATAATGTCTCTTTACATTTTCCCCAATCTGGAAGTATTTAAATTAAAAAAAGATATTTAGGGCAATATGGAATTAAATGCAAAAAAGAAAAATATTGTAACACACAGTGACTGTGGAATCTTTGAAAAGAGAAGGCATCTGATCTGGTATTAAGATGAATCATCACAGGGAGGAAAAATATGCACAAATTAAAAATCTTTGAAAGCAGCGGCACTTGGAATTGAAACAAAAGAAGGGGGGTAATAGAACATTTTGGCTGCAATCTTAACCTGGCTTACCTGGGTGTAAACCCCATAGACTATAATGGGATTTTATCAGTGGTGGGCTCCAGCAGATTCCCACCTATTATATAGAACCGGTTGTTAACAAAAGATAGGACATATAAAGTTTAAAAATAGCCATTTAAAAGTGTCTGCCAGATGGGCATAGAACCAGTTGTTAGTTTCCTTAAATCCCATCACTGGATTTACTTTTGAGTAGACATGCTTAGGATTGGCCTCAGAGACTCACACAAGATAGTTGTGGTCACCTAACCAGGCTAGGAGGTTTTGGAGCAGAGAGCAGGCACCATCCTTCACATGGTGTTAAAAGTTAAAAGCGTATGGTTGCAATCCTAAAGACACTTTCTTAGGAGTAAGACCCATTGAACAAAACAGGGTTTACTTTTGAGTAGACATGGCTAGGATTGGCCTCTAAGAGTGGTAAATCAGGCCAAAGGTTCATTTCATCTGGTAGTGATCAATTAGAAATTTCATGAGTTAATAGAACTGAAAGGTCATGTAGGCCAACCCCCTGTCTGTAGCAGGAGTGTCTTTAGGGGAAGAAAGGCATGGTACAAGTAAATAAATAAAATAATAATAATAGCATGAAATCTTCTTACAGCAACGGACAGCACAATCTCTTGAACCTCTGCTTGAAGATCTCAAGAAAGGAAGATCTTAAGAAAGATGCAGCCAAACTGGAGCAAGTCCAGAGGAGAGCGACAAGAATGATCAGTGGGATGGAAGGGAAGACCTACGAGGAAAGGTTGGGGGAACTTGGGATGTTCAGCCTGGAGAAGAGGAGGCTGAGAGGAGACATGATTGCCCTCTTCAGATACCTGAAGGGCTGTCATAGGGAGGAAGGGGCACATTTGTTCTTAGCTGCCTCTGAAAGCAGAACTAGAACCAATGGGTACAAACTGCAAGAGATTGCCGAGGGAGGTGGTGGACTCAAGCAGAGGCTCGACGAGCACCTGTCAGGAATGCTCTAGGAGGATTTCCTGCTACAGACAGGGGGTCAGACTAGATGACCTACTAGGTCCCTTCCAACTCTAGGATTCTATGAAGTGTCCAACATCTTCCTTTGAAATCTGTTCCACTGCACAATCAGGTCTCCAGCAAAGCCATTTGAGGCTCAGGAACATACCTGGGCCACAAAAGTCATCAGAGTGTCACCCCCAACATTCCCAGGATTGGCCAACAGGGAGGTTAACCCCCATTTTCCCCTTTATGAATGCAACTGGTCCCATTAGTATAATTACAGGCTCACATAGAACTTTAATTTATAAAGTTCCACAAATCCTTTATCTCACCATCAGCAATAATGATTTCTAATTCAAATTTTGCTTCATCAGCAAATAGCTTTGCAAGGCTGGCTTTTTGCCAGGGCTGTTCTTTGATTGCAGTTCTTGGCCAGAGCAGGAAGCTGAATAAACATGTATCTTCTGTGAATCATTAAGGCCAAAATAAGGACAACCTGATCAGATTATCAATAGATCTGATTCCCTTTCTGATATTTGACGTAAAAGTTGAGCAGCTCAACCCCCCCCCCCCCAAAGAGCCAAAGGGACAGGAATGATTTTTCCATTCTCTATGTCTTGATCAGTCTGAAGTGGGCTTATGAATCACAAGGGCAGAAATCTTGTTTTAGAGAGTTTTCTGGAGTTGGGAATGATGACCGAAATCTCTTATCGATGACCTCCACCTCCTCAGACGTTCCAATTAATGAGGCATACGTGCAGCTTTCATTTTGTGACATAATGGCTTATTGACGGATAGGTGGGTTTGATAGCTAAAGTGGTGCCTTGCGCATGCCAAGTCGCCGCGGGTCTGAAAGTTGCACATTGATCTTTGTGTATGCTTGGAAGAGGCACATCTATTTTCACCTGTCCAAACCAAGAACAGACACGGGCTGTTGTTGACAACTCTTGAACTGAGATGCATAGTGAAAAAAACTGATGAGGAGGTGGATAAAATTATGAACTGCATGGAAAGGAGGACATTTTTATCCTCTTGGTGGAAGGCAGTGGGTTTTCACAACTCAAAGCCCACCTTCACACCCTGCAGGTGTGTTAAGCACAGTATATGGGGATGTATGGATGGATCCATTAGCTAGTAGCTATTAAATTTATTTCCATTTTCTCTACCAATCGCTTAGTGAACCTTTTGTTGAAAAATGGTACATAAATATTATTGATTGATTGATATTGAGCCAGTATCTGCAATTTTACTTACCTGCAAATCAGGTCTGCCCTCACATGTGCCCACCCCACAAGAGCCCTCTTTGGAGGTCACTGGGTGCCTCTGGAAGATCCTGAGCCCAGAAGAGGCCATGCACATATCTTCTTGTGGCCACTGCTGGGCTCAGTATGACAATTATAGGACAAAAAACATTTTGGTGCAAAGTTGCCACTATGCAATCTGGTACAAGGGGCTTTCTGTTCCCTTACCCTGTGTTGTGTAGCAGCCACCCCTATAGAGATACTTGGATCTGCACCAGTGATGACTCCTGTTGAGAATGGATATATGCAAATATCACAGTTTTTGTCCTTCTAAGCTGGATGCTTTCACTTCTTTAGGGTCCTTGGGGGGGGGGGAATGTCAAAGTTAAAACTTGAATCTTCCTATTGATTGCATCATTGCACCTACCATGGGACAAGTCCCAACTGGCCTTTACTACATCTCTGGTCATTGGTGGAAGCATCCCAGGCAGCGGAGATGGGAATAAGCCTTTCTGTGTCCGTGACATTGGAGAGAACCAGACAGTCAGCCTCCGTGACACACACATGTACCCCAGCTTGGCAGCATCCAGTATCCACTTTCCGGCTGAAGTCTTGGGGCGTCTTTTTCTTGGCGCTCTCCAAGACGGAGCAGGGATTCAAAAGACGGCGGATGATTCACCAGATGACATGTCCTCAGCGACTGAACATGATCAAAACAGGAAGCCTTTGACAGGGCAGCTCATGCAAATTCCGGAACCAAATGCAAAAACCTTGCCTGAATAAATCCAGTTTGCTTGAGGCTTCTAGGAGGCAAAACAAACAATCAAACTATGTTTTGACATGTTGTGTGTCTTTTTCAGGGATAGAGGAAAAAATGGAGGCTTAGGGTACATAGAGGAAAAGCCTCAGGCACTTCCAGGGTGCCTAGAGATGGAATCAACATAGCTAACAAATGTACATTTCTTTGGAAAGGGACATACATTTTTCACTTGCTGGATGTGTAATTTGGGGGCCTTTTTGAGTAAATGGGATCTGCATTATTTTTCTCATGTAAATGTTATACACGGAAACAGATGCAGATTGGGATTTTAAAAAAAGCAGGCCTCCGTCAGTCTTGAAAGACTATGGTATCGTGCTTGGCGCTGCATACGCTGCATGCGAAGCATGAAAGCCTGGGTTAGATTGTTCTGGAGGATAGGCTGTTACCCAAGCAGCAAATCCCCCTCTCCACGCCACTGAATTAGTCCAATGGAAAGGCAGAGCCAATATGATTGGATCCAGCTGGCGTCATAGAGCTGGGCTAAGGACAGGAGCTCACCTTGTCTTGTGGGACTGACCCGGGTCTCGAACCCTGGCCTGCTGACTAACAGGCACAGTGTCTTAGCCACTTGCACCACCCACAGCCCTTGGGATTATTGAAGAGGGAAAGGGGTTTTAACCTGTTGGCTGCTCCCCCAGAACTAGCATTTTCCCCATTACAAAAACTCTCCTTGGTACGCGGCCAGATCCAAGAGGGGCCCATGGATGTGTGGTCCCTAAACTGTTGTGCAAGTGAGGAAAGGTGTCCTTTGGGATGGGGATCGAAGCCAGGCAACAGGGGAACACCCACTGAACAGGGCATTGGCAATGAGATTGTCCTGCCAGGAGCCCAGGTCTATCCACCTGCAAGAGGCAGTAAGTTCAGGTCTACCTAGCAGATATTTCTGGTTCCAAATCCAGATGGGAGCCCAGGTCTTTCTGCCGAGCAAATCTTGGCTACAGAGAATTAAGTTCAATTAGGAGCCCACCTGGTAGACCTGGGCTCTGGAATCAAGGTAGAACACATGCCCACCCCTTCCAGGGTGACCAGATGCCAAACCCAAAATTCCTGAACCCCAAGGCCAAAATTCCTAATCCTGGGCCAAAATTCCTACCCGCTGTAAAAAAATGGCAAAAAATGTAATTTTTTGTTTTTTGTTTTTCGGTTTTTTGATCATAACTTTTGATAGGAAGGAGATATCTCAAAACAGATTTTTGCACTGGATTCTGCTCTTCAATACAAATCCAACGACATATGCATGATGGGGTACTGTGCACTATCACAAAGTTTCAAAATGAAGCCAAAATGTAGGACAATGATGCCAAAATGTACGACACCCAGACAGGAGGCTAAAAATCTGGACAAATCCGGGTTTTTCCGGTCATCTGGTCACCCTGATTATTTTCCTCCCACAAACACTGCCTTGGCATCACATTGGAGGTCTCACCTGGGAAGATCAACCATTTTGTAAGCAAACTGGATTCGATCTACAAACTTCCTGCTACAAGCAGCTGGTTGGACTAGATGACCTTGTGGGTTCCTTTCAACTCCTCAATGCTTATTTACGGTTATTTTATATCAATGATCCTTTCATTCTAACACCCTTCAATTGCAATGGATAACTCATTTATAGCATGACAAGAGAGGGTGGAAGTACCATTGTTATAAAAGACTTATCAAGTTTCAATCCCTGGTGATCTATTATTTTTGTTTTTAATTCTAAATGGTTTTTACCTACTTTCAAATAGTGCTTCAGCAATTAGCTGGAAACACACCCTGCCCCTTGCAAGTGGCACCTGCCAATCAAGGGTGCCGGCCTTGGAAATCTCGAACGGTGAAAGGCCCTCAAATGAAGCGGCAAATGTGTCATTTGCCAATTAGCGTCTTCAGCATTTGATTCATTCCCTCACCCCGTAATGCGAGTTTCATGTCATCTGGCAATTTCATGCTTCTGAAAATGACACTAATTTGCTAGATAGAAAGTTCTGTTGATTTCCCCCAGAAAGAGGCGTAAATGGGACCCAGCGAGTCAATCGGTTACAGTGGAAATAACACACTTAGGTTGCAATCCTAATATCCAGTTAGGCCAGCCTAAGCCCCGGCCTAAATCCTGTGCTGTCCTGGGGGTATCACAAAAGTGCCATAAGACACTTATGCACCACTCCTAGGAGAGTGTTAGGCCAGTGCACACACATGCGCTTGCCTCCCTACATCACCATGGAATGGGAAGACAGAAGAGTTGTGCTGGTGTAGGTAAGGATTAGACCCTAGAAGCTCCAATTACTATATTCCGTGGAAAGGGAAAGTGTAAGAACATCAGAAGAGCCTCACTAGATCAAGCCAAGACCATCTAGTCCAGGTCCTTGTATCTCACAGTGGCCCACCTGATGCCTCCAGGAGGCACACAATATAACAAGCGACCTGCATCCTGGTGCCCTCCCTTGCACCTGACCATAGTCTACTTCTAAAATCAGGAGGCTGCACATAATTTGTAACCCGCAATGGACTTTTCTTCCAGAAATTTGTCCCATCCTTTATTCAAAGCATCCAGGTCAGTTGCCATCAGCACATCCTAAGGCAAGGAGTTCTACAGATTAATTACACAGATTAGTTCCACCGAGTAAGGGCACAATCCTATCAAATTTAGGCTGGCTTAATTCATATGGCATATGATGATGTGGGGAAGTTGGCACATCCCATTATCCTATAGCTATGCCCTTGGCCTGGTGTTGCTCAAAATAGTTACTTCCAGGTTCCCTGTGGAGAAGGAGATGATGGAGGTTGTAACCCTCCCCTTAGTACAGTGCCAAGGATAGGTGCCCCAATGGCTTCACAATACTGTATTCACTCACATCTAACGCTTGTTTTTTTTTGGCTGAATTCAGTCTCCAAAATCAGAGTGCACATTAGATTCAATGGTGCATTAGATTTGAGCAAATATGGTAGTTGTGCCACAGGCCCCACAGTCTGGACAAGGAGACTATTGGAGTGGAGCCATAGGGGGGTGGTTTGCATTGCTGCTTTTTATCAGATCTATTTCCAAAACATGGTTTTTTGCTGTAGCCTCAGTGATCTGCAAACAGCAGACCCACCGCTAGTCCCTGTGGCCATTGGATCAAGCGCATTCTTCTCTTCCAAGCTTGGGTATATATCAGGTCAATTTTACTTGGAGATAAAAACAAACCTCAGGGAGCAGCCAGGTGGAATTTACTGCAAACAGTTATAGAAGTCTTTAATTTCGAGAGCTGGGCTCTTGGTGTGTTTGGCAAAGGTGGGGGCTGCACACTTTCCAGGCTGTCATAGATATCCTTTACCAGCCAAGCATTAACAAAAAGGCTGGAGGAAAAACACTGGATCCAATCCTGTTTGCCCTATATATTTGGGAGTGGGAGTTCTTTCCTGGGCCTTCACCTGTATTTCCTGGGCCACCCACTGCCCTCACTTAAGGTCATGCACCATCCACAGATGGCACTTTGTTCCCATTGCATGCATGGAGTTGTTCAGCCGTGCAATACACTTTTTATAGTGAACAGATTTTGCTATTCGGAAAACTGGGCACTGATTTGGCCCAGTGCTTGAAATCTGCAGACCGCAGTCGCTTTTCTCTTCCAGCGTGAGTGTTGCAGAAGTGCAAATTTGCTTGTAATCCTTTGGCGAGCGTTGAACTGGCACAAGAGCCTGAAGCAGTCCTGCCAAGGCTTTGTAGAGCATGGCTCCATTTGGTGACACGATGCCGCAAGGGTCATTGCCAGCCCTGGCCTATTGTTCTCCAGTCAGTGCTGTTGACTGAGCTTGCAGATCACATATATTTGCAAGGTCCATGAGCTCTGTCTTCTTCAGAGTGTGCTTGGCACGCTTGATCCTTCTTAGCAATACTTTGCAGGCTCAGCTTCCCATCTTGACCAGGCACCTCAAGAAGGCCACCTAGGACCAGGTGCTGCTGTAATGGTTCTTCTGTGGAAGGTCATGTCCTGTGGTGGGCCCGGCCTGGCCCAACAACCGATTCCCCAGAAGTGGACGGGGCCAGGCTGGGTCAGGGGTGGGACCAGGGTCAGGGGGCGGAGGTGGGGAGAATTTAAAGGGGAAATTTTTTAAAAAAATCTAAAAATTTTAAAAAATATTTTTTTTAATCTAAGTTTTTGTTAGTGCCCCCCAGCAACCCTAACCACACTTTCCTGGGAGTAAGCCCCATTGGCTGTCATGGGACTTACTTCCGTGTAGTCAGCATAGGATTAGGCTCCCAGGCTGCAGTCCCAGCCACACGTTCCTGGGAGTAAGACCCATTGAACACAATGGAGTTTACTTTTGAGTAGACATGCTTAGGATTGTAGTCACCAGGCTAAAAAAAAGGATCTATCTTGGAAAACAGGAAGCAATCCTAAAGACAGTTTCCTGGGAGTAAGACCCATTGAGCACAATAGGGCTTACATTTGAGTAGACATGGTTAGGACTGTAGTCTCCAGGCTAAAAAAGAGGATCCCTCCTGGAATGGAGGCAGGAGTCCTAAAGACAGTTTCCTGGGAATAAGACCCACTGACTATAATGGGACCTACTTCTGAGTAGACCTGCCTAGTGGAGGCTGCAGTTCTGTCCACACTTTCCTGGGAGTAAGACCCACTGAAAAAGGGGCTGGGGAGGCTGGTGCTCCTCCAGCCGGCTGCAGCTCCAGCAGCCAGAGGAAAGACGCTTGGCACTGGGGCTTGTGAGGCACCTCGCAGGGCTGCCACGGCAAATTCAATATTGCCCGGCTGCCCCGTTTAGCTGCGCTCAGAACCGGTACCCCGGTTATCTGTTCCCCCCTTGCTACTGGATTAGTAGTGGCGGGGGAAAACTAACAACTGGCACTGGCGATCCGGAGCGAACCCGTCTCTGCCAACCACTGGTCATGTCCCTGGAGGACCTGAGGACACAAAACTACCATGAAATGAATTTGGAGGACCTGAACCGGTCTTAGGAGCTGCAGGGCCTAATAGGAAATATTTTTATAGGTCTCCAAGACCACAGCCAAGTTCTGCCAAATCTTTGAGATAGAAATAAATTTTAAAATAAATTAAATTTTAAATAAAATAAATTTTATTGTATATCTCTATAAATATAGAGATATAAATATAGCGATATATAGAGATATAAAGATATAGACATTCCCCCACTTATTGGAAAAATTAGGGACCAGAGCACTGTCCAAAAGTGAAAACAGTTGAAAAGTGGAACTCAATCTTTGATGGTTTATAAATGTTGCTAGCTTTTTTAGCTAGCAGATTGCAAATGCTTCTTTTATCTTGCAAATTCCTGCTGCTACACAAAGATTTCTGAAAATTATCATTAACTCATTCAGGAATAGGATTAAACCAAGAGCTACAATATGGGAAAGGGCAATTTTGGCCTTTTGAACAGCAGAAAGAGGTTGAAAGAGCAGAACAGGTGTTGAATGAATGAGTTCTGGGTATAATTAAAAGGTGTTGAAAGAGATGATCTTTGGAAAATAAACTGTCAGAAAGAGGGGGATACCTGTATAGAGATAAAGATGTAGATATACACCATTGCCCCACCCTGTTGATTTTATGGCTATAACTCTTGTTTGTATTGAGATATTTAACCACGTGAAATGAAATTATGCATCAAATGATATATAAAATGAAGGTACTATTCAAAAATACAAAAATTTTAAACATTTTTTAGCCTGTAGTGACATGACCCCTTCCTCATCACACAGGTTCCTCTACCCCTAATATTTTGCTTATTAAAAAATTATAATAAATAAAACCAAACACCTCTATATTTAGGTTTCCTACCCCAGAAGATGCCAAATCCCACAGTGCCATGTAATGAAGCAGTTTATTACAGGACGGGGAATAGATTATATATTTCAATTCCCTACATGCTAATACGCAATGCCCTTTCTTTGTTGGTCTCGGTCTGATAATTGCTTGCAAATGCATTTTCAAGTTGCACTGCTATAATTTGTAGTAGGCTGGAATTATGGCTCTTAATAGTGGATTCAGTAATAACTGTTTTTTTTCGCAAGAGCCCCCGTTCCTTTGACGCAACCCACACATAATACAGAAGTCCTTTAATTGGTAGGATTAACCTGAGAAGTGGCTGAGAATCCCTTTTCTTCTACAGCCCTGATGGGTTCAGTACAGTGGAAACAATTTATACAAACAGTCTCGAAAATGTGTGCTTGGCGGAGACAGATGGTGTGTTTCATAAATATTTTCTATCCCTGTGGAGTAATGTCGCCACCGCTGCCCCACTTTATGCAATTTTTCCACCCCATGTGAAGGAGGAAGGTGTTGGGAGAACTCACTGTGTCATCATTGAGGCTTCCACACACTGGGCTGTGCATCCTATGTGGTTGTGTGATCCAGTAGGATGTGAAGGCCAGTGAGTTGCAGGTACAGTGGTGCCTCACATTCAGCCCAATCCAGAGCAACTAATCTGTCCACATAAGAGCCCTTAGGTTGCCCTATCTAACACTAGGTTGGAGCAACTGCAAGATGCTCCAGCCCAGTTACTCTGAAGGAGGCTTAGGGCAGAGCAAGGCAAGATAGGGTGCCCTAAGAGAGGTGGACCTGCTCTGCCCTAACTGGGGCAGCCTAAGCAGCTCAGGAGAGGCAAGTTGAGGGCTTGTTTAGCATTGCCTAGGGCAGAGCAGTTACTCTGAATCCAAAGCCTGTTTCCAAGGCAGAAATGCCCTCTTCCAGCCCTCAGAGTTATACCACCTCAGGAGCAGGTATAGTAATGAGTAGACCCATAGGGGTCCATGATAAGGCCCGAGTAAGAATGGCAGTGCTGACCAAAAATCTGAGTTCTTGGCTGCAACCCCTTCCTCTCAACCTCAGGATATGGAACAAACTACGGCTGCCCACAAACCTCAGGATACAGCAGGCCACTCCAAGAAGCCCCTTGTATTCACTGTAGAATATACTGGCATCTCATCAGGGACTCCTTAGAAGGCAGGCACCCAGTGGCGTCACCAGACTGGTGCGGCTGGTGTGGGCTGCACTGGGGATGCGCTCCGTATGGGGTGATGTGCCGGAGGAGTTTGACTGTCCTTTGGCAACCCCCGGGCATCAGCACCCCCATTCAGGCCTGCTCCAAGGCGGAGCAGCAGCCAGAAGCTGCCACTTGTCTGAGGAGCTGGCTTGAACGGCCATCTGAGGTGCACTGCGCAGAAACACACTGAGCATGCCGAACAGCTTCAGAGGAGACTTCCTTAGAGCAGAGAAAGTCCGCGCCTCTGCACAGCCATTCGGCCTCACTCAGGAGGCGGAGCGGCAGCCGAATGGCTTCAGAAAGAGTACTGCACAGGCACCAACTCTGACGCCTGCACAGTCTCCCCCGAAGCCAAAAGGCTTCAGAAAAGTACTGCGCAGGTGTCAGAGATGGTGCCTGCGCAGTACTCTTTCTGAAGCCAGTTGGCTTCAGAAACAACTGCGCAGGCGCCAACTTTGGTGACTGTGCAGTCCAGGTGGGGGGGCACGCATCCCAGGGATGTCGCACAGACTTCCGCACCAGGTGATGTGCAGAGTCATGTCACCACTGTAGGCACCACAGCTGTTCCTTGTTCAGTGTGATCTGAGGGGTGTCCCCTCAGGAGCAAGTCTTCCCCTTGTGTCAATTACTTAGCATGCTCTGGAGCAGTTAGGGCAGCCCAGGCTTCCTGACTCTCTGGATTCAGCATAACTTTCTGCTCTGGATACAGAATAGTTAGGAGAGTGCAGTTAGGTCAGAGCAGGCTGAATGTGCTCTGGATTGCAGCCTTAAAGAGTTTAATACATTCCGAAGGCATGCTCTTTAAGTGAAACACTCTTTAAGTGAAGCGGATTTTCCCATAGGAAACAATGAAAACTCGGACGATTGGTTCCACAACCCCCAAAATATTCATATAAAAATATTAAATGTATGTTAAATGATGACAAAACACTGGAATTGAATTCAAAACATGCATTCAATGTGCATGATCCTATGAAGTCTGCTTAGGCTGCAACCCTAAAGACACTTTCCTGGGAGTAAGACCCATTTAACGCAGTAGGGCTTACTTCTGGGTAAACATGGTTAGGAGGCTGCATTCAAAGACATTTTCCTGGGAGGCTTACCTGGGCTGTCGCTAGAGGTACAAGGTGGCTGGTGGGGGCACTTGGGGGCAGTTAGGGGCAGCTGCTGCTGGCATCCCCAGGCAATTGCCCCCAAGTTGGGGGTAGTTAGAGGCAGCAGCGCTGGCCAGCAGTCTTTTTAAAGAGCTTGTGTGCGGAGCATCAGGGCTGCATATCACATGTGCCCATAGTGTGCTTGCTTGTTAAGGGAAGCAGAACTGGTTAGGTGGAGCAAGATTTCTTGGAAATTTTTACTTTTTATGTGAAATGCTTGTTATGTGAGGCGCTTGTTATGAGAAGTACCACTGTAGTGGCCAATTTATGGGGGGGAGGGTGAATCACAGAGGGGTGCAATACTTCACCCCACAGACCATTACCCCCATGTCACCTCCTTTAGGTCGCCAACTCCCCCCCCCCCCGCTTTGTCTGCCACTGCATGAGAGATCAGCCGCTGCTTGGTGTTGGTGCACACTCTATTAACAACCCCATTTTACTGCTCCGTAATGTGTAAAAAACGGCCCAGAGCAAAATGCGGAGTTGAAAGGGACGACTCGGTTGCTTGTGTACTGGTGGAGATCTCTGGCAAGGCAGCTGGGCCCTGGGAGGCCGGTTGCCGACATTCACCGAGAATATCAAGCAGCTTTTATAATGAACAATAAATCTTTATACTTACAGCTGTGCGCTTTCGGATTGATTTTGCCAAACATATATTTGAGGAAGACGGAGGCAGCCTTTTTTTGAAGGTTATTTGACAGAGGAAGAGAAGAACCGAAAGTGTGATGAGACTCATAAAAAAGTTTCAAATAATATGGTTTATCGTTGTGGATGAAAGTGTCTTATCGGCTTATAGGGAAAAATAAATGAAGGGAAGCCTGTTAAGAGGGTGTTGACCTTGGGCTGTGATTCAAATTCCCATTTAGCCACCAGTCACCAGAAGGACTCAAATGTTTCCTATCATTAAGGCAAAAGTCACAATAAACCTCACCTTAAGAGGGACCTTTTCTTCCTACAAGATATAATGAGGGATTAATGGAAATAAACAGATATGCTATTAACTCCAATGCTTGCTGGGCAAATCAAGCCACAGGGCAGTCACAATGCTCAGGTCATGGGTTCAAGTCCTGACTTCTTCATCGGTAAGTCTGCTTCATATAATATGCGGGTAAGTGGTTGAACTGTATAGTTGAGTGAATTTTGCCTCCGCTATGAACTCAAGAGGTGCCTAGGGCAAGTTACGCTGCAATCCTAAAGGCACTTTCTTGGGAAGTGGGACAAAATGGGACTTACTTTTGAGAAGACATGGTTGGGATTGTGTTCTTACCCCCAAATCCAGAGTAACTATGGGAGCACATAAGAGACTTTACGTGCACCCGTAGTTACTGCATCACCTAGTGAAAACCTATGGGAAATTCATATTGGAATCCAGAGTAAGTTGTTCTAACACCAGAGCAAGGTCTCCCCATAGTTACTCTGGATTTTACCCCAGGTGCATTACAAATCATAACAACGTACCTTGCAGGGTTGTTGTAAGGACTCCACACTCGGACCATGCTATAGATAAGCTGGTATATAATGTTGCACTGAACAATCACAATGGGAGGTGACGCCACTACTGGCTAAAAATTTTTTTTAATCTTGGAATTTTTGAACAATGCCATCAGGTTCTATATAATTTGAAGCATAATTTCCATGCAGAATCCAACAAAACAAATTGGATTTCAGTGTAAGAAATAAGGTTTGGAGGAGTCACAAAAGCATCCCTCTGGTTTCAATCCATCAGGGATCTTATTGCAAGCTTGATGTCAGGACATGGTTTGTGGTGCAACCAGACTGTGCAGCCTGGTGACATGTCAGAAAAGCCAATTCAGAGTGGCTTCTGTGGGTCCCAAACCCTTATCAAGAGAGTCCTCTATACCTGAGATGCCTTCCCCAGAAACCCCAAAAGAAGCATCCTTTTCAAGCTTAATCCAAAATAGAAAGCTTAAGTGTTTTATATGGATTTGTCAGAGACAAGAGCACCAATAAAAGAGTTTTTTTTTTTTGGGGGGGGGGGTAGAAAAGAAACTGCAGAGACAATTGATGTCAATTTTCCAAATATTTTGGCTTTGAAATGTCCGGACAAATGAAGCCGTTTAAGGAGGACATTATGAACATTAAGAAAATTAAAAGGACTTTCTATTTTGTTGTCTCGGAGAATCACATCGGCAGTTCCTTATTATAATTTATTATTTATTGTAATGATTCCTAATTGCAGAGGCATTTGCATTTTAATAGATATCCAGATGATTGAGCACTATACAATTTTTTTGTTGTTTTTGCACCAGTCCGGAACATTAGCATTGTCTTTGCGGAGTTTTGAGATTCAGCTTAAGTGTCCATGTTGTTGGTGAAGCACGTTCTTCTAGCAGATGGTGCATTATTTTGCAGGCTCCGAATGGAAACCTGTTCACCAGGGGCAAGCTGAAAAAAATATTCACTTTACTTTTCCCCCTAAAGGTTAGTTTAGGCTGTGTAGGGAAACCAATTTCCTTGGGGAAGGAGATGTCATCTATACTGCGGGTGGGGGGGGGGGGAAGCGACAGTCTGTGATCTTTACCCTGTGCAGTACTGGGGGGCTAGCATTGTCACTACTCAGAACTAAGCATTGGGACACCCCCCTCACTGCAAATGTCCTGAGTTTTCACTTTAAAAGCAGGATGGGATGGGATGGGATGGGAGTGGGACACAGATTTTTCCAACTCCCAGCCGTAACTGAGAACTCATAAGATTGTGGTGTTCAAAGGATGTTAACCAGACACACAAACAGCCAAACGCATACCTGAGATTCAGACCCAAGGAGATGAAAGCGATTGCCTGCTGAGCAACTTTGCAATTAGCCTGGGCTGAATACAGCCTTGATTGCAAGGCAGGCCTCCTCGGCAGGCTTCTCAACTGCACATCCTTCAGTATCCGGTTTCCAGCAGTCAGGAAACCTTCTGGATGAATTGCACGCACATAATCCATCTGTGCGCATGTGCACACAGACACATACTCACACCCGATCAGTTGTTTTTATGTCTAGCTATATTCATGCTAAGCCAATCTAAGTTCTGTTCATTTTTAAAATCTTTGTGCATAAAGCTTCACAAGGGACATGGACCCCAAGGTGACACTCTTGGGGACAGACAAGGGCAAAACTGTGAAAATCTTGGTATTTTCAAATACCATTATGTGATATATCATTTAATACTAAACGTACAGCAGAATGCAATAAAACTAGCTGCATCTAAATAACTGTATTCTATTAAACATTATTGTTAAATTACTTTTAAAAAGGAAAACACAACTGTTGTGTGCAACAAGAAGTAGATTTCTATAATGCAAAACTGATCAATGAAATCAATTATTCAGAGAGCCAGTGAGGTGCTGTTGTGACACTGAAGGAAACCAATAAGATATAAGGATGAGTCAGCTCTTCTTTCCATGGACCTAAAACTAGAAATTTACTAGATACTAGATACTTTAGTAGATACTAGAACTTAACAAAACACTTTACTAGATATTAGTATACTAAACACTAGATACTTTAGTAGATACCAGAACTTTACAAGACACTACTAGATACTAGTATAATAGATACTTTATACTAGAACTTTACTAGAACTTTTAGTTCTAGTATTAGCTATTATAACTAATACTAATAGTTTGGGTACAAACTGCAAGAGAGGAGATTCCGGCTGGAAATCCGGAAAAAATTCCTGACTGTGAGGGCGGTTCGGCAGTGGAAGAGATTGCCAAGGGAGGTGGTGGACTCTCCCTCACTGGGGATCTTCAAGCAGAGGCTCGATGAGCACCTGTTGGAGATGCTCTAGGGGGAATTCCTGCTGCAGGCAGGGGGTTGGACTAGATGACCTACTAAGTCCCTTCCAACTCTAGGATTCTATGATTCTATGATTCTAACTATTAGCTATTAGTACTAACTACTAGAACAGCACAACTCACCTGTCTCCCCAATCCTGTGGTGACATGGGGAGGCTGGTGCATGACTGTGCATGACCTTATGAGTGGCACAGAATTGCCTTACAACACTTTTGGGACTCCCCCATGCCAGCATGGGTTTTGTGCCAGGGTTAGGATTGCACTGTCCAGTGTGTGAATGTCATTGAGCTGGCCACTTTTTCTTTGTTGACTGATGTGTTGGGACTGATATATTTATATATCAATATAAATATATGGGGGTGAGCCCAAAACTATTACTGCTACTGCACTTAGGCTGTGCATATGTTCCTGACATTTATTCGGTATGGTCTGGTATGGGTGGAGGTCTATCATGGGAGTGATGCAAATTGCTCTTGCTCTGGGTAACGCAAACCGTAATGATGCCTCTGTCTCTCCCAGTGGTGATTCCCACCAGATCTCTGCTTGCATGATATCAGGGAGATTTAACCTCCCAATAAATTATATACTCTCTTGTTTCATCTCGGCTCTGGCAGGGATAATGCTTTGAACTTGGCCGTGTTAAGCATTTTGTGCTCTACTTAAAAGTCAGCATTTTAGCAGGAGAAACAAGTTTTGCAATGTAGTGCGTTTTAACATGAGTCAACTTTTCATCAAAGCCTCCCCCCTTCTTTTTTTTTAAAGTAAGCCATAATTTACCCGAAAATGTCAAAGGCACATTGACTTTATAAGTCATCACTAAACTGCACGCAACACATATGACTCATAATGTAATGTCAATGCCTTTCAATCGCCAATTGATTCTCCCATGCTTGGAAATGTTTTGAACAAGTCAGCCATGGAAAACTGGGCTGTTTTCCATTTGATTCCAGTACAAAGGCAGATCTACACATCACATCAGGACCATGATGTGCTCCCCCTGAAATCCACCCTCTACCTGCCTTTCCTGAACCTTATCCTGATATCATGTAGGTGATATCATACTATGTCTTTCAGCTGATGGAAAAGAACCAAACCCAGATATATGAACTTTGAGTATACTGCAGTTCAGAACAATGAGGGTGCCACTACAGATGGCCTAGATGCCTTTGAGTGGACTGGTTCATGAACATTCATCACAGGTTACAAGCCATACTTAGGAATATGTAATACCTTGGTTCCAGAAGTAGTGTACAGTATATCTTAATACCAGATGCAAGAGAGAGCAATAGGATGCTAGGGTCTTGTTGTCTTGAGCATGCTTGAAGGTAATGGGTGGGCCACTGTGAGATCCAGGAAGCTGGACTAGTTGGCTGTTCTTATATTCCTATAAGGTTTGCAATCCCAATCCCTAGTTAGGCTGGCATAAGACCCAGCACAAGTCCTGTGCTGTCCTGGGGGTGTCACAAAAGTACCATAAGGTACTTCTGCACCACTCCTGGTGTGATTAGGCCAGTGCAAAGACTGGTCACCCCACACCACCATGGGAATTGGAGACAGGTGAGTCGTGCCAGCCTAAACTGATTAGGATAGAGCCCTGTGTTATCCAGTTTTAACCCCTTCCTTAACAAAGCAGCATACATTGAGTTACCTTATTTCAACCTCCCAGCACCCTGTTGGGGGTCAGTAGGATTGAGAGACAGGAATCTTGAAGGTCACCCCAGGAGGCCCATGTGGTGTCAACACCCGACTCCCCAAGCAGAAGTTGTGACATCTGCAATCACCGGTGCTCTTCAGGTTTTCAAATTTTAAGCCACTTATCAGTTAGTATTTTTTAAAAACCCAAGTACATTTTAAAAATCCCATCAGTCTCTAGCATCAAATGGAAACCTGTCAAATCATTTTAAGAGAAGGAGGGAAGAAGGAGCCCTTTAAAAGTACATCATGCCCACTTTAAGTTCCGTTTATCTGCAAAAGTGCAAAACCTTTTGCAAGATTTTTGAAGGAACATCCTTTTCCTTGCAACTGTTCTGATCCAAGTTCAAAGCCTGCATCCGTCGTGCCTCGTCCTTGGCTCATGCAATGAGACGTTGAAAAATCGGATAAGGTTTAAGGAAAAAAGGTTGAGATGATCTATTTTTGCATAGATTGCAAAGGATCAGTTGTGTTTCTAAGGCAGCAATCTCATATACACTTTCCTGAGAATAAGTCCCATTGAACACAACGGGACTTTCTTCTGAGTAGACACACATAGTAAGCCCTGATAGTACATGACAAAAATAAAAGCTAAAAACACTTACATATATTGCTTTCAAGTGGTTAATTTAAACACTATATTACTCATTTTAAAAATTACATACTAGTGAAATGTACCCAGGTTGGGGGACTAAAATACCCCCTATGCACCATCCCCCACTGCTCAGTATCCCCCATTGCACAACACCTTCCCATGAGCATCAAACCCCCTGTGCAGCAACATCTCCTCCTGTGCAGCAACATCCCACCATGTGCAGCAACCCCCCCTGCACCTCAACCCTCCCATGTGCACCAACTCCCCATGTGCACCAACCCTCCATGCACCCCAACCCCCCTTGGGCAATACCCCCCATGTGCATCAACCTCCCCTGAAAACAGTGGGTGCCTCCATCATGGAAGGAACACTCTCCCCAAATTTCATGCTTCTAGGCCCAGCAGTTTTAGCTGGGCATTGATGAGTCAGTGAGTCAATGAGTGTCAGTGAGTCAGTCAGTCAGTGACTTCTCAATTTTATATATATATATAGAGAGAGAGAGAGAGAGAGAGAGAGAGAGAATTTATTAATGCTACCTGCTCACAAGGAAAAGGAAGATACTGAAATTTTTTTTCAGGACACAAGGCTAAAGAGGAGGACATGTCCAAGAAAAAGAGGATACACACTCACACACACACACACAGAGTCAGTGGTTTGAAAATGAGCCCACCTTATGGAGATGAGTGTTAATATGCTGCCATCTGGTGGAAAGGTTGATAAGGACGGTGCCATCAATCATAATGGCAACATCAAGTGTGTGCATGATGAAACCCCCCATTGATACACTATAGAATAGATAGAACTTGGTATAGGACCTCATTCTTCTCAGATGATCTATTCAGACACTGTGCTTTAAGGCATCAAGCTTTAAGAGGTCAAGTGATAGGGAAGTAAAGGGGGCATTACCAGGCTAAACTCCAACCTGCATCTATAGATCCACCAGGCTAGTCCCCTCTCTAAGCCATCAGGTTGTGATAACATCAAGCAGAAGATGATGGGATTGCTCCGAGGCCCCCTGAGGACCATATTTCACTGACGTTGGAAACAACCCACAAAAATAACCAAAAGTTCACTTGAAAAGCTGCAGCAAAGGTTATTATGCCACATGTCTGTTTGTGGTTGCAACACAATTGCAACACAATTGTAGAAATTGTAGAAAGGGACTCACTCCCCAGCAATGTCTGTTATAGTGGCTTCTGCTGGTGTTCTTTTACCTTTTAAATTATGAGCCCTTTTGGGACAAGGACCCATTAGCCATTTTTTAAATTTTCTTTGTAAACTGCTTTCTGAACTTTTTAGTTGGAAAGCAGTGTATAAATATTGTAGATAGATAGATAGATAGATAGATAGATAGATAGATAGATAGATAGATAGATAGATAGATAGATAGATAGATAGATAGATAGATAGATAGATAGATGCAATCTAGACCAGTCCCCCATTTCAAGTGGACTATCAGTTAACTACAGGGTGACCAGATGCCAAACCCAAAATTCCTGAACCCCAAGGCCAAAATTCCTACCCACTTAAAAAACTTGCCAAAAATGTATTTTTGGTTTTTATACTTTTGGTTTTTTGGCCATAACATTTAATAGGAAGGAGATATTTGTATTGAATTCTGCTCTTTATTACGAATCCAACGACATATGACATGATGGTGTACTGCACACCATTGCGAAGTTCAAAAATGAAGCCAAAATGTAGGACACCCGAAGAGGAGGCTAAAGATCCGGACAAATCCAGGTTTTTCCAGTCAAATGGTCACCCTGGTGCCCAGCCCAATCCTAGAGCACTGGCACTAAACAGCAGTCACTTATCCTATGCAGAATGTGGGTAGGATGGAGGTCTCCTCGGAGTATGGAAATATTAGTCTTTGTCCCCCAAGTAACGCTCCAACCGGTTCAATGCTATTTAGCTGGGGCAGACTCAAGAAGGGCTTTCCAGGGCTTTTGAGCCTAGGGGATAGGATTCAGCGAAGAAGACCTCTGCCAGTCCTACCATCTTCCGTCCCCAATGCTGGATTTACATATAAGCTAAACAAGTATAAGCTAAACTCTCTTGCCCCCCCCCCCAAAAAATCTGGATGTACATTTCCAAAATATAAGGTAAAAAACAAATAAAATAAAACCTACATACAGCAACATTGTTTTGTGTTGTGTAGGTCCATAAATTACCATATAGCATATATTCAACACAAAAAACGGTGATGATTTCTTGTTGACAAAGGACAGCTGGACATATAAAGGGCCCCATGACCTTCAATAACTTAGGGCCTCATCAAACCTAAATCTGGCCCTGTCCGTCCCTGTCCATTCCACCCTGACCCTGTCCAGCCAGCTTCAACCATTGACCATGTCAAAAATACCCTTGCATTTCTCTCCAACGCTCTCTCCATTTGTTGGTGTCTTTCTCAGCAGAAATACCAGGAATGCTTGGCAACCCGGGGGGGGGGGGGGAATGGACAGACGACCTCTTTAAACCTCTTTAAAATGGGTTTTTAAAAGTGTTTCTTCTTACTATTTTTTTCCTTTCAATTTCCACCTTCCCAAAAGCTTTGTAGAACCTTGTTAGCCTCATTAAAAATCAAAAGAACCTCCATGTAATGTCTGTACTCCTTGTTTCCAGTTCAGACAGACTTAACAAAAACCCAAGATCTATATTTTAAAGAGTTTTGAACAGGCCCGATGCCCATCAAACAGCCTTTTTAGTATGTTTTAATTTATCTGTGGTTTGTAAAGCAAGCAGTTCGCTTAGGGAGTAAAAATTGGGATAACACCCAGTGCAGCAATGGCTTGAGAAAGGAATGTGACAAATGTGTAGCAGGGAAGAGAGTTAATGGTCAGGATTCTTGATGGGGCTAGATGGAACCTCCATGTTCAGGAACGGTCTACCACTGAATACCTATAAACAGTTGCTGCCTCCCTTTGACTTGCCTGTAACCGTACAATCCGAAGTAACTATGGGAAGATATAAGAGGCACTTACTCTGGATTGCTCTATGCATTTCCCATAGGTTTCCCATAGGTGGCACTATAACTATGGGCGCAATCCAGAGTAACTACTGGGAGTCCTTGCCCTGTTGTAAGGACAATTTGCTCTGGATTGCAATATGAAATTCCCATAGGTTTTCACTAGGTAGTGCATTAACTACGGGTACACGTGATGTCTCTTATGTGTTCCTGTAGTTACTCTGGATTGTAGGGTATGTTGGTGTAGAAGGTCCCATAGTCACTCTGGATTGTAGCCTATGTTTCCTATAGGATTCCGGCAGTGGTGGGCTCGGCCTGGCCCTACAACCAAGTGGGCAGGCCAGGCCAGGGTCAGGGGGCGGGTTCGGGTTCAGGGGGAGGGGCCGGGGAGGACCAGGGGCAGGGCAAGGGGCGGGCCCCAACCCCGGCGCACTGCATGTGTACCAACCTTGGCGCACATGCACTGCGGCCGGCCGAACTGGTACGCCCAGTTCTCTGCTCCCCCTGTGGCTACCAGATTGGTAGCGGGGGGGGGGGGGAGGGAGGGGGACGACACACAGAATGAACAACTGGTTCGGGCGATCTGGCCCAAACTGGTCAGTGCCCACCACTGGATTTCAGTTTGCCACTACACATACGTTGGTGTAAAAGATCCTGTAGTCACTCTGGATTGTAGCCCATGTTTCCTATAGGACTCAAGTTTGCCACTACACATAGCAGAATGCTGGATTTGACACAACCCTATAGCCTGGTTTGCTTTCTGCTTGATTTTCCCCAGACTCGACCATCCCCAAATCTAGATCTGTTCTAAATTTGGTGTGCTTGCCTACTCTTCCCAAGCCAACCTTTAGACCCTTTGATCCCATTGCCTTTCTCACATTCCTGTATACCCAGGCAATATTTTCTCTAAAGTCTGTGGCATCTCTGAGTTGCTCAGGCATCATGTTAATTAAAGAATAAAATCTTGGGTCCAGGGAAAAATAGCATCCACTAAGCTAAATAATCTTGGGGAACACATTAAATCCTCTCTCTCTCTCTCTCTCTCTCTTTCTCTCTCTCGCACTCACTCACTCACTCTCGCTCTTGCTCTCGCTCTCCTTTTCTGCTTATCCCAAAGCATCTCCCAAATTCATTCCTAGCAAATCCTGTAATGCACTATAATTGCTATGATCACTGAACCGTGCAAGGAGCTGTGCCCGTCAACATCGTAGATGCCAGACTACAGAATTACTCCACTGAGTAGCAAGGGCGATGAGAAGAAAATTGTGTTTTCTTCTTGCCTTAACAAAGTCATTATTCCGGGTCAAATCTTGCTACATTTATGTGCAAAAATGCAAACTTTGAATGATTAAACAATCTTAAGGTTTGATGCCATAGTTCCGATCCAGAGAAAATAGGGCTACAATCCTAAAGACACCTGGGAATAAGACCACTGAATGCACTGGGGCTTACTTCTGAGTAGACGTGGTCAGGATTGTACTCTCAGGGGCTATCCTAACCATGTCTACTCAGAAGTAAGTCCCATTGTGTTCAATGGGTGTTGCTCCCAGGAAAGTGTCTTTAGGATTGCAGCCTAAAGCACACTTTGACTGCAATCCTAACCAAACTTCCCTGGGAGTAAATATTATTGAACACAATGGGACATACTTCTAAACAGACATGCTTAGGATTGCACTGTTTAATTCCTATTGGAAAAATTAGTCATAATCAAAGATCGTGTTGATTTTGATGGGACTTCAAACTCTACTAATCTTGTATAACTTGTCTTTCTATCCCAAGCTTTAAGAGATATCATAATGAATATTAAAATAGTGGCTTCATCAGGGTTTTATCACCCAATGTGGGAGGCCAGCACATCACCCCACTATGGCCCTCCTTCTATGTAAGGCTGTGGGTGGTGCAAGCAGTTAAGACCCTGTGCCTGTCAACCAGGGTTCGAGACCCAGGTCGGCCCCATAAGACAGGGTGAGCTCCTGTCCTTAGCCTAGCTCTGCGATGCAGCTGGATCCAATCGGCTGTGCCTTTCCATTAGCTAATTCAGTGGCATGGAGAGGGGGGATTTGCTGCTTGGGTAACAGCCTATCCTCCATAACAATCCAATCCAGGCTTTCATGCTTTGTATGCAGTGCAGAGCACGATACCATAGTCTTTCAAGACTGACGGAGGCCTGCTTTTCTATGTAAGGGAATGCCCTATGTGGTGATGCACCATGTCCCCGCCCTACTTGTTTTTTGTCTATAACTTAATAGAATAACCATATTTCAATGTACAGTGGTACCTCGCATAACAAGCACCTCACATAGAGTGTCACATAACAAGTATAAATTTCCAAGAAATCTTGCTTCACATAATAAGTTCCACTTCACTTAACAAGCAAGCGCGCTTTGGGCACGCGTGCTATGCACCCCGGATGCTCAGCGCAGACGCTCTTTAAAAGGGCTGCCAGCCAGTGCTGCTGCCTCTACATGCCCCCAAATGCCCCCACCGGCCACCTTGAACCTCCAGCAGCAGCCCAAGTAAGCTTCCCAGGAAGGTGTCTTTGATTGCAGCCTCTTAACCATGTCTACCCAGAAGTAAGCCCCATTGTGTTAAATGGGGCTTACTCCCAGGAAAGTGTCTTTAGAATTGCAGCCAAAGTAGACTTTAGGATCATGCACACTGAATGCATGTTTTGAATTCAATTCCAGTGTTTGGTCATCATTTTTACATACAGTTGATATTTTACACACTACACACTTGATCTTTGACACTTCACAGTTGATATTTTTACATGAATATATTGGGGGTTGTGGAACCAATCGTCTGAGTTTCTACTATTTCCTATGGGAAAATCCACTTCGCTTAAAGAGCATTTCACTGAAAGAGCATGCCTCCGGAACGAATTAAGCTCTTTATGTGAGGCACCACTGTAGTATGTTTCATTGTATTGTGCATAAAATTACATTAAAATATATATAACATGATGGCATTGTTCAAAAAGACCAAGATTTTAAATTTGTTTGGCCGATAGTGGTGTGACCCCCCTGTGTGTGTCGCCCAGTTCAACCAGCTCCCCCACACTTCCCTAGCAATGCCATTGCCTCTCAGCCCCAGAAGAAGAAGGCAGTTTTGTACAATCATCCAGAGCGCAAAACCCTTCAATGTGGAGCACTTTGTGGCTCTGAAAAAGACCACTTTGGGAGTGGAAAAGAGCCATGTTAGCAGCCAATTAAATGCTGCTCGGCTGATGGATCGTCTCCCTTTAAATCAGCTAATCACTTCATTACCTTTAAATGAATCTGCTCTGCCTTTGCTTTCTTCTCCTCCATGTGGAGCACATGGAGGCGTCAGGGCACTGGCAAGTGGGGCTGGCAGAATGATGGCCATTTGATGGTCCTGAGAGGTCCAAGGAATCAACACAGGTCCGTTTCCATCAGACTGGTTGTCAAAAATTATTAGGGTGGTTGCTGGAAATGCAGCAGGCAGGAGTTGCTGCTTCTTGGCCAGGGGAGGGCAGAGGGCCATGCATCGGCCATTTATACACGGCCTGGTCAATCCAGGCGCTTTCTACTACCTGTCAATCACAGAGGCTGAATGTCTGCATTGTTTAGCTCCTGGACTGCACCCTGATGTATGCGTCGGTTTGCCATGTGCCTGGAAAAACTAGGACATTTCCAGTTTGGGGGTCCTGTCCTATATGGCTAGATCCCAATCCCGGGTTTGGAAATACAGCGGTGCCTCACATAAAGAGCTTAATTCATTCACTCTTTAAGTGAAATGGTCTTTAGGTGAAGTGGATTTTCCCATAGGAAATAATGGAAACTCAGACAATTGGGTCCACAACCCAAAAAATATTCATATAAAAATATTAACTGGATATAAAAATGATGACAAATACTGGAACTGAATTCAAAACATGCATTTAATGTGCATGATCCTATGAAGTCTACTTAAGCTGCAATCCTAAAAGTGAGCCCCATTTAGCACACATGCCCACAGTGCGCTTGCTTGTTAAGTGAAGCGGAACTTCTTATGTGAAGCAAGATTTCTTGGAAATTTATACTTGTTATGTGAAACGCTTGTTATGTGAGGCGCTTGTTATGAGAGGTACCACTGTAACTGGCGAGAGGAGAGGAGGTGCGGGTGCTTACTTCACTACAATGGAGCTTACTTCTGAGTAGACATGCACAGGTTTGTGCCCTGCCCCTGATGGTTTGACCGATTTTGTCCCAGTTTGCAGCAGTTTTGTACCATCCCGGTTTTGTGGAAGAGAATTATGGCAACCCTATATATGGGTCCAGCACAGTGTGGACAACTCAGGAAGCTCCTATCCTCAAAGTGTGAAATTTGTGTTCCACGTGTGCCCCAGCACAACCTCTCACAAAATACTGCCAAGATGATGAAGTAGTTTGAAGTAATTAGAACAGGCTCAGATCCTAGCCCAGCTATGAAACTTCCTGGATCACCTTAGGTTATTGACTCTCTTTCTCTGACTTACCTACCTCACAGGATCATTGTGAGGAATTAGGACTTGTGGATTAAGAACTATGCAAAAAATAATTTTAACTTTAATTAATCTGATGCAAGAAAATTAATTTATGCAAAAACTATGCATAGATTATATTAAAAAATGCCAAAATTAATCTGAAAAGCTCCGTGGAGATACAGTGGTTAAAATATTTTCCCCAAAATACAAATGTCCTTGTCTGCAATGATTTTTCTTTATTTTATTTACATTTACAAATCTTTATTAAGCATATATTTTATTTTATACACACATAATGTGCTGGAACACATTATGTGTGCTGTCTGCCTCTGAGTGCCTGTTTTTTTTTTTAATTCAGTGTTTTATTGTTGTGTATTATTTATTATTTGTTTATTGTTTTATATTTAAAGTTTGAAATTGTAAGCCGCCTAGGGCATCTGCTCTGGCAGAAGCAAGGCGGGGGTGTAAGTAAGTAAGTTAGGGCACAATCCAGAGTTAGGGCAGGGAGGTGTGCCCCAGCTGGGCTGCCCCAACTATTTTGAATCCAGAGCAAAACGTTATGCTGCATCCAGAGAGTTAGGAAGCCTGGACTGCCCTAGCTGTACCAGAGCATGCTCAGTGGGCACCAAGTAAGTGACAGCTGGGGAGGGCTTGCTCCAGAGGAGACCCTTCTCATATCACACTGAACAAAGAAAAGTTGTGGTGCCTGCCTTATAAGGAAGCACAGAAGTTCCTGTCAAGCAGTAACAACTGCAGCATGAGCATGCAATACAGCAGTACCTCTAGTGCAGTTTCTCAAAGTGGGGGTCGGGACCTCTTTTGGGGTCACCTAGAGCTTTTTCTGGGGGTCACCTAAAGACCCCTGGTACAGGGGACCAGGTCAGGCTAGCCAGACCTCCAGCTGTAGCTGCGCGTGCACTGGGGCTGACTGACAGCCTCAGGGCCCAATCCTATGCATGCCTACTCTGAAATAAATCCCATTATAGTCAGGGGAGCCTTTACTCCCATGCAAATGTGGATAGGATTGCAGCCTCAGGGCCCAATCCTATGCATGCCTTCTCTGAAATAAATCCCATTGTGTTCAGTGTGTGCAGAGAACACACATTTCATTTGTAACAATGAAAATACATCCTGCATATCAGATATTTAAATTACGATTCATAACTGTAGCAAAATTACAGTTATAAAGTAGCAACAAAAATAATTTTATGGTTGGGGGTCCCCACAACATGAGGAACTTATAAAGGGGTCATGGCGTTAGGAAGATTGAGAACCACTGCTCTAGTGGAATGAATGCTTGGAGTGGCCTGCTGTATCCAGAGGTTAGTGGGCTGCCATAGTTGTGCCATATCCTCAAGTTGAGAGGCAGGGGTTGCAGCTAGGCTGGCCAAGAACTCAGATTTTTGGACAACACTGCCATTCTTACTCTGCCTTATAATGGACCTCTATGGGTCCACTCATTATTATATATCATTATTATAATATATATAATATTATTATATAATATACTATTATATATTATCGCTTCTCCTGAGGTGGAATAACTCTGAGTAGCTGGAAGAGGGCATTTTTGATCTGGAAACAGGGTCTTGATACAGAGAACTGCTCTTCCCCATGCAAAGCTAAACATGCCCTCAACATGCCTCTCCTGAACTGTCTAGGCTGTCCCAGTTAGGGCAGCCCAGGTCCATCTATCTTGGGGTAGCTTACGTTGCCTTAGGCTGCCCCAAAGACTTTTCCAGAGTAACTAGAGTGGCCCATCTTGCAGGTGGGTCAGCCCAGTGATAGATAGGTTAACCCATGTGCACGTCTGGATTGTACCCTAAGTGAGTGAGTGAGTGAGTGAGTGAGTGAATGGAAGAAAGAAAGAAAGAAAGAAAGAAAGAAAGAAAGAAAGAAAGAAAGATGTTGAATTTATTAGCTTCAACTGATCCTAGACTCATAGAATCCTAGAGTTGGAAGGGACCTAGTAGGTCATCTAGTCCAACCCCCTGCCTACAGCAGGAAATCCCCCTAGAGCATCCCCGACAGGTGCTCGTTGAGCCTCTGCTTGAAGATCCCCCGTGAGGGAGAGTCCACCACCTCCCTCAGCAATCTCTTCTACCATCAGACAATCATCAGACAATCCTTCATCAGCAATCCGACCATCAGACAATCCTTCTACAATTAGCCATGTTTATTTCGCAAGTCGTCGTGTCCAATCTCAAGCGTAGCTTTACCAATTGAAGTTTCCTGGGTTCTAAGGTTTATTGTATTATAGTTTGCTTGTATGTTCTGGACATTGTATGCATGTAGCTGGGTTTATATGCCAATAAAGGTTTTTGATTGATTGATTGATTGATTGATTGATTGATTGATTGATTGATTGAGTAGTGAGTCGGGCCAGATGACCTATGAAGTACCACTTGTGCTAATATTCTGTAAGTCTCAGGCTGCAATCCTAACCACACTTTCCTGGGAGTAAGTACTATAGAACTCAATGGGACTTACTTCTGATTAGACACACTAAGGATTGCACTGTAAGACTAGAATTCACACCAATACAATCCCTGTTGTTATTGCTGAAAAGGGAACAATTCTTGAACATGTTTGCATCAATGGCATAGAGCAATGGTACATTTCAGCCCAGGACCCACATTACAACTTAAAAATCTGTCTGGGACCCCCTGTCAAACTTATCATAATGTGACATCACTGTACTGATGTCTACTTGGAAGTAAGTCCATGTCTACTTGGAAGTAAGTCCCATTGTGTTCAATGAGACTTACAACAAAATCCAATGTCAGATTCCCGATTCTCTCTCACAATCCCCCTGACCTGAACTTGTGACCTCCCAAGGGTGTCCTGACCCCTACTTTGGGTACACTGACATAGAGATTATGTCGAGCAACCTCTGGCATGTTACAACCCTTTGCCACAGCAGCGCATGGTTGCGCATAGAAGTCCATGTGGCAATAACAAGCACACTGGCCACCGACTGCACACAACACTGTTTGTTCACATCTGCACCATATGCCTGGGAGAGACCAGAGAGAGAGAGAGAGAGAGAGAGAGAGAGAGAGAGAGAGAGAGAGAGAGAGAAGGAGTCTGTAATGGAAGGAACTGTCAGACCAGATTAGCACCAGGACCCTCCGTGTGATGGAATCCCATCTGACATTGCCATGGGCAACCTGCCTCCATTTGTAGTCAGGCTGCAGCATTCGGAGTACTCCTGATAATTTCAAAAGAAAGTTAAAATGATTGAGCAGCGTACTTGGGAAGGCAGAGAGAGAGAGAGAGAGAGAGAGAGAGAGAGAGAGAGAGAGAGAGAGAGAGAGAGAGAGAGAGACCAGGGTGTGGGAAGCAGCAGAAAGCACAGTTTTAATAATGCAAGCATTTAGACACTTTGACATCCAAGGAGATTTGCTTGTTTAAAGAACGAGAAAGAGAGAGAGAGAGAGATAATGGATGGACAGATTGATGGACGGATGGTTGGATAGAGAGGAATGGATGGATGGATGGATGGAGAGAGAGAGAGAGAGGGAGGGAGGGAGGGAGGGAGGAATGGATGGATGGAAGGAAGGAAGAAAGGATAGAGGGGGAAAGAAGAATTTGGCCCATTCAGCCATGTTGAAAAGGTACCCTTTGGAAGGAGAGGATGGGTCACCTTCCTGTATATTATGAGCTTTGTGGGGTGGGAATTCCTCAACACAGAGGTTTTCAAACTTTTTAGCACTGGGACCCACTTATTAGAATGACTGCTTGTCTGGAAAAAAGTGATATTGTAAACCTGGGAGTGATGACATGGCCAGAAGTTATATCATCAAGCAGGAAAATCTTGAGCACTCCCGTATGAAAAGATTCAAATTAATTAAAAGCTTACAATAAGTATGTCTTTCATTTAAAAAAAATGACTCCTTCTTCACCGCCCCCCTAAGTTACTGCTCTGTTAAAAAAATCCCCCAAACGTCCCAATGGCTATGCAAATATAAATTTACAAACTAACCCCCAAATCCAGAGTAACTACAGGAGCAAGAGACTTTACGTTCACCCATAGTTACTGCACCACCTATGGGAAATTCATACTGGAATCCGGAGTAAGTTGTTCTTAAACAAGAGCAAAGACTCCCCGTAGTTACTCTGGATTTTGCCCTAACTCATCTGTCTGTCTGTCTGTCTGTCTGTCTGTCTGTCTGTCTGTCTGTCTGTACGTCTGTCCGTCTGGTATAGGGGTTGACATATTTCCTGAAAAACAGGATTTGAGGGGGGGAAATGTGTTCAGTGATGGGCTGGCCCCATCCCAAGATCTGGTATGCCGGAAGTGGGAGGGGCCAGTCGGGGTCAGGGGGTGTGGGCAGGGCAAGGGGCGGGACTGGGGAGGGGCGAGGGGCAGGGCGACGTTGGCGCCTGCGCAGTGCCTGCTTAGAAGCCGGCCTGCCAGGCGCTCACGCAGAGCCTGCCTGGAAGCTGGCCAGGCAGGCGGGCTTCCAAGCAGGCTCTGCGCGAGCGCCGACGTCGGCGCTCGCACAGAGCCTGCCTAGATGTGGGCAAGCCGCCTCTAGGCAGGGTCTGCGTGAGCACCGATGTCGGCGCTTGTGCAGAGCCTGCCTAGAAGCGGCCTGCCCGCTTCTAGGCAGGCGGCGGTGGGCAGAAAACATGGCGGACCGTACCGGTCCACCATGTTTTTCATTTCTCTGTCGCTGGCGGTACGCTAGCGGCAGGGAAACGGGAAGAACTGGTATGGGCCCGTAGGCCCGTTCCGGTAAGTGCCCACCACTGATTGTGTTCCCATACTGGCAAATGGGACAGAGGGTTCTGTCCTGGTTTTGTGGGAGAGAATTATGGCAACCCTATGCAGGTAGCATCCTGGGTATTCCTGGGTCAAGCATTCTCTCTCCCTCAGCCATGACTACCTCACAGGATTGTTGGGAAGACCAAAGGAAGGAAGAAACCATGTCCACCTCCTTGCGCACTTGGAGGAAGGCCATATAGAAATGGGAAAAAAATAAATATGTACATGAAGATACTGGGTCACCAGCATGTGTCGTCTCTCTGTTGGTTGCAGCGCTATCGGTATTGGTGCACATTTTATAAAAGCAGTTAATTAAATGAAGAAAGAAAGGCTTCCACAGAGAATCCGTTTCACTTATGCAAAGGATGCTTCTCGAAGAGAAATTAAAACCTTACTGGGACAAAAGTAAGCAGTGCTGTATGACTGAAACCTCCTGCCTCCCTCATTCCTAACATCTCCCAGCTGCCGTCTCTACAGTTGCTTGTAAGCGCTCAAAGACACACATACAAGCCTTGTCATCTCTGCGGTCCTGATGGTGCATTTCTTCTACCCTTAGAAACATGGAAGCAGGAAAGTTCAGCCCACCTCCCCCCCCCCCACCTTCTCCTTTCTTTGAGCCAAAACTTCCTCCAAACAAGTTGATGGAATCAAAAGTGAGTGGCAGAAGAGGACGTACATTAAGGGCGGGCATGGCGGTGATTTGAAGCGCCTTTTGTAATGGTTCCAAGGCCCAGGTAACATGGGATTAGACTTTAAAATGCTTTCATTTATTCATCACCTGTCAAAACTCATACCTTTCCAAACCCCTCTCCACAATTGTTGTTTTGAAACAAGCCTTTAAACGTGTCTTGCTCAAAGGTACAACCCTTGTTCTAGTTCACGTGTTTTGCCACGACACACCACAGCCATCACGGCCACAGGCCACAATCACACTCTCACATTCACAACATGTATGACCCATAGTCGGCACAGGAAACCAGCCACCTGGGCTTCACACCACAGCAAGGAGAACAGAAAGACCTTAAACTCTACATTCCGTTCCTATTAACTGATAATATTTTGGGGGCACAAAGATGGGCAAACTCCTTTCAACCAGGGTGACCATATGACCAGAAATTTCCAGATTTGTCCTCTTTTTTAGTCTTCTGTCCAGGTGTCCTCCAAAAGGGCTTCATTGTCCTCCATTTTGGCTTCATTTTGGAACTTTGCAATGGTGTGCAGTGCCCCATCATGTCATATGTCATTGGATTCGTACTGAAGAACAGAATACAAAGCAAAAATTGGTTTTGAAATATCTCCTTCCTATAAAAATGTAATGTACAAAAAAACTAAAAATAAAAAATACGCATTGAGCTCTGTGGGAAAGTGAAAGTGCCCAATATTGCTGCTTTACTCATGAGTAGGCAAATGTGCCATTGTCTGCTGGAAAATCCAGGCTGAGAGGAATCCAAGACCTTGTCCTCCTTTTGAGCTTTGGGCATCTGGTCACCCTGCTTTCAACACATCCAGGTAGTTCAAACAGGGTGACCATATGCTGTATTCTTTTTTTCCAGGACATGTCCTCTTTTTTAGCCTTGAAAAAAAATCTTCAACTTCATTCTTTCCCTTGTGAGCAGGCAGCATTAATAAATTAGATGTAAATTATCAAAATTTAATAATATTATAGTGTTTAAATTAACCAAATGCAAGCAACGTATGATTTTTATATGACTATTTGGGGGGTTGTGGAACCAATCGTCTGAGTTTCCATTATTTCCTATGGGAAAATCTGCTTCACATATAGGGCGTTTCATATAACGGCATGCTTCCGGAACAACTTAAACTTACATGAGGCACCACTGTATTTCTTTGGCGGCAGCAGTAATTCGAGAGGGGAGAAGATATTGCCATTGCAGTAAATTTAGAACATATTATTTCTCCCTCCCCAACGATGGCATTTTCCCAGGGCTGGATTTAGGTTTGATGAGGCCCTCAGCTATTGAAGGTAATGGGGCCCTTTATATGTCCAGCTGTCCTTTGTCAGCAACAAATTGTCGCTGTTTTTTAGGAAGCAGCCCATTACTTACATCATAGGAATCTACACAACACAAAACACTGTTGCTGTATGTAGGTTTTATTTCTTTTTTATCTTATATTTTGGAAATGTACATCCAGGTTTTTTTCCATTAATTTTTTTGGGGCCCCAAGAGAGTGGGATCCTAAGGTATAGCTTGTTTAGCTTATATGTAAATCAGGTACTGCACTTTCCTGTATCTTCTGAAAAATTATGGCGCCTGGAACGAAGGTCAAGTGCCGTCCATGAAAGAGAGGCAGAGGGAGCCGTATCAGAACTCATGGCCTCAACCAGATCCAACAACAATGATTTATGATGGTAGGAACTTTGTTGACAATTATGGCAGGGCAAGAGGGAGAGAAGTCCATAAAGGGGGTACGTAGAAAGGCACTCTGGACCAGGGTGCCCATAAGTCCACTTTTTCCAGGACATGTCCTCTTTTTAAGCCTTATATCCTAGAAAAAATTTTCCAATGCCCTCCTTCTCCCTGTAAGCCAAAAGCACGTAGCTTTCAGCTGGAAACTTTTCCCCCAATGTCCTCCTTCTCCCTGTAAGCCAGCAGCACATAGCCTTCATGTAATTAATAAATTATAGATAATAAATTATATGTAATATTTTTAAATTTAATAATAAATTAGTGTTTAAATTATAATGATATTTAATAATAAATAGTGTTTAAATTAACCACATGAAAGCAATATGCATGTGTATTTTTAAATTTTACTTTGTCCTGTCCTGCATTTTTCTTGGTAGTCCTCCATTTGTGGTTTTTTTTCCCACTTGTGTGGTTACGGGCAAAATCCAGAGTAACTACAGGGAGTCCATGCTCCCGGAGTAAGAACAACTTACTCTGGATTCCAATATGAATTTCCCGTAGGTTTTCACTAGGTGGTGCAGTAACTATGGGTGCACGTAAGGTCTCTTATGTGCCCTGGTAGTTACTCTGGATTTGGGGGTATGACATCAGGTCAGTCTGCCCATGGCTGAAGAAATGAGATCATTGATGCAAGTATTTAGAAAGCTAATTTTCTTTACTAATTATCATTAATTTTCTTTATGGATTAACTAATAACATTAATTACTAATTGATTTTCTTTACTGATGAACTATTTAATTAACTACTTTATTTACTAATTAGGTATGGGCTGCACCAGGTGGAAACAGGCTGCACCAGGCTGCACCGGAGGAACAGAAGTGGCAAAAGGGGAGGTGGAGTAGCATTATGTGTCAAGAACATATATACCTGCTCTGAAATCCAGGAAACAGGTCCAGATATCCCTATGGAGTGCGTTTGGGTAAAGGTTAGGGGGAAAAACAAGAAACAAAACATTGTGGTGGGCGTCTATTATAGACTGCCATGCCAAGGAGAAGATGTAGACGATGTCTTCTTGGAGCAACTGGCAGGCGTTGCAAGGAAATATAAGGTAGTAGTAATGGGGGACTTTAACTATCCAGACATTTGCTGGGAGACAAACTCAGCCAAACATGGAAGCTCCAGTAGATTCCTGATGGGCCTGGAAGATAACTTCATGGTCCAGAAGGTGGAGGAAGCAACAAGGGGAGGGGCCATCCTTGACCTGATCTTAACTAATTGTGATGAACTGATAGACCAGGTCAACGTGGTGGGAACTTTAGGGGAAAGCGATCATGAGCTGCTGGAATTTAGAATAATGTGGGAAATAAAAAGAGTGCAGAGTGAAACTTATATGTTCGATTTCAGGAAAGCTGATTTCAACAGGCTTAGAGGAGTCATAGGTGGGATCCCATGGGTTGATGATCTAATGGGGAAAGGGGCCCAAGATGGGTGGGAGCTCCTTAAGGGGCAGCTTCTACAAGCACAGTCAGAAACAATTCCCATGAAAAAGAAAGGGGGAAAAAACCTGAAAAAACCAGGTTGGCTCCACAAGCAACTTGGGAATCAGCTGAAGTTAAAGAAAATGAAGTATAGGGAGTGGAAGACTGGAAAGATCACCAGGGAGGAGTACAGGCAGGTAGCCCGGTCCTGTAGGGAGGGGGTCAGGGATGCTAAAGCTCAGTATGAGCTGAGGCTGGCCAGGGGAGTCAAAGATAACAAAAAGAGCTTCTTTAGATATGCCCAAAGGAACAGGAGGAGAGACGAGGGGCTGGGGCTGCTCCTGGACAAAGATGGACAAAGATGGAAACCAGGAGAAGGCAGAGCTGCTCAACTCCTACTTTGTGTCTGTTCTCGGAAGGAGGGCTGTGCAAATGGGGGTGCGGGGATCACTGACTGATGCGGGAATGTGTTTACATCCCCTAAGAGGTAATGAAAACGTGGATGGTGCAGAACAGCAGATTAAGATTGACAGAGAACTGGTTCGAAACCACTTAACTGGCCTAAATGAATTCAAGTCATTTGGACCAGATGAGCTGCATCCTGGAGTTCTGAAGGAACTGGCAGATGTCCTTGCAGAGCCTCTGTCGATCATCTTTGAGAAATCCCTGAGGAGTGGAGAAGTGCCTGGACTGGAAGAGGGCAAATGTAGTCCCAATCTTTAAGAAGGGGAAAAAAGAAGAGCCGGGAAATTATAGACCAGTCAGTTTGACTTCAATCCCGGGCAAGATATTAGAACAAATAATAAAACACACAATTCCTGACGGTGAGGGCGGTTCGGCAGTGGAAGAGATTGCCAAAGGAGGTGATGGACTCTCCCTCACTGGGGATCTTCAAGCAGAGGCTCGACGAGCACCTGTCGGGGATGCTCTAGGGGAAATTCCTGCTGCAGGCAGGGGTTTGGACTAGATGACCTAATAGGTACCTTCTAACTCTATGATTCTATGTGTGTGTGTGTGGAGGGGAGGGGGGTGACACAAAAACTGTCCAAAATAGTAAAATCATGCATTATGAATAATACTATCATGTTATATATCAATCCATGTGTAATTTACAACAGAATCCAATAGAACAAACTGCATTGAAATATCTCTATTCCATCAAACACTATAGCCAAAAAACTCAGATGAGGTGGGGCAATGATGCATTGCTAGTTGCCATGCCCACTGCTCATGGCGTCCATCATGCGGGTGACATGCTGGCCTCCCACACTGGGTGACGTCAACACTAGTGATACAACTGCTCCCGCCATGGTTTCCATCGCAACCCAAAACGAAAGTCACCATTCTTTCATTGCTCGCTCTGGTTTGATATTTGGCTGACACTAATGAAAAATTGGTTTGCCGGGAGGCTTGCACATGAGGTTGAGATCCCCTGCATTAATCTAAGGAAATTAAAAAGGTGTTGAAATGCCTTTTAATTGCACACAGTGATTGTTACCCTTTTTTGACATAAAGGAAATGTAGAAGGGAATGAATGAATATTCATCATGTGGGCAGGCAGCAAGAAAACTATCAGAGCTGTGCTTGTGAGGAGACACCACAACTGTCTCTGTGATGGTTGAAAGCATCAGAACATGTACAGCTTCATGCGTGGAAACAGGATTCTTTCTCATTGAACACGATCCTGAGAATCATTTTCGGAGCACATTCAAGGTTTGTGGGTCCCTCCTCCAGTGCACATCTTATGGCACACCTGTACGCCATCTGTGGCACACCCGTGCACCACAGCAGTGTGGTTGAAAATTGCTATGCGCTGTCCAGCATGGTTGTCCCATGACGTCGTTGCTCACAACTTCCAATTAACTGCATCCATGTGATCAGTGTTGGGCTCCAGCAGGTTCGCACCTACTCTGTAGAACCGGTTGTTAATGTGAGATAGGACATATAAAGTTTAAAAATAGCCATTTAAAAGTGGCTGCCAGATGGGCAGAGAACCGGTTGTTAATTTATTTGGAGCCCATCACTGCATGTGATGCTATATCCATGTGATGCTATCATCCATGTGATGCTACATCATGATGACAGTCACCTTTCCTAGTGTGTTTCTGTTTGAGCAGAACATCAACCTGTGCTAACTCAGCTTGGACCCCACACCTGATGGGGTGACCCCCTCCCCCATTAAGTGTTCTCTGAGCCTCTGGATCTTTAATTCAAATTACTCCTCTCGGCAAAGTGTTTATATTTGATGCTCTAATTATGTGAGAAGGTCTCCGCAGTGCAAATGTTAATGAAGAATATTAAATCAATTTGAAGCTCGGCTAGCGTGAAATGGGGATCCATCTTTCTCCTTCTCTCTTGCACAAATATAACTCACGGTATCTGTCAGCAGGTGTTGTGGCCTTGCTCACCTTTGGCCCCAACTTACAATCAAGAACTGGATTCTTTGTATCATCCCAAAATAAAAGGGGCAATTGGGTAGGGTTGCCATAATTCTCTTCCACAAAATCGGGATAGAACCCTCTGTCCCATTTGCCAGTATGTGAACACAATCCCCCAAAATCGGGATTGTTCCTATTTTTGGGGACATATGGCAACCCTACAATTGGGGCAATTGGGATAGTACTGAGGATAGTACCGGGTGACAGATAATAGACTACCCTTCTGTTGATGATCCCTGATGCTGAACCCTAAGAATTTTCATAGAGTCCTGCCAGATCACACCATACTTTGCTTCCCAGTGGGGCCAAAGTTGTGTGTGACACCCTTTGTGCCAGTGATTTTCAATCTTTTCCAAATAACAACACACCAAGAAGGTGTTATAATTGTTGAGATGCACCGTCAGTTGTTTGACCATTGACAAGGCACAGCATGCTGTTGGTAGGAGGTTCAAATCCTCCAACTGCCCTACAAATAAATAGTCCTCCACAAAGTCTAATGGCACACCTGCACTCTATCTGTGGCACACAAGTGCACCACAGCACAGTGGTTGAAAACTGTTATGCGCTCTCCATGATTTTCTCCCATGAGGTTGCTACACACAACTTCCAATTAACTGAGACTAAACATGCACCAAAGAGCTGGGAGAAAATCACCACCAAAGGATTCTTTCCTTACTCAAAACATGTAGGTGGATCTGGGGGAGGTGGCTGTATCACTCAGCGCACTAATTATGCTGCAACTGACAACATCTTGTGGCCCTTAATGGGTCTTTCTGCGGACAGATGAGACAATCACTGCAGCATCACCTGGTTTCTGGGGCTGGTCTCGTTAAATGGCTAATTAACCCCACTGGCAACACTGGGACGGCAGCCCTTTCCGCGCTCTTATTTGTTTGTCTCTCTGCTAAACACTTTGTGGCGGAAAAACTCCGGGTTGTTTCATTAGTTCCACCGCTCCAGTGATGAGACTTTTGCGGGGTGTGACACATGACTGGGCTCCACTTCTTTGAGCACATGACACATGATTCTCATTGCTTGTTGGGGGACTTGAGAAATCTCTCCGTCTCTACACAGGGGAGTCAAAGAGCGAAACTAGTCTCCCCGCCTTTCCTTCTGAGATTCTGAGGTATGCAGTGGTGACAAATCTCTGGAGAGTGGCTCTGATGATAGACCTGGTCCCAGCTGGTAGCCAAGTACCATCATGCTAATAGACAAATTCAGGGACAGTTGCATCACCATCATCATTAGGGTTTGCATCACCTAAAGTTAGGGCATCACCCACCATGATGGACCACCATCCATGCAGTGGGTGATGTAATATTGCCCTAGCCCTTCTGGGTATTTTGGCTATAATTTTTGACAGAACAGAACTGTTTCAATGTGCATGAAATTACACGTTGCATGATATACAGCAGGGGTCTCTGAACTTTTTTTGGCAGGAGGGCCATATCATCTCTCTGACACTGTGTTGGGGCCCAGAAAATTAATTTACATTTCAAATTTGAATAAATTCACATATAGGGCACAATCCTAACCATGTCTACTCAAAAGTAAGCCCCATTGTGTTCAATAGGTATTACTCCCAGGAAAGTGTCATTAGGATTGCAGCCATAAGAATTTATTGGAGTGGATTACATAGCTCTCTAACCCTACAATCCAGAGTAACTATGGGTGCACGTAAGAGACTTTACGTGCACCCGTAGTTACTGCACCACCTAGTGAAAACCTATGGGAAATTCATATTGCAATCCAGAGCAAATTGTTCTTACACCGGAGCAAGGACTCCCTGTAGTTACTCAGGATTGCACCCTACGTCTTGCCCAAAGGCTAGACGATAGAGGTCTAGATAGAGGGGTCCCAGGGATAGAGGGGTCCTGCTGGGGGCCACATTGAGACTGGCAGAGTGCTGCATCTGGCCCCTGGCCCTGGGTTTGCAGACACCTGATATAAAACCTTGGATTGAGAGCATTGGATTGAGAACATTTTGCAAGACAAGCAAACATTTCTAATAAATTTTGTCTTGCAATACAAGTGATGTCTTGCAAGATAAGTGAAAAATAGTTCCAGCCAGGATATGGTTGGTTTCGGTGCTCTGCCAGCACCTGCTCAGCCTCTTCTGAGAGACACCAGCCTATGCATGTCTACTCTAAAGTAAGCCCTAATCAGTGGGGCTCACTCCTGTATAAGGGGGACAGCTTGAGAGACTTACCCCCAAATCCAGAGTAACTATGGGCGCATGTAAGAGACTTTACGTGCACCCGTAGTTACTGCACCACCTAGTGAAAACCGATGGGAAATTCATATTGGAATCCAGAGTAAGTTGTTCTTACACCGGAGCAAGGACTCCCCATAGTTACTCTGGATTTAACCCTTAGTGCAGGTTAATTTTTGGATGGTGGGATGAATTATCTGAGTTTCCATTATTTCTTAAGGGAAAATTTGCTTTGATATACAAGTGTTTTGGATTACAAGCATGCTTCCAGAACAAATTATGCTCATAAACCAATAATGATTTTCCCTTTTAGGGAAAAAGTGGGATACAAACAAACAAATAAATAACATGAGGGTATTTGAAAGAATTAAGTTTTTGGCCAACAGCAGTGTTACCCCCACGCCGTGCATGTCACTCTGCATGGCCCATGTGCCCCTAATGATGCAACTGCCTGTTTCAGTGCAGGGTAGGATTGGCTCAAGAAACATGTGCATGCCATGGTCAGCCGGGCTGGCCGAATGGACACTGATCTCCTTTATATATACAAGATGAGATGCCTTTCTGCTTCTGGACAGCCGTATTGGGCTTCTCACTGGCCATATCTGTCAGTCTGAAAACTCTGACTCCCTGGTGTGCCCAGGAAGAAAACAAACAGATCTGTACAGTTTGCCTTGACACTTATTTTATTTTATTTTTCCTCCAGGAAAAACAAAGCTGATCTGGGCTGAAGGACTTTGCCAGAACTGTAATCCCTGGGTGGGCAGGGGAGGGTGCAGGAGGAGCTGAAGTTTGTATGGAATGAATATCAATATCTCAGGGATGTCCACAGATATTTCTTTGTCAAGGGACATGAAAGATTGCTCCATGCCATTTGTGTCAGAGTGCTTAGAAAAATCCCATTTTGTCAGGACATATTGCCTTTTGCCTTTTGTCAGAACATATTTTCTCAAACTGTGGGTCGAGACACACTAAATGGGCCATGGTCCAATTCTTGGTGGGCCATGTAGACCTAGCCCAGCCACCATTGAAAATAAGAACATAAGAAAAGCCTCCACTGGATCAGAACAAAAGCCCATCTAATCCAGCTTCCCACAGTGGCCCACCAGATGCCTTAGGGAGCACAGCATTGAGTATATATGGTACAGAGTCAATGCTAAAAAGTGTGAAAACTATTAGAAAGATCAATGTCCATCATTTTGCTAAGGCCAGTGGTTTCCCTTTCAATTAATTGATTGATTAATTGATTCATTGGCA
This sequence comes from Cryptoblepharus egeriae, assembly GCA_030015325.1. Lineage (NCBI taxonomy): Eukaryota > Metazoa > Chordata > Lepidosauria > Squamata > Scincidae > Cryptoblepharus > Cryptoblepharus egeriae. Next base: position 24,404,874 of record JAREYC010000012.1, read on the forward strand.
ATAAAAAAGCATCTTCAAAAAAAAAAGTGCAACTCTGATCCTTTGGACCAGAAACAACCTGTCTGGTGGTGTTTTCTTCCTGCTCCATTGAAGCGACTTACCCAGAGTTGTTGTTTTGGGGGAGCAGAAACATCAGCAGAAGGATAATAATTTGTCCACCTAGAACCACAGAAAGCCCACAATGAATTACACCCTGTTCTCCCTTGAAACAGAACTGCTGATCTGATGCGTATAAAAACAGTCAATGGAATGGGGTCTGAGTCAGCTCATAAATGTTTCAGAGGCAGGTAGCTCTCTGACTATTAAATTCTCAAGAAAGGTGTTGGAAGACGTTGCAGACTTGGGACACCCATAAACAACAGAATGCTAAAAATGGCCATGGCCTTTGGATGGTTCTTCTCATTCGCAGGTGCTTTTAGAGTAGACAGAAAAAGAATTTTTTTTTTTGTATTAGGACTTGCTGAGTGAAAGTGGGAGCAGCAGGTCCACAAGGCCAAAAGAAGCAGAGGAATAGCAAGCAGCCACTTCATTGCCCATTCAGGTGGAATCATAGCAGGGACACATTAGGTCATCTAGTACAACCCCACCTGTGGCAGAAAATCTGCTAGAGTAGTGATTCTCTATTGTGCAACATCGCCCCGTGCACAACATCCCACCATGCACATCAACACCCATGCACAACATTCCTCAGGCACACCCTCCCACCCGTGTGCAGCATCCCCACATGTGCACCATCCCCCCATGCGCATCATTCCCCGCCCCCCCGTGCACCCTCTTCCAAGTGCATTGGGTACCAGGCACCAAATTGCCTGGATGTTAATCAATCTTCAATGTTAAGTATAGGACAAAAACATGTTGCATCCCTTTTCAGCCCCTTAATTTCTCAACACCAGTTCTTGGTGAGAGTTCATGTCACAGAAGGAATGCCCTCCCCAAATTTCATGAGTCAGGGATTCTTCAATGTAAAGTATAGGGAAGAAAACGTGTTGTACCCCTTTTCACCCCTTCTGGTTAGAATTTCCAAAAACTGGTTCTTAGTGGGTGCCTCCATGCTGGAAGGAACACCACCCCCAAATTTCATGCTTCTAGGTTTAGCAGGTTTGGCAGGGTGTTGAGTTAGTGAGGCAGTGAATCAGTCAGTGACTTTTCAATTATATATATATATAGATAGATAGATAGATAGATAGATAGATAGATAGATAGATAGATAGATAGATAGATAGAATCTGTAAGGTAAGATCTAATCAGATCTTATTGTGCACCGAATTTCAAATGACCCTAGGATCACAGCTGGTCCTCTTGTCTAATTTAGCATTTTGAAGCTGAATAAATGCTGCCCAATGAACTACTTTGTCTACATTCGCCTTCTTGTCATCCTAGCTGAGATCTGAATCTTTGTAGGTTTAATTTTCCAATTCGCCCCCATCCAGTATTAAGGTTGGCTCTGCAGATTTAAGCGCTGAGTGAAAGCGATGGTCAGGGCTTTGCTGAAAAATAGTAATGGCAGGAAATTAGAGGCTGCGAGCGTCCACTACTACTCAAGGTATCGCTTTCAGACCTCCAGCAATCAAATTTTAAGGAGGAAAAGATGCTTGTTGTCAGGACTGATTTTTCTTTCCAAATCAGCGTTAGAATGAGACGTTTAGGGTGACGAGCCAGAGAAAGCCGTCCAAGGAGGGGGCTGTGGACCATCAGATACAACTGGCGGGCTTGGAAACTCAGGCACTGATCGCAGGAAGATAGTGCAGCTATATTTATTCCAAAGCAAATTATTATTATGTTTCCTTGAAATGGTGCAGCAGTTGTTTGGAAGTTGGGCTAAGACCTGTCTGATCCAGGTTCAAATCCTCTCAGCAAAGGTAGCTTCCTAGGTTATCTTGGGCAAGCATTCTCATTTACATACTTACCTACTTAGAGTCATAGAATCATAGAATCATAGAGTTGGAAGGGACCTAATAGGTCATCTAGTCCAACCCCCTGCCTGCAGCAGGAATTCCCCCTAGAGCATCTCCGCAGGTGCTCATCGAGCCTCTGCTTGAAGATCCCCAGTGAGGGAGAGTCCACCACCTCCCTTGGCAATCTGTTCCACTGCCGAACCGCCCTCACAGTCAGGAATTTTTTCCGGATTTCCAGCCGGAATCTCCTTTCTTGCAGTTTGTACCCATTGGTTCTGGTTCTGCTTTCAGAAGCAGCTATGAACAAATTGGCCCCTTCCTCCATATGACAGCCCTTCAGGTATCTGAAGAGGGCAATCATGTCTCCCCTCAGCCTCCTCTTCTCCAGGCTGAACATCCCAAGTTCCCCCAACCTTTCCTCGTAGGGCTTCCCTTCCATCCCACTGATCATTCTTGTCGCTCTCCTCTGGACTTGCTCCAGTTTGGCTGCATCCTTCTTAAAGTGAGGTGCCCAGAACTGAACACAGTACTCAAGGTGAGGTCTTACCAATGCTGAATAAAGAGGAACTATAACTTCTTGTGACTTGGAAGCTACAGTCCTCTTAATGCAACCTAAAATGGCATTTGCCTTCTTTGCAGACACATCTCACTGCTGACTCATGTTCAGCTTGTGATCCACGGCGACTCCAAGATCCCGCTCACATGTTGTGCTGCCAAGCCAAGTATCCCCCATTTTATACCTATGTTTTTGGTTTTTATTGCCTAAGTGCAGAATCTTGCACTTCTCCCTGTTGAAATTCATTCTGTTTGTTACAGCCCAGGATTCCAGTTTATCCAGATCCTCCTGGAGTTTTCTCCTGTCTTCTGATGTGTTTCCTACTCCTCCCAGCTTGGTGTCATCTGCAAATTTGATCAGGCTCCCCCGTATCCCTTCCTCCAAGTCATTGATGAAAATGTTAAAGAGATCCGGTCCCAAGACAGAGCCTTGGGGGACCCCACTAGAAACTGACCTCCAGGTTGACACAGAACCATTTACTAAAACCCTTTGAGTGCGGCCATCGAGCCAGCTGCAGATCCACCTAACAATTGCCCCGTCTAGCCCATATTTTTCCAACTTCCTAATTAAAATGTCATGTGGGACTTTGTCAAATGCTTTCCTGAAGTCAAGATAAATGACATCCACAGCACTGCCACTGTCCAGTAAGCTCGTAACCCCATCAAAAAAGGAGATCAGATTTGTCTGGCAAGATTTATTCTTGGTAAATCCATGCTGGGTTGTTTTGATCACTGAGTACTTGTCCAGATGTGCACAAATTGTGTGTTTTATGATTTGCTCTAATATCTTGCCCAGGATTGAAGTCAAACTGACTGGTCTATAATTTCCCGGGTCTTCTTTTTTCCCCTTCTTAAAAATTGGGACTACATTTGCCCTCTTCCAGTCCAGGCTCTTCTCCACTCCTCAGGGATTTCTCAAAGATGATCGACAGAGGCTCTGCAAGGACATCTGCCAGTTCCTTCAGAACTCGAGGATGCAGCTCATCCGGTCCAAATGACTTGAATTCATTTAGGCCAGTTAAGTGGTTTCGAACCAGTTCTCTGTCAATCTTAATCTGCTCTTCTGCACCATCCATGTTTTCTTGACCTCTTAGGGGATGTAAACACATCCCCGCATCAGCCAATGATCCCGCACCCCCATTTGCACAGCCCTCTTTCTGAGAATAGATGGATGCAAAGTAGGAGTTGAGCAGCTCTGCCTTCTCCTGGTTTCCATCTTCGTCCATCTTTGTCCAGGAGCAGCCCCACCCCCTCGTCTCTCCTCCTGTTCCTTTGGGCATATCTAAAGAAGCTCTTTTTGTTATCTTTGACTCCCCTGGCCAGCCTCAGCTCATACTGAGCTTTAGCATCCCTGACCCCCTCCCTACAGGACCGGGCTATCTGCCTGTACTCCTCCCTGGTGATCTTTCCTGTCTTCCACTCCCTATACTTCATTTTCTTTAACTTCAGCTGATTCCCAAGTTGCTTGTGGAGCCAACCTGGTTTTTTCAGGTTTCCCCCACCCTTTCTTTTTCATGGGAATTGTTTCTGACTGAGCTTTCAGAAGCTGCCTCTTAAGGAGCTCCCACCCCTAATGGGCCCCTTTCCCCATTAGATCATCAACCCATGGGATCCCTCTAAGCCTGTTGAAATCAGCTTTCCTGAAATCCAACATTTCACTCTGCACTCTTTTTATTTCCCACATTATTCTAAATTCCAGCAGCTCATGATCGCTTTCCCTAAAGTTCTCACTATGTTGACCTGATCAACCAGTTCTTCATGATTTGTTAAGATCAGGTCAAGGATGGCCCCTCCCCTTGTCGTTTCCTCCACTTTCTGGACCATGAAGTTATCTTCCAGGCCCATCAGGAATCTACTGGAGCTTCCATGTTTGGCTGAGTTTGTCTCCCAGCAAATGTCTGGGTAGTTAAAGTCCCCCATTACTACTACTTCATATTTCCTTGCAATGCCTGCCAGTTGCTCCAAGAAGACATCGTCTACTCCTTCTCCTTGGCCTGGCGGTCTATAGTAGACGCCCACCACAATGTTTTGTTTCTTATTTTCCCCCCTTACTTTTACCCAAACACACTCCACAGGGATATCCGGACCACTCTCCTGGATTTCAGAGCAAGTATAGATGTTCTTGACATATAATGCTACTCCACCTCCCCTTTTGCCACTTCTGTTCCTCCGGAACAGCTGATAGCCTTCCAATTGTGTGTTCCAGTCATGGGAGTCCCACCAAGTTTCAGTTATTCCTATCAAATCAAATTTCCCTTCACTTGCTAAAAGCTCCAGCTCATCTTGTTTATTTCCCAGGCTCTGTGCATTTGTGTAAATGCAACTTAAGCCCTGGAGGTTGCAACTCAATGCATTTCCCTCCTTTTTTGTAAGGCCAGGCCCCTCTAAAGATTTTTGAGTTACAGCTGTGCCCTGGCAATTTCCATCCAGAGCATTTTCCTTATTCCTAGGTTCCCTTTGGACGTAACCCACCTCCTTCTTATTTAGTTTAAAGCCCTCCTGATAAGGTTGGCCATCTCCCGTCTGAAGACACTCTTCCCCCAACCCGTAAGATGTAGTCCATCCTTTGCTAGGAGTCCTTCCTCAAGGAAGTTCATCCTGTGATCCCAGAATCCAAATCCTTCCCGATGACACCATTTTCGAAGCCAGCTATTGACCTGAAAAATCTTGCTATCTCTCTGAGGACCTTCACCAATTACTGGGAGGATGGATGAGAATACCACCTGGGTATCCCCCAGGTCCTTAATCTTCCTCCCCAGAGCTTCATAATCCCCAACTATCTTTTGGAAAGTTTCCCGAGCAGTATCGTTTGTTCCTACGTGGATGAGTAAGAACGGGTGACGATCAGCAGGTGTGATCATCCTCGGTAGCCTCTCCGTGATATCCCGTATCCTGGCACCAGGGAGGCAGCACACCTCATGGGAAAACGGGTCTGGTCGGCATACAGCTTCCATGCCCCTCAGGAGAGAATCTCCAATCACCACCACCCTCCTCCGTGTTCTCCTTCTGTGTCTAGCTTCCCCCACACTAACTGGTTGTGGCTGCTGTCTATGACGGGGATCTGTAGGCATGCCAGTATGGGCAATGCCAGGATCCGGTGTAGGTGTGCTAGCAAGAGGAACTTCTGCCAGCATGGTGAATCTGAGAGACTCTGGAAACGGTTGTATAGCTCCAGTGGTTCTCGACTGCTCCTGCCCCTTTTTCTCCTGACTGTCACATGTCTCCATGAAGAGACATCATTGCTGGGGTCCCCACTGGTGTCATCCCTCTGGAGAAGTTCCATGTGCGTTGTATCAAGGAACTCCTCAGATGCCTTAATTTGACGAAGGATGGAAACTTCACCCTCCAATGCTGCCACCTTCTCCTCCAACAGTGCAACCAGTTTGCACTTGCAGCATCGATAATCCCCGGGGTCCTTGGGCAAGAAGACAAACATGGCACACGTGGTGCATGTCACAACAACTGCGCCCTTCCCTTCCATCTCCTGTCAACTTCACAAGTCCTCCTTGCTCACAGGCTCCGGTCCACAGGATCACGCCTCAGGCCCTAATAAAGCCCTTGAAAGTTCCTCCCACCAGGCAACCAGCCAATAAACCCCTCCCAGCAATTAAGCACTCAGCTAAGCAGCCCCCTCCTCCACTCACCTGAGACTCTGTGTTCCTTCTCACCTCTCCTCTGAAAAAAAAAAAAAAACTTCACAGGGTTGTTGTATGGATTAAAAAGTGACTGGAAATTTGCACTTGTTGCGCTGTACAAAGTCAGCTTTAAGAGCTCAAGACTTGTGTTTCCCAGTCCAGAAATAGAAGCTGTGATCGCATCTTTGTCTGATGGTGCAGGAGAAGATCTTTCCTGGCCATATTCGGGTCAGCGTGCAATATTTGCTGATGGAAGGAAAAGATTTATTTTTCTTCCTTTCCTCCCGGCCACGGAAAAGTGGTGCAGCGCAGAGAGCTGCCAGGCAGCCAGGAACAGCCGTTGCTGCAGTGCTTCTCCTCCAGGCCTCGAACCAGCCAAGTGGCTCTGTCTGAAGTCCACTGTGTTGTTGTTTTTTTAGCACCCCCTTGAGGTTTTGCCCCCAGTTCTGGTAGCATCAGAAATAGCAAGTGCCCGAAAGGAAATGGAAAGGGGGTTGCTGCTCACTCAAGAGTGCCAAATTCGGCCTCCTGTGTGTCTTTAGGCCCTCAAGGGTAACAGATGCCCAACACTTTGAGTGCCAGTTTTGGAAATCTTCTGAACAGGCGGCAAGAGAGGCGCAGGTGTCTTTTAACACTCTGGGAAAAGGGGCTGCTCTGCGTCTAAGGGACAGAGATAAACAGCCCTTTCAAATGCTTGCGGTGCAAGGCGTCAATCTTGATTGACTGGCGGAAGGGCCATGATCCAGGGGGCAAGAGCATATTCTGTATGCCAAACGTTTTACATTTTCACTGAAACCACAAGTGTCTTTCTAAGGCCTCCAACAGGACTTCTGAGGTCTAGGAAGGCTTTGCCTCATGGAGTGTCAGAAGGACTCTGAAAGGCACCTCAACACCTCCTGGATGTGGCACCTGGGACAGCACTCCCTGTCCCCTGATAGCTATACTACTGTCTTGGGTAGCAGGTTGTGACAAAGCAACCTCTGAAATCACAGACAAATCTAGGTCTGCTTGCTCGAATTGAGTTATCTTGGAGCAGGACCTTAGGACCTTGGAGTAAGACCATAGGAGCTTAGGAGTTATTTTGAGATGAAGCTCTAGGTTCACAGCCAAGGTCCACACACTCTTAGGTCTCAATTGGGTTCAACTTTCCAGAGCTGATGCAGCTGTGTCAATGGGGTGTGCGTTGGAGGTCAGACATGGGGGAGGTCATTCTTAAGGAGGCTGTTCTTGGGTTGTGCTGTTCTTGGGTTGACATCGTCATGTGGGTTTTCTGTACTGAATGATGCAAACCCTTGGGATGCCACTGACATTGCCCCATTAATTCTGGCAATGGGTATGTACCCATTTTGGTACAATTTTGGCAATGTGTATGTACTTGCCCCATAGCATGGCAGGTTGAACTTAGAAACATCTCAGGTCAAGTTGGTCTGGCAGTGGAACAGATTGCCAAGGGAGGTGGTGGACTCTCCCTCACTGGAGATCTTCAAGCAGAGGCTTGACGAGCACCTGTTGGGGATGCTCTAGGAGGATTTCCTGCTGCAGTCAGGGGGTTGGACTAGATGACCCACTAGGTCCCTTCCAACTCTAGGATTCTATGATTCTATGGTCCATTTCCCCAACATCTCATTGGCCCCTGTTCCAACTTCACGGACACCCCAAATTTCTCCTACACTCCTTACTCACCATTCTTCATTCCTAGTTCCCCACAGGATAAGCCATGCATCTGTTTTGGAAGCTTCTCCCCTCTTTCCCTCCCCACCCTCAAATAGATGATTGGCACTTCAATCAGAATCTAATTTTGAAACAACGGCCTTACGATGTTGGAATGGTAGGGGCAAGAACTTAATTCGGAGCCCTCATTTGATTCCACAAAACAAAGGAAATCTCTGCCTTGGCCCCAGCTGGCCTCGTTCTAGTTATAATGTACAATTTTCTAATTCCTCTAAATGGCAGGTTTTTGGGAGCAAAGTTAACATCTAAAGTGAATTTGCTGACACTATGCTAAACAGCTTCCCGCCGAGTTGAGAAGCATTGACTTTTGATGCAAACGAGAATGTGCAGATGTCAAAGTGGATGAGTGTGGTTTGCCAGAGAGACGGGCCGTCGGGGTGCCTTTCTCTTTTTTTTTTGGCGCTTCCTCCGTTCAATTTATTAAAGGTTGTGTCAGAATGCATTTATTGTAATCGGGGATCAGGCTCGATTAGGACAGCTTCATTGGGTTTTAATGAATGAGATTGCGGGAGAAATGGCGGCAGAGGGAATAAGGAAAACAAATATAGATATTGGGGGACGTGTGATTCTTTGAGGCGGGGAGAGGCAAGATGGGAGCCACACAAACCGCCAGCCGTCCCACAAGGCCAAACACACACAGGCTGATGCGGCATTTAATACTATAGATACCACAACAGCCCAAGGTCCCAATTGGTTCACCAATATTGATTAAATAAATTGCGGTACAATCCTATAACCCTTTATTCAGAGTACACTCCACTGAACACAATGGGAGTTTCTGTATTTACCCAACTCTAATGCGCACCCTACACATAATAAAACCACCACATTTACTCAAATCTAATTAACCATCAAATTTAATGCGCTCCCTGGTTTTGGAGACTAAATTCCAGTGGAAAAGGTGAGCGTTAGATTTGAGTAAATACATACTTTTGAGTAGACATGGATAGGATTGTACTGTTACTGATTTTCAATCAGTGTGCCATGGTGCATTGGTACACCGTGAATGGTCTGCAGGTCACTGGTTAAGAAGGAGTTTTGGGAAATGTGAGCCCTGACCAGTTCACAACTAGGTGTGCTGCATCCAGGCCAGGCACCATCCCCATATCCTGTGGCAAGTAGTCCCACTGTCCAATTACACTCTGAATAACAGAATATTTCCTTTTTTCTGTTTTTATTCTCATAACATTCAATTTGAGTGGATGTCCCCTTGTGGTTTATGCATATGTGTTCAGCCTCATCATTATCAATGGGACAAAATGGACCATCTGTCTTTGGGATGCTGCCTTCTAAGAACCGATTTTGATCTGGCTGCATTCAAGAGAGAGGCAAAGCAGAAAAGTCCCGTCTTGAGTGCACTGGAGCTTCTGGATCAGGGCCCGTGACTCTGAAGTCATGATCAAAAACCCCATGTTATCATTTTAGTTTTTTGGAAGCAATTGCAGCTTGTTTGGGCCATTTAATTTCTTAGAGCTTTTTCACAGGTTCCAATAAACCTGCTGCCAATTTGGCATAAGGGGAAAGTAAATTATTAAAACAAAAATTTCAAGGGCTCATTTGAAGTGTACAGATCCGTCCCCCCTTCTCTGCCTCCAGTGCAACAGTCTTACCGTCTCTCCCTTTGATGGATCGTAATTTGATCACTTTCAAGTACTCTAAGTAATAGCATTACATCAAAGGGGTTTTTCCACTCTTTTTTATCTTATTCACAAATTACAGCTTATAATACTTGATGATATGCCATAATTCAACATCCTCATTAAAAGGCATGACATTTTCATATCACTCCCTTACTAATTTACCTGCTAGGAGGTATAATTTTCCCTAATACGGGAAAAGTGTCCTGAAAAATGGGGGGGGGGGGAGAACCTATCCCTGTTCTTGTCTTCCAATGGCCCACATGTTTTCAACTGATATTGTTTGTTTATTTGAAACCTCAACAAGAACAATGTAATCTACACCAGTGTTGCTCAAACTTTGAGTCCAGACCTATTTGGTGGGTCAAAATCTGATTTTTGGTGGGTTCTGAAGCTGAACAGAGCATCTAGTGTGAACATTGAACACAGGTGACCAGATACCGAATTGCTTCAAGAACAGAGGCTATTCAAAAATTAACTAGCTGCTAGTTAGTCTGCAATCAGCTCAGCTCCCACAGTTTGCAAGGCAGCTGCTAATTGCCTCAGAAAGGACTCAGCAGTTATTTAGCACACTGCAAGAACTGAGCTCTTTGCAGAGCAGGTAGCAATTTGGAAAGTGCCCCTTTCTAAGTAGTAAAAGTAGAAAAAGGAGCCCCTCATTTTGAATTGGCTATGCATTTGGGGGTGGCAGGATCACAAAACATTTTTAGACCACTGATGCTGATTTTTCTCTGTCTCTCTTACTTTTGGAATGCTTAACATAGAATCATAGAATCCTAGTGTTGGAAGGGACCTAGTAGGTCATCTAGTCCAACCCCCTGCCTGCACAAGGAAATCTTCCTAGAGCATCTCTGACAGGTGCTCGTTGAGCCTCTGCTTGAAGAGGAGAGTCCTCTACCTCCCTTGGTAATCTGTTCCATTGCTGAGCCACCCTGAGTTCTTTTGATCACTGAGTACTTGTCTAGAGGTGCACAATTTGTGTATTTTATGATTTGTTCTAATATCTTGCCCGGGACTGAAGTCAAACTGACTGGTCTATAATTTCCTGGGTCTTCTTCTTTCACCTTCTTAAAAATTGGGACTACATTTGCCCTCTTCCGGTCCAGTGGCACTTCTCCACTCCTCAAGGATTTCTCAAAGATGATCGACAGAGGCTCTGCAAGGACATCTGCCAGTTCCTTCAGAACTCGAGGATGCAGCTCATGTGGTCCAAATGACTTGAATTCATTTAGGCCAGTTAAGTGGTTATGAACCAGTTCTCTGTCAATCATAATGTGCTGTTCTGTATCATCAGTGTTTCCATTACTACTTTGGGGATGCCTCTTTCCATTACCTCTTTACATCCTCGCATCAGCCAATGATCCCACACCCCCATTTGCACAGTGGTCCTTCCTAGTATGCGAATGCGAATGCGAATACCTTTATTTGCATTAAGATAACAACAGAACAAAAACGTCAAAAAAGGAGAACAATATTGTAGGGAAGGGGTTGGAGTATGGAAGGAGAGAAAGGGGAAGTTAATTCAAAGCAGGGATAAAGAATAGGGAGGGGAGGGAACTAGTAGGAAAGGATAGTTTAATAATTTGATTTAAGAAGCTAGCAACAGCAGTTGTAATTTCTGGCGAATTATCACTCAGTAAAGCAAAAGTGGGGTTGATGAATGGGCCAGGAGGGCACCACAAAATGGGATCCAAGTACTGTTTACGGAGCGAGCAATGTGTTGGACATCGGATCAGGATGTGCTCAAGAGAATCGGGTTCAAGTAGGCAAAAGGGGCACAATCTTAGATTCCGGGGGGTACGGGAAAACCTACCACGATGGAGCGAGGAGGGAAAGATGTTAAGGCGTGCCAGCATAAACGCTCTTCGGAGGGAGGGATTTTGCAGAGTGAAAAAAATATCTAGGGCGTTGACCTTGAACTGGACAATAACCGAAGGACAGAGGGGAGCATACTGGATTTAAACTAACAGAAAGAGCAGCAAATTCTGTTTCCCACAGTCTGTCTTGGATTAGCTTAAAGGCTTTGCCAAGCTCAAGATCCACAAGAGATTCTAGTGAAAGACCTAAAGAATTGAGTTTAGAGATGATTTTTTGGAACCACGTGGACCAGAAAGGGTCTCTTAATAGGTCGTTCAAGAGAGAATTGGGTGGGAGGTTTAAATGCAGTCGAAGCCAGAATTTAAATGTAATAGACCATGCTATCGTGGAAGGTAGGTGGATTCCTAACTCTAAGGCTAGAGTTGCAAGACGAATGAGATTGGGCACGCCAAGTATCCTCCTGAAAAAGACGGCTGCCACTTGATCCAGGGAATTGTCAACTGCCGCAATCCATATCAGGACACCATATAGTAACTGGGAGATAATCTTGGCCCTAAAGACCTGCAGGGCTGCAGGTACGAACTGGTTGCCATTTTTATAGTGGAAGCGGGCTATTGCTTTAAGATGATGATGGGAGGTAGAGATAGCTAGCTTCCTATGGTCTGCCCAATTTAGACGAAAGTGAAAGAGCAGGCCTAGGTATTTAAAAGTAGGGACCTGTTCATAAGTAGAGTGGCCTATCTTCCAGACAGACGGTGACCAAGATTTAGAGAAGACTAAGATTTTGGTTTTATTATTGTTGATTATCAGATTGTTAGATGAGCAATAATCCTGAAAAATAGAGAGAGAATGAAGGAGGCCAGATTTAGTTAGGGAGAGGAAAGCCGCATCATCGGCATAGAGTAGGAAGGGGATGTGGGCGCCATTAAGGGAGGGAGGGGCGACTGGTTGGCTAGAATAGTGAGAGGGGAGGTCGGATAGGAAAAGGTTAAATATCAGAGGGGCAAGAACGCATCCCTGGAGGACACCTTTGTCAATGGAGATGCTTTCAGATAGGAGACCAGAAATATCAAATCGGACTCTGCAAGAGTTGGCTTGATGTAATTGGCATACCAAGAAAAGAAGATGGGGATCAATGTCTCTGGAGGCTAGTCTGTCCCAGAGAAGAGATCTATTGACTGAATCAAATGCACCTTTAGGGTCAACAAATGCGACATACAGTTTCCTGCTGTGATGAACTAGATATTTTTCAGCGAGAAATGAAAGTAGGAAAGTGTGGTCACATGTGGAGGTGCCAGATCGAAAGCCGATTTGTTCCCTATTTGGGAGGGCCATTGATTCTGCCCAGGCAGATAATCTAGAAAGAAGGAATTTCGCATAAAGCTTACCAATGATGGAAAGTAGACTAATAGGTCTATAATTCTCTGGGGAGGCAGGGTCACCTTTCTTATAGATAGGGACAATGGTGGCAGTCAACCATGATGCTGGAATATGGCCTGAGCGGTTGATTAGAGTGAACAGGTTAGCTAGGGGGGAAGCCCACCATGCAGATTGACTGGTAAGAATCTCACTGAGCACACCATCGGGGCCGGGAGCCTTACCCGATTTGAGAGAAGCAATAAGCGATAAGACCTCACTAGAGGAGACTGGGGGCCATTCAGGAAGGTTGGGGGGCAAAAAGGGAGGGGTATTGTTCTGGGAAGTGGCCGAGAAGATACTTGTAAAGTGTAATACCCAAGAAGAGGGATGAACTGAAGAAGGTATTGAGTTGGGAGAACGGAAGGAAGGGGAAACTAAGGACCAGAAAGCCTTTTGGTTGTTAGAAGAGATCGCAAAAAGAAGCTGTCTCCATTTATTCTGGGCATAGTCATGTTTTTTAGACTCTAACAAGTTGCTACAGGAGGATCTCGACTGAAAATATAATTGTAGGGTTGTAGGTGAGGGGTTATGACGGATAGAAAGAAGAATTAGTCTAACTAGGTTCTTGGCCAACCAGCATTCTCTATCAAACCAGGGGGCACGACTAATGGATTTTTGGGGTAGGTTACACGAAACAAGGAATGAAGACAGAGAAGATATAAGAGAAGTATAATTAAAGACAGTCTTCTGGGGAGAATTAGTAGCAACCAAGGTCTTTTGGAGAACAGTGGTCGTTTCTGAGGTATACCAGGCGGCCAAAGCCTTCTCTAGTCTATGTGACCATTTAAGGGGGAGAGGAGCAGAAGGAAAATGGTTAATTGGATTATTATTGGCAGGAGGAATTGCTATGGAAACTTGAAGAGGAAGATGGTCACTTTTATGGAAGGGGACGATTTGGAAGTCAGATAGAAAAGGGAGTAGGGGTGGGGAAGCAAGAATATAATCGATAACACTAGACCCTCGTGGGGCAAAGTGAGTAAAGGTTCCAGGAAGGTCAGTATCCATGTGTCCATTCAAAATGATAAGATTGAGAGTAATACATAAATCAGTAAAATAGGATGCATAGTTGTTAAACATCGAATCAGAGGAATGGCGGGGGCATAAGAACCAAGGAGAAATAGTGTCATCCATGTCCAGGTGTAGATAATGAGCTAGAGCAGAATTACTAGGACCAAGTCTAGTGTTGAAATCCCCAAGAATGATAAGGGGGTGGGGGGCTGTAAAGAGAGGTACTTGAGGCCAAGGGCTTTGATCTCAGCCCATAGTATAGATGGACGTGAAGTAGGAATTGAACAGCTCCACCTTCTCCTGGTTTCCAGACGCCTATTGTCCATCTTTGTCCAGGAGCAGCCCCAGCCCCTCGTCTCTCCTCCTGTTCCTTTGGGCATATCTAAAGAAGGTCTTTTTGCTATCCTTGACTCCCCTGGCCAGCCTCAGCTCATACTGAGCTTTAGCATTCCTGACCCCCTCCCTATGGGACCGGGCTATCTTCCTGTACTCCTCCCTGGTGATCTTTCCAGTCTTCCATTCCCTATACTTCTGATCCCCAAGTGAATAACTGTCTTATAAACTGGGTTTTATTTGCAAGGAAATAAAAGAAAATGAATAGATTCATTTTGAGCACTAAGGATGTATTGGACAGGCAACCTCATCCAAGATGCAATGTCCATCTTGGGTGGTACTATATAGCATAGTTCACAGTCTCATTGAGACTATGCAAGGCAATGATCACCACTACTGGCCAAAACTGTGAAAATCTTGGTATTTGATAACCATTCAAAAATGTTTTAGAGATGCACTGATTTAATGCATTGCAGTACCCATCATCTAACAGCCTAGCATAAATTGCAGCTAAATGACTGATGCTGTGCCAAAATTGTTGTGGTTTTGAGATCCTTGCACCAAAATTTATAATGAAACCTTGAAGTATTCAAAGTTTTCAATATTCAATAGACACAAAATTGTTACCCAGTGATGTGATTCATTCCTGCCCTTTGATTTCTAAGAACCAAAGGCCCATTTTTGGATCAGAGACCTTCCATTGTGCAATGAGGTACTGCAAGACTTTCTCCTCAGCTACATTCTGCAAGGCAGTTATATATTTATGTCCCTTTTGTGCCATGTAATTCAATATCCCTTTTATGGAGATAAAACTTGGATTTATGCCTTGTTCCCTGGCGACAGTTTCTAAAAGCAGCCCTAACTGTGTCACTGCTGTTTGATGGATCACAAAGTTTGGAATTTTCTTAAACCGAGACCCTGATAATGGGATGCCCAACATAGGCTGTAAATCAATCATTCCCCCCTATTCTGCTCATTGCCCCCCTATTCTCCTTTTTGTAGGAAATCAGATTGGTTCACATGTTGGCAAAGATTTCCAGTCTCGCATTAGAGCAGCACTTAACATCTCCCAAAGCTCACGTATGGTGTTGTTGAGACACATTCTCATAATGGAGTCTCATTGTAGCAAGAGGCTAGAGTTTGGGCTCTGCCTCCCCCCTTTATATTATATATTGCCAGCACATAATGCTATAAATTCAGTACAAGAGGAGAAAAAGTCAATGCATTGTGGAGTTTCCATTTTGTTCTGGATAAAGGCAACAATCTGGCATACGTAACAGAGTACTGTTTGGATGAAGAGAGATCTCTGGAATTCCAAGCAGTGAAGCATCACTATTCCCATTGCCCAAGGCATTCACTGCATGGTAGTTGGTCCATCATGTGGATGATGCTTCTAAACTGGGTGATGCAAACCCTAGTGATGCTCCTGTGTTTGTCTGTCAGTCTGATTGGCTTGAAATTGCCCTGACCCCTGGAAGCAGTTGGCAATGATGATGATGCTGGGTGCATGGCCTCTGCCCCACATCTTGGTGACTAAGGTTTGGGTATGCCCCATTCTGCAAAAATATTTTGCACACGGCCCTACACTTTCTCAGGCTACCTCTGATTGCAGGTGGGTGCAAGTAGGTGTCCCACACCCATCAGCATCCCCCGTTCCCAAAATTCCAGGAGCACCCACAGATTCTGCAGGTTTGGAATGATCCTTTTCTATTAACTTTATTTACAGTATTTAAATACTGTAAATATTCTGGACTTGAATCTAATGCGCCACTGAATCTAATGCACACTGTATACTTAAAATATCTTATTTATTCACATCTAATTAACAATTGAATCTAATGTGCACCCTGATGTTGGAGACTGAATGTGGAGGAAAAATTAAGCATTAGATTCAAGTCCAGAAATACAATACAGTCCAGAAATACAATACAAATACAATATATTTCACCTTATTCCATTAAAAAACTCTCAAGAATCTTTTTTAAAGTTGTAACAGTCATTCCAAATAATTCCATGTACAGTATTTATATGTGGGAATTAAGATCTGCCTCTTAATTCCAGGTACAAAGGAGGGCACCAAATCTCTTGTGATCTCATGTGCCACTTATAGGCCTCTATGAAATCAAGGAAGCTGGAGTATATGTGCCCTTGGCTTGTCCCAGTGGGATTTTCTTGTGTTATGTACCTTTATTGCACCCAGTGCATTTCCGCTCTTTACTCTCATTAACTGTGATTGCTCTCGACGTTGTTCCTTAATTGTTTCTTTCCCCCCTTGTCATCTTATAGTGTCGCTGCCTTAGTCTCGGATCATCTTTTAAGCCTCCAATACAAGAACGCTCGAAATGTCATCCATTGGCCAAATGATTTGTGGCATTTGTTTCAGATTCCTTTTGACAGAAATAAAGATGCGCTACTAAAATACTTTGTGTTTCTGGAAATCTATCAGAGCCAATAACTGTCTCCCAAAGCGATGCTTCTGGCCCCGTGGTTCATGCCAGCGCTGGGAAAATAGGGGGAAAAAATATTCTCTTCTATGTCTTGATCCTAAACAGGGAAGCTGTTCAGCTGGGATTGTCAAGAATGACATTTGCCCCTAAAGGGAGGAATCAAAACGCCATCTGTTTGTTATTTTCTTCGACTCGCTGAGCCTTCCAAATGTCTGGACAGTGGCTTTCATCTGAAGCAAAACCTGATTTAACCTCCCTTTTTAAGTTCTTGATAGTTGTGATATGCACTGGAAGGAGATTTTAGAGACAGATTTGACTAAAAAAATGTTATTCCTTTATTATCTAGTTAAGGAGCTTTCAAACACTAAGCACAACCCTATCCCGGCATAGCCAAGAAGGTTAGGGAGTGGCTGGAGATCCCCCATTGGTAAAAGGGATATTTTTCATTCCAGCCTGCCCTGTTGGGGTATTTGGATCTTGCAAGATCTATAGCCAGTGGTGGGCTCCAGCAGGTTCGCACCTACTCTATAGAACCAGTTGTTAACAAGAGATAGGACATATAAAGTTTATAGAACATATAAAGTTCAAAAATAGCAATTTAAAAGTGGCTGCCAGATGGGCATAGAACCAGTTGTTAATTTCATGGAATCACAGAATCCTTGAGATGGAAGGTAAATCAGTAGGTCATCTAGTCCAACCCCCTGCCTGCAGCAGGAAATCCTCAAAGAGCATCTCCAATTTCCTTCACTGTCTATAGCTGGTTAAAGTCTGAGAAGCTCAGTGTAAGGCCAGCTGGATATAATATACAGTAGAGGAAAATACAAATCCTGGCCCATTTCCTGATTGGATCTACCCCATTCTGCCCTCCCCAATGCCCAGCACCTTTCTCTGCTTGTAAAAGTCTAAAATATCACCCATTCCTGGCATTGTTCAGCATGAAATGTACCTCCACTGGCAATTAGGGGCTATGATCCAACACCAATGGGCCTGACTCCACATGAGTCATCAACAACTTGTCCTTACACAGATTTTATAGTGCCTCATTCTGGAATGGGAACACTGAACCGGTGGAGCTCCTCAATAGAACTGAGCTCCTAATCTCTTATTTGCCAGGGTTTTAAGGAGAGATTTAAGGAGAGATTTGATTGGGGTAAGTGGGGATCAGCTCTACAAGTCCTATTAACACTATTAATAGGAGATTATCAATAGATAGACAGACAGACAGACAGACAGACAGGTAGGTAGGTAGGTAGGTATGTAGGTAGGTAGGTAGGGATGTTTCCAACAAAACTCAACAATGTTCCTTCACAAATCCAGGAGTCCTCAAGATGTTTTTTACAACCGAACCTCACCATGTCAAGGATCATGCAGTGTAGAGTTCCTGCAGTAGGTTGCCAAAAATGTCATTTGGTGTGAATTTGGCAGGACGCCAGCAATAATTTCAAGGGAAGTTTTTTAAAAAAATTCTCCTGTATGGCATGTTTGGAGTACAACTCAAGAGCAAAGAGAGGATATTTACCACTTTTGCTGCTTGGAATGAGCTGAGCGAGACACCACCCAATTGCAGTTGGCAGGGTGCTCACAGGCACAATTTGGCCCCAGGGAGATCCCAGTATGGTGAGCTCTGGGGCTGGATTTTGTGAGGCATAAAACAACCCTTCAGAGGCTCTCCTGATCTGTATTTACATCCTGGTTGCAGCAGAATCAAGCACAACTATGGCTAAAACCATAGTATGTAGGACTCTGAGCTTTTCAAGTGAATTACAATTTATGCTGGAAATAGCATATATAATAGGGGTCATGATCAATAGGATTTGGGGAGTCAGCGTTTGGACAAGAGGTTTCATTTCCTTCCTCCCTCAATTCTCCATGGCCAGTATCCCAAATAACACATAATCCTAACCATGTCTACTCAAAAGCAAGCCACACTGTGTTCAAAAGAACTTACTCCCAGGAACGTGTATTTAGGATTTCAGCCAGTTTCACTAACACCCCACCATTGATTTAAGTCAGTGCACGTTTTATGGAGCTGCCGGTGCATTCCATAAGCATCCCATCTTTTCCCTGTGCTGGTCAGACTTGGGAGGCCAAGCAAGATGTCAGAGGCCTGCTGGAGGTCCATGCCTGCCCCAGGATCTACCATCAGAGGTACAGTTTTGGTACCCCTAGTTTTGGTACCCCCTCAAATCTTGGTGTTAAGAGCAATTTAACCCTCTCCTGTATCAGTTTTCCTGCATTCCTTCTCTGAAATGATCCAATCTATATGGTGCCCAGCAAAACATAAGAGAGTCATACCCTTTCCTCCATATATTTCTCTCCACTAAAAAACATTTGCATCCCAGTGAAGCCAGCCATAAACTTGGCTTGGGAGCAGAAGTGGCTTCCATCAATTTATCCGCAGCTCAGTGAACAGGTAGATTAGCACAGGAATGAGCAGAATTACAGAAGCCAAATTAAATCTCGGAGACCGGCAAATGCCTTGCTTGGGAATTAAGGCGCGGTGACCTTTTTGCTGCAGTTGGGCAAAAGTGAAAGGAACTTTAAATAAGGCAGCATGAAGCAAATTCACATGTCCATATTTTGCCAGTCGGTGATGGAGCCCTTAATATGTGAAGCCCACCCTTTAAAAGAGGCAAACTCACTTTGGTGGTGAACTGAGCATTGTATTACTCTCTGGCTGCAATTCTAACCCGCAGTTAGGTTGGCCTTGGGGTGTCACAAAAGTGCTGCAAGTCACATTTGTGCCATACCTGGGGGTGTGACATGCACTGGCCTTGCCACACCACCATGGAAATAGGGAGATGGGTAAGTTGTGCCATCCCAAATTTGTTAGGATTGTGCCTCCCTCTCTCTCTTTCCCAGAGTTATGCTCCCCCCCCCCCCCCAGGCAGCACACTTCCTAATCTAATACAGACACATTTTGCTTAGCAATGTTCTGTTAAGGACTGACTGCATTTACATTGGCAGAAAAGTACATTTAATTTGTACTTTTCTTACAAGCTAGTCAATTTCACTCCATGACATCACATAGACTGGGTGACCACCAGTGATGGGCTTCAAATAAATTAACAACCGGTTCTCTGCCCATCTGGCCACTTTTAAATGGATATTTTAAAACTTTATATTGCCTATCTCTCGTTAACAACCAGTTCTATAGAGTAGGTGCGAACCTGCTGGAGCCCACCACTGGTGACCACATGTCATAACCAGAAAAGAGGACAAAGACAGCCAACAAATATGTAGGACATAACAAATAAAAGAAAAAATTGTTTTAATGTGGTTAATTTAAACACTAAATAGTAAAACTATTACATATTTTTATCACTTATTACATATGTAATTCATCAGTTACAAGAAGGCTGTATGAATATATGATATATGAATGTGAATACTTAGCATCTATGTGCAGGGTGATCATATGTCCAGTTTTTCCAGGACATGTCCTGTTTTCATGTTCTGATGACAAGGAAAAGGAGGACATTGAATATTTTTTCAAAGAAACAAATCTACAAAACAGGACATGTCCTGGAAAAACTGGACATATGGTCACCCTGCACATAGATGCTAAGTGTTCACATTCATACATCATGTTCAGCCACTAGATGGGGATGAATGTGATTCCACTGGTTCTATGAACAAGTTCACATTTAAAAAAGACGAACATGAATTGCCCGTAGGAAAAAATGCCTTAATCCTAACCAAACCCTTACTATAATCCCCATTGAATCCCACCATTTTTAACTTTAACATATGCAGGCAAAGTTTGTGTGGTTGTTATATATGTGTTTTTCTGGTTACTGATTCAATTTCAGCCCCATGTAATGGCTGAATGCAGGATAGCATCTGATATCTGTGAAGTGTATTGGAGTGAAATTGACTAGCTTGTAATAAAGTGTGTTCACAGACAACAGAATCACTTTAACAACAGGGATTGGAGAACAATATGCCCATCAATACGCAATGCACACATGTGCTCTAACCGTTAAACCTTTCTAGCTGTCCAACACTCTTTTAAAATAAATTGAGAAAAAGAAACTGAATGAAGATCTAAGAAAACTGAATTAATCTTAATTATACTGAATTAATATTGGTAGGCATTAGCACTATCATAGTATGACTTTTTATCACATTACAGAATTAACAGCATTGCTATGAGACTGTTATCCCCAAATCGCACACCATTCCTGTGTTTATCTGGCAAACTTTTAAGCTGGTTGTGAGATTCCCTGGGCGATTGCGCTGCCATCTTCCATTTATTCCCCCTTTTCTCTGCCCGCATACAAGAGATTTCACTTTGTGCCTCTGATGAAGTCCACAAAAGCTTGCTCTAGAATAAATAAGCTGGCCTTGGAAGTCGTATGGGAGCCTTTATTGTTTCAACTTTGACGGGTGCCCTTGGCTTACCCGTGACTGCGGTGGCAATGCCAAGTGCTTGGGACTTGACAGTCACCTGGCAGCAGAAAAGTCTGTGGATCAGGTTTAAAATAAAGAGATGGATGATAAAGTCATACTTAACAAGGAACCAGTTCTTGCTCTTTCACTCCTCTCTTTCTTTCCCATAATAGCTTCTTCTATTCCCTGCCAGCCAGCTCCGATCTCCCCCATCTAAAATCCTTTCTAAAATTATTCATAGAAATCTCTTTTTGGCTAAAGGCCCAAATGTGACTGATGTAGAATTACAGTCTCTCTAATAAAACCTGAAATTGATT
Organism: Cryptoblepharus egeriae; assembly: GCA_030015325.1. Lineage (NCBI taxonomy): Eukaryota > Metazoa > Chordata > Lepidosauria > Squamata > Scincidae > Cryptoblepharus > Cryptoblepharus egeriae. The sequence continues at coordinate 24,426,061 of JAREYC010000012.1, forward strand.
TGCAGTTCCTTTCTGCCTGTCTAGACAAGACAAATCTGGGCCGTGCAAGGCTCCAGTAACCCTCCCAATCATCTTTTAAAAGGACACCATCTCCTAAACCACAGTGCAGTTATTCAGGGGAAGAAAGTGCTTCTTAAAAAATAATAAAACCCAACCAAAAAACATTAATTATTCCTTTGTGTGTAGAAAAGGCCAATCATTTTTTGTTCCTTTTGTAGTTTCCTTAATCCCACCTCAACATTACCACTTTCATCAAAGTTGGTTTGTGTCTCCGCCAATTGGTTTGCGATGCAGTCACACTGGCGCTCTCATCTTGACAATGCAGGAGATCAAACAGGCACACCAGATCTCTTTAGCTAGGGTTAACTAGAAAATTAACACTGGCAACTTTTCCAAAGTGTCGAGAGAGCAGAAAGTCCCTTCTCCGTGATCTTGGCAGGCTTTGGCAGTATCTGACAATATCTTGGTTGCTTTCCTGACCTCGAAAGTTAATTGCCTCTCTTTGAGAAGCTTCTAATTCTGAGATTGAAAAATTTGAGATGAACATCTGTCCGGATGGAGAGTTGGCCATGGATCCAGGTCTGGTTTTGGATGCCATACAGGCCACCACTGTATTCCATGGGGCTGTAGAGGCAGCCAGAGGTCTCCTTAATTTATGGGAACATTTATGTCAAGTATTACCACATGGAATTCACACATTTATGGGAACATTATGGGAAAATTTGCTGGAGCAGATCCAGGTTGGCCCCTGTGGGGCTTTCAGATCCAGAACAGTATCTAGTGGAGATGTTCCCAAACCTCAACTGGTCTGAACTACTCTCCTTTCCAACTTTTTGCCCAATTTCACCCACTTCCCACTCCCTGGAATGCCTCTCCACCCTTCTGCAGGAAACTTACCATCATGTTTAGGCTGCATTAAGAGGACTGTAGCTTCCAAGTCACGAGAAGTTCTAGTTCCTCTTTATTCAGCATTGGTCAGACCTCACCTTGAGTACTGTGTTCAGTTCTGGGCACCTCACTTTAAGAAAGATGCAGCCAAACTGGAGCAAGTCCAGAGGAGAGCGACAAGAATGATCAGTGGGATGGAAGGGAAGCCCTATGAGGAAAGGTTGGGGGAACTTGGGATGTTCAGCCTGGAGAAGAGGAGGCTGAGGGGAGACATCATTGCCCTCTTCAGATACCATGTCATGTCATATGTCCTCCTCTATGTCATATGGAGGAAGGGGCTCATAGCTGCTTCTGAAAGCAGAACTAGAACCAATGGGTACAAACTGCAAGAAAGGAGATTCCGGTTGGATATCCGGAAGAAATTCTTGATGGTGAGGGCGGTTCGGCAGTGGAACAGATTGCCACGGGAGGTGGTGGACTCTCCCTCACTGGGGGTCTTCAAGCAGAGGCTTGACCAGCACCTGTCGGGGATGCTCTAGGGGATTTCGTGCTGCAGGCAGGGGGTTGGACTAGATGACCTACTAGGTCCCTTCCAACTCTAGGATTCTATGATTCTATGACTCTGTGGGCGCAATCCAGAGTAACTATGGGGAGTCCTTACTCCGGTGTAAGAACAATTTACTCTGGATTGCAATGTGAATTTCCCACAGGTTTTCACTAGGTGCAGTAACTATGGGTGCACGTAATGTCTCTTATGAATCCCGTAGTTACTCTGGATTGTAGGGTATGTTTTTTCCACTGCCTCTCTGACGGCCATAAAAGCCCAGTAGACACCATGCTGGCCTTCCCACCAGCATCGCCATCATTCTGGCCTCTGTGACATGCCTGACAGCACGTTTCTGAAGACCATTTTTTGGGCACTGCGCAGGAGACTGGCACTGGCCCTGGGCTGGATCAGTCTCTTAAAGTGGCATTTTTTGCAGTCCAATTTATTTCATTTATCCCTTCCCATATCATTTTTGAAGACCTCCAAATGGTTTACTAGCCCACTTGCCATCATTTGTCATTCCTGGCACCTTCAACTGCTGGGGACTGGGAAATTTGCTCTGTTTTACAAAAACCTAAACGTGATCCTTTCCTGCCACAGGTGAGTGACCATTTGCAAGCCCAACATAAAGCAAAAAAATGAAAGGAAGCAAGGCTGGGTTATCAATCAAGCAATAGATCCAACGCCCAACGTCACCAAAGCCTGCTTGGAAGGAAAGGATTTGTCCGCCCCATCCCATAAATCTCTCTCTGCACTGTCACCTTCATAAGGGAGACATCCATCACCAGGGCTCTTCCTTGGGGTAGGTAGAGAGGTGTTGATCTGCACTTTTGATATGGTTTCCAGACAGTACGTATCTTCCAACAGCCTCCATGTGCTCCTGGGGTCTTTGAGGCAACAACACATGAAGTTATATCCTGTTTGGACATTGTATCGTAATTCAGGAACATCAAGTGTTAATTCTGCAATATTCAAAGGGACAAAAATGTATGTGTTCTTAAGGGCAAGTGTGGCCTAGTGATAGGTTTGGAAGCGCATGGACGCACATCACACCCTTGAGTCATCTGCCACAAAGACAAAATTCAATTTTTAGTTTTACAGTTGGTGGGACTATATGGAATGGGACTGCAACCTGCTCTTTCTATTACGTGTTAGATGATTTCTATTAAATGTTAAGAAATACTATTAATAAATCAAATATTTATAGAAATATAATATTTATAGAAATATTATTTCTATTAAAAAAATAAAAATATTTCTATTTTTATTGTAGACTCTTGTGAGGCCACCAGAAATCAGGTCACAACCCATGGTTTGAGAAACAATGCCCCTGGGCATACTTCTCAGCTTGCCACCTGCAGAAAATACTGTGCGCTTGCTTCCTTGTTCCAGAGGGCTTCCGCAAATGACACCTGAAAACAGTCATGGAAGGAATGCCAAGCTAGGTTGGTTATGGACCATTGACCTTTCCAGTTTCATCATTCCCCTGAACTGCTTGGTAAATAAATAAATAAAATGCTTGGAAAGTAGCCTGCGAGGCCTACCGTTCCATGGTCATTAGAGCAATAACAATCTGGATAAGTGTAATTATGACAGACATTTTCCCCCTGAATTCTGGAGTGGCAGTGATCTGTAATGGACCCGATGTCCTGGAATAATCCTCTACCTTCTAGCTGAGCAACCCTCATAACTAGCAGTGTTGAGCATGGAATTCATGCATGAGAAGGGAAACCAGTTCAGAGATCTATGGCCTAAGCTGAACTACAACCACCAATAAAAACAGTCATGGATGTGTTGTTACCCAAATGCTGGTTTGCTAAAGCTGGGCTTGGTCAGACCCATATTTATGTCTCCACTCGTGATAAACTCTCTCATGATTGAATCTTGATTGGTTTGGGTCTCTTGTGCTATATAGGCAGTGGTGGACTTCAGGGGGTTCTCACAGGTTCAATAGAAGCCTTTGCTAATGAGCGCCTGGTTCTGAGAACCAGTTACTAATGGACATAGAACCTGTTTTTAATTTACTGGTAGGTTATAAGGACATAGAACCTGCTGTTAATTTATTTGAGTCCCACCACATCAATTTATTTGATGCCTATTTGAGTATATAGGCATCCTTCATTTATTGTATGGGTTTGGGATTAGTGTACCATCCAAAAGTGAAGAACATTGAAAAGTGGAACCCAACCTTTTTTAGTTTATAAATGTTGCTTCTAATGCTATTTATGCTAGAAAATTGCAAATGCAATTTTCTTTTATCTTGTAAATTCCTGATGCATACAAAGATTTCTGCACATGGATTCTTGTTAACTCCTTCGGGAATGAGGTTAGACCAGGAGCTACTACATGGGGGAATGCAATTTTGACCTTTAGAACAACAGAGAGAAGTTGAAAGAGCGGAACATATGTTTAATGAATGAGTTCTGGGTATAATTGAAAGGTGTTGAAAGAGTAGATTGTCGAAAAATAAACTGTCAGAAGGAGGGGGATACCTGTATAGAGATAACCCCCCCCCAAATCCAGAGTAACTACAGGAGCAAGTAAGAGACTTTACGTCCACCTGTAGTTACTACACCACCAAGTGAAAACCTATGGGAAATTCATATTGGAATCCAGAGTAAGTTGTTCTTACACCGGAGCAAGGACTCCCTGAAGTTACTCTGGATTTTGCCCAGAGATATAGATATACACCATTGTGGAAAGAGTGGAACATACATTGAATGAATGAGTTCTGGGAATAAATGAAAAGTGATGAAAGAGTGGATCATTAGAAAACCAACCAGGAGAAAGCAGGGGATACCTGCATTTGTTTTGGGAACTGCAATGAGATCTGGGCTGCAATCCTAAACCCCACTTAGGATGGCACAAGCCGCAGTACAAGTCCGGTGGCGGTCATAAGGCACTTCTCTTGGTGAGTGCACAGACTTGCACTGGCCTCCCCATGCTACCTGAGGAGTACGAGATTTGTGGGTTGTGGCCACTTGATGGCAATGATGGGCAGGATTGTGCCCTTGGTTTCTCTTCTGGATATAGATCCGGATGTTGACCAACCATGACGGCCACCTTGGCTGGGGAGAGATCAAACTTCTGAATCATTCTTCCATTGACTGACTCACAGGTGCCCCTTCCATCTGTCTCTGTGCTTCATTTCCATAATTTATTTTTTAAGCAAAAAACCTAGTAATTTTAACGTAGTAGACCTAGTAATGCCAATGGAGAAAGTGGTTGGAATATCAACATTAAAATATCAACAATTTTAGATATAAATATAGATAGATAGATACACACAGACACAGACACAGAAACACACACACACACACACACACACACACACACACACACACAGAGTGATGCTTCACGTAACAAATTTAATTCATTGTGGAGGCATGTTTGTTACGTGAAACATTCTTTTACGTGAAGCGGATTTTCCCATAGGAAATAATGGAAACTCAGACAATCAGAATCATAGAATCCTAGAGTTGTAAGGGACCTAGTAGGTCATCTAGTCCAACCCCCTGCCTGCAGCAGGAAATCCCGCTAGAGCAGCGTTTCTCAAAGTTGGGGTTGGGACCCCTTTTGGGGTCACCTAGAGGTTTCCTGGGGGTCGCCTAAAGAACCCTGGTGCAGGGGGTAGGTCAGGCTTGCCAGACCTCGACTGTAGCTGCACACGCACTGGGGCTGACTGACAGCCTCAGGGTCCAATCCTATGCATGCCTACTCTGAAATAAATCCCATTATAGTCAGGGGATCTTCAAGCAGAGGCTCGACGAGCACCTGTCGGGGATGCTCTAGGGGGAATTCCTGCTGCAGGCAGGGGGTTGGACTAGATGACCTACTAGGTCCCTTCCAACTCTAGGATTCTATGAGTCTATGAATCTGTTCCACTGCCAAACCGCCCTCACTGTCAGGAATTTTTTCCGGATATCCAACCGGAATCTCCTTTCTTGCAGTTTGTACCCATTGGTTCTAGTTCTGCTTTCAGAAGCAGCTATGAACAAATGAGCCCCTTCCTCCCTATGACAGCCCTTCAGGTATCTGAAGAGGGCAATCAGGTCTCCCCTCAGCCTCCTCTTCTCCAGGCTGAACATCCCAAGTTCCCCCAACCTTTCCTCATAGGGCTTGCCTCAGGGATGGGCAGGGCCTGGCCCAAGAACTGGTCCTCTGGTAGTGGGCGGGGTCAGGGGGCAGGGGCGGGGGGCAGGGCCAGGGAGATTTTTAATTTAAAAATTAAAAAAATTAAAAAATTAAGTTACTTACTTCTGAGTAGACCTGCATAGGATGGGGCTCTGAGGCTTCAATCCTCTCCACACTTTCCTAGGAGTAAGTCCCATTGACTATACTGGGACCTACTTCAGAGTAGACTGCATAGGATGGGGCTCTGAAGCTGCAATCCTCTCCACACTTTCCTGGGAGTAAGTCCCATTGACTACACTGGGACTGTACTCCTCCCTGGTGATCTTTCCATTCTTCCATTCCCTATAATTCTTTTTCTTTAACTTCAGCTGATCCCTAAGTTGTTTGTGGATCTAACCTGGTTTTTTCAGGTTTTTTCCCCCTTTCTTTTTCATGGGAATTGTTTCTGACTGTGCTTGTAGAAGCTGCCCCTTAAGGAGCTCCCGCCCATCTTGGGCCCCTTTCCCCATTAGATCATCAACCCATGGGATCCCACCTATGACTCCTCTAAGCCTGTTGAAATCAGCTTTCCTGAAATTGGTTCCACAACCAATGATGATATATAATGTCATCAAGTAGTACAGATACTCCTGATAAATTTGAGCAACCCCCTTCTCACCCAAGTAAAAAATCACCATGGCCCCAGCTTACCAGGCAGAGCGGGGAAACTGCTTGGCCTCACCACATTGGTGTTAACACACATGGACACATGGCACCTCTATCTCAATATTTGCCTCTATCTCACTTCAACATTTGTGAGCTGTTCCAGGATTTATGCTTATGTGATTGTCATCAGTGTTAATAAAGATCTTTCCCCTTCCCCCTCCGATAATTAGAAAATTACCAAGATGTAACATGCAGTCAGCCTTAAACCTTTGGTGGTGCAGCAAATGAAATAAGAGATTCATTTAGCGCAATTATGAAGTTCCAATTTGGCAGATTGGAGTCAGACGTAGGGAGCATGTAGCATTTAAATACGGCAAGCTGTGTCAAAGTATTTTACTTTTATTTTTTTAATTAACAGTCATTTACTTTTGTTGAGTGTGCTAATGCCAAACTAATGCGCTCCCTCCGCCGCAACATGAAAAAATAAAATAAAAATTTAAGATATACTGTTTCTGAATATTACCTGAGGCAGATAATAGATCAGATAATTTGAAATGGAGAAAACCTATTAATCTTAATCGCTGGAGAGAGATCTTCAAAGAAGTGCATTATTCAAGGCACTTTTTTAGGGGAAAAAATTAACCTGCTTTCTTGAGTTGCTAAATGGAATTTATCATTGAGGGGAAATGGAATAATCCTAATTTATGATCAGATAGCAAGCTTTGGGTGAAATCCACCAGAATGTTCATCTGTTCCCTTAACTCTTGTCAGTTCAGAGTGATGTTGTGGTGCAAGTGGTTAAGACGCTGTGCCTGTTTACCAGCAGGCCAGGGTTCGAGACCCGGGTTGGCCCCACAAGACAGGGTGAGCTCCTGTCCTTAGCCCAGCTCTGTGACGCCAGCTGGATCCAATCGTATTGGCTCTGCCTTTCCATTGGACTATTTCAGTGGCGTGGAGTGGGGGATTTGCTGCTTGGGTAACAGTCTATCTATCCTCCATATCAATCTACCCAGGCCTTTGTGCTTCGCGAGCAAGCATTGAGCACGACACCATAGTCATTCAAGACTGACGGATGCCAATGCAGTGTCAATTATTGTAGATTTTGATGTTGTAAGCCATCTTGAGTTTCCTTTGGGGAAGAAAGGCAGGGTATAAGTCAATTAATAATAAATTGTTCGCTGTGTATTTATGGATAATAATAAAAAAGCAGGCCTCCGTCAGTCTTGAAAGACTATGGTATCATGGTTGGCGCTGCATACGCTGCATGCGAAGCACGAAAGCCTGGGTTGGATTGTTATGGAGGATAGGCTGTTACCCAAGCAGCAAATCCCCCCTCTCCACGCCACTGAATTAGTCCAATGGAAAGGCAGAGCCAATATGATTGGATCCAGCTGGTGTCACAGAGCTGGGCTAAGGACAGGAGCTCACCCTGTCTTGTGGGGCCGACCCAGGTCTCGAACCCTGGCCTGCTGGTTAACAGGCACAGCGTCTTAACCGCTGGCACCACCCACAGCCCTAATAATAATAATAATAATAATAATAATAATAATAATAATAATAATAATGCTGGGTGGATAAAAGAGTTTGAAGAACATTTCTCCAAGAACAAAATGGAACAGATGGAAATAACAGCTGAAATGATCAGACAGAGAGTGAAAAGAGTTAAAAACTGGACTTCACCTGGTAATGATCAGCTCCATGGGTTCTGGCTCAAGTACCTGACTAGCCTGCATGGAAAAATGGCTGAACTATTTAATGAAGTGCTACGAACAGGTAACATCAGCCAGTGGTTAACAACTGGAAGGACTCTACTAATACAGAAGGATCCAGCAAAAGGGATTGCACCAGGAAACGTCAGGCCAGTAACTCGTCTACCCACCATGTTCAAGCTGCTGACAGGCATCATAGCTGACAGGATTCAGGATTACCTGGAAGTAAATAACATCTTACCAGTGGAGCAGAAAGGCAATAAACGGAGAAGCAGAGGCACAAAAGATCAGCTCCTGATTGATAAAATGATACTGGAGAATTGTAAAAGCTGGAAAACCAATCTGTGCATGGCTTGGATTGACTATAGAAAAGCCTTTGATTCATTGCCACACAGCTGGATCATAAAACGTCTGGAGTCCATCGGGGTCAACAAAAATTTTACAAATTTTATTGAAAATGCAATGAAACTTTGGAAGACAGAATTATTCGTAGCCAATGAAAGTTATGGACTTGTCAAAATTCGACGGGGAATCTTCCAGGGAGACTCATTGTCCCCATTGCTGTTTGTTATCCCGATGATCCCTTTGTCAGTGATCCTACAGAAAGCAAATCTGGGTTACCAAACTGCCAAAAACTCACAGAAAATTTCACATCTATTGTACATGGATGATTTGAAGCTCTACGGAAAGTCAGAAGCAGAAATTCAGTCACTCACCAATACAGTCCGAGTCTTTAGTACCAACATCAACATGGAGTTTGGCCTGGACAAATGTGCCACAGTGGCACTAAAGAAAGGGAAGATCATGGAAAGTGATGGCATTGAAATGCCGAATGGCCAAACCATTAAATGCCACCAGCCTGAAGCCTACAAATATCTGGGCATACTGCAGCTGGACAATATCAAGCACAGGCATGTAAAAACTGTGGTCAGCAAAGAATACATACAAAAGGGTTAGAAAAATTTTGAAAAGCAAATTGAATGGCGGCAACATCATAAAGGCTATAAATACCTGGGCCATACCTGTAGTTAGGTATACTGCTGGCATTGTGAACTGGACACAAAAGGAACTGGATGACTTGGTCAGGAAAACAAGGAAATTAATGATCATTCACTATGCTTTACATCCACGTAGTGATGTTGACAGGCTGTACCTGCCTAGAAGATCAGGGGACAGAGGACTTTTGCAAGTGAAGCAGTCGGTGGAAGAAGAAAAACATGCCCTAGCAGATGATGTGCGAGAGAGCCAGGAATCTGCTCTGACTGACGTCAGCAGGAGAAAGTGGCTGAAAGTGCAGCAGACCAACTATGAATGCCACAGAAGTGCAATTCAGGCTCGGACTGCCAGTTGGCAGAATAAAGTATTGCATGGCCAATTCCTTGCCAAGATCGAAGGAAAAGTGGATTAGGATAAGACCTGGTTGTGGCTCATGAGTGGAACACTGAAGAAGGAGACGGAAGGCCTGATACTTGCTGCCCAAGAACAGGCAATCAGGACAAATGCCATCAAGGTCAGGATTGAAAAATCAGCCCATGACCCCAAATGCCGACTCTGCAAAGAAGTGGATGAAACCATCGACCACATTCTAAGTGGCTGCAAGAAGATCGCACAGACTGACTACAAACGGAGGCACAATCTGTTGCCCAGATGATCCACTGGAATCTATGCCAAAAGTATCATCTGCCAGTGGCAAAAAACTGGTGGGACCACAAGCCTGAAAAAGTGGTTGCAAATGAGCAGGTCAAGGTTCTGTGGGAATTCAGGATACAGACGGACAAGGTCTTGGAACACAAGACTCCAGATATCACCATCATAGAAAGCAGTCAGGTGTGGCTAGTTGACATCGCCATACCAGGTGACAGCAGAATTAAGGAGAAACAACTGGAAAAGATCTCCTGCTAGCAAGACCTAAGAATCGAATGACAGCGTATCTCGTGTAAACCATGCAGGTGGTTCCAGTGGTAATTGGCACACTGGGTGCAGTGCCAAAGGTCCTTGGCAGGCACCTGAAAACTATTGGCATTGACAAAATATCACTCTGCCAACTGCAGAAAGCCGCTCTTCTGGGATCAGCACGAATTATACGCCGCTACATCACACAGTCCTAGACTCTTGGGAAGGGTCTGACTGGTGATGTGAATGAAACCAGCACGAAATTGTTTGCTGTGTATTTATGGATCATCATCATCATCATCATCATCATCATCATCATCATCATACTTAACAAAACGGGCCATGGATATCAGGTTTCAAAATCATCAACACAGCTCAACCATCTACTTTATATGGATGACCTCAAACTGTATGGGAAGCCACAATCTGAAATTGAATCACTGCTAAATACACTTTGGATTTATGGTACCAACATAGCAATGGAATTTGGTCTAGAAAAGTGGCAACTTTGGCAATAAATTGAGGAAAACTTATGTCAATGGATGGAATGAAGATGCCAAACAATAGTGAAATAAAAAGTCTTGAACCAGAAGCAGCTTATACATACCTAGGCTTACTCCAAACTGACGACATTCAACACAGAGAAGTCAACATTAGGGTAGCCAAGGAATACATCAGAGATGTATTACTTTACATCAGAAAATTATAAAATAAAAACTCAACACTGGCAATACCATCCAACCCATCAATACATGGACCATACCAGTGATTCGATATACTACTGGCATAGTTAAATGGAATTAAACTGACTTAGGGCAAAATCCAGAGCAACTATGGAGAGTCCTTGTTCTGGTGTAAGAACAACTTACTTCGGATTCCAGTATGAATTTCCCATAGGTTTTTGCACCTACGGGTGCAAATAAACTCTCTTATGTGCTCCCTTACTCTGGATTTGGGAGTTAAGAGAACTTGGATAGGAAAACCTGAAAAATAATGACCTACTCCCACTATAATGACCTATCAACTATGCACTACACCCACAAAGTGATATATACAGTTTATATTTACCACATAAGGAAGGAGGACGGGGCATGATTGAAGTCCAACAGTCGGTGGAAGAGGGAAAACGACCCCTGGCAGCATATTTAAGGGGAAGTCAAGAAGAACACTTAAAAGAGGCTCACAAAGAAGGTAACCTAAAATGTGATGACACAAAGGGGGATTACAAAGTGCAAATGGTTAAGGATAGAAAAGACAGGTGGCGAAATAAGGCAATGCATGGGCAGGGTGACCAGATTATTCCTGAACCCCAGGACCAAAATTCCTGAACCCCAACACCAAAATTCCTAATCCCAGGCCAAAATTCCTACCTGCTTAAAAAAATGCCAAAAAGTGTGGTTTTTTTTGTTTTTTGACCATAACGTTTGATAGGAAGGAGATATCTCAGAACTGATTTTTGCATTGGATTCTGCTCTTCAATACAAATCCAAAGACATGTGGCATGATGGGGTACTGTGCACTATCGCGAAGTTTCAAAACGAAGTCAAAATGTAGGACACCCTACATTTTGTAGGCTAAAAACAGGAGGCTAAAAATCTGGACAAATCCGGGTTTTTCCAGTCATATGGTCACCCTGTGCATGGTCAATACCTGAACAACATTCAAAAGAATACTAATACTGGTAACAAAGCAACATGGCAATGGCTGAGGAAAGGAACATTAAAGAAAGAAATGGAAGGCCTGATACTACCAGCCCAAGAACAAGCACTCCAAACAGACAAGAGCCAGAAAGGCAGCAACTGTTAGCTGTGCAAGGAGGCCAAAGAAACAGGGGAACACGTAATCTGTGGGTGCAGAAAGATCGCCCAAATGGATGGTCTGGAAAGACATAACAAAGTGGCCGCCGTGAAATCTGTGCCAAAAGTACAACCTTCTCACAACCAAGAACTGGTGGGATCACAAACCAGAAAAGGCAGTCCAGAATGAACAGGCCAAAATCCTGTGGGACTTCCGTCTTGAAAGTGACCGCCACTTGGAACAGAATACACAAGACATCACGATGGTTGAGGAAAAACAGGTCTGGATAGTTGACACTGCAATACCCAGAGACTGTCAGCTTCAAGAGAAAAAACATAATAATATTACATGGTATAAGAACCTACAGATTCATAGAATCATAGAATCATAGAGTTGGAAGGGACCTAGTAGGTCATCTAGTCCTACCCCTGCCTGCAGCAGGAAATCCCCCTAGAGCATCCCCGACAGGTGCTCGTCGAGCCTCTGCTTGAAGAAATTCAGAGAATTCAGATTCAGAGAATCTGAGAAAAGAAAGCCACTGTTATTCCCAACAATAATAGGTGGTCTTGGAGTGATTCCATTAAGTCTCCAGGAACATCTCAATTTAATGGGCCTCTAGAATAGTGGTTCTCAATCTTTCTAATGCTGTGACCCTTTTATAAGTTCCTCATGTTGTGGGGATACCCAACCATAAAATTATTTTTGTTGCTACTGCTGCAGTGCTATGCACACTTTCCTTGGAGTAAACCTCATTGAACTCAATGGGAATGACTTCTTACACATGCATAGAACTGGGTTCTAAGGCTGCAATCCTAGCACTTTCCTGGGAGTAAGTCCCATTCATTTACCATGAAAAACAACAACATTGAGGGGGCTTACTTTTGAGTAGAGCACAATGAGCAGGGCACAACAGTCAGTGCACAAGCAGGGCGCCCACCAGACAGCCCACCCGCCAGACCTCTGGTGCCATGCTAACACCATGCTCACACCTCAGTGCGCTTCACTCTAAGCCACAGTTGCACTGAGGATCTGTGGGGAGGAGGAGGAGGAGGAGGCTGCCATCTGTGGTGAGGGTGTTGGGTGCCTTCCCACCCCTAAGGCTCCATATCAGTCTCACACCAGCTCAGAGACTCCTTCTGAGCCACTTCTCAGCAGCTTCTTCCAGCCGCAGTGGCTCCAACGTTTCTGCCAGGTCTTCCCAGTTGGCCCCCTGCACCAAGGTCTTTAGGTGACCCCCAGGAAAGCTCCAGGTGACCCCCCAAGGGGTCCTGACCCCCACTTTGAGAAACACTGCTCTAGAGTATTACAACTGGCCCAGATACAAAAAACAGCACTCCTGGGAACTTCACATATATTGAGATGATACCTTTGTGATTCCTAGTTCTTTGATAGGAACCGAATCACAATAGAGTCACATCCAGTCAAACACCTGGCAACTGTGGAATAGTACATAAAAATAGTTGAAGATCTATTTTCTTGTACATGGTGTCTCTTCTAAATTCCTTTTTTACGCAAAAGCACAGGACAGCTAGTGACATGAGTTTTGGGCCATGCACATGCACTCCAACCAAGAGCCCCTGGGTTTAAATGTGTGTGTGTGTGTTTATCATGTTATTTTATATGATGTTGTTTTTATTATATTGTAGCTCCCTTTGGTCTGCATGGTGGAGAAAGGTGGGATAAAAAACCTTAAAGAAGTAAGCTGGAAGAGCCCAAGTGTCATGGGGGGAAAATAAATTGCTTCCGGGTTGAGAACAGCTGAGAACAGCATCTTGAGAACAGCTGAGAACCACCACCGTTCAGTGTTGGCCAAACGGCATGGATCAATGGATTGACTCAGTATAAGCCAGGGGTCTCCAAACCCCAGCCTGGAGGGTAGATGCGCCCTGTGGGGAGCCTCTAACTGGCCTTTGGTCCCTGAAGAGCCTCTGACCAAGTTGACCAAACAAATGGAGCCATGATGGTGGCATAGGGGGAACCATTTGAGTATGTGTTTTATTTCTGTGCTGTGCATTGGTGCTGCAGAAATCCAGGGCATTTGAGCCCATTTATGCATTAATTTAAGTTCTATCTCTCAAGCATTTATTAAAATTTTAAATTTAATTTTTATCCAGCCCTTGACACTGTGCTAGAAATGTGATGCTGCCCTTTGGCAAAAAAATGTTTGGAGACCCCATAAGCCAATCATTGGAACATCTATGAGGCCAGACCAGTCTGTCTCTGCAATAGGGTTGCCACATGTCCCGGAAGACTGGGACTGTCCCAGATTTGGGGTATTGTGTTCACATACTGGCAAGTTTGACAGGGGGTGCTGTCCAAGTTTTGTAAAAGAGAATTATGGAAAGCAAGCACTTGAATGCAAGATCTGCATATCACTCAACGCCCCTCTTTTACATATGCAGCATAGGAACACAAGGAGGACGCCGTGCTGTTAAAAAGCAGTCAGGACCCTCCCCACCCTCTTCAACCAGAAATCCATACATTCCCCGACAACCTGACAAAAGCAGTAAACATCTCCGAGTAATGTCAGCTTCGGTTCACCGTCCTTGGGTCCCTTGCAAAGCTCTCAGTTATGGAGCAGGACCTTCATTTTAAACAACCAAAGAAGGGCCAGGACATGCTCCGACTGGGGAGAAGCCCACCTCTGTGGCTGCATGTGAGGATTGTATAAAAAAGATCCATTGAAATAAAATGGGGGGGGGGGGAATCTGTCTTTGCTTAGACTTGATGTCTGAATGCAACTCTGTGTAGGACTCATGGTTAAACAGCATCTCAAGATGGAAGGTTCTCTTCAACCCCTCCATGCTTTATTTCCATATTTATTTCTGTATGTACGAGCATATATATACATGTATATGTATATGTATGTTAAAAATATGTATATATGTATATATGGTTAAAAATAGAGGGTCTTTGTCCTTCATTCTATATGGTCACTGCTCCAACCTGGCAGTCCTTTGGATTTCCCCCTCCCCAAATTTGGTCCTACCTCTTCACGTATGGAGGTATCTTCAAATATGGAGGTCTTTATCTGACCTTTCCGTCACTCCCCAAAATCAGGTTAAGAGCCACTGGTGGGTCCTGACCCACAGTCTTGGGAACTATGGTATTTCAAACTCATTCTGGCATCAACAGGCTGCTTTTGTCATACTGAGATTTTGCAGGATGGTCTATAATACAACAGGGTTACTCATCCCCAAAGGGTAAAAAAAAAACTGCTGAGTGATGGGAAAACGTGATGTCCCACCGCAAGTGTGTGTGTTTTTGGTTTTATTTTTGTAGTTCTGCAAGCACATGTACTTTTAATGAGAACAGAGATCCTAGGAGTCTATGCCACTAATGGGACACTGAATTTTAAATCCAGGGTCTCTTTATGCATTTGTTTTATGCAATAGGCCTGGCCCATATATTTCCAGTAAATTTAAAAGGACAGAATTTCCTACAAAACCCTGTTTCTTTTCAATGTTGGCAGATGGGCATCCCAGTTCTAACAGGTATGGGAACAGGCAGGCCAACTGGCTTGTCCTATATCCAATGTAGTGTAAGAGGTGGTTAGAGGACACTTTGGGTAAGGGGATTTTTTCTGCTACATACCCAGTGTCATGCACCAGCCACCCCATTAGGCGATTTAGATCTGTGCCTGCAAATTTGATGGTGCAAGTCTGAGCAGCTGGTGTAAGGCTGCTTCAGCCAGGAGTGGAGTGAGGATTTGGCCTGCCCTCTCTGGATTCAAAATACCCCTGAGTTTCGGTTGCCTTACATATATTGTAAGATCTGAGAACACATATATTGCTTTCAGGTGGTTAATTTAAACACTATCACTTATGATGACATTTAAAGTGGTGCCTCACATAAAGAGCTTAATTCATTCCAGAGGCCTGCTCTTTAAGTGAAATGATCTTTAAGTGAAGCAGATTTTCCCATAGGAAATCATGGAAACTCAGACAATTGGTTCCACAACCCCAAAAATATTCATATAAAAATATTAACTGGATGTAAATATGATGACAAAACACTGGAATTGAATTCAAAACATGCATTCAATGTGCGTGATCCTGTGAAGTCTACTTAGGCTGCAATCCTAAAGACACTTTCCTGGGAGTAAGCCCCATTTAACACAATGGGGCTTACTTTTGAGTAGACATAGTTAGGAGGCTGCAATCAAAGACACATTCCTTGGAGGCTTACCTGGGCTGCTGCTGGTGGTTCAAGGTGGTCGGTGGGGGCACTTGGGGGCAGTTAGAGGCAGCTGCCTCTGACACCTCCAGGCCCATAGAACAGAATGGGGCTTACTTTGGAGTAGACATGGTAAAGACAGTTAGAGGCAGCAGCACTGGCCGGCAGCCCTTTTAAAGAGCCTCCATGTGAAGCGTCAGGGCTGCATAGCATGCCCATAGCGCACTTGCTTGTTAAGTGAAGTGGAACTCGTTATGTGAAGCAAGATTTTTTAGGAAATTTTTGCTTGTTATGTAAATGCTTGTTAAGCAAGATACCACTGTATAAGTGTATTACATAATATAATTTATTACATATAATTTATTAATTACAAGAAGACTATCTTCTTCCTGCTTACAAGAAAAAGGAGGACAATTAAGATTTTTTTTTCTTGGGTGCAAGCCTGAAAAATAAGATGTTTTCTGGGAAAAGAGGACATAGGTTTACCCTGCATGTGATGAACTTTTCCTTCAGAAATTTGTCCAGCCCAATTTACAGACATTGAAGCCAGACATCTAACACCATTTCCTGTGGCAAGGTGTTCCACAGACTAATTGGAGGGGAACGGGGAAAGGTGAGAGTGAGTGCGTGTGTACTCATGTGAATGTGCTTCCCTGAGCCGCTACCTGACCCCACATCACAGGTCATCAGTGGCAGAGATGATGAAGACTGTCTATCTTGAAGGCTGCATCTACCATCAGGTGCTGCGCAGTACCTTGTTGGCTCTAGGATTTGTGGCAATGGGAAAAAATCTGTTTCACTGCAGGAAACTCTTTCCTCCTGGCTGTAACAAAAAAATAAAAAATAATAAAATAACCAAATGGAAATTTGAAATACCAAGGAGTGACCTTTCCATCTCTGCCACTTTCCACTGCATCTGAGCACTAAGCCAGAGCGGGTCACGGTTGGCGTGCAGAGCACAGGGATTGTTGCAAAAGGAGCTCAGCAAACAGATGATTTGCTGGGCAAAGTTCTCCCTCCAACCTTGACTAGACCTTTAAATCTTCCAGGGGGAAGTGCCAGTGACATTTCAGCAGATCCGTCCCTCTCTTTCTTGCACACATATGTCTTCTCAATGACGCTGCTGCAATTTGTCCTGGTTCAGCATTATGGATTGAGTAGCTTTTGCTGTTACGATCCTGCCTTCTCTTTGCACCTTGACTGTGACAATGTGATTACGCAAAGTGCAAAAAGGGAAAGCGATACAAAAACTATGTAGAGGTGTGACTTGTCCAGGTTTTATTTTTTCACAGATTTTATTTTTTACTATACACTCAAATTGAGTGTTGGGAGAGTGAGACAAAAAGAAAATATTTATTTACCCTTCGTGTCATTAATCTATGGAACTCCTTGCTGCAGGATGTGGTGAGACGTCTGGCCTAAAGGGAATTGGAAGGACTTCTGGACTAAGGCTGCAATCCAGAGCACATTCAGCCTGCCCTGACCTAACTGCACTCTCTTAACTATTCTGTATCCAGAGCAGAAAGTTATGCTGAATCCAGAGAGTCAGGAAGCCTGGGCTGCCCTAACTGCTCCAGAGCATGCTAAGTAATTGACACAAGGGGAAGACTTGCTCCTGAGGAGACACCCCTCAGATCACACTGAACAAGGAACAGCTGTGGTGCCTACAGTGGTGACATGACTCTGCACATCACCTGGTGCGGAAGTCTGTGCGTCATCCCTGGGATGCGGCCCCCCCCCCCCCACCTGGACTGCACAGTCACCAAAGTTGGCGCCTGCGCAGTTGTTTCTGAAGCCAACTGGCTTCAGAAAGAGTACTGCTCAGGCACCATCTCTGACACCTGCGCAGTACTTTTCTGAAGCCTTTTGGCTTCGGGGGAGACTGTGCAGGCGTCAGAGTTGGTGCCTGTTGAGTCAGAGTTGGTGCCTCTTTCTGAAGCCATTCGGCTGCCGCTCCGCCTCCTGAGTGAGGCCGAATGGCTGTGCAGAGGCGCGGACTTTCTCTGCTCTAAGGAAGTCTCCTCTGAAGCTGTTCGGCATGCTCAGTGTGTTTCTTCGCAGTGCATCTCAGATGGCCGTTCAGGCCACCTCCTCAGACAAGTGGCAGCTTCTGGCTGATTCTCCGCCTTGGAGCAGGCCTGAATGGGGGTGCTGACGCCTGGGGCCTGCCAAAGGACAGTCAAACTCCTCCGGCACATCACCCCATACGGAGCGCATTCCCAATGCAGCCCACACCAGCCACACCAGTCTGGTGATGCCACTGGGTGCCTGCCTTATAAGGAGTCCCTGATGAGATGCCAGTACATTCTACAGTGAATACAAGGGGCTTCTTGGAGTGCCTGCTGTATCCTGAGGTTTGTGGGCAGCCGTAGTTTGTTCCATATCCTGAGGTTGAGAGGAAGGGGTTGCAGCTAGGCTGGCCAAGAACTCAGATTTTTGGTCAGCACTGCCATTCTTACTCGGGCCTTATCATGGACCCCTATGGGTCTACTCATTACTATATCTGCTCCTGAGGTGGTATAACTCTGAGGGCTGGAAGAGGGCATTTCTGCCTTGGAAACAGGCTCTGGATACAGAGTAACTGCTCTGCCCTAGGCAATGCTAAACATGCCCTCAACTTGCCTCTCCTGAGCTGCTTAGGCTGCCCCAGTTAGGGCAGAGCAGGTCCACCTCTCTTAGGGCACCCTATCTTGCCTTGCTCTGCCCTAAGCCTCCTTCAGAGTAACTGGGCTGGAGCATCTTGCAGTTGCTCCAACCTAGTGTTAGATAGGGCAACCAAAGGGCTCTTATGTGGACAAATTAGTTGCTCTGGATTGGGCTGTAAAACTCCATTACAGCTTAGAAATTGGGTAGTAGTAGTGTCACCCCCTGGCGCATCACCCAATATGGTTTCCTAATGATGCCACTATATTCCACACAACACCTGTGGCTTTCAGGCAGAAATCCACAGATTTTCACCATGTTCGATGCTTTTCTTAGAGCATGCCTGTTTTATTTACTGATCCAATTTTATTTTTAAACCTTATTTAAATGTTTCTATCTGAGGGGCTTATCATGAAATGCAATCAAATTAAGACGCAGCCTATATTAATGCAATCAATAAAGCGCCAAGACATCATCAGCCAAATGCACAATCTAGATGCCATTTTTACAGAGAGACGAAACACATTGACTTTAAGAAACACTCAAATTTAGTTAAAATACCATTATAAGTTGGAATTTCCATATTACTGGCAAATAAGTCCCATTGAACTCAACAGAGCTTCGTTCTGGATAGACATGCATTGGACTGCACTTTATATAAAGATTCGCAAGCCTTCCTATAACAAAGCAATAAAAGTGCTACTATTATTCCCAGGAAGGCCATGCTCTAATGGGACCATTCCCAGGAAGACCATATTCTAATGGGACACTTTTACTTGTTATGGTGCAAGAGGTTTCAAGAACCAACAATGCAATCCTATGCCCGTCTCCTTAGAAATAAGTCCCATTATGGTCAACTTTTATTATGGGACTTTCTCCCATGTAAGTGCGCTGGAAGACTTGGAAATTTTGCATTTCCCAAAAACAGGAGGGTTTTGGCCTATATCCTAAATTGAAATTAAGCCCCTTGCTGCGGAGCAGTTAAGATGATTTTCCATAAGATAACACTAGAGGGTGATGTAACTGCGTGGACCCATAACTGCTATGGATTTAGCCCTAAAGGAAAACTAATTTTTCTCTTCGGATCAGAGACATCTCCAGAAAGCAGGGAAGTTCCTTTTTCTCACAGCAGTTTGTGTGCCCCAAGCCAGGCAGAGCTGCAGAATTGAAGAGATCCATCATTATGTTTGTCTCTTGGTGACCACTAGATAATCGAGACCTACAAACATTGATCAAAGGTAATTAGAAAAGTGTTTTCTGTTCTCTTTCAGCCAGGTTTTCAAACCTCATTATGAGAATGTAGCCACTATAGCTTTTCAAAGGCTGTTGAAGTGTCAGTGGGATTGCAACCTAAATGCAATTGATGAATCATGTGAACAGTGATTTTGATAGCGGGCTGCTGGTTGCACCAGGTGACATGCAAAGGGTGACACACAAAGTGACACCAGGTGACATGCAAAGTGTGACACCACTATTGGCAAGAATTTTTTAAAATCTGAATGAATAATGTCAAAATCTGAATAATTGAATAATGCCATCATGTTATATATCAGCAAACAGTAAACCCTAAAATGATCTTGTTGAACCTTCAAAGCATCGAATGAGGAGGTCACTGCAGTGCATTATCCTTGCTTTTGGTGCACTGATGGCCCTCTCCAAAACAGCACTGTTGGGTAATCTCAGCTCCAGAGACAGTAACAGTATCATCGGGTCATGCATTATTTTGGGTTTTTTTTTCTCCTTGTCTCTGATCTCCATTGTTTTGCATCCCTTTCAAGACTGATAATCATAATGAATTTGTCCTAATAGCACTGGCTCTAATGAATTCATTTGGTATGCATTCGTTTCATATTTCCCCAGCTGCTTAAATGTTCCACTCCGACTAAATTAGCATGGCTCGGGTGTTATATAAGGGACACTTACAAGAAAGTACAATTTATGAACGCTCCAGGAAAATCGCATCAGCTCCATCAGAACGTTCCATCACAAGGGAATCGCATGGGACAGAGGATCTATTTATGTTTGCTGATATACACAGCAGAGGCCGGGCATCTGTCCCTCTATCCCTGCCGCAGTGCACGGTGAATGAGAATCCTCCTGATCACATCCGTTCCGTGTGCGCTTTGTACATTTGCAAATGTGGGTGCACATTTTCCACTTGCCAAGGAGGACCATTAGAAACTGGAGTAACCACTTTGTGAGATCCACAGTGATAATCAATGGTGATGTGGGCACCGTTGAGCTGCATGAATTCATTGTGTTATAGGATAATTTAAATAACAAGTGGCTGAAGAAAGAAAATTGATCTGTTTATTATGAGCACTTTTGGACAAAGGTCCCTTTGAGTGGGAAGTCTGACAACTTCATGTGCAGAATATTTGATTTTAATCAGCACTAAGGGTAAGACCATATAGTCTCAACTATATGAACATCATATGAAAAATCATCGTATGAAAAAGGATGGGATTGTTATAAAGGGATTGAGAATAAAACAGCTAATATTGTAATGCCATTATACTAACTGACAGAAAGGCCACATCTGGAGTATAGCATCCAATTTGGGTCACTGTGTCTCAGAAAGGACATCGTTAGGGTTGCCATAATTCTCTTCCACAAAGTATAGACAGGACCTTCTATCTCATTTGCCAGTGAACATAATCCCCACCCAAATTGGGACTGTCCCTGTTTTGGGGGACATATGGCAACCCTAGGCATAGTGGAACTGGAAAAGGAGCTGAATGTGCTCTTGAACTGGGTGATGCACTCCCTAGTGATGCCTCTGTGGATCGGATCGGGGCCCCAGTGAGATTTTTGTTAAGGAAATATCTTATACCATCACTGTTCATGGCAGTACATGGCAGTTCAGGAACTGAACTGGTAAAGTCCTTCAGTGTACAGAGCAGAAGCACCACCACATTGGAGCTCTTTTTTTCAAGAGGCATTGTTATGTCTATTGGTCCCATGGAAAGGTTTTGGGACAAGAAAGTAGCTGGGGAAGAGGACTTTGAATTAGAAGAACAAGAAGCACAGGGAAAATCTTCAGCGAAAGGTTAGGTGAGTCGTCCCCATTTAAGAGTTGGCATCTCTCTAGTTTGGCTCTGCAGCCTACCCAGTAATTGAGCCCCAAAGCGTTGCAAGTGCTCAGCCTGAAGGTATTATATTGTTGAGAACTTCTGCACGGCTGAAGTTAAGTGCCTGATTACGACCCCAAAGAGCAAGCTGTGCTGGAGCCGCAGGATGGACGACCCAGGATTAAAACCAAAAAAAGACAGGACGCTATTGAAAGAGAACGCCGACAAAACTGCTCTGTAACCAAAGGGGAAATCAAAGCTCAATTTGGGTTGGAAACCTGCGATTTTCCTCTCTGCGTGGTTACCGAATAAATCATGTCACCGGAATCTCTTTATTGCCGAGCAAACAGAGAGGAAACTGCATCTCCAAGGGGCTTTGGAACCACGTTTAGTGAGAGCCTGAGAAGGGGTTAATCCAATTTTTTGTGGGGTCTCTGGACCTCTCTGCTGCCCTCAGGAAGATGTCTTTACAACAACTGTAGTTTGCAATGTGGGCCTGAAGGTCCTCTTCATAGGAAGGGCACTATGCAAATGTCAGGGGAGTCAAGTGACAGACTTTGCCCCCAGGAGCATAGAACAGTTTAAGTGGAGTCTCCCCATTGAATCCTCGCTACCACCTTGCAAGGTTAGGGTGAGGGGTTGTGACCATGAAGGCAGCTTTGCCATATTAGAAGATGGGCACATTCAGCTCAGCATCCCAAGTACTGCTCTGATGTGTCCAATGAAGCCAAAATCACTTGCTCATCTTCTGCAAGATATTCACACTGGTGACATGCCATTTCTCCTGAATCACTCAAAACTGCCTCCTCTCCCCCCATCTGCACCCTTCACTTATACAGGAAAATACCACATGTACTCGAATCTAACATGCACTTTTCAGTCTAATTTGGTCTCCAAAATCTCGGTGCGCATTAGATTCAATGGCACATTAGATTCTAGTATATGTGGTATTTTGATTATAATTATTTAAACAGTTTACTATGTTGTAATTAAGAATGTAGAATAAACCTATTGTTGTATAAAATAGTGCAATTAGATAAAAATCATAACATTAAACCCTTATTATTATGATATAACTGATTGTTGTACGCAGTAAAATTAAATTTTGCTCCTGCACATTACATTTGCCAATAAACATTTTTTATCTCAAGCCTTTTAAAATAGGGGTCTGGATTAGAGTCGACGGCACATTAGATTTGAGTAAATATGGTAAACCTTCATCCAGTGGCCATTGGTTCTTTCAGAGATGGACAAGTGATGGCTAAGAGATGGACAAGAGACACACTCCAAGTCCCTGCATCCTGCCTGATGCAAAACCAAACAATTAACCCTTCCTTGCCTCCGGCTGGAACATCTCTGCTTCTTGTCTGATCAGAATGATGGCCCATTAAGATATTTCATCTGTACCCTAAAGATACTTTCCTGAGAGTGAGACCCACTGAACACAACGGGGCTTATATTTGAAGAGACATGATTAGGATTGCACAACACACATGCCCCCAAATCCAAAGTAACTACGGGAGCACGTAAGAGATTTTACGTGCACCTGTAGTTACTGCACCCCCAAGTGAAAACCTATGGGAAATTCATATTGGAATCCAGAGTAAGTTGTTCTTACACCGGAGCAAGGACTCCCCGTAATTACTCCGGATTTTGCCCATAAGCAAGCACACCTGCATACAGACTAAAGTCTGCATGGGTGGGATCTAGTGCCTAGTCAGTGGCCTCCATCCCAAGCTTGACTCAAGTGTTAATGTGTCAGCAGCACATTTTTTTACGACTTGAGTCACCAGACTCAAGTCCCCATCCCTGATACCAATGCATTGATGAACGGTGCTGTCTATTGGTCAAAGAGAGCCATAAACAAGAAAATCCTGGCGCTGTGAGCTCTTGGCCAGCCTTGAACCCAGTCATCCACACCAGTACCCTTGCCTGGATGTGTTACTTGATCCATGAACCTGGTGGCAGAGGTTCCAAGGGGAGCCTGGAGAGCAATTCTTTCCAATGTATTTCTGTGTGTATTCCTTTGGCAACTTTCCTTTGGCCTCGTTAATTTAAAAGTTCTTTATCGATTTGCTATTTCGAGCTAAAGGTTAGGCTGTGCAATTTCTTCCATGGAGACAAAGATCATCTTTAATTGGCCACAACATTTGTTGAACTGAGTCGAGGCGTGATGGAAAGAAGCAGTGGATTCTATTGACACCCCTGCAG
Source organism: Cryptoblepharus egeriae (assembly GCA_030015325.1). Taxonomy (NCBI): domain Eukaryota; kingdom Metazoa; phylum Chordata; class Lepidosauria; order Squamata; family Scincidae; genus Cryptoblepharus; species Cryptoblepharus egeriae. Next base: position 24,449,775 of record JAREYC010000012.1, read on the forward strand.
GTCTGACCCTTCGATGGCCAGTTTATCTTCCAGAACTGTGCTGTTACCTGCCCCATGTCTACCTCCTGCATGAAACGCAAGAGATTAAATTATAATTTCCTAGTCCACGACTGGTGGTACCTATGAATATCTATGAAATGGCCAGATCAACTGTCCATGTTACCGAGTGCTGATTCTTTCCACTTCCTATTTTTTCCTAAAGTACTCCCTGCACCTCCCTCTTATGGGCTTTCATGAGATAGGAAAATGTATGATCCTAGGATACTTTCAGCTTTCCTCCTAGGCCCCCATTTTTTTGTCTTGGCCCTGCATCCCCCGTCTTCTCCACCAACAACAACTAAAAACACATTAACAGACCCAACTCCAGGTAGGATGCACCTCTTGCACTTGATAGGCCCTGATGAGATAGAGAAATACTACATTTACTCAAATCTAACACTCACCTTTTCCAGCCAGATTTACCCCCATCCAGAGTAACTATGGGAGTACGTAAGAGACTTTATGTGCACCCATAGTTACTGCACCACCTAGTGAAAACCTTTTGGAAATTCATATTGGAATCCAGAGTAAGCTGTTCTTACACCAGAGCAAGGACTCCCTGTAGTTACTCTGGATTTTGCCCTTAGTCTCCAAAATCAGGATGTGTATTAGATTTGATGGTTAATTATATTTGAGTAAATGTGGTGTTTTGATTATAAGTATAGGGTGCACATTAGATTTGATTGCACATTAGATTTGAGTAAATACAGTATAAGATCCCAGGAAATTTCCAGCTCCCCTCCTTTGTCTCTCGAGCCCCCATTTTTTGCCCTGGACCCAGATATGTGTACCCCTTGCTCCCACCAATCATAGGGTCTGGTAAGATCAAAAAATGCTAGATCCATGGAAATTTTCAGCCCCCCTGCTTTGGCTTCCAGGCCCTCTTTTTGATCCCATACAGGGTAGGATTAATTTACCTCCTGCACCCTCCTCTTATGGGCCCTGCTAACTGACACTATGCAAGGCATGGTGGTTTAGGCCAAATGGAGAGAAAACCACACTCCCGTTGGATCTTGCAAATGTTTACACCCATTGCAACAATGGGAACTTTGCTAGCGGGTAATAACAAGGATAAAGCCATGTGTTCTGCCAATGTTCAGTTTATGAGAAAACAATATTCTCTTTCTTTTAATAATAGGAGAAGCAGGGCGGGAACAGCTAATGCTTATTTGCAAGCAAATTGCTTACAACTGGATTTTAATTTAGTGCCGAATCTCTCCGCAAATGCCTTTTGACGCAGCTTATAAACTGTTGCCGTAGCTAAGTTTCATGAGTACAAAGCAAGCTACAGTGTCCTTCATTATTGGAGTAAATTGGATTTTTTTTCTTTTTTTAAAGAAAAGGCCCCAAACGGATGGTGGAATGAAGTTTGTGCACATACTGGAGAAAGGAACTGGAGAAAGCTTGCTTCGGGCTGAAAAATAAAAGGCTAGGATGCCCCATTTAAAGGCTGGTGTCCCATCGGAGGAAGTCTGTAGGAAAGTGTAGAGCAGTAATGACAAGTGGGGAGACAGTCCCCTAGAATGCTGGGTTACTACAACTGTTCATTCCACATCCACACCATTCCACACCTTCTCATAATGGTCCATCAGCACTTTTCCAGTCTCCCATCCAAGGTGAGAACCCACACTGAATCTGCTTAACTTTGTCAGACAGAGCACCAGCTCAGCTACTGAACCATACTGCCTATATATGGTCACCAGAAAGGGTGCCCATATATCAATACCAAAAAGAGCACAACACCTACCCCCTCAAATGTAGGGCATTCAAGAAAAATGTAGGACATAATAAAATTAAAGCTTGGAACACTTCTATCTATCGATCTATCGATAGATATAGATATAATATATCTAGTCCTCTAGTCCTCCAGTCCTCCAGATCCTCCAGATCTTGATATATATCAAGTCCTTCAGTACATTGGGTGCTCACAAGATCAACTTAAAGAGGTCCTACTCTCTCTGTGTGTGTGTGTGTGTGTGTACACACACACACACACACACACACACACACACACACACACAAACACACATACACTAGTGAAATGTACTTGCATTAAGGAAGTAAAATACCCCCTGTGTGCCATTCCTCTATCCACATAATTCCCATGCACATCAACCCCCCATGCTCAGCAACCCCCCCATGCGCATTGTCCCCTCATGCACACTTTCCTCCCATGCACACCCTTCCCCCATGTGCTCTGTTCCTCATGCAAACCATGTGCAACACCTCCCATATGCATTATCCTCCCATGTGTAACATCCTCCTCATGTGCAATACTCCTGTACAAAATCCCCAAGTGCACCATCTCCCTATGCACACCATTTCCCCATGCGCATCATCTCCCATGCGCACCATTCCCCCATATCCACCATCCCCACACACACACCATCACCCCCTGTGCATTCTCCCTCTTGCTGCATCAGCTGGATGTTGATCAGTCAGTCTTCAATATTAAGTATAGGACAAAAACATATTGCACTCCTTTTCAGTGCCTTAAAGTGTTAAATTTCTCAACATCGTTTCTTGGTGGGTGTTGATGTCATAGAAGGAACCGCCTCCCCAAATTTCATGCTTCTAGGTCCAGAGGTTGGGCCAGAGAGTCCCTCAGTCAGGGATTCTTCAATGGAAAGTATAGGGAGGAAAACACGTTGCACCCCTCTTCACCCCCTCCTGGTTGGAATTTCTGAAAACTGGTTTTTATGGGGTGCCTACAGCATGGAAGGAACACCCTCTCCAAATTTCACGCTTTTAGGCCCAGCAGTTTTGGCTGGGCATTGATGAGTGAGTCTTATATATATTGTTTTCTCACCACAGTGGGTGGTGCGTGTGTGTGAGTTATCCTCAATCTCGGGTCCTCTACCAGAGGCCTGGGAGTTTGAGGGTTCTGCGCAGTATCTTAGTTGTTCCTAGCATTGCGCTTTTCTGGATCGCGTGTTCTGGCGTGCTTCCTGGAACCTGTTGGAACCATTCTTCCAGCTTGGGTGTCACAGTCCCTAGTGCTCCAATCACTATTGGGATCACATTCACCTTCACTTTCCACATCCTTTCTAATTCCTCCTTCAAACCCTGATACTTTCCCACCTTTTCATGCTCTTTTTTCCTGATGTTGTGCCTGTAAACCAGCAGGCCAGGGTTCGAGACCTGGGTCCCCACAAGACAGGGTGAGCTCCTGTCCTTGGCCCAGCTCTGCGACGCAGCTGGAACCAATTGTATTGGCTCTGCCTGTCCATTGGACTATTTCAGTGGCATGGAGAGGGAGGTCTTGCTGCTTGGGTAACAGCATATCCTCCATATCAATCTAACCCAGGCCTTCGTGCTTCGCATCCAGCGCCGAGCACGATCCCATAGTATTTCAAGACTGATAGATGCCTGCTGCTGGCTGTCATTTGTTATTGTTATATTTCTCACCAGGGCTGTTTTCTGGGCCTTATTCACCACCACAGTGTCTGGTTGGTTAGCCATTACTTTTTTATCTTTCTGGATATGGAAGTCCCACAGGACCTTAGCCCAGTGGTGGGATTCAAATAAATTAATAACTGGTTCTATGTGCTAATAACCTAAATTAACAACAGGTTCTGTGTCCCATTAGTAACCAGTTCTCAGAACCAGGTGCTCATTGGCAAAGGGTTCTATAGAACCTGTGAGAACCCCCTGAAGCCCACCACTGCCTTAGCCCTTTTGTTCTCCACAGCCTTCTGGGGGGTCTCCCAGAGGAGACCACAACCCCTTCTGAGGGGTTAATCCATAGGTTGAGCAGATGTTCCTATACACAATGCCAGCTACTTGATTATGCCGTTCAGTGTAATCTGTTTCTGCCTGCATCTTACACCCTGCCACTATGTGTTGGATTGTCTTTGAGGTTAAAGATATCTTTCAGGTGGTTAATTTAAACACAATATTACTTATTATTATATTTAAAACAATTACAGTGGTACCTCACGTAACAGAATTAATTCGTTCCGGAGGCAGTTCCTTTACGTGAAACTTTCTTTATGTGAAGCGGATTTTCCCATAGGAAATAATGGAAATGCAGATGATTGGTTCCACAACCCCAAAAATATTTATATATAAAATATTAACTGGATGTAAAAATGATGACAAAACACTGTAATTGAATTCAAAACATGCATTCAATGGGTATGATCCTATGAAGTCTACTTAGGCTGCAATCCTAAAGACACTTTCCTGGGAGTAGGACCCATTTAACACAATGAGGTAGACTTCTGGGTAGACATGGGTAGGAGGCTGCAATCAAACACACTTTCTTCTGTAATCCAAGACACTTTCCAAGTGTCTCCCCACTTTCTCCTTCTCTTCATCCTGAGCCTCTCTCTCTCTCTCTCTCTCTCTCTCTCTCTCTGCTCCCTTCTGGCTGGCCCTGAGCTGCTTCCCTCTTCTCCGCTGCTCTTCTCTCCCTCTGCCCAGCGGATGTCTGGCCACAGGAGGAACAGCATGGAAGTGTTGCTTTCACTATGGGCAGGTGCGCTAGGCAGCCCTGACACTTTTTAAACAGGTTGCTGGCCAGCGTGTCTGCCCTAACTGCCAACGAAAGTTTTCTTTACGTGAAGCACTTTCTTTACATGAAACAGAATCCTAGAGAATTTTTTTTTGTTACGTGAAACATACTTTACGTGAGCCGTTCTTTACGTGAGGCGTCACTATACATATAATTTATTACATACTATAATTTATGAATTACAAGTAGGATACATCTTGCCCTGTTCACAAGGAAAAAGAGGATAATAAAAAAAATTTCCAGAGCACAAAGCTTAAAAAGAGGACATGTCCTGGAAAAAGAGGGCATATGGTCACTCTGGGCACCAGATTTATCCAAGCTCCATCTTCTATTGCTGACATTTTGGTCATCTGTATGGCTAGACCAATTCATTTCCACATCTGGACCTCACTCTTCATCTTTAACCCATGGAAACTGTTACACGCACACAGTCACACACACACACACACACACACACAAACACATTTTGTCACAGATTCTAGTCACAGTTTATCTCGGCATCACATCCCTAAAAGGTAAAGACACCTGTTGTGTTAACAGCTGGGAGAACAGCACAATCTCTGTGTTATTACCATTTGCCGTAATTCACTTTTCTTCTGTAGCAAAACAAAGATCAGGTTAGCGGGCCTGGAACAGTGGGGAGCGGAGCGGCCAAATGAGACACCTGTCATGGGCAGTCAGTTTCCTCCGTTAACCACCTCGTGACAGGCGCAATTTAATTATAGTCCACGGCATGGAGCGATATCAAATAAGGATTTCGAGCTTAAACGTTGCACAGCAGTGATACCAGCCAGTGATAAATGTCACCATGGCAGGATCCCTTAGATATACATGTTACCTCGATGCCAAAAGGTTTGCCGAAATGTCACATTAGTAAGCAGCAGGAGAAGCTTCGGCGCAACCTTCCAAGGAGGAGAGAACATTGCTGTCATTTGTAGTGTGTGGCCATCTGGCAACCACCAGATTTCTTTTAAGGTGGTGTTTCATGAACTGTGGGTCAAAACCCACCAATGAATTGTGTCTTGATTGCTGGTAGGTTGTTATACTGAAATTGACAAACTAATTGCTGAAAAAGAAAATGCATGGAGCCTTACTGAAAGTGAAATTTTATGTGAACAGTTATATGTGTACAGTGGTACCTTGTAAGATGAATGCCCTTATAAGATTAATGCTCCCTCTCCTCCTGCCTGCAGTACCACACCTGGCCAGCCAGCAGTGTCCTCTGAGTTTCCCCAGCAAGTATGTCTAAGCCTCCCCACCCAGTCTCCTGCAGTCTCCCAGACTCCTCAAGCCAGCCAGCTGAGCCCCTGCTGCCCCCCAGCAGATAGGAGGGAAGCTCCTTCTGGTATCCCCCTCTGGATCCCCTTCAAAAGAAATTCCTTCCCCCCCAAGGAAGCCCCCCCTGCCTGGGTCCCACTACAACTGCCCCTCTTCCCCCACCACCTTCCCTCCCTAGACCCTACACACTTTCCTGTGAGTAAGCCCCAATGGATACAATAGGACTTGGTTCTGAGTTGACAGCATAGGATTTGCATCAGGCAGAAGCCTTTGGTGCTGATCCTGCTGCAAACTTGGAAACTCTCTCACTCTCTCACTCACTCACTCACCTTGGCCGGGACTATATATTACAGTGTTTTTAAAATTAATATTACAGTAATTGTGTTCTGTATTACATTACAGTGTTTTGAATCTGATTACAGTGTTTTGTCATCATTTTTACATACAGTTAATATTTTAATATGAAAATTTTTGGGTTGTGGAACCAACAGTCCGAGTTTCCATCATTTCCTATGGGAAAAATCCGCTTTGTAAGAAGAACACTTTGTAAGACAAACATGCTTCCCAAATGAATTAAGTTTGTTTTCAAGGCACCACTATCTATCTATCTATCTATCTATCTATCTATCTATCTATCTATCTATCTATCTATCTATCTATCTATCTATCTATCTATCTATCTATCTATCTATCTATCTATCTGTCTGTCTGTCTGTCTGTCTGTCTGTCTGTCTGTCTGTCTAGTCTAGTCTAGTCTAGTCTAGTCTAGTCTAGTCTAGTCTGTTTGGACCTGGACCTGGACACCTCTCTCTCTCTCTCTCTCTCTCTCTCTCTCTCTCTCTCTCTCAGTATGACAGATCTAGCCATCTATCTAAGGGATTTATACCCTGCCTTACCCATGCCTACGTAAATGCCCAATGTGACTTACAAAGCTTTAGTTTCTCCCCTGCTGCTGTCCTCACAACAACCTTGTGAGGTAGGTGAGACTGACAGACTACCCCAAGATCTCCCAGGGAGTTTCATGGTCATGGGGGGATTTGAACCTTGAGAATCTTCCAAGTCTCAGTCCAACTCCCAAACCACTACTACACCATCCTGGCTGTCACAAATAAACAAATGTGTCTCTGTCTACATTAAGGGCAGGCCAAAGGGACTGCATTGCCAAAAGATTTGATGAGCATGCCTCCCCCCCCCCCCCAAAAAAAAACAAAGTTCAAGAAGGGTGTCCTCCCTCCAACCTGATAAATGTATTCAGCCCCAGGGAAAGTAAAACTGAGCTACATGCGCATGTTTACTTGCAAGTAAGCAAAAGTGCCTTTGACTCCTATCAAATGCCAGAATGTTCCAATATGAGGAATCTGGAGCTCCAGAAGGTTTCCCCCTCCACAGGGAAAAAATGATAAAAACAGAAGCTTGAGCTGGTAAAGTGAAATTTTTCTTTTATAAAGCTAGGCATGTCCAGATAGAGGTTAATAAATTTGGGAACCACTGTTTAATAGGGAGAAGTCAAAGCTGAGATACTTGAAAATGGCCCATTTCCGCGCTGTCCGTTCAATGTCGGATTTCAGATCACAGCTATCAACATGTCACTTTCATGCTGGGTGTGAGGATAGAGCCAAGCAAGACCCATGACATCACATGCGAGCCAGCCTTGGATGAACCTCACTTCAACTGATAGTGACATAACAGTTGACATAACAGATTGCTGGTGGCCTTGAAACATCCAGCTCCCAGGAGTAACAAGCAAGTGAGTATTTTATCTCAAGTAGCTGAGAAAAGTGTATTAAGTGTCACGTTATGGAAATTTACTAGGAACCTGTCTGCTGAGCACTTTTCCTATTGAATGTGGATACATCAATTAGGAAATATGCTGCAAAGGGAAGAAAGCAAACCAAATTAATAAATGGAATTCTGAAGGTCAAGGTAGTATCCCTCATCAACATATTGAAAAGCGGAAGAGAGAAGTCAGCTTTGACCGTTAATAAAGGCTCAGAAGAAGTTACTACAGCTCAGAGTTGTAGTAACTTCCAAGCTTCATTGTGCCTATGTTGGCTACTAAGAAAGACCAGGAAGAATTTCCTACAACTCAGAATTGCAGTGACTCCAAAGTTTAGTTATGCTTGTGTTGACCACTAAAAAAGATTGGAAATTGCTACAGCTCAGAGTTGTATTAACCTTCAAGTTTAGTTGTACCTGAGTTGACAGTTAATAAAGATTGGGAGAAGTTACTATAGCTCAGAGTAACTTCCAAGGTTTGTTGTACCTTGTGCTGACAGCTAATAAAGATCAGGAAGAAGTTACTACAGCTCCAAGTTGTAATTTCCAAGCTTAGCTGTGCCTGTGTTGGCTACCTATGTTGGCCACTAAAGTCTGGAAGAAGTTACTACAGCTCTGAGTTGTCGTAAATTTGCAAGCTTAGCAGTTCCACTTCCCTTCCCATTTCCTAGCAGTTCCAAAGCATGCACATTCAACTAGATAATAGGTACTGCCTCAATGGGAAGGTAACAGTGTTCCATGTGCATGTGGGCCACATGTTCATGGAGGTGTCTTTGGACAATGCTGGCTCTGTTACTAGAACCAGGGATGAGCACTGCTCCCTAGAAGTTGGTCATGACTAGCAGGGCAACCTGCGGGGGGCACCTTTACCTTTTAACTTCCAAGGTTAGTTGTACCTTGTGTTGACCACCAATAAAGATCAGGAAGAAGATACTATAGCTCACAGTTATAGTAACTTTCAAATTTAGATATTTTATAGATATTCTGTAGATATTTTGTAGATATTTTGACCAGATAAATATATTTTGTAGGGTTACTAGATACAATGCTGGGCCTGGACAAAAGATGGATGAGAAGTCTGAAGAGCTCCAGAGTACGGAAAAGGAGGATACAATTGAGGATGAGAAGTCTGAAGAGCTCCAGAGTAGGGAAGATACAATTGAGGATGAGAAGTCTGAAGAGCTCCAGAGTAGGGAAAAGGAGGATACAATTGAGGACGAGAAGTCTGAAGAGCTCCAGAGTAGGGAAAAGGAGGATACAATTGAGGACGAGAAGTCTGAAGAGCTCCAGAGTAGGGAAAAGGAGGATACAATTGAGGACGAGAAGTCTGAAGAGCTCCAGAGCAGGAAAAAGGAGGATGCAATTGAGGATGAGAAGTCTGAAGAGCTCCAGAGTAGGAAAAAGGAGGATACAATTAAGGACCTAAAGAAGGAAAGCAACACCAAGAAAGAGAAGCCTGTATCATTCTCGGAAAAGACCGTCCTGGTTTCCAAGAGCACCACTCGAAGAAACAAAGCTTCCTTAAGGAAGCAAAGCATAAAACTTTGGAAGGAAATCACAAGTTACTTGGACAGCGTCAGGGATCTATTTGAAGAGGAAGATCTTTGGAAACAGGACCTGGAAGTCTGGGCAAAAGAGATGGACCTTTGGAAGAAAGAGCTCTATGTCTGGGAAGACATGATGTGCCAAAGGGGTCAGGACTGACTTCCCAATTCAGGTTCCAGTTCTGGGTGGTCTGAGGTCATTGTCATAAAGCCATCATCGTAAACCCAGGATACGTGTGTTTTAAACTCCGTTTAGGAAGATAAATGCTCAATGGAGAACTGATAGAATTATGGTGCATTTGTTTTTATTTAGTTGGCTATGGGTTTGGGCTACAGTCCTTTCCACACCTACCTGGGAATAAGCTCCATTGGATATAATGGGGTTTCTGAGTAGACATGCATAGGATTGGGATCTCTGTCCAATAATAGCTTCACAAAATTCTGGATTGGCCTTATATGGTTCCATCAGCACAGACTGGTCTCAAAAATCACCATAAAGCACTTTACAACAATATAGGAGTTGGTAGTGCAGGTGGGAAGGCCTGTATCAGCCTGCTGGTGGAACACCACAAGCTGGAGCAGGGAAGTCCCATGCAGTTCAGAAAAGGAGATGGAGGTGTAAGGGGGCAAGGGAGAGCAGGGATGGGACAAATTAGGCCCAGGAGTGGGGTGGGAAGGAAGGTATCCCCTTTCCTGGGCAAGATCTGTCAACATAAGAACATAAGAATAGCCCCTCTGGTTCAGGCCAAATGCCCATCAAGTCCTGCTTCCTATGGTGGACCACCAGACATTTAAGGGAGCACATGAGAAAATGAGATCTGCATCCTGGTGCCCTTCTTTGCACCTGGAACTTAGATATAGCCTAAAATCAGGAGGTTGCACATACCCAAAGGCCTGTAACCTTTGATGGACTTTTGATGGATTCCATCAATTTGTCCAACCGCCTTTGAAAGGCATCACCAAATTCCATCACCACATCTTGTGACCAGGAGTTCCAAAGGCTAATTACATGCTAGATGAATATTTTGTTTGTCCCAACTCTTTCAACATTCAATTTAAGTGGATGTCCTCTCATTTTGGTGTTGCCTGAGATGGAAACCAACATCCATGAGTCTACTTAAACTTGCACCAATGAATTCAGGTAGACCTGAATTGCTGAAGCTTTCCCCAGGGTAAAGGAGACAAATTATTCCTTACCTTAGGAAAACCACCAGATTCTCCTCCTATGGGATGCAGTACATCCAGCTGGTCACAAAGGAAATCCACTTGCTTAATTTAGATGTATGGTTTTGCAAAACAAACAGTCCAATTCTGACCCAATTATGGCCCAATATCTGGAGATCATTGTCGAAGTTCATATATATGGTCCTGACACTCCTACATTCTGTATACAACCTATAACAGTGTCCAGTAGCTGCCACAACTCCAGGGAGGGTCACATCTGTGTCTTAAACAGCAATATTCCTGTACGTTTCCCAGTCCCGTTAAATAATATGGATCTCGCCAGTTCTGTAGGGCTCAGAAGCCCCATCCCAGGAGGTTTATCCTCTGCATTCTGGTGGTAGAATCTGAAGACCTGCAGATGTTCTAAGCTTGTTGTGTTGATGACCACCGGCTGCCAGGGCAACAGAATTCTTCTGTGGGGGGGTCTTTGGCATAGCAGATGAGACGGTGCAGGTCAGTGGCAGTCTCTGAATGTCCCTCATGTTGACCTGTTTCCTTACCTGTAAAAAAATATGGGGGTTTTTGAGACCACATTGGGATAGTGGTCTTCCAGAAGGTTGACCACTCCAATTCTTGAATTCCAGGGGGAAAGTTTATGGGGGTGCTTCCTGACATTTGTAATCACTCTACTTGAGAAGGCTATAGGGGAGCCATTATTTGGTCCTACCTTCATTTATATAGATTTAGGACCTGCAATAAGGTAGAATCAGGGGTTCCAAATCCCCATATATGGAGGTGTGACGTGTATCTAAAGAAACATATATGAAGTAGGATCCATGCACTGTTGTCAAACATAAGTGTCCTTCCAATGCATATGAGGGCCATTCTAAGTTCACTCCTGAAGCCCCTATTGGACTGCAACTCACAGATTTCATTAGCTGTAAGTCACTCCTGAAGCCCCTACTGAGGTCACTCCTGAAGCCCCTATTGGACTGCAACCCACATATTTCATTACCTGCAAGTTTCAGTATCCTAAGGACAGTGGTGCCACTAGGGATGTGTGTAGCTGCACCAGGTGGCACATCCAAGAGGGAAGAAGCCATGTGCCCCTAAAAAAGTTATTGGCTTCTTTGCAGAAATATATTTATAACTGGGGGAGATTGCAAAGAGGAGCACACTCTCTCCCTTCCCAAGTGAATTAACACTGGCTGCAATCCAGTGAACACTTTCCACGGAGTAAAACCCATTGTACTCAATGGAAATTACTTCTGAGTAGACACAAAAAAGGATTACATTGTATGTCTACTAAGCATTTTTAAGGTCCATTAACCCCTAAATCCAGAGAAACTACAGGAGCACGTAAGAGACTTTATGTGCACCCGTAGATACTGCACCACCTAGTGAAAACCTATGGGAAATTCATATTGGAATCCAGAGTAAGTTGTTCTTACAGTGGAGCAAGGACTCCCCGTAGTTACTCTGGATTTTGCCGTATAACTGTATCTACAATTGTCAATGAACTTCAGAAGGGTGTGATTCTTTTTTTTGTTTGTTTTTGGTGCAACGGACACAGGGAATGAGCGTAGGTCTTCCCTCACTCATCAAACGCCACTGAGCTACAGCTGCTTCCCAGGAGGAGTCCAGAACCAAAGGTCTTCCACCTGAATCAAGGCAAGTACAGAGCACCAAAATTCAGAGCTCCAATAGTGATGTTGGCCACTGAAAATGTTATCTGCAGCCTTGCCCCAAAATATCCCACACTGTACCTCTGGGTTCGTTATAGTAGGGTTATTATAAGGTTATTGAACTCAATGTTAAGTCTTCTGAAATACACTTTAAGCATGAAGAATGTGATTTGAAGTGCTTATACGTATTTCTGCATTGGTTAGACTTCACCTTGAGTACTGTGTTCAGTTCTGGGCACCTCAGTTTAAAAAAGATGCAGCCAAACTGGAGCAAACCCAGAGGAGAGCGACAAGAATGATCAGTGGGATGGAAGGGAAGCCCTACATGGAAAGGTTGGGGAACTTGGGATGTTCAGCCTGGAGAAGAGGAGGCTGAGGGGAGACATGATTGCCCTCTTCAGATACCTGAAGGGCTGTCATAGGGAGGAAGGGGCTCATTTGTTCTTGGCTGCCTCTGAAAGCCGAACTGGAACCAATGGGTACGAACTGCATGAAAGGAGATTATGGTTGGGAATCAGGAAAAAATTCCTGTCGGTTAGGATGGTTCGGCAATGGAACAGATTGCCAAGGGAGGTGGTGGACTCTCCCTCACTGGGGATCTTCAAGCAGAGGTTCGACGAGCACCTGACGGAGATGCTCTAGAAGGATTTCCTGCTGCAGGCAGGGGTTGGATTAGATGACCTACTAGGTCCCTTCCAGTGATGGGCCCACAGAGCCCCAAGATCCGGTTCGCCGGAAGTTAGAGGGGTGGCCCTGGGGTCAGGGGGTGGGACTGGGGTCAGGGGGTGGGGCAAGGGACGGGCCCCCAATGCGCATGCATCCTCGAGCTGGACGCAGGCACACTGAGCTGCCCCGAGGAGCGGCTCAGTGTGCTTGCGTCGAGCTGGACGCAGGCGCACTGAGCTGCCCCGAGGAGCGGCTCAGTGCGCCTGCGTCCAGCTCGATGCAGGCGCATCTCCTGAAGCACGGCTTTGGGAGACACAGTGCACTAGCGTCCAGTTGGATGCTATCGCACTGTGTCTCTTGAAGCCCCGCTTCAGGAGACCTGGCGGCCACTTGCGAACCGGTCCCCGCAGCTCTTGCCAGCCGCGGCTCTGGGCAGTTCGCCAGCGGTCGCCACGTGGGAAGATCCGGTTCAGGCGAGTAGGCCCGAACCGGCATCTGCCCACCACTGGTCCCTTCCATCTTTAGGATTCTATTATTCTATGATTTCATGTTCTTGCCACAAGCATTAGATTAGAGCTAAGGGCTACTTCGTTTTCTTTGTAAACCACTTGGTGAACATCTCATTGAAAAGTCTTCCTGTTCCAGTGGTGATTTAGGGAGGTAAACACATGTCTGTGTACTGGTCTAACCCCAGGAGTGGTGCAGAAGTGTCTTACTGCCCTTTTTTGACATCCCCAGGTCAGCACAGGACTAATGCTGGGGCTTAGGCTGGCCTAACTGGAGGATTGCAAGTCTCCAAAATCAGGGTGTACATTAGATTTAATGGTTAATTACATTGGGGTAAATGTGGTATTTTGATTATAAATATAGGTTGCACATTAGATACGATGGTGCATTAGATTTGAGTAAATGCAATAGTTGCATCCAGGTGATGTTTTGAAGTGCAGGGAAGCCATGCCTCAGAAGCTTTCCTGGATGGAACTGAAAGCCACCTCTGGTTCACACTTGTGACTTCTGGGCACAATAAGGGAGGCTTTTGAGGAGACCAGGAGGGTATGTGCAACCTCCTGAGGAGCAGATGTACCTCCCAGATAATTCATTGTAGCACTTCAGCACATTTAGTACCATCATGATCACCCAATGGGGCTGTGGGTGGCGCAAGTGGTTAAGACACTATGCCTGTTAACCAGTAGGCCAGGGTTCGATACCCGAGTCCCCACATGACAGGGTGAGCTCTTTTCCTCAGTCCAGCTCTGCAGTGCAGCTGTGAACCATTCATATTGGCTCTGCCATTCCATTGGACTATTTCAGTGGCGTGGAGAGGGGAGATTTGCTGCTTGGGTAACAGCCTATCCTCCATATTAATCTACCCAGGCCTTTGAGCTGCTAATACAGCGTCGAGCATGATACCATAGTCTTTCAAGACTGATGGATGCCAATAATGCTGATCACCCCTTAGATTTAAATATCCATAAATTTTGTAATCCATGAGGGTCTTGGAAAGGATCTCCATGGATAATGAAGACCTACTGTATTCCTAGGGTCTGGCAGAATATGATACTCCATCATTAACGCCATCATTAATCCATGTCCATCAATATGATACTCCATCATTAATCCATGTCCCTTGCTCGTTTGTGTGTCTGTCCAGAGCTGTGCCCAGATGGACAGTGGGAAGAAAAAAATGGCTTATGCCGACTCTCAGAGCAGAAGAACCAATGAGGGCCCTCTGCCCAAACCCGGGAAGATGGAAAGCTGGCACCATATGATAACCTTCCCTAGCTCCTTGAAGAGGCAGCTTATACAACAGACTCTGAAAGAGGAAAGAGTTGCGATGCAGGATGAGATCAAGATGTTCTGGGAGAAGAGCAAGAAACTGAGAGGGGAGATCAAAGCCTTCCGGGAAGATAACAAAACCAAGGCCTTGTGGGAAGATATCCATGATTTTAAAGGGAAGAACAAAGGGTTCATGGAGGAGATCAAGGACTTTTTGGAGGACAGCAAGAATTTCCTGATGGAGATTCACGATTTCCAAACGAGAAAGGCGGACTTCCAGAACAAGCTGACTGCCTTTCAGGAGAAGATCGACTCCTTTCAGGAGAAGATGAAGGCGGTTGAGGAGGAGATCTCCTCCTTTGAAAGCAAGAATGAATCGTTCAAGGAGGCCATCAAGGTCTTCCAGGTAAAGAACAAGGAATTTCAGGAAGCCAATAAGTGCCTGCGTGAAAAAAACAAGTCCCTGCAGGAGAAGATGGAAAACGTCGAGGACAAGAATATGGTCTTCTGGAAGGAATGCAAGGCTTTCTGGAAAAAGGATAAGGCTTTCTGGGAGGAGGACATGGCTCTCTCCAGAGACAAAATGGCTCTCTGGGAAGAGTATATTGCTCTGAAGGATAATGACCAGGATCTTCAGGAAGAGAAGGCAGAGATGTGGGACATGGTTGAAGCCTTGTGGGATTTGAAGTACGCCATTTGGAAAGTGGTGAACGGGTTCCCCGAAGAACCAGAACAGCAGCCAGAGACTGGAGACAAATCTCCAGAGAATGGTGCAGATGGTGATCATGACGACCCTCCTGGTGAAATCAAAGGCATGTGAATGATTCTGTGGCCCGGTTTCTTGGTCCTGAGAGGTCCCTATGCACCGTGAACTCTGCAGTGCCTTTCACATTAAGACCTTAATAAAAATCTTGATGGAACATTCCTGGAGAAGTAGTATGTACACAAATGCATGTACTCTGAAGAGGGCATCAGCCATGGTTATGACACCATGTAGTCCTTCCAGGTTCAGAGGCATGATGGTGCCATGTGCCAGTTTTTTGGGGGAGGGGTGGTGAGAGAGGGGTACACATTTTGTGATGAATAAATACTTACAAAACTGCACATTTAAAATGGCGACTGGTAATGGGGTACTTAACCTTTTCCCTTCCTGCCATTTGTCTCTCCCTAAATGACCCCAGATAGGGCTGGCTTTAATTTAAGCCAACTGGTTCTCTTGCTCCCAGTTGGGCCCTGTGCCTAATTATATAGGCACAAATACACACCACAACACCTTGCAACAGTCCACTATATTGCAAGTTTTATAGAGAACAGCTACAATTTTCTTCTGAATTTATAGCCAGTAGTGCTGATTTATACACAAAAAAATTTATTTTCAATTTCTAAAACTGTACATTACGTATTTCAATCAATTATGGAATACCATAAAAAAATCACATGTACTTTTAAACTTGCATGCATTTTTTAAAGTGCACATATCTGATTAATTTATTTGATTGAATGACTAGTTGGTTGACAGACTGACTGGTTGATTGGTTGGTTGTGGCTGCAATCCAATTACTTTCCTTGAGGTAAGCTCCACTGACAGGGCTTACTTTTGAGTAAACAGAGATAGGATTGGTCTCTGAGTAATATCCCACTTTGGTTCCATTTGGCTCCACAGTCAATAAAAACATAAAATACAATATTATACTGTGTGTGTGTGTGTGTGTGTGTGTGTGTGTGTGTGTGTGTATATATATATATATATATATATATATATATATATATATAAATTAAAATATAAATACTAGCCATCCACCTGTGCTGCCCAGCCCAATTCTTCTCATGGTTATTAGGAAGCAGGTCCTCCTGGGTTAAAAGGACTAACTCCTAAGTGCATTTGCAGTATAGAGTTGCAACTGACCTCCCTCCAGCTATTATCTCTCCTTCCACACTGTGTTTCAAAGGCAGCTCAGCCTTTTAATGGACTCGGAGCACATCCTGCTGACGGGGCTGTTTTGATGCCTTGACAAGGACGTGACCATGAACCGATCACCTGGGAATGCAGGAGACTTCTCCATTCCCAGCTTTGAGTTTACTAACAGTGATACAGCCAGATCTTGGGGAAAAAACCTCAAGCATAAAGAACTTTTTGAGTAAAGCCTGAGTAGATTCATCAGAATAAATGGGACATGTTCATACATTCTTTTCTCATGACTTGATCATGACAATCAAGTGCTGGGGGGGGGGGGGGGGGAGGGAGTGACAGTCAAATGTGTGAACTGAGCCTGTTAACCAGAGCAGCGTCTGTACTATCAGGGAAGATACATACCCCCAAATCCAGAGTAACTACAGGAGCACATAAGAGGACCCCATAGTTACTGCACCACCTGGTGAAAACCTATGGGAAATTCAAATTGGAATCCAGAGTAAGTTGTTCTTACACACAGCAAGGACTCCCCGTAGTTACTCTGGATTTTGCCCATAGTGTGGAAAGTGGTAAAACATGAGAATTATTTGAAAGAGGGAATGCTGGGTACAAACTTACCCATATGATACCAATGGTACATTTGGTGCACCATGGTCAACAGTGTAGATGCACCTAGATTCCCCTAGATGCACCACTGATGAGGATTCATGTTTGCACGTGCAAGTCGCCGCTCAAATTGAGAAAGCAAAAAATGCTTTCTCAATGCACTGAATGCACTGTTGCAGTCAGTGCATGCCTCTAGATTCCCCCCTCCACTGTTGATTCTTCATTGCTAAATAAATTGGACTAGTTGGAGAATTGGGAACAGCCAGGGAAGGGGAGGAATTGCGTTGTACGGTAGGGGGTCAACTTTGTCTTCTGCAAAGGGAACAAAGCAAATAGAAATACAAGGGGGAAAGAATATTATATTTTAGGTCAGCAAATCAAAACAGCGAGAGGTGGACCAATGCACATCAACCCAAACGCAGCAGGGGCCCCCAATTGAGAACTTGCTTTTAACTAGTCCCTTTCAGCTCCCTAACAGCTGCATAGGGAGACTATATAATTAGATTTGATTGCCTTGGATGCACACAGAGAGCCTGTCCCCTGCGTAGGTTGCCCACATAGGTGAAGGATTTTTTCCCCTTACTTTGCCTCCACAATAAATAAACACAGCCTGTAGCAGGAAGTCCTCATCTTGTGGGGACCTGGGTCTTGAACCCTGGCCTGCTGGGTTAACAGGCAAAGTGTCTTAACCACTTCCACCTCTCCTTCTTCCTGCTTGGAAGAGGTGACATCCTCGCTACTTCGTGGCACTAAGATTGGTGGAAAGCAACCAGGAACTCTGCTGGATTAGGCCAAAAGCCGAGCTACACCAGCTTTCTGACAAGGGAGGTGGTGGACTCTCCCTCACTGGGGAACTTCAAGCAGAGGCTCAACGAGCACCTGTCGGGGATGCTCTAGGAGGATTTCCTGCTGCAGGCAGGGGGTTGGACTTGATGACCTACTAGGTCCCTTCCAACTCTAGAATTCTATGATTCTATCCCCCAATTCCAGAGTAACTACGGGATCACATAAGAGACTTTATGTACACCCGTAGTTACTGTACCACCTAGTGAAAATCTATGGGAAATTCATAATGGAATCCAGAGTAAGTTGTTCTTACACCGGAGCAAGGACTCCCCATAGTTACCGTGGATTTTGCCCCATGACTCTCACAGTGGCCTACCAGATAAGTCAAGGAACACACAAGGCAACAAGATACCGGCATCCTGTTGACACTCCCTGGAAGATCAGGGTAGCTAATTTTCCATACGATACTTTGCAAACTAGGTTCCATTTGGAATGACATACAGGTATCCCGTTTTATGGCCATTCATTTTCTCATGATCCACTCTTTCAACACCTTTCAGTTGTACCCAGAACTGATTGATTTAATGCATGGTTGATTCTTTCAACCTTTCTCTGCTGCTCAAAAGGCCAAAATTGCTCTCCTGCATGTGGCAGCTCCTCTCCTGAAGGAGTTAATGAGAATCCATTTGTATAAATCTTTGTGTGGCAGCAGGAGTTTGCAAGATCAACGGGGCATTTGCAATTTGCTAGCTAAAAAAGCATTGGAAGCAACATTTATATACCCTAAAAGATTGGGTTCTACTTTTCAACAGTTTTCACTTTTGGACAGCATTCTGGTCCCTAACCCGACCAATAAGAGTGGGACGGCTGTATTTTGTGTTGCTGACACAATAGAAAACTGTTGTGCTGCTGCTCCAGCTGAGGGTGTTTTGTTACCATATAGAACCTTTATTTGGAAGGGGTTTATTAACATCTTAG
Organism: Cryptoblepharus egeriae; assembly: GCA_030015325.1. Lineage (NCBI taxonomy): Eukaryota > Metazoa > Chordata > Lepidosauria > Squamata > Scincidae > Cryptoblepharus > Cryptoblepharus egeriae. Next base: position 24,468,501 of record JAREYC010000012.1, read on the forward strand.
GGATTTAAGGTCTGCGATGCCCGGGGCATAGCGAAGCCTTGAATTATTGCCTGGGCTACCAAAGGGAAGTTCTGACGGGATGATCAATGAGGGCAGGTATTATGACACCGAGTTGGAGCTGAGCTTTCAAATGATGCCTTGCGGGGCTGTCCCAGAGCTGTGCAGAAAACAACTCTGTCATTACAATGCAAGATGCTTGGTTATTTACAGCCTAATTAGGGATTAAAATTTTAACGCAAGAGAATGCTGTACCAATGGAATCCTGCACCTTCTGGCCCCAAGGATTACAAACCTGCTTCTGTAGCTAAGTGCCTTTTGCACAGACCTGCTACTTCCCACCAGCAAATGCAATTAGTTTCTCAGATTCCCACTGCAGGAGGCCTCATTACCTGTCGGATGACATCACAACTTTCTGCGCATGTTTGGCCTGTGCTTTGTAAGGGCTGTTGTGCTTCATCGAAGGCGCATGATCTGAATTAAAGATTCAAAGTGCTCCTGCAGCTCAGATTGTTCCTTCTGAGACATACTTCTCTTCTAGATACATATTGGATGCTACTGGGTGCTGGATACATACATACTGAATACTTCCTTCTTTGGATCCCATTTAAAACCATAAGGCAGACTTCCAATATGGGGCAGGTTTAAAATTGTGTTTCAACCCAGACTTATGAGTTGGAGAACTCATAACCCCAGATTTATATCTGGGAATATATATCACCTTCACCTCTTAAACTTATGATTGTGTAAGGGACTGTTTTTTCAGATTAATAAATATAAATGGAAAAAAGATTATCTTGCAGACAGTTGTCAGGGGAGAGACAGTTTGTGTACAAAGACTTTCTAATCACAGGTACCTATTAACTTAAAGTGATCCTCCATTATCAGCTGATCAGCATTCAGATTGAGAGTGAATGCAAATCAGAACTGCATTGCAGCTTTTGGTTCTACTGCAGGATGGAATAAGGTATGGTGGGTTTGTGTGTGTGTGTATTTGTGTTCTTTTTCTCCCTCTTCTTCCAAGATGCTAAGAATCATCAGCAATGACACGGGAAGTTGCCTCTTCATCTCCTTAGAGGCACCCTGAGCAACATTCTGCCTATGTGCAAAAAAAGAAAAAAAAAATTCCATCCAGAATGTAAGATGTTGGGAGACCCAAACCAGAAAACTCAGCAAGGAAGACTAGAGGGCTTTCTTTCCTCTTCTTAGTAGAGACAGGGTGACCATATATCATAACTGCAAAAGAGGACGTGTCCTAAAATGTGGGACATCCCAGAAAAAATGTAGGACATGATGAAATAAAAACTTAAAACATTCATATAGAGTGGCGCCTTCATGTAACAAATGCCTCACGCAAAGTAAGTTCCACATAACAAACAAAAATTTCTCTAGTATTCTGCTTCCCATAACAAACTGTGCTTCACGTAACAACAAACTCGTTGGCAGTTGGGGCAGACGCGCTGGCCGGCAGCCCTTTTAAAAAGCGACAGGGCTGCCTAGCGCGCCTGCCCATAGCAAAAGCAACACTTCCGCGCTGTTCCTCCTGTGGCCGGACATCCCCTGGGCAGAGGGAGAGAAGAGCAGTGGAGAAGAGGGAAGCAGCTCAGGGCTAGCCAGAAGGGAGCAGGGGAGAGAGAGGCTCAGGATGAAGAGAAGGAGAAAGTGTCTAACCATGTCTACCAGTGATGGGATTCAAAGAAATTAACAACAGGTTCTATGACCATCTGGCAGCCACTTTTAAATGGCAATTTTTAAACTTTATATGTCCTGTCTCTCAATAACAACCGGTTCTATAGAGTAGGTGCAAACCTGCTGAAGCCCACCACTGATGTCTACCTAGAAGTAAGCCCCATTGTGTTAAATGGGTCTTACTCCCAGGAAAGTGTCTTTAGGATTTCAGCCTAAGTAGACTTCATAGGATCATGCACATTGAATGCATGTTTTGAATTCAATTCCAGTTTTTTGCCATCATTTTTACATCCAGTTAATATTTTTATATGAATTTTTTTTTGGATTATGGAACCAATCGTCTAAGTTTCCATTAATTCCGATGGGAAAATCCACTTCACGTAAAGAATATTTCACTTAACAAACATGCCTCCAGAACGAATTAAATTTGTTACATGAGGTGCCACTGTATATTACTTATTAAATTTAAATTACATATAAGTTATTAAATATAATTTATTAATTACAAAAGGGTTACATGGGCATGCTTACAAGGAAAGGGACAATTAAGATTTTTTTCCCGGGACACAAGGCTAAAAAAAGAGGACATGCGCTGGAAAAAGAGGACATATGATCACCCTAAGTAGAGAGTACCAGCTTGCGAGGAGGAGGAAGAAAAGCCACAGTCACAGTAATTCAAACTCAGTTATCTGCTGTTCTTGGGGACCCCTAAGGAGAGACAGTGGTATTGCACCCACAAAAGCAGGCCTCCATCAGTCTGGAAGACTATGGTATCGTGCTTGGCGCTGCATACATTAAATGCGAAGCACGAAAGCCTGGGTTGGATTGTTATGGGGGATAGGCTGTTACCCAAGCAGCAAATCCCCCCTCTCCAAGCCACTGAATTAGTCCAGTGGAAAGGCAGAGCCAATACGATTGGATCCAGCTGGCATCGCAGAGCTGGGCTAAGGACAGGAGCTCACCCTGTCTTGTAGGGCTGACCCGGGAATCGAATCCTGGCCTGCTGGTTAACAGGCACAGTGTCTTAGCCACTTGCGCCACCCACAGTACCCACAATAAATTTGTCATATATACACTTGACACTGATAAGTTAGCAAGAGTTTGTGTCACTGGTGCGGGAGGCCAGAGTATCACCCCAATGATGTCACTCCTCCCAGGCAGTGAGTATGTGGGCCAATGCACCTGGTGCTGGGTATGGTGATGCATCATTGCCCCACCCTGATGAGTTTTTTTTTTTTTGCTACCATATTTAATAGAGATATTTAAACATGGTTTGTTTCATTGTATTCTGTAGGAAATTCTGCATAAGATGACATATAACATGATGATATAACTTCAAAATATGAAGATTTAAAAAATTTTGGTCAGTAGTGTTATTACCCTCCCTGTGGCTTTCACCCCCACTAGTGATGCCACTGAAACCAGCCCACCTGTTATGCCCATTGTGAACCTCTGAGCGTTCTCTGTAGCTGCCCATCTGCCCAAATCTTCCCAGTTGCTGCATCCTGACTTTGTGGCTTACAAGAGGAGCTGTTGCATGACTATGTAGTGTGTGTTTTGCCTGCATAATATGACAAGCCCAGATCTTAGGACCTTCAGGGAGAGGAATCTGCACAGCCGAGGTAGTCCTTACACGTGCAGGTCTTCGAGGGACTCTTAATGGCTTTGTCTGTTCCCGGCCAAATTAGAAAACCATTTAAAGTCACTGCTGTCCATCTGGGAAACTGCAAGGTAATTAAAAACACAATTGTTTCCTCCAGGCATTTCGGACTGACCTGCTTTTTCATTAAGCTTTGTGTTAAAAATGATGGCAGTAGGAAGTAATTATGGCATGTCAAGTACGGACATGTTTGGGGTTCTTGTGACTCCCTCCTTTCATCATTGTCCAAAAACACCTCAATTTGTTGAAGTGCCTCTTGAACTTCTGTTTATTGGTCCAAGTCAATCATTTAAAATGCATTCCCTGCCTTAGCATGTGTGGCTCTTCCCAAAACCCACCTTAGCTGGACAAATTAGTGGAGAAAAAAATTCCCATCTTTGGTGACTCTGAGTTGTTGCATTCAAGTTAAAGAAAAAATACATCCCTCCATTTCCAACTGTACATAATTTTGCACTTGTTTTTCATGATAACATATATTTGTGTTGGGGATGAAAATGAATGAGTGAACATTCAATGGAAGGTCCCATTTCAGGACTTGCATAACTAACTCCCTTCCCCAGTGTGGGTCCCACAGTCACATGAGCTCTCCTTCAAAAGCCCTGAATCAACTCTTAAAAAGTCAGATGGAGCTTCATAATCCCAAAAGCAATAAGTGAGATTCTGCCATTTTTGCAGTTCTGGACTTATTTGTGTTTAATTGGCATTCTCAGAGAGGGATTTAAACAGCTTTAATGAATTTTCTTTCCTCAACAACTTCCATGTTGCTTTCTTCCCCCAAGTTTATTAACTTTAATTATCCTTGGTTTAATCTCAAGGAGACCATTGTGGAGCTGAGGATCCCAGGAGGCCATTGCTCTGTAGGTCAGCCATATTTAAGCAGAAAGTATCGAATTGTAAATCTGTACAGAAAGTTGCACAGCATCCCAGCGGGGCGGTCACATTGGAGCTCCCACAGATGCTGCACGCGCGCTGCATATGCGCAGATTTTTTATAGGAAATTGTTACCTACGTATGTTGAAAACAACTTACTTCCAGGCATCAGAGGTCAGTTCCATGATGTTATCAATGAAGATGCGACTGTTACTCAAGTGGTACCCGGCATTCCACTAAGAACTCAAGTCCAGCTCCAATCTTGGAAATTTGTGGTCAGACAAAAAAAAATGTGCGCCATTCCAGAAATCCCATATGTTAAGTGTTCTTTGAAACACAAATGTGTGTGCGCATGTGTGTGCATACACAAATTCTGCTTGTTTCAGCTTTTCTTTTACAAAATATGATTCACTCTATAATTGGGGACTCCCAGGAAAAAAATCTCAATAATTATCTCTCTGGAAAGTTGAATACTGTGCAGAAAGAGACAAAATGGTAGGTTATTGCTGACAGTGGATAATACCTGCAATTTTTCAATGGAAGCAGTAAATTGGAGGATGGGCAAGTCTGGAAGAACTGCCCATTCTTACAAATGTTGTTTTTTAACCAGTTCTTAACTATTTTTTAACCAGTTGTTGCCTTACCAGCAGCTAATGGGATGTGGACTCATATATGTTAAAACCTTACATGGTTTTGTAACTTCAAAGATGCTTTCCCTCAGGATTAAAAGGCATGTCTGTAGGATTTTCAAAGCCTATATATCAAATGCTCATCGGGTGAATTTAATCAGTCCAGTGCTAACTATTTTACTCCGAACAAGAGCTGAATTATCTCAGCCATGGGAAGCATGGCAGGAATTAAGTTTTGCCCTCCGACTGAATGGGCTTTGCGACATCGCATCAGTGGGTCTGATTGTGCACTTGAAGTTGTGATGTGTAAATGCTGGTTTTGTGGTTCTTGATTGGTTGGGATTGCTGTTAAAAACGGCTGTGAACTGTGGTACCACTAGGGTTGGGGGGGGGGGGGTCAGTGCATCAATGGATGCAATGATGCATGCAATTTTATGCAACGAATGGGGCAATACCCCTGGCAATATTCATGGTAATGTCCCATTGCCACCATTCCAGAAATATGTACTATGTATACTGTATTAGCTCTTCTTCCATGTGCAGGATCCAGCTATAAGTACTATGGGGGGGGGGGGGGGAGAAACACACAGTGATTCCATTTCCCAACTCCAAATATGATCTACTGTTGTGCCAACACAAGCACAGATGGTTTACCGTTGTTGTTCTCTTCACTGACAAACCCTTGCAAAAGCTTCTGAGGACACTCTTGTGGAAGTCATTTGACTCAAAGAGCCGGTACCATTTGGCATTTTGCCCTATGCAATCAACAGAAGTCTATACCAAGAAAAAACATTTGGTGAGCTTTGTGTTACAGTGAAAATAACAGCATCACTCTTATTCCTCTCTGCTTTTTTCGCTTGGGAAATAATTTCTTAAAAAGTGGTCAATAATGCCCTCCAAAGGTGTACATTTTTATTGTGCGGCGGCCATCAAGCTGCAGATTAGTTTTGCACCTCAAAGCAGCCAGGCCAACTAATGTGTCCTAGAAATGAGGCGCAGGATTGGAAGAAATTCCCGGAGCAGCCGCTTGCAAAGAATTCATAATCTTGAATGAATGTATTATGGCTTCCCGTTTTCTATTCTTTTTAAGCAACCCAAATAAATTGCATCGGCCAAATTAAAAACCATCCCAACGTCTGGCACAGCAGGCTTCTGCTTTAGCAAAGAGGATGAGGAGGAGTGGGTGTTAGGAAGAGACCCAGAGGCCAACTGATTCTCCCTTGGAAAGATTGAGAAGAAACATGTTGAGAAATAGAGTCACTGAGTCTCACCAAGTGGTACCAGAAGGGATGCACAGTGTGTGGCAAAAACACCCAGGGGTGTGTGATGGCACCACTGGCCAAAGTTGTGAAAACCTTGCTATTTTAAAATAATACCACCATGTTTAACATCATTCAATGTGTAATTTCATGCAGAATTCAGTTTCTTTGAAATATCTCTTTTATATCAAAGGTTATAGCAAAAAAAGAAAAATGATAAAAGGAAACACAAACACCATATGTAAGAAAAATAGTTAAGGAAAACATAGTAGCTCATCATCATCATCTTCTTAACATTATTCCTGTTTCATGGCAGGGTCCGCTTAGAGGAAACCATGCAGAAACCTGTCCGGCTTGTCACAGGGGCCTGTCAACAGGATGTTGCTTTTCCCACTGAAGTGGTACCTATTTATCTACTTGCATTTGCATGCTTTTGAACTGCTAGGGTGGCAGGAGCTGGGACAAATGATGAGAGGTCACTCCATCATGCAGCATCCAGGTCTCAAACTGACCTGCCAGTCTTAAAACCAATAGCGTCTTTATCTGCTGAGCCACTGCAGTCCCTTTTTTCCACTTTTAAAAATTAATTGGATTTTGTCATACAGGATGTTCAAAATGTTCCTGCTTGATGATGTCACTTCTGTCCATGACATGAATTCCAGGTTAATGACATAATTTCCAGTGTGTTCTGACAGATTATCATTCTAAAAAGTGGATTGCATGCTATAAAATTTGAGAACCATTTCTCTGACACTGGTCAGATCCTATAATCCGGAGTAACAACGGGAAGACGTAAGAGGCACTTACTCTGGATTGCTCAATGCATTTCCCATAGGTGGCACCGTAACTACATTGGTGTAAAAGGTCCCGTAGTTACTCTGGATTGTAGCCAGAGGATGGAAAAGAATAATTTACTTTTCAAATTTGTATAAACATACATATAAAAGTGAATTAGAGACAGATACAGAGGATTACAAGGGCTTGCCTTCAGGCCAGATGGAGGGGTCTTGTAGCATTGAAGCTCACTGTGGGCCACATCTGGCCCCTGGACCAACGTTTGGACACCCCTGGCATAAGGTGCAGTTCAGATAATGATGTCAGCTCAGTGGAACTCAGTGACCAATGTGCAACATGTTTGGGGACAAATATTCAACTTGTCTCTCTTCCTTGCTGAGCAGTGAAAGTTTCAAAGCCCAGTTCATCAGCAACACTGAACTTCTGCAATGCTGGCCTGGTAGGTGACCTGAAGGACAAGTTATCTGACAGGATGATTGGATTCTGCTGAAGTGAACAACCCTTCATGCGGCGGTTTTGCTCAGATGCACAGCGCCATTGACTACCTGTCAGCATGCAGAGCTCCCCTGCATTCCTGCAGTCATCCATCATAACCAGATCTGCTTGCACATTTCAAGGAAGCATGGAGTTCCCAGGGGGCAAGAGAGCAGGATTGAGAAGCAAGTCATATACTCAAGCAGTGATAACAATCCAGTTGCAACAATTCCAGCCAAAAGGGTTAGTGGCAGTGGCATCGTACAGGTGTACGGACTGCACTGAGTGACTCATGGGGGTGAGTGATAACACTACTAGTTTAAATTATAAAAAAATGGTATTTTTTTTAATAACACCATCATGTTATATAGCATTTAATGCTTAATGCACTGAAACAGACCATACTGAAATATCAATATTCTATCAAAGGTTATGGTGAAATAACCAGAAAAGGAAAACAAAACTGCATAGTGTAATAAAATGTGAATTTTTGTAACACAAAACTGACCCATGAGATTGATTCCTCCAAGAACCAATGAGGTGTTGTTATGACACAGCAGGGAATCAATAAGGTGTTGTTATGAGTCTCTTTTCCATGTCTCAGAGATCATACTAGATTCAGTTGTGTGAAAGCCATTAAGTTTTTGTTGATTAATAATTTGTTGAGCAACCTGTAATGTTATATATGTAACTAAATTTACATAAAGTTCCACCAGCTGATTCGTCACTGCTACCATCAAGAAACAAAAGTCAAGTTTCAAATATATTACAGCTATAAAGGGGAAAAATAGATCACTGGATAGTAAAACCAATATGTTCCTCTCCCTCCCCCCACCCCAACAGCCCTTTCCGGAAGAATAACACCAGTCTTCTGATCTGACCAAATGTACTTGGTGTACTTTAGAAAGACAGAAGGATTTTTACGCAGCCAACCAGGCAGTCAAGTGCAGAGCCAGCGATGCTGGGCTGGAAATCTGCTGCCACTCAATGGGTAATGAAAAGCTACATTATGCCCTGCTATGCTATTTTGCTTTACAGCCGTGTTCAATTTCCACCCAAATGTTGGTACTTAGCACTTCACTGAGTTCGACTAAAGACAAGGAGAGATTTTTTTAACGTTCAGGAATTTAGCTGGAAATGTCCTCTGGAAGGAATGAGGTTGTGAACTGGAAGGAAAATCAGACACTCCTCACAAACACATCCTCAAGAATGCCTCAAATTTATTTTTTTCTGAGATAGTGGTGGGGAGGAGGTGCATTGGATGAGGGATGCGGCAAGATGTGTTTGACCCACATCTGTTCCTTAATGGGGTCAACGGTAGGAGTCCCAATTTTCTTACAGAAGTCTTACAAGAAGCTTCTTATATCAGCCATACGCCAAGAAAAAAAGTTATCACAAACTATCTATTGAGCTTGCCTCATGAGGACTAGAAGCATACTTTCTTAAAAGGCCAGCTAATCTGTTTCAGATCCAATGCAAACTTGGAGATGTTAAGAAAAGAGCCCACACTGATTTTACTGTCTCCACTATGGTTTTTCAGGATTGGTTGTATTTATGTAATCATCCCTCCCCACCACTGAAAAACACCAACCACCTATAACCAGTGGCACCAGCTGTCACTATTGCACACTCCATTAACAAATTCAGGAAAGACAAACCCTACATTTCACTAAGCTCTGCATTTTCATTCCATATGTTTATGCAAGTAGGCTTCTTGACTCTTTTATCTGCAGCCTGACTTTTATGGTTGAATTTCCTCTCCTTGCCTGAGGACTCGGAGATTTTTTTCCTCCCCCTTTTATTATGGAAAGGAAGAAAAAAAATGTTTACTTTCTGGTAAGCGGGCATGAACTGACACCATAATGGATTGTTATTAAGTATGTTTTCAAATGATGCTCAAATAGATTAATCGTGAATGCACAAGGCCCCGGAGCTTCCTTAGTGGTGAGTGTAGAAGATTTCCCATGCAGCCCAAATGATGATATTAGCAGGATTATCACTGCAACCAGGGTTGAGATGTAGAGCCCAATCTTATACCTGTCTACTCGGAATTGTCCCATTATGGTCAATGGAGCTTATTCCCAGGGAAGTGTGGATAGGATTGCTTCAGAAAAGTCTACCTCTCTCTTTTCTGGTTCTGAACCCAACCACCTACCCTGGGGTTCAAGAACCAGTAACCAGAGCAAGTAACCCTTGAGACAACTACATTTTTCTAGATCTACAGGCACCTGGCAAACTGGTGGATCACACTAGATCTGGAGAAAGAAGTGCAAATGAATAGTTCTCTCTTCTAGTGGCATAGCTTGAGGGGGTACAAAGCATTAAGTTTTGCAGAGAAATTCACTGCAGTATTTGGGTTGCCATATGTTCTGAAAAACCCGGACTATCCCGATTTGGGGGACTGTGTTCACATATTGGCAAATGGCACACATTTTGTGGGAAAGAATTATGGCAACCCTACACAGTGTCCAAGGAACCCACCTTTCCTTCCAGAACCATTTCAGGTGATGGAAGCAGATGTCTCCATTTTGTTCCCAGAATGGCTCCAATCCTGCACAGCCTTCACATTCTTGCTCAGACCAACACTGCAGGGTTGTTGTAAAGACATGATGTGGGGCAGGAAATATGCAGCTTGGGTCTCAGGACAGGATGCAGAATATGCAGTGGGTCTCCAATTTCATACTACATTTAACGTGTGGCAAAAAGAAAAATGTTAATGAGCATGGATGTAAAAAAATCATACATTACACAGTCCCAAAACTGGGTTAAAGATAGCAATGCAAAACACCACGTATTTTGCAAAAAACTAACTATTCCCAATCATGACTTGGCTGGTAAAACAAAAACATACAGCCCATAATAACCTTTCTCTCCTATTGTTCCTCTCCTTTAAATGTAGCCACCTTTCTGCAAGAGAGAGGGAGGGGGAGTAAAGCATTCATGCCTTACAGCTTAAGCAGCCGGTGGCTGGATTCCAAGGACTTGCAGGCCTTCCCTGCATTTTAATACAGTCGCCACTTCAGATGCAAATGAAAAAGCTAAGGAGAGGCTGCCAAGTTTCACTGGTTCACTGCTACAAAGGAGAGGGAGGGGACCTGTGACTTGTGATGCTCCCTCTAACCCAGGGGTTCTCAAATTATGGCCCGTGGGCTGGATCCGGCCCCCAGGGTCTTCAATCTGGCCCGCCAGCTAAATGGGAGGTGTGGGGGACCAGGGGGGACCCAGCCAGCAGCGATGTTTAAAAGTCCTCCTGCGTGTGCGCAGGAGGTACCTAGCCACAGGTAGAAGTAAGGCACGCGTAAGAAGTAAGGCACAGGGAGGCACGCGTGCCTGCCAGGAAACCCCTGGCACCACGTCCGAGCAGGAGGGGCGCGCACGCCTGCTAGGAGGAGCGCGCCTCCTGCCTTTCAGTCTCTGCCCATCTGCAGTCCTGATCAGGACTTGCCTGGTGGAGTTCAGAGGTTGCCGAAGCCACAGCAGCGACCTGCCTACTCTAGGAGCCTTCTTCTGCTAGCTGCGCCCAAGGTGCAGCCAGTGAGGTCTGAATCCACAGAGGCTGGCTGCGTCTCAGCCGCAGCCAGCGGACAAACGGAGAAGGCACCCAGGATAGACGGGCCTCCAATCTCCGCCAGGCAAGTCCTGGTCCGGACTGCGGGCGGGTGGAATGTGAGAGGCAGGAGGCGTGCTCCTCCTAGCAGGCGCGCGCGCCCCTCCTACTCGAACGTGGTGCCAGGGGTTTCCCACAGCGTGTCCAGGATGCAATCCTGCACATTTTCCTGAGAGTAAGCCCATTGACTATCATGGGCTTACTTCTATGTAGCTATGCTTAGGATGGGGCTCTAAGGCTGCAGTCCTGCACACTTTCCTGAGAGTAAGCCCATTGACCATCATGGGCTTACTTCTGTGTAGCAATGCTTAGGATGGAGCTCTAAGGCTGCAATCCTGCACACTTTCCTGAGAGTAAGCCCATTGACTATCATGATATTTACTTCTGTGTAGCAATGCTTAGGATGGGGCTCTGAGGCTGCAATCCTAAACACACTTTCCTGGAAGTAACTATCATGGGATTATTTTAACATGTTGTACATTTTATCCTACATTTTTTGGGTGTCCTACAATGTTTTTAATTGCACTACTACAAATAAAATATGTGCAGTGTGCATAGGAATTTGTTCATTTTTTCCCAAACTGTAGTCCGACCCCGACAGTATCTGAGGGACAGTGAACAGGCCCCCTGTTTAAAAAGTTTGAGGACCCCTGCTGTAACCCCAAAGGTGGCCGTATATAAGGACATTGCCATGCACATCTATGAGCCACGATGGTCCACATCAGGGGCTGGGTTAGAATCCAGCCACACCGACTTCACGGTCATGGTGTGGCCGTACCGTTGGCAGGCTCTGGCTTGCTGGGTTTCTGTGGCACAGTCCTGCTTTTGAGGTGGGCAAAGCCTCAGTGGAAGGGTTGGCAGTCCCCCCCCCCCCCCAAGTCTTTTATCTTGCCTCTGTATTCCTGCAGGTATCTTGGCTGAGTCACTCCCTTCAAAGCCATCTCAAATGTCCCTCTAGGCAATATTCAATCGAGTTTTCACTAAAGATGCTGCCATGTGTTTCCAGCAAGCAGGGCAGGAGGTTAGAGAGAGAGAGATTTTAATGCACAATGCTCAGCACATGGTGAACATTAAGAACCCTGAAGTTCTCTTGGTTCCGATTTTGATGTGAGCCACAGAAGAATTCCACTCCTTCATCCCATTTTTACTGTTTCCTATCATTGCTTAATGGAAAGCATTGGGCAGGAAGGAAGGAAGGAAGGGACAAGCAGACAAGCAGTGGATCCAGCCAGATCTGGGATTTCCCAAGGTCAACTGGAAGTTAAGACTGAAATTAGATTTTTGTACTGATGAACTGGAAATGACAATTTAATCTTCTCGCTTCAAGAAGAGCATTCAGTAGTCCTTCCTGGAAGGCACGAGCAGTGGCATAGCTAAAGGGATACAGGCACAGGTGGGCAGAAGCCTACTCACTCCGGTTCTGGGGGGGGGGGGTTCTTCCAATCCCCCTGCCGTTGGTGAGCTGGCAGCAGCAGGAGGCCCCCAGAACAATGAGGACCAGTTAGGTCCTGAGGAGGAAGAGGGCAGCCCCAGTGTGTCCTCCAGCCTCTCCCTACCGGCGGGGGGGCTGAGGAGGAAAAGGGCAGCCCCAGTGCGTCTTCCAGCCTCTCCCTGCCGGCGGGGGGTGGGAGGCTGAGAGCTACATCCTATGCAGGTCTACTCAGAAGTCAGTCCCAGTATAGTCGATGGGACTTACTCCCAGGAAAGTGTGGAGGACTGCAGTCTCAGAGCCCCCTCCTATGGAGGTCTGCTCTGAAGTAAGTCCCAGTATAGTCAATGGGACTTACTCCCAGGCCAGTGTGGAGAGGACTCAGCCTCAGAGCCCCATCCTATGCAGGTCTACTCAGAAGTTAGTCCCAGTATAGTCAATGGGACTTACTCCCAGGGAAGTGTGAAGAGGACTGCAGCCTCAGAGCCCCATCCTATGCAGGTCTACTCTGAAGTAAGTCCCAGTATAGTCAATGGGACTTACTCCCAGGCTAGTGTGGAGAGGACCTCAGTCTCAGAGCTCCATCCTATGCAGGCCTACTCTGAAGTAAGTAATTTTATTTTTTTAATTTTTTTATTTTTAAATTAAAAACCTTCCCGGCCCCGGCCCCTGACCCCGCCCACTTCCGGAGAACCGGTTCTTGGGCCAGGCATACAGGAGGTAGTAGTTCCACCAGGTAGCAAGCTATAGGGGGACAATAGGCTGAGCTTGATACTAGTGGCTAAAACTGTAAAAATGAGGTATGCATGAAGAATCATTCCATCATGTTATATGTCAGGGGTGTCCAAACATTTTGGCAGGAGGGCCACATCATCTCTCTGACATGGTGCTGGGGTACAAAAAACTAATTTACATTTCAAATTTGAATAAATTTACATAAATTTACATATAAGATTGCATTAGAGCGGATTACAAGGCTTTGCTCCCAGACAGGGGTTAGGGTACCCATGTTATATATAATTGTAAAGATAATTTAATGAAAAATGCAATAAAACAAACTGTGCTGAAATATCTGTATTCCATTAAAAGGCATAGCCAATTAACCATAAAATGAAAACACAACTGCCTATGGAACGAAAAGTGGATTTTCTTAACTCAAATCCTTCACATGAGAGCCAATGAAATGTAATTATGATACAGTATCAAACTAATGAGGTGTTAATATGAGTCAGCTTCTATTTTTATGTATATTGTAACACAGTTACACCTGCTAACTACGTAAAAAGCACTTCTAAGTTGTGCTCTTCTTATATTTAGCAGGGGGAGAATACCTATCCCTCTTTTTCTCAGTGTCTCTAACCAATAATAGGCACACTTTTTATTTATATACTGAATTAAATTTGATTTTGTTGTTTCGGAGGTACAAAAATTTGATTCAAATGATTTTCTGGATTGAGTCTTCAGTAAATCTTAAGACTAGATTGAGTCTTAAGTGTTTCACATTGTGAGGGCAGGGAGGATGGCTCAGCTTCATCGAAGTCAGCCTGATCAGTGGTGAGTGCCATGCTTGCCACTCACTACTGTCCAATTG